>OX387636.1:10042500-11245000 GCA_947568825.1 Sphinx pinastri | reverse complement strand
GTCATTACATCACCTACAATTTGAGGTTCAACTATATCACAGTAAACGAATAGTTGAGATGGTAACCCTAAATGTAAATTAGCTGGACATTTAGCTAAATTCTTTTCAACAAGGTTTCTGTTTGGTTCAAATCCCAACTGTAAGCCTAGTTTAGGAGATAATGTTACAGATTTTATTGATTCGTCTAACACAGAAACAGAAACAAATTTAGATATATTATCGTAGCGGAATTTGATTTTTTCTCTTATATTATTTAATGCTGATAAAATATGGTTAATATTATCATAGTTTGTGGCAGGTATGTGAGTCTTATAATAAACTGTAGATAGTTTGTCTTCATTGGGCATTTTCATGATTTTTGTTATGTAAATAACATTCTCATGATCTTGAACAGTAAACATGGTGCATGGATATTGGAATTCAACGATTCCTACACACCATTCTCCTTCCAATATTATGGGTTTGGGTAATTTTGTTGAAAAAATTGATGTTTTGTTCTCAGGAAAATATTCCATTGAACTATTGCTAAGTAAAGTTAAATAAAAATCTTTAATCATATTTTTTTTAAACTGGAAGCTAAAATCCAACTATTAAATTTGTTTGGATAACCTTTCCACTTAACTAACACTTGTTGTCTGCTGCCAGAATAACGAGAGCGAATTATTTTATCAATCTTGTGTTCAATGGTGGGGTCATAAATGACCTTTTGTAATTCTCGTTCATAAAACGTTCCTACTATCTCCTCACCATCTAAATCTTTTATAGTATAAACGGGCCACGGAGTACGTTCTATTATAGAAGAAATCACAAATATTTCATCGCTCCAATTAGAATCATAACCTTTTTGGAATACATGTTTATATTTAGTTATTCTGACATGGTCACCGACATGAAACATAGGTAGTATAGTTTTTGATGATTTTTCAGATTTTTCATATAAATTACTCCAAACTGTCATTATATTATTAGAATTAACATCTGAAGGACACATTTTAATACTAGAATGGAAACTATGATTGTAAGAGTGTATCAAATTCTGCAAAATATCAATATATTTATGAGTATTCTTGTGTGTAAAATAGCGCCACATCTTCATTTTTAGCGTTCTTTGAAATCTTTCTACAATGCTTGCTTTGATGTCTGGATTATTTGTCGTATAGTAATTTATGTTTTTTGTTTTAAAGTATCTTTGAACATCTTTCGATACAAATTCAGTGCCTTTATCAGATTGAATGTGAGTGGGTGTAGTATTAGCTTCATTAAATATACTGTCGAAACACTTTTTTACGGTTTCTGAATTTTTCTTTTTCAAGGGTCTAGCATATGCATATTTGCTAAAAACATCAATAACACAAAGAATGTAGTTGAAACCTTTATTATCTTTAGAATAAGTCCGCATGTCGCTTAAGTCAGCTTGCCAAAGTTCATTGAGATTAGAGAGAACGTATTTGTTCCGAGCGAATTTTCTATGTACTGGTTTGTGGAGTGTATACGTAGATTGGGATTGCAACCAGTTTTTAACTTCTTCCTTTTTCATTTTACCTTTCATAGCTTTTGATAATTTGTCGATATTGCTATATCCAGCTGGGTGTGATACATCATAATAAATTTGATCTATTTCTAATAAGGGGTCCATTTTTCCCAATCAATCTTTTTCTTAATTTTATTTGCGTGTTTATCTTCGCTCGTTGGCGTCAAATATACCTCTGTGTTTTGTGGCGGTTGTTCTTCGATGGCTTTTTGAAGTTGAGCTATGTAATCACGTCTTTTTGGATTGCCAATATATGTTAAAGGTACTTTTAAATCCTTTAACGCTTTAGCAAATTTTTCCCAACCAGGTGGGTCGTTGTTTTTTAATGGTCGCAGTGTATCGCTTACTAAATCGATAATGTTACTGTTAGGAATCACTTCATTATCTACAATCACTGTGCCAGCATCATTCCAATAAATTTTGTTTTTATTTAGTGACACCGAATTCAATAACAACTCACCTTTTTTTACATATGTTTTTGGTATTAAATTTAAAATTTGTTTTGTTGAGTAGGAAGGTTTTTTTTCGAGTGTAAAACTTTCTTGTTGCTTCTCTTCATCACTCAGTGTCTGACTGACAACTACATCTTTATTCTTGATATCATTATTTATATTAAAAAATTTCCAGCTTTCAGATGTGGGTTTAATGTTATCGTCATTTGAAATTATTATAGGGAGTTCAATGGGACGACGATCTTCTTCCATAAAGTGAAGATATCTTTGTAAAATTTGTAAGTATAATTTACACTTTTTTCGATCATCCATATTACTGTCGAGTATTTTTTCCATTTCACTATCTAAACGAGAGGTAGGATTTTCATTTCTTTTTTGATTTAACTTATCTATTAAGCTTGGATCAACTAACAGCATTTTTTTGGCGTGTTCCATTTTTAAACTAGTCCACTTATCAATCCACTCAAAATAGAACCCAATATAATCGGAAGAAATGCACCACCTTTTTGAACTATAATATTCTTTCTTATTTTATTTGTACTTTTACGTACCAATTTTCGTAGTAGATTTTTATACTTTTTTAGTTTACTCTTTGATTTTTCTTCAAGTTTTATATTTCCTTGTAAAACGTTATGAATACATTCACATACAAAATTAATTTCGTTTTCGTTACAGACTTTTAAAAGAGCTTGTTGATGTTTTGGTTTAAGTTTATAAAGAGCATTTAATAAGTGTTCATGCGTCTTTAAGCGTCGATCCATCATTTGTAAATGACGGGTATTGGTTGGTTCTTGACATATTTAAACTCTTTTGTGGGAATGTACACTGTAGAATGACCATCAGATGGAAATATCTTTGATTTAATTCGACACATGTCAAAAGTGTCTTGTTTTAGATCTATCATCAAATAGCCATGTGCTTCTTTTGTAGCATCTCTGTAAGCATCTTCTATGAATTTGCTATTTTCTGGTGATACTTGCCGTGCTAAGTAACGTATTTGAGTTTTATCACGTGGGTTTTTAAAATAAATTATGTAGTTTGAATTCAAAGAAATGTCTCTTTGTCCTTTACCTTGATGAAATAAATTTTGAGTAATGTAAAATACACTCAAGTTCCTATGATGACTACCTTTAGTAAATATATCAACAACGCGACCATCAGATTCCCTCATGAGATCGTCGATAATAATAAGGTTAGCTTCCTTTCCATCAAACATATTCAAATCTGGTATACCCTGATAATAGTTTACATTTGGTAAATTATATAAGGGCTGCATTTCATCAAAACACCAAGTAATTTGATGAAAATTGGTGTTGCACACCTCATTAATATGTTTAATAAAGTTTGTTACAAAATTAGACTTTCCACATCCACTTGGACCTGCAACTATGGCAGTAAAAGGATGATAAAAATGAAACATTTTTAAATACACGTGTGAACTCTAAAAGCGTTTCGGAATGAATAAAACCAGAAGTTACGATTGAATGTATTATATTTGATTTTGTTTTACATACAAAGATTACATATACAAATACTTTGAAAAATGATCACATACAGTTCATAGCTGTTTTGAAAAATATTACAGTAAGAAAATTATTATAAAATAAAGTTAAATCAGGTATGACAAATAAGTAACTACATACATTAAAATTTACATCTAATTTTTCATGATATTATACAAAACAGTTGTCATAGTAAAACAATAAAAAAAAAAGATAGTACATAATAAAGACAGAACTTTAAGTTATTAAAAACCACAATTAAAACACACACACACATTAACATACATATTTTCGTTGTACAGAAATCGTTGATAAAATCAAATGTCCTTTATTTTATAATGACCCCATGCAAGAGTATCTGTTGAATTTTCTATTAAATAACGTTTTGTGTCATTGTGTGATAAAGATATTTTATTAATTTTTTGTGTATATATAGCATGTTTAATTGATTTAAATCTTATCATTTCGCTGTATTGCGTTTTCTTTTCATATAAACATGATTTATAATCGGTAAGACAAAAATTTTTTGTTACACTTTTGTTAATCCCTTTTGCTTTACATATACATTTATTCTGCACATCCATTGCATACATTTTAGAGCGAAGACCTACAAACTCTTTAAGAATATTACCATTATTTTCGTCTTTAAAAAAACCTAACCGTTTTTTATTCAATAATGGTAAACCATATTGATTATTTGGTGGATAGTCGGACGTATCAAAGTAGTTGACTAAATCAAGTTTTATGTCAGCATAATAATTTTGCGTAAATATTTGATATATTAAGCTATCGGTATCAGTATATAGTAACTTAATATTATCTTGATATTTTATTTTCATATAATCGTAATGGAAATCGTATAGTAATGTTTTAGATATATCTAAAATACAAAAACCGAGGTAAATTGGTTTATTATATAAAACGTTAGTTTTATTTAATTGTATTGCAACTAAGCTCTCTGAGAATATAGATAAACTATGGAATTCTGGTCTTGCTATCAAAGATTGAGCACCTTGAGTTTTGCCACGATTTAACCAATGATTAATTAATTTGACATTAACTCGTTTTCTTACATTTTCCATTGTTTTACCAAAAACAGAATTATTCATAAGTTTAAAAAAATCTTTCTCAAAATCTGAAGTGGCTAATGAACGCATATGAGTATTCAAGTCTATGTAACTTTTCAACCACGCGGATTGTTCAAATTTTAAAATTCTATGTACTTTAACCAATCGGAGACCATTTTTTAAACATTGCTTAAGGTTTCTATAATGAATGACGTAATTTTTTTTATTTTTTAAATTTGGGATCAGTTTCCTGTCTTTGCTGTTTCCTAAACATACGTTTTCTGGACAAAATGGAAAATCTGAATGAAAATCATGTAAATTTTTTGAATATTCTAAATCTACTTCCAATATTAAACCATGTTTGGCATCATCGGCTATATTAAAATCTGTATTTATATCGACCCATTCAAATTTGCCTGTTGGGAGACATTGGGACATAGCCCAACCATAAAGGTTATTTGCGTCTAAGTACATCAAAAATGAAGATGGTTTATCTGAATCGTATTCCGACATAAACATGTTATTTGCCACTGCATGTCTATTGCTGCATTGTGATATACCCCCCCGAATATTATTCGCTATAAACGTAACCTTGTCGATATCTGTTAAAAGTTCCAAATTTATTTTGGTAAAATTTAACATAGCATCCCAACTTAAACCAGGTGCTGTATAATAGTGGGCAGGATCTAAACCGTATGTTTTAAGACAGACATCCCTAAAGTTTTCAAATATATCTGCTAACAACAATACATCTGTTTTTAAATACAGGTCTGAATATTCACCCATGTTTTTACAATTAAAATGATTCCACACGTCTTGAGCATGATGGTATTCACTTTCTGTAATGTGACTATCATTTAAAGAACTATAAAATTGATCGCGAGTGGGAAGAGAAGTTATTTTTAAAGAATCAAATGTCGTCATGTATTCGTATGGATAAACACCTTTTCTTATTAAACGTTTAAAATCTTCTTCACATGGATATTTTAATTTGAGTTCACGAAATTGTTCAAGTAATAAGTTCTGAGCTAATTTGTTAAGGCTACTTGACATAAATTTAAAAGAATCAAGAAATCGTAATTTTATAACTCTGTTATTGATTTGTAAAACTTTAGAAAAAGAAATATATTTTTCCTTGTTCTCAGGAATAAGTTCAATGTCACCTTTCTCGAAATCAAGACCATGCACTATGAAATGAGCGTCATAATTACTTAAATTATGTAAAAACACTGGCACAAAATTAGGAGCTTTGTATTTCTGAGAGCATACTCTATGAGCTACACCTTCATATGCACCAGTATGCCAATTATAAGATATTGTTCTATCCACGTTTAATTTAGTAGCACAAATGTAACAAGACTCACTTTGATTGATATTTATTTCATTTTCTTCAGTTAACGGTAATGGTGATTTGACAAAAGAATTCTTTTTACAAATATTTTCTAAATCTGCGTAAATGAATTGCATAAATTTTAGCGCACAATCTTGCCCTGTATAAGACCTATATACTGAAAGATTATCATCATAAGAACATTTAACATAATACCCAAAACTATACGTTTCATGTTTTTGAATATTAACAGTTGATGATTGATTTGGATTGTTAGAACAACTCTCTATTGGTTTTAAAAATGCTTCAAAGTCAGCATACACAACGAATGGAACTCTTAATTTACGTTCATAGTTGTTAAATGAAATGTGGTTTGATGGTATTAATTCATTAAACCAGTTTCTTTTTCTATCGTTTTCCGATGGTAAATTTGTGCACACATTGAAACAGTCATTTTCTTGGTGTCGTTTTAAATTATCTAATGACGTGAAATTTAATAAACACCCATCACAAATATGAACTGCATGTTCAGAAGTCGATAACTGTTTAGATAATAATCTCGAGAGGTTTTTAATATAACAGAAATGACCTTTAGAACCTTGAGATATATACAATAAGTTTAAGTGAGTATTTTTACGGTGTTTCGTAAAGTGTAATGGACCCACAACTTTATTTGATTTGCTTATTGAATCATATTGTAATCCAAAAACATTAATACTTATACTATTTAATTTTTCAAACTTATGGATGTCATTAATTTTTATAGGAAACGATAGGTTATCAAATTTTAGTTTGTTTTTGTGTATTACATAAGATGATACCCTATTGGAACTATGAGTAGCTGGAAATAATCCTGACAAAACTGCCCAACGAAAGCATTCGTGATCGTTATTTTGAACATTGATTACAGCTTTCTTATGTTTTATATCTAACGGTAGGTCTATGTATGAAGATCCACGCAATGGGTTAAATTTGTTGACATTCATATCCAAGTGATTTATTTTAACTAAACTCCATCCACTACCTTTTTTTTGGAAATTGGTCATTTTGTTTGTTATTTCGGTAATTATAGATGAGAAAATAATATCTTTGTCATCACCTTGACAAACAAGATAGTTTGAAATTTGAAAATCAAAAACATTGTGTAGATTTTTTGTTTCTTGTGTGAAATCCGCATTGAGAATAAAATTAACTTTTACAACAGAATATTCTAAGATAGATCGTTCTAGTAATGTATAAATTATTTTTTTAATATTTTGTAAAAATAATTCAGGTGATTCAAGCTGTGTATCAGAAACTAAACTAGATTTCACTCGATATGTAATAATTCTATTACCGAAAGCACTATCAATGAATTGAACATTAGGTAGATTATTATCTCTTCTAATTAAATTATTTTTATGTTTATTGCTCTTATAGTGACTGGTCATATATTTTTTTGATACATATATGTGACACTCAGGACATTCAATTTTATCATTATGCTGTTCTGTACTTACATTTAAAATGTTATCCAGCGACGATGTAGATGTCGAAGGAGCTTCAAGATGAATATTTTTTCTTCTCTTTAATGGATCCTCTTCAAACAATTCAGTTGGCGCTAATCTTTTCCTGCTGCCTTCTCCATTCTGCATAGATCTGATGGATAAGAAAACTGTTAAAAAAATGTTATCTCACGAAATAAATATGCTACTATGTTTCTATTATTTAAATAGATACTAACATTATTTGTTATTTACACTGCAAACAATATGCTTTCATTGATAATACACCATCAATATCATCCTCATCGGAATGAGTTTGTTTTGAGATTTTATGTCCACTACATGGTGTATAATAAGGAGAAATATCAGGATCTCCCAACATTGATTCTGGCAAAACATTTAATATATACCAAAACCGTATGAAACGATGATATTTATGTAAAATTATCTTTTTATCGAAACTTGCAATCTCACTCTGAGATAAACTAGAAATATCAAGTGAGTGGTACATTTTGGTTGCACTTCAATGTTAAAAATATAAACGGAAGAAACAAGTTGAATGATTGTGCAAGATGTTCGAACCATTATAAATACTTTAAGTGTATCCCCTCTTCATGGATTCCCAAAACATGTTGCAACTAGTCTTAAAATAATAAAAAATGTTTTACTCACGTTTCAACTTGTCTTTGTTCCATTTTATCACAGAGCTCGTACAGTTCTTTGTCGTATTGCGATGACATCAGATCCATTGATTCGATGTTTTCGAGAAGTGCGACGAGTTCCATGTTGTATAAATCACAGCTTGTATCCATGGTAAGGAATGTCTCAGTATTTTTAAAAGTTATTTCAACGCTTATATACTACCCAAAACAATGTAATTACATTCTAAGCTATCCACTTTTTTCCAAACAATTTATGAATGTTCCCAATAACTTTACAATCGTAAGCATGAGCATGAAAAAACACTAAAAAGACTTATAACTATTTACAATAATACTTAGCAATAACACAATTCACAAAGAGTTCTAGAATCAAAAACAAATTAATCTATTAAGTATGTAACTTAAAAGAGTACAAAGTTTAAATACAATACAATGTAAGTTAAATTTAAACAGGTAGATTCTTAAGTACAGTTATTACAATAATAGTTTCTTATTTCAATAATAGTAGTACAAAGCATATGATTAAAGTTATGATATTAAAACATTGACACGCACTGGCACTTTTGTTCATTTGTCTGTGTCTATAAAATATTTCACACAATCGTCCTTACTAGCCAACTGTTTGGTTATATTGTATATAGTGTCCTTGACACTTTGCAAGTTCTTATCACTGTCGTTTTCCGCGTAATATTTAACTCGCACATCAGCGTGTTTCCAATGTTCCGTCGGTGCGATGTTTTTTATTTTATTCACTTCATACACCTCAATTTTTATGAGATGTGATGCAGAACTGTTGTCATCGCTGTTTGATCGGATGTATGAAACACCCCCGCTCGTCGATCGACCAACACTGGATGACTTTCTTGTTGTTGTCTTCTTCTTTTTTGGTTTTTCGAAGAACTCATCAATGCTGTTGCATTCGATCGGCCTTTTATTTGCTATTATCGCTTTTTTTACTTTAAAAGCGAGTGTACCTTCTTCATCACTAGGTTCGTCGATTTCTTCAGCATAATAGTAGTTTTTGAAAGTATTTTCAGAAAACTGTAACAAAATGAAATGAAACTGTTTTAATTATCGGTTAAGTAAGTACTGTATGATAAATACTTATAGGTATGCGAAGTATACATGTACACATTAGTAACAATGATAAATTAATAAGACATCAAAGATAGCTAAAATGTATTAACCTGGTGGACAACACATGGCATAAACAATTAATGAAACATCTGGTTACAACACTTTTAGATCAAAGTATATAAAGGTACTTACATTCATTTTTATAACACTTTCACTATTTAACTATTTCACAATTTTACTATCACTTCACTGTTACACACAACTGGAGATCACACTTCGAGCAGAGCACAGAGTGGAATACGATACCATGTGATTTTGAGTCGGTCTTTTATATGGAGAGGGAGTATTGTTTCCTTGCAGACAAGATCCAACATGTTTCGACTTTCACCTTAAATGTTCCGTTGAATACGTAATATCAGGTAATGTGAATAATGGGAACCGTAATTATTATGACAATGAGAAGACCCAAAGGGTTTTACCTAGAATTTGAGAAAGGTATGGTGTATTGTAACGATTGCTTTATCTATAATAAACAATGCCCGTAATGCGTAAAGGGCGACTATTAAGTAATTTTAAACGGCTTTTAAGTAGAAACACGAGTTAATAGAAATACGAGACAAAGACCTTTGCATCCTTCAAATAAAAAAGGGTCGCCGATAGAAAGTAGAAAGTCAATAACACAACGAAACAGGGAAAATGTTGCTTTATCTATCATAAACAATGCTCGTAATGCGTAAAGGGTAACTATTAAGTAATTTTAAACGGCTTTTGCGTAGAAACACGAGTTAATAGAAATACGCGACAAAGACCTTTGCATCCTTCAAATAAAAAAAAGGATCGCCGATAGAAAGTAGAAAGTTAAAAGCACAACGAACAGGGAAAAAGTACAAGCTTAAGGGAACCGTAGACCATGAACAAATTCGTGGTTCATACCTACCTCGCGGGTGATATGAAACGGATTCCGCGGACGATATAATTTTTATTCGCGGGTGTTATCAAAGTAATCCGCGGTCGATATCAAATTAATCCGCGGTAGGTATCAAGTTAATCCGCGGTAGGTATCAAATTAATTCGCGGTAGGTATTAAAGTAATCCGCGGATTTATTCGCGGGTGCCGCGGCCCGAATCTGGAGCAATCGAAAACGTCGGCCATTAGCCGCCGGAGCGCCGCGGACCGGCCGTCGAACCTGCTCCAGTATCGGTGAATCCCTTACTACTCATGCCATCAAATTGTTAAATTTGCCAACAAACATCTACATAACAATGCAAAAAGCTGCGATTTTAAATACGTGTCGTATCGTCCGTAAATTCCTCCAAGATGATACAACTGACTCAACCCCAGAATAGGAACATTACTTGGTTTAGGCCCGTAGTGTTTCTCAAATGTCCGGAAGAATACTTCCGAGAAAAAGAATATCAAAAATAATAATAATACCAGCCCTGTATTAAATACTGCTCACTGCTGATCACGGGCCTCCTCTACTAATGAGAGGGGTTAGGCCTTAGTCCACCACGCTGGCCTACTGCGGGTTGGCAGACTTCACAGATCAGTATAGTAATGCAATTTATCAAGAGTCAATATAAGTGTATTTTCTTTCTGACATAACGAAGCGACTACAACATATTGGTATCGTCCAAATATTACGTCACTCAATTAGAAATTCTAGAAAAAATATGTCGATCGGCTGCCAGGCATCGTTGAGCCTTCTAAATCCGATTTCATCTGTCTTTTTTTTATCAGGTGCTTTAATAAAATACTTTTGGAATGCGTCTGCTTAGTCAGAGAAACGCCGAGGCAACCATTTGTCATTTTGTCTTTCATTGTACTTACTTACAATATGACTTACCTCTATTTTAAGGCTAGGATCTTCGTCGTTTAGGTGTACGTCAGGCTGGTTCGGACCCTCTAGTTTCTTGTATACTATATATCAGTGGTATGTACTTTTTTTACGGAAATATGCCTTTATTTTCAATGTACCACTTTTGTACAGATTAACAAAATACTTTTTGGCGGCCAGGCCTACATGACTTTTTTAGATCGCCCTATAAACCGCCGATAGACCCTTCAATGTCATGACTATTTGATAAAATACTACAAATAAAACTTAAAAACGGACAACATTTTCTCTGTTTTCGTAATTTACGATTACCGTTTTTTACGATCGAGTTGCAAAATAAAATAACAAAGTACACCATTCTCTTCTTGAACTAATAATTCTAGGAGTGGTTCAACTACAAAATATTTTTATTCAACTCGTTTAGCATTCTCGAGACATCTATTGGCATCTGGCATGTCAAAAGGCATCGGTAATTTTCCATTCCAGTAACCCTACCTAAACTAAATATTTGACAAGAACATTACGTCTGTCAAAACTTTGCCGAAGACATCAAAACCGTTTCGGATCGGAATATATTATTCGATCTTATTTGTGGGAAATTTGGTATTGTAGCAATTTACTAACTTTGAATCGATTAGATAATTCAGTTACATTACGTAAGTACTTTGTAACAATTAGACCTTGTCATCGTCAACGAATATTCTGATATGATTGCTGATATTACGAGAAGTTGAGAGAATTAGAATAAATTAGTTCAATACACAATATAAGCAAACAATTACTTGACAGGGTGAATAGAATTCAAAGAATTAAAAGATTGGAGATTGTTGATAAAGAAACCAACGACGTAAATTAAACCTTCTTTATGTATATCTATAGATCTTTTTGAGTAATTACTATTAAAGCTCTTTGTCTGTATTTCAAGTCATTTTCCGATTCTTGTTACCGCTTGAGTCCTTTTCAATTCCATTTAAATGCCCCATTCATTTTGTTAATAACTTAAAGAGTCCCTTTTTTAAAGGACTAATGAAGTCAAGTCGTTCTTTGCATTGGGATCACGAAATCCTTCTAAATTTAATTACCTACTATTTAGACCCATTTTTATCGTTATCAATGCTCCTTAAACCTCATTATTAGGTTTTTTTGTGGCATTGAAAGACGAGACAAGCATACCGGTCGCGTGATGGTAAGCGATACGACAACCCATAAACAGTAACGACACCATCCAGCACCTTGAGTTACAAAGTACTGTGTTGCGTTCCACTGCGCTCGTCATGCTGAGACATAAGATGTTAAGTTTCATTACTCATTATGTCCAGTAGTTACACTGGCTACAATGTTCTTCAAACCGAAACACAACAGCGCATGCATACTGGTGCTTGGCGGTAGAAATACAAATTACGGTGGTACCTACCCAGACGGGCTCTTACATATAAGAGACCTACAACCGGTAAGTTGTCGTGGAGAGAATTATAAACATATTTGAATAGAGTAGTAGTTTGTCTTTATTTATAGGTTTTTAAATGTTTGGTAGAGTTGCTATGTACGGTTAAATTGTGAATAATTGTGAAGATGTCGGCATTATTGATAACAGTACCAACTTCCTGACTCCGAGCTGCGACTGAGTAATTTTTAACGATGGAATAAACCCAGTCACAATTGTTTTTGGGTCGACCCGGGATTAGAACCCTGGATCTCAGCGCGCAAATCGTACTCGTTACGCGTACGCAATACAACTACGCCACCGAGGTAGTCAAGCAGGCATATAGAAGATATAGATTTTAGGCTATTTTTACCCTAAACATGTGACCTAAATATGACTACAACCACTCTGTCAAGAGTGCACGACTACGAAGAAGACATATTTGCATACAATCATAAATGTATAAAGCAAAATATAATACGCAAAACATCTCTACATATATTCATATTTCTGCGAACGTTAAGCCAAATCTCTAAGAAATTTACGATTCTGAGATATGCTTGCTTGGATGCAATTCGGTCATTATTTTCAGAGGCCTGGCTCGGATTGCTTCGGTATGGCGGTTAATTTAAATAATCGATATTCTGCGAGATACCTTACATGTGTTTTGGCGGGTTCTGGGAGTAATATTTATCAACCTGTGTGGAGATTAGATGTCACTAGATAGAGTATTGTGGTAGTAAGTTAAGCTTCTGGTAGAAAACATTTACCATGAAATCTCCGTGCGCTTAATTTTGATGATAAAAATGAATTCCAAATACGAAAACAGACGATTGATAGGCCAATAAAAATACCAAAATAAACTGTTATTTTTATAAAATAAACCGTAAGCTTAATACATTTATATTCAATACTAGCTGTTGCCTTCGGCTCCGCCCGTGTGATTGAGTTTTCCCGGGATAAAAGTCCCGCTTTATATTTTCCCGGGATAAAAAGTAGCCTAAGTTACTCCTTATTACATCAGCTACCTGCCAATAAAAGTCCCGTCAAAATCGGTCCAGTCATTTCAGAGATTAGCCGGAACAAACAGACAGACAAAAATTTAAAAAAATGTTGTTTTGGTGTATGTACAGTATATATATTCATATACATGTAGTAAAAAACGATTATTTCATTATTACAAACAGACACTCCAATTTTATTTATATGTGTATAGAAGTATAGATAGCAAAAAGTAAAAATAAAATTCTGGATGTAATCGAGTTCCTATAAAAAAAAATACATTTCCAAAACAGAAAACCCAATACTACACCAATCTTAGACCGCAAGTAAATACTGGAAAACCGCGAACACTAATCGACATGCCATGTAATCCGAAACATTGACTTAGTACTCTAGTGATGACCTATATTCCTCGACTAATGATTGAGTATGGGATGTAGACGGTTCAAAGGAAATGTAAAATCAATATACACAATCATACCAGGCCTTTCCCCCCTTGTCAGTGGTGAATGAAGGAGTAACACACTCGACTTGTAAACATGTGAGGTCACAGGTCGGTTCCAAATAGGCCGGCATAACAGGGTTAATGACTATTTGTTTGAAGATATTTATCAAAAATTTCGCCCAAAATTTAATGGAAAGAATTTTCGAAATACACAGCAATACATCTATACGCGCATGCTCACGCATTTTATCCCCGAAGGGGTAGGCAGAGGCGCAACTAGTGCACCCACTTTTCGCCAAGCGTATTCCGTACCATGATGTGATAGGGGGCGAGCCTATCGCCATATCGGGCACAAATTCCAGACTCCGGACTGATACTGAATAGAAAAATCCAATATCACTTTGGTCGACCCGGGAATCGAACCCGAGACCTCAGCCTTGCAGTCGTACCGTAATACAACTACGCCACCGAGGCAGTCTATACATCTATACATATAAATAAAATTGGAGTGTCTGTTTGTAATATTGAAATAACCGTTTTTTACTACATGTATATAAATATATATACTGTACATACACCAAAATATAATTTTTTACAATTTTTGTCTGTCTGTCTGTCTGTCTGTATGTTCCGGCTAATCTCTGAAATAGCTGGACCGATTTTGACGGGACTTTTATTGGCAGGTAGCTGATTTAATAAGGAGTAACTTAGGCTACTTTTTTCCCGGGAAAACCCATTCACGCGGGTGGAGCCGCGGGCAACAGCTATCTAATAGACAAAACTCTCGTGTCGCGGTGTTTGTTGCCAAGCTCCTCCGAAACGGCTGAACCGATTTTCATGAAATTTTGTGTGCATATCGGGTAGGTCTGAGAATCGGTCAACATCTATTTTTCATACCCCTAAATGTTAAGGGTGATCCACTCCTTAATTTATTCTTTATTTTTTAGACAATATTTTTGGTTTTTATTTTTTTTATGATACAGCATTCAAAAATACATTCAACCCAAATTTTTTACCTTTCTACGATCAACCACTATTTTTTTAATAACTTTTAACCCCGGTCGGTAACTGATCAATTGATCTTTATTTTTTTCTATTAAAACAATCTCTCCGTCTGGGTGGGTACCACCGCAATGTCTATTACCGCCAATGATGAGCGCAGTGGAATGCCACACAGTACTTTGTAGGTCAAGGTGCTGGATGGTGTTGCTACTGTTTATGGGTGGTCATATCGCTTAACATCAGGCGAACGGCATGGTCGTCTCGTCATTCAATGTTATAAAAAAAAAGCAAATAAAACAAATGTATATCACAAAACAACGTTTGTCGGGTCAGTTAGTAAGTTATAAAGCTTTGGAATTCGATGGAAGGAGTAGCTGTCAAACTGTAATAGTAAACTGTGACATCACCGAGTGGCAACGGCCATAACGCTGCGTGCACGAAAGAGATAGCGCTATAACCCCATCGCGCCCGCACTTTTGCTCAAAACAATATTTCAAATATGAATAACTGCTTTACTTTTCAACCTATTTAGATTGCACAGAAGAATTTATTCACTGTTCCATATAAAATATTGTTCAAAATCAAACACAGGAAACTACCATATTGTGTCAACTGGCGAGTATAACCATTTCTCGTGAGTGGACATTGTCTGGAGCCCATTTCGCTTTTTCGTAGTATCAGGTGCAATGTCCGGAGGTTCAAAACTCAAGGCATACACCTCTGACTTTTCGAAGTTACGTGTGGATTGTTTATCAATTATCGTTCGCTTTAACGGTGAAGGTAAACATCGTGAAACCTACGTACCTAAGAATTCTCTACAAGAATCTCGCGGGTATGTGAGCCTGCCAACCCGCACTAGGCCAGCGTGGTGGACTAAGGCCTAACCCCTCTCAGTAGTAGAGGAGGCCCGTGCTCAGCAGTGGGCAGTATGTAACACAGGGCTGATTGCATTGCAGGTGCAATAAGCACTTTCACCTAGCCGTTTAAAAAACGGAGGTGAGTCTGTTGTTATTTATTGGCCACAATTCTAGTCTCCCAATATCACTTTACCCGACTGTGAATCAAACATGAAACGTCTATTAGGGGCAGTCAGTTCACAAAAGACAATGTTCATACACCTCGATCTAGTCTTTCTCAAAGATATATAATTTTATTCTACTTATTACGAACAAGGCGCTTAAAATCGGAATACGAGAGACTTTATGATGTTATTAAACAGAAGCAACGCTCTCAAAGAATTTAGACAACGCGATGCAAAATTTATCACTCATTGAACAATGAATGCAAATTTCTCTCCCTTGCACGAAA
Organism: Sphinx pinastri; assembly: GCA_947568825.1. NCBI lineage: Eukaryota > Metazoa > Arthropoda > Insecta > Lepidoptera > Sphingidae > Sphinx > Sphinx pinastri. The sequence continues at coordinate 11,228,877 of OX387636.1, read as the reverse complement.
ACATTTCCAAATTCATATTTTACAAATATGTAATGGCTCATGTTGAAAATACAAAAATATGCCCTTTGATAAATGGGCTACGGTCAATCTTTTTTTTATACTAATATAGAGTTAGATATGCCACTATCACGCGCACACGCAATCTAAATACTCAAATTGTCCCAATTATGACGTTTGGATGTACAGTGTACACTATGTATAAATGACAATTACTAGCTGTTTTTTTATTAACCGACTTCAAAAAAAGGAGGAAGTTCTCAATTCGTGTGTTTTTCGTGTTGGTTTAAATACGTCATCTCTTTCACCTGACATATTATCATCTTCAAGAATGTGTAGCTGTCAGTACGAAGCACTCTTTTCGTTTCATTTGTTAGCGTATGACACATCTATACTTTTTTAAAGCTTTTGCTGGCCCATTTACACGCGCGAGCCACGAAACAAATGAATCGTGAGAGTATAAACAGAAACTCTAATCACGCGAGCTGCGAAGCGAACACGATACGAGCCACGAGGCGAGAGTGTAAATAATCCACAAAGCTTAAGCTTCGGCATTTTTTAATAGAATGGGTAAACGAGCAACGATCAGCCTATGTTAAATGATCCCCACTGCCTAGAATAGAAGAATCATGGAGGGTTGATGGTTTTAAAAGAATGGAATAGGCATTGGAGATGAATCCACAATTCAATCATAACAACACAATTCAACAGCAAACTTGTTCACTTCAGTCTTATCTTTTTGGGTACAAACATTTTGTTCCAAGTCCAGTTCTAATTAAAGAACGACTCGCACAAGTGGGCGATGTCACACAAGTGTTCATTAAAAATTACTCCATTTTTAATTGCTAAGCATTTGATGGTATTCTTAGGAAACTGGCCCTTGGATCCTGAATTGTGATGGCAATATTCTCGCGAAGCGAGGTACCTATATATACCACCTCCGATTAGGAACCATCGGAGAGGCTGCGGCCGGTCAGGCGCAACATCTGCCTGACTGGGAATATTCCCCTTCCATAGAGGAACGCAACCATCTGTTCCTCTACAGCGGCGACGACCTTTCGCAGCTAAAAATATGGTATTTTATCCTTGCAAAAAGACTGCACATTTCCCAGTAGTAAATGCAATGCAATTTAAATGTAATAAAGACTAATGAGAACGTGGCGATCATTGATGGTTGCCCGAATTATACAAGACTCTCTTAGTAGAAGTAAGTACTATTCAGTTTTGTGTGGTAGAATATCTGGTTGACCCCGGAACAAGATAATTACTACTAGCGGGTTTTTTTACTATATAACATTTGCTATTTTGTCATAAGCACTCAACCACGAGCACTTTCTTTAAAGATACATTTAGTAAAAAATAACTTATTATAACAAACGAATAACCAAACTATTTTATAAAAAAGAAATGTAAAATAGGACATCGTTGTAATATTCTCAAAATTAGTCTTCAGAATGAATGCCTTTAAATTATTTGTTCAAACAATAGCTTCTTGGACAATGAAACGTACTACTTCCGGACCTATTATGTGTCACCGAACGGGGTAACTAGATATTTTATGACGATGATGTTTTTTTTTTAATGATATAGGGGCAAACGAGCATACGGTTCACCTGATGGTAAGTGATCACCGCCGCACATGAACATCTGCAACACCATGGGGCACAGAGATGCGTTGCCGGCCTTTTAGGTGGGAATACGCTGTTTTTTTTAAGGTCGCCAGGTCGTATCTGTCCGGAAATGCTGACGATGCTAGTGGTTGGATAACCATCTCTCGTGAGTGGACATTATCTGGAGCCCATTTCACTTTTTCGTACCGGCCATATTAGTTTGCCCCTACTATAGTAAGATTGCGTCAAAACCAGCTCTAAACAATCAATTTGCACTTTTTTATTCTACGATTTGGCTCTCGTATTTACTTCTGCCGGGTCCAAATCCGAATAAATAGTGCTAGAAAATTCATAAATATTTTGGAACCTAGGGCCTGATTACATAACTAAAGTCGCAATTGAGACACCTGTCTCACCTCGGAAATACGCGACTGCTTTGTATGCCAGGTACAAACTTCCTGCAGACGATATTTCTATTGTTAGAGTTTGTGCGCCCAGCTTTTCAAATGCCTTATATAACTCGCCTGAGATTTGTGACTAAGATTTAAACGCGGTTCCGCCCATGTGGAAATTTTCCGGAATATTGCAATTCGTGGATTTTTATGGGGAAAAGTGACTTATGAAATATACTATTCTGTCTGTTGAAATTTATTTTTTTTATTTCATCGAATGACTCGACGAGCATGCCGTTCACCTGATGGTAAGCGATACGACCACCCATAAACAGTAGCAACACTATCCAGCACCTTCAGTTACAAAGTACTGTGTGGCATTCCACTGCGCTCGTCATCCTGAGACATAAGATGTTAAGTCTCATTATGTCCAGTAGTAACACTGGCTACAATATCCTTCAAACCGAAACACAACAGTGCATGCACACTGCTGCTTGGCGGTAGAAATAGACTTTGCGGTGGTACCCACCCAGACGGACTCTTACATATGAGAGACCTACCACCAGTAGCGTATAAAACATGTTAATCTTGTGCTATCTCTGTACAAAATTTCATTTATATTATCCATTCACTGGCCTTGACTTTTAGCAAACATGTAAGTACAGTCAGCGACGAACGTAGGTGAACAAATTCAAAATTTAAAATCGTGTTTAAACTTTTGTGTCCTTATAAACAATCGTTTTTTTAGTAAAATAAACTTAACAGGTTTGACTTTATTTTGGATAAGACTTCTGCTCGCAGCTCCGCCCGCGTGAAAAAGTTTTTCCGGGATAAAAATATTTTCCCGGGATTAAAAGTAGCCTGTAGCGCTCAGGAGTAATGTAGCTTCCTATTAGTGAAAGAATTATCAAAATCGGTCCAGTAGTTTTTGAGTTTATCCATTACAAACAAACAATAAAATCATTCCTCTTTGTAATATTAGTATAGATAAATAAAACATATTTCGATTGAAGTTAATATTACAAGTTTTTTGAAATTTTGATGTACATTAAATAAACTTCCATGTTTAATATGTCTTATCCTTTAACTTAGATTTATAGTATAACATACATTTCCTGGTAAATTTCCATTAACTTGGCCCCACACCGTGGTTTTTTCTCTGAAATGTTTGAGATAACTTTCGAAAAAATAGCACCCAAGTGATTAGAAAGTTACATTACTTGGAAAATTTTAGAATTTATTTCGTTCATCGCACCTAAAAAGAAATCATAAATTCTACGCATGCTCACGCCTTTTATCCCCGAAGGGGTAGGCAGAGGCGCAACTAGTGCACCCACTTTTCGCCAAGCGTATTCCGTCCCATGATGTGATAGGGGGCGAGCCTATCGCCATACCGGGCACAAATTCCAGACTCCGGGCTGATACTGAATTTTAAAAATCCAATATCACTATCCGACCCGGGAATCGAACGCAAGACCTCAGCTTTGCAGTCATACCGTAATAGAAATACGCCACCGAGGCAGTAAAATACTAGACTAGGCGAACAATACCAGTTATAAAAAAGCTTTTAATAAAGTCGCCCGCCATGTCTGTCTGAACGCGATAGGCTCAAAATCTGCCAAACGAATTTCGATGAAATTTGGTATGAGGATAGTTCGAAACCCTGGAAAGGACATAGGCTACTTTTTAACTTGGGAAACCTCTTTCCCGTGGGTGAACCTGCAAGCAAAAGCTAGTGTTAAATAAATTTAACCATCAATCATGCTATAAGACGGCTAACGTACAAAGTACGACCTCGGTGGCGTATTTGTATTACGGTATGACTGCAAAGCTGAGGTCTCGGGTTCGATCCCCGAGTCGGGCAAAGTGTTATCAGGTTTTAAAATCAGTATCAGCCCGAAGCCTGGAATTTGTGCTCGAATAAGCTCTCCCCTATCACAACATGGGACGAAATATACACGGGGAAAAGTGGGTGTACTAGTTGCGCCTCTGCCTACCCCTTCGGGGATAAAAGGCGTGAGTGTGTATATAAGTACAAAGTGTTCACTTTAACTGACTACTAAAACGGTCACCGTAGACAGTATGGCTTTTGTACATGGTTTCGTAATGTTCTATTCGACCGGTGCCATTAACTGAGACATTAAACAGGCGCTACATAATTTATAATTATTACCCAACAACCTATTTCTCTTTGCTAATAATGAAACCCGAAACTAGCAACGTTACAATGGATATTAGGGTACATTTTAGATCAAATTTCAATATGGCCAAATCTGCCAAGCTACATAATTTTGCATTGTTATGATAAAAGTTATTTATTTATATCAGGTAACAAAGGACCCGTAGCAGAGATTTTATAATATTAAAGACAGCGCTTTAAATGCTATAGGTATACTAAAATACAAACTTTTATCCGGCTCTATATGTTACGTTTGTATAGTATCATTTTAACTTGCACTTAACACCAGCTATATACTTTCATTGGTGGGTAGGTCTCTCATATGTAAGAGGCCGTCTGGGTGGGTACCACCGCAATGTCTATTTCTACCGCCAAGCAGCAGTATGCATGCACTGTTGTGTTTCGGTTTGAAGGACATTGTAGCCAGTGTAACTACCGGACATAATGAGACTTAACATCTTATTTCTCAGGATGACGAGCGCAGTGGAATGCCACACAGAACTTTGTAACCCAAGGTGCTGGATGGTATTGCTACTGTTTATGGGTGGTCGTATCGCTTACCATCAGGCGAACGGCATGCTCGTCTCGCCATTCAATTCAATAAAAAAAAAATCAAACTTTTATCCGGCACTATATGTTACATGTTTGTATAATATCATTTTAACTTGCACTTAACACCAGCGTTATATAAAAATGCTATAAAAATAAGTGCCAAACAGTTTTAAACATTATAATGTGTCGGGAACAGAAGCGGTTTTGTTTATTATAACAATATCTACCACTGAAGCGGCGATAGCCTAGTTGGGAGTGGAACGGACTGCCGAGACGAATGTCTGCAGGTTCAAAACCCAAGGGCATACACCTCTGACTTTTCTAAAAAGTTATGTGTGTATTCTTAGTGAATTATCGCTCGCTTTAACGGTGAAGAAGAACATCGTGAGGAAACCTGCATATCTGAGAAGTTCTCTATAGGAATTTCGAAGGTATGTGAAGTCTGCCTACTACGCCAGCGTGGTGGACTAAGGCCTAAACCCTCTCATTTGTAGAGGAGGCCCGTGCTCAGCAGTGGGCAGTATATAATACACCGCTGGTATGATGATGATCTACCACTTATTTTACAGAATTATTATCATAAAAATACCACCAACCAACGGTACTACCGCTGCTTTGCAACAACATAAGAAGTCACTAAATTATGATGTCTAGACGGTCAGTAGTACTTATATGTTGACCGCGTAGTAATGCACCGAACACTGAATATGTATGAAAACCACCACAGTGACCACTGTTTTTTCTTTTTTTTTATTGCATTAAATGACGAGACGAGCATGCCGTTCGCTTGATGGTAAGCGATACGACCACCCATAAACATAAGCAACACCATTCAGCACCTTGAGTTACAAAGTACTGTGTGGCATCCCACTGTGCTCGTCATCCTGAGACATAAGATGTTAAGTCTCATTATGTCCAGTAGTTACACTGGCTACAACGTCCTTCAAACCGAAACACAACAGTGCATGCACAGTGCTGCTTGGCGGTAGAAATAAGCATTGCGGTGGTACCCACCCAGACGGACTCTTACATATGAGACCTACCACTAGTAGGTCACTTAAGCATTGTTTCATCCGTAGTTATGTAAAGTTAGAGCTTTTATCACACTGGTGAATTGAGAATTCATGTTTCATTCAGTGTTATAAAAGCCTTAATTTAACTTGGCTACGGATGAAACAATCGGACCTTTGTATTGAACTGGACCGGACTAGTTACTTCATATGATACCGCAACCTTCTTAGAGACCCAACTGTCATTCTCACTAATAGTTTGACATCTCAACTGGTTCAAATAAGCAAAAAATGCAAGTTACGTCATAAATACCCTCAAACTCTCAGAAAAATCCTAGGAAATGAGGTATTTAACATGTTTCTTGTATGCCATATTTATGTTTCTTGTTTTGCTGGTTGCCATCATCAGCCACGCGACGTCCACTGCTGAACAAAGGCCTCCCCTAAAGATTTCCAGATGGACCTGTCAAAAAGGGCCTGCATCCAGCGTGTTCCTGCGACATTTATATTTTTTTTCTAAATTTACCCCATGCCTAGACATTCTGACTCTTAATGGACATAAATATTCCTGTGACCCTTTGAACTTATCTACTATTTCAGTGGACGGCTTTTTCTATAGCTCCTTTTAAACAAACAATCCTGTTGTACGTATGATGTCTCTTGTTGAGGTAAAAGATTATTACAATTTCTCAGAGCGAAATTACAAATCACCTCATTCGTTTCTAGCAGAAGCGACTCTCAAGTATCTGTCTGAGAGACAAGAACTAAAGAAAAGCACCGCGTGCATATGTCGGAGTGCTCTTGAAAACTCTTCACAATCCCTGACTCGTTTTGTAATCAAGATTTTAAGTCTAAGGCTTAAGGCTGAAATTACTGTGCATGATATTTTCAACGTGGCTACGAAATCAATGCAACTATGAATCTATTGACCGTATAACATCTAGCGTATTACTTTGCATCTCGTTTGGAATTGTATTATTGCTGGGTGAAAATTTTATATGTATATTTTGTAGTAGATTAAATAGCGACAACCCTACACTTTGAGAATATAGTGGATTCGAAGACACGTGCTCTGGGAATAGTTAAACTTATGGATATTATAATATTATATTATTTGGATGAGACAAAATCCATTATTGCTACTTTACTATGCCTGGATTAAATTGTTGTTTTACAAACTAAACTCTGACCTAGACGATTCACAAAATGGCATAAATACGTCATATTCATATAAGTGTACGATAGCCTAGTTAAGAAATGTCACGGTCTGCAGAGACAATGTCCGCAGGTTTAAAACCCAAGGCACACAGCTCTGACTTTTATAAAGTAATATGTGTTATCAACTATCATCCGCTTTAACGGAGAAGGAAAATATCGTAAGGAAACCTAGATACCTGAGAATTCTGCATAAGAATTTCGAGATTATGTGAAGTCTGTCAACTCGCACTAGGCTAGCGTGGTGGACTAAGGCCTAAAACCTCTCAACAGTAGAGGAGGTACTCAGCAGTGGACAGTATATAATACAGGGCTGATTTGCATTTAACGCCATATTCTTAAAAAATCTAACGAAGAAAGGGTCCGTACGATCGTAAGAATGTGTATGTCATCGCATAGGTACATATTCTTTTACATTTCACTTCATTGAAATGTCGTGTCAAAACCATGATGTATTTAAACCAGTACAAAAACAAAGAGACAGAAACTTACACGCCGTGTACGTCACCGTCCCAATCAGGATAATTCTTCTAAGTCTTCAGACTTTTTAGATTTATTTTATTTTTGTTTTATTTTATGTATATCATTGGCTATCACCTCAGAATAAGCATAATTGACGATTTCATAATTATAATTTGTTTTCCATCAGGTCCGTGCGTGGCTGGAGTGGTTGGTCTCAAGATGCCGCGGTATTGCCTATTCGGAGACACAGTGAACACTGCGTCCCGAATGGAGTCGAATGGCGAGGCTCTGAAGATTCACGTGTCTCCAGACACCAAGGCACTTCTTGATACGTTCGGAACATTCCGGCTGGAATGTAGGGGAGAGGTCGCTATGAAGGTAATTTTTAGAAGTTTATTTTTCTGGGATGTTTAAAGATTTGTAATTATTATGGTCAGCTAAATTATTTCTCTATTGTTCTTAACAAAAAAATCTAAGAATAAGTGAAATAGCAACGTGGTTCATGCCAATTCGTAATTGTTTGATCACATACATACCTAATATTGAAATCTAATATTTAGCATTCATGTACAGTCAGCCACATAAGTAGCTGAACAAATTCAAAATTTCAAATCGACCATATGGGCTAAGTTTAATCGAATTTTTTTTCTTTCTTTTGGGCTAGTAAAATAAATGCCTTTTATTTATTTTTGTGTAGAAAAAACAAAAATTGGTCAGAACACAAAAACGTATAGGCGATTTGAAGTTTTTAATTTGTTCAGTTACTTATGTGGCTGACTGTACCTATGGTGCTTCTTTTAAGAAGTTGATATTAACTCAAAAATCTTTGCAGGGCAAAGGAATTCTAGTCACATACTGGTTGTTAGGAGAAAAAGTAGACCCTAACGCTCAGAAAGAGAAACACCCGCTGATCAAAGCGCAAACGCAATCCACAGAAAGTGGGTCCTTGTCACATCTCACGCCGTTCAGGCAGAGGTTGGACCAAAGCTCCCGGTCTTCTAGCAGACGAGGGTCAGGAATAATCTTGCAGAAGGCCAGTGACGTCAACAAGCTGGAGAAAGAAGCACAGCCGCTACTACAGAACTTAGTGATGCAGAGGCAACTCTCCGATCCTACTGAACCTGTTAATGGCATAGACAACGAAGAACTAGACAAACTCTCAGTATCCAACTCAATATCACTCAACGTTAATTCACTGAACCACAACTCAGTGAATCAGGGTGGACAACCAAAGGTGAAATTGAAGGAGGCGAATTCGATTAACCATAAATCGAATAAAGTTGGTAACAACAATTGGATATCGAAGTTGCCGACAGCCAGCTCTTTCGATAACGGTACTAAAAAAGCTGCTGAACGATTGAAGGATTATAGTAGTGTACCCCTATTATCTAAAGTGGAAACACCGAATGATTCTATCGTTTAGGAACCTGTACTTTATGTCTACGAGAGCCGAACCTGACTGTGTTGGGCCGATTTTGTTAAATTTGATAATGTTTTTCAGATTTGTCGGATTTTCTTCAGAACGTCTGTGTTGTGGACACATTCCATAAGAAACATTTTTGTTCTACCGCAAGCATTTTATGTAGTGTTATACATATTATGTGTCCACCAAATTGGGCTCTAATAACTAATCTTATTTGGGTGTAAGTAACTAAGATTCGATAAATTTATATAATGAAGTAGTTGTAGTTTTTTTGAAACATCTTTGTGTATAAAATAGGCATTACTTTATGGGGGGAAGAGCGGTAACAGGTCGGCTCAATATTGTACAACTAAGTGATTTAAAATATTGCATTTTATACTTTATTAACATGACATTAGGGTCTCACCTTTTTTGTGTCTGCAAGGTCAATGTGATAGCGTGTAAAGTTGAGAAATTGCCAAAAACATTTGTAACATAGGAATAAATATTTGGTCAAAAGTATAAATAAACTGCAAAATTATTTTTCGACTGATGCTGAGATAAATGATGCATAAATAAATTATGGTCAAATGGGTTCATGAAGGTAAAGAGAGATTTAATGAGTGTAAGTTTGTGTGTTCGTTTGTGTCTCATTTAGACTATTGGCGGTTGAGTCATATATTAAGAAATTCAAGTACTTAAAACATAATATTTAATAGATATTTGTATATACGGAAAATCTCTTCTTCGTTTAATTCGATAGAAACATAGCACGACATGTTTTAATATTTTTGTTATACTTTTTTATCAAGAGTTTACATAATTTATAAGGCGTATGACGTTATGTACGATTTTTAAAATAACTGCACTGCATTCTGTTTCAATTAGTACATTTGTTTTGTTTGTAAAAGGAAGCTCAAAATTTATTTATTAGTTTAACTCAATCATAAAAATACTTATACATTGGACTGAGGTGACTTACATAACTGTTAGAAACCATGGATTCGTAATATTTAGACGAATCATTTTGAGCTGTAATCACGTACGTCTTAAAACTATTTGCAACATTCCTATTTGTGAGCTTTGAAGTCTATCCTGCCATTGGATGTTTATATCTATCTGATTTACGCAGTTTTATCTTTAATGTAGCAATAATGTATAGTCGATTTTTACATGCGATCCATTACATAGTTTGATTCCTACATTATCGTGTCCATGAGCAACTGTTTAAAAAGTTCATTTTTACTTTATGAACCTGGATGCCTATTTGAAAAAAGAACGCTTTGTATGTTTCGATTAAAACGCTGGCTGTTTTGTTTAATTCGAAAAAGGTTTCCAATCAAAAGAGAATAATTATACAGCCAGTGCAATCAAATGCAAACATATGGAAATAGCATTGGATCGACGTGTGAAACGATTTAAATGAACATTTTCTAGTATCAGCAATGAGACTAGTATGTAAATAATGTACTTAAGTTTATTTATTGTAAATATTAAACGTAACTTTGTTGTGATCTTAGAACGGTATAATGTATTTATAGTAGAGTGACGTCACCACGTCAATGTTTCTTCGAACATTATAGAGAATTAAAACGAGTGAGAATTATGACGATGTTTTATTTGTATATCCTTTATATAGCGAAATTTATAAGTTAATAATTAAATAATATAGAGTTACTGCCACTGCGTTTAGGTATTTAGCGTATTTTTGGGTACATACCACTGTATGTAGGCGATTCGTACAAGAATCACTTGCAATGCAATGCAATCAGCCCTGTATTATATACTTGCCCACTGCTGAGCACGGGCCTCCTGTACTACTGAGAGGGGTTAAGCCTTAGTCCACCACGCTGGCCTGGTGCGGGTTGGCAGACTTCACATACCCTCGAGATTCTTATGGAGAATTCTCAGGTATGTAGGTTTCCTCACGATGTTTTCCTTCACCGTTAAAGCGAACGATAACTGATAAACAACACACACGTAACTTCGAAAAGTGAGAAGTGTGTGCCTTGGGTTTTGAACCTCAGGACATTGTCGCGGCAGACCGTTCCATTCCCAACTAGGCTATTGTCTACTATCTACTAGGAATCACTTACTACTACCTAAAGTTAATCTCGTTGGAGAACAAAGTTCCTGTTGTATGTAAATTCATGTCTACTAGTACATTATAGAACTCATCAAAAACAATTAAAAGAACTACGTTGCGTCCGTAAATTACGTTCCAACTCCACTCCGAATATTTTTACCTCCAAAAATGTTGTTTTATTTGTTCTTCATTTACTTCGGACTCTTTATTACAAAAATCTCAAATTTACACAACCTGAGCCATTTTGTTTTGTTATCCTTAATTAAGAAATAGTCTTGGCATTTTTACTTTTAATTTTAAATGCCATTTCCGTGTTTGTAAATAATAAATAATTCAAATTATAACAGATGGCGTTACACGTGTTTTAAATTATTATTACATATATATAAGTAGGATAAGTTGGATAACGCAGGTGTACCAGCCGAATGTACCTCACTATTCAAGTATTGGTATGGTAATCAAAAAAATCAGGTGCGTTGGGCTGGGGCTTTGTCGGACGAGTACAAGTTGGAATGCGGTGTTAGGCAAGGTGGGTTAACCTCGCCGCTTTTGTTTAACTTGTATATTAATGAGTTGATTGGGAGACTCAGTCGCATGCATGTAGGTTGTTACATTGATGGCACCTTTTTCAACAACATAAGCTATGCCGACGACATGGTGCTGCTGAGTCCTTCAGTCAATGGATTAAGGGTGCTTCTATCTATTTGTGAGACGTATGCAAAGGTACATGGTTTAAAATATAACTCTAAAAAGAGTGAGCTCTTAGTTTTCAAAGCAGGTAGTTACATGCCTACCTATGTGCCTCCGGTTCGGCTTGATGGGGTTGCTCTGAGACGGGTTGAAAGTTTCAGGTACCTCGGTGACATTGTGACCAGTGACCTTCAGGATGACGAGGATATTGAAAGGGAGCGTAGGGCTCTGGCAGTACGGAGTAATATGCTCGTCCGTAGGTTTGCTCGATGTACGAACGCAGTGAAGGTGACGCTTTTTAAAGCCTATTGCCAATCCTTCTACTCGAGTAGCCTATGGGTGAGTTATACAAAACGGGCTTACAGAGCTCTGCGCACTCAATACAACAATACGTTTAGGGTGTTGTTGCGTCTGCCGTGGCGATGCAGTGCGTCTCATATGTTTGCGGAAGCGCGAACGGATGGCTTTCAAGCCATAATTCGCAAAAAATCGTCTTCCATGCTGCAGCGCCTAAGAAACAGTAGTAACGCCATGCTAAACGTGATTGCTGAGCGGTTTGACTGTCCTTTCCAAAATTATTGGATGAAAGTAGTTCTGGGAAATGTGACATAACAATTAATTAATGTAGTAGCTAATAAGTTGTTGATATCTTGTTAATTTGATTTTTAATGTATATGGATTATGTAATCTGAATTAAATATATAAAATAAATAAATAAAATAAAAATTACAAACCAATTGAATATTTCGGTTTTAAGACATTCGCCAAAAAATTTAATAAACAAAAGCAATATCTAAAATATAAAATGTATCGCCTACAATCATGTTGAATTAGCCAATTTTAGGATATTTGAATACATTAATTATGTTTACAGGGCAAACCTTTGTTAAACATTATTTAAAAACCTGATAGTTGGGTAGTTCTTCGTCTTTCATACGTACTGGCTAATATCAATTCTTGACCTTACAAAAAACTGCACTCGCTAGTTCAGTCTTATATCCATCATCATCATCAGCGACATAAAGTTCACTGCTGAACATACACCTAAAGATTTCCGGACAGACCTACCACAAGATGCCTGTATCCAGCGTGTTCCTGAGCCCTATATCAAGTCTATTTTATATCCATACCATACCAGCCTTGTATTATAATATTATACTTCCCAGTGTTTTGCACGGGCTTCCTCTACAACTGAGAGGGTTTAGGCCTAAGTCCACTGCTCTGGCCTAGTGCAGGTTGACAGACTTCACATACCTTCGAAATTCAGAGAACTTCTCAGGTATGCAGGTTTCCTCACGATGTTTTCCTTCACCGTTAAGGCAAGTGATAATTCACAAAGAATACACACATAACTTTTTAAAAAAGTCAGAGGTGTGTGCCCTTGAGTTTTGAACCTGCGGACATTCGTCTCGGCAGTCCGTTCCACTCCCAACTATTTTATATCCAATCTACGTCAATCCAACACCCAATTCTCGAATATTCTCTGACACAAATAGACCAGGAGCAATAGCAGTTGCGAGAAGAAATTAGAGGCCAAGCAAAATTACCATTTTAATTTGGAATAACAAAGTGGATACTAGAAACTGCAATTTGAGTCACTTTGTGACGCGTGCTCAACTTATGTTCTAATTAACTTCAAAAGCTTTCTCGTTGAGTTTAATTATGTGTTGGTTATTAAAGTTATATATTTTGCATTACATTTGCAGAAATAAGCTACAACGTACTTACATTTTTAGTCAAAGCAGATTTTTGTATCAGGATACTCAAAATCTGTAGTTTAGTTAGATTATAGTATAGCTAAAATAACTTCACATTTCAATACTCATCATATTATGACGTTATGATCGGTAAGTTATTGGTAAGGTAGTTACTGGTGGTAGGTCTCTCATTATGTAAGAGGCCGTCTGGGTGGGTACCACCGCAATGTCTATTTCTACCGCCAAGCAACAGTGTGCATGCACTGTTGTGTTTCGGTTTGAAGGACATTGTAGCCAGTATAACTACTGGACATAATGAGACTTAACATCTTATGTCTCAGGATGACGAGCGCAGTGGAATGCCACACAGTACTTTGTAAGTCAAGGTGCTGCATGGTGTTACTATTGTTTATGGGTGGTCGTATCGCTTACCATCAGGCGAACGGCATGCTCGTCTCGTCATTCAATGCAATAAAAATAAAAAAAAATAAAAAAATACTGTCAATCTCTTCTCAGTGCGTCTTTTTATTAATTTTTCTTCTTTTATTTGCAAAGAGTATTTTTCAATTCTTTTGTTAGCAAATTTTGCTAAAAGAGTACCGAGCGGTGTATTGGACGCGATAGAGACTTCATCTACATAATGAAAAATTCGCCATATTTACTAGTACCAGCGAGCCGCTCTTCGGCGTCAGGCTGTACACACTCAGTGAGAAAGGTCGTCAATACATTTGAATTACTGTCAAGTCCAGGGTTGTCACTTTACATTGTTGGTATATAAAAAAACATCAAAATAAATTAAAGGAACCAACACCAACACATTTTACTATGTAAATAATTCTTACGAAATATGTACATGAGAAGAAAAACTTCGTACCCCTTTTGAAGCACATTGTGCGTACGGAGGCGTGTGAGCTTTAGCCCAATTAAAGTTCATATAGAGAAGTGCAGAAAAAAATAATTTATATATTACTAGGTGATGCTCGCGGCTTCGCCCGCGTGCAAAGCCTTTCCTGCTACAAAAGCCCCTAAAGCACAGTACTACGCTAGCGCCATCTATTCAAAAAATCAGAATAGAAACATCCATAATTTCCCATGGGAGCAAATTACTGGGATATAAAGTAGCCAATGTGGTAATCTAGGAAATGGTCTACTCGTTTGCCAAATTTCATGTAAATCTGTTCAGCTATTTATGCGTTTACTTCTAAAAACATTCAAACATTTTCAGAAACTTTCGAATTTATAATAATATCAGTAAGACGTACAAATACCCATATAAAATTCGATGGTCGAATTTCGACTATGGACGATCACTAGTAACAAAGAGACCGTACACTAAGGCCCCGTTTTTTCAACTGTAGTTATCTTTTTGTCAGGGTGTTATTAAGCTGGACGCGCTCGCAGCACCTGGAGCACTCGAAGCTCTGCGAGCGCGTCTAGCGTAATAACACCGATGATTACCGTAACAACAGTTGAAAAACTCGGTCTTAAACTTCAACTTGAAAATCATGTCAAATACGAAGTGCCAACCCTATTCAGAGGCGCACAAACCCATCACGCTCTAATCCGGTACAATATAGTTCAGGACTATTGGTTTACCGTAACCGCAGACACCGCCTCATTACGCTCTAAATTATCTCCGGGATTGCGCACAACGGGACTATCTTATTATTTGTACATGTTCGACATTGCACATATTTGCTAAATGTTATGGGAAACTATGCTCTATAACTAAGATATCTAATATTGTAATTGAATAATAAGATTATCTGAAATGGTATCATGTTGAGATAATATGAAATATCAATAGACTCACCTATTACATGGAATTTGTCATGGCTGGAGAAATGAGGATATGAAAACAATGCTGCTTTCTCCTGAAATGGGATATAGGCGCGATCATATATAGATATATATATGTACAGTCAGCTACATAAGAAGCTGAGCAAATACAAACCTTAAAATCGCCAATACTTACAATTTTGTGTTCCTATAAACATTTTTTTATTCTTCTTGAAGTAAAGTTAAGGGTCTTATCATACTGCCGTATTTCAAGCAAATTCACTGCGAGGCAAAGACGCTGCGCGCCCGTCTAGTTTAATAAATCTTACTTTTAACTGGAACTAACTAAGATTAAGTTAATTGTAAGTAGTGGAAGAAAAGTAATAAAAAAATAAAGGTGCTGACTAATGAAGAGTTTAATAGGACACATATCAGCAAATATTAGAATTCTTTCTCCAGGTTTTTCTGTTTGTTAGCGCACAGCTCTGAAACTACTTAACAAATTTTCATGTATTTTTACAGGTGGACAATAATTATAATTGGGCGCAGAATAACGGCTTTGTGTCATTTATATCAGATATCAGAAAAATCCTACTTATAATATTATAAACGCGAAAGTTTGTAAGTATGGATGTCTGGATGTATGGATGTTTGTTACTCTTTCACGCAAAAACTACAGAACGGATTTCGATGAAATTTGGCACACGGGTAGATCATGTCCTGGATTAACACATAGGCTACTTTTTATTTCGAGAAAACATAAAGCGGGACTTTTATCCCGGGGAAAACTCATTCACGCGGGCGGAGCCGCGAGCAATAGCTTGTAGTATATAAATAACAAACCACGCACTACTAGGAAAAGTAGGGAACAATTTCCGTAGGATTTAATTTGACGCGATACAGAGGTTCTTTCGATCCGCGTTGTTATTTGGTCCATGTCACACCCTATATTATTGTTTGTTTTATTAGATCTTAGGGGTTGAAAAGTCTTCAAAGTCTACTGAGATATCTTTTTTATACGGCCACAGTAAAGTGACCCTTCTGCAAATAGTAAGAGGAGTGGGATCCAGAGTTGACTGACAAGATATGAATATCCCTTACCAGTCGACACAACTATTCCTGTCTCTTAGAACCTGCCTCTTTGTACCGGATATATACAGGCTGATTCCGGAACGCGACACCTACGTGGGCCACTATAGCAGGTTTTAACATCTTGTGTACCGTGGTCGCTAACCAGCTAACCAGCTAACATCCTATCACCAGCAAATATAAATATCTACAAACTCAATTGAAACGTGCGAGGGGGTAGGATGCGGAACGGGGGAGGAAAAACAAGATGGGGGAAATTAGGATGTAAAAGTCGAGGTGAACGGCGTTTAATATAATTATAGGTTATAATAAAAGAAATATCTTATATATAAAATTCTCGTGTCACAATGTTCGTTCCCATACTCCTCCGTAACGGCGCAACCGATTTTGATGAAATTTTATACTCACTCTTGGTAGGTCTAAGAATAGGTTGTTATCTATTTTTCATCCCTGTTGTGAATTAATTAAAAGCCATTTATTATAACCACGAGATGTTTTATTCTTACACAGTTTTTAGAGCACTCCTCACAGTTTACATCGGTGTTGCCTACTAATAAAAAGCTTATTATCAACTAAATGTAGTTACAGTGTTACCCTTTTACAACACCCCTTCTCAATGTAAATACATTTCTATTTTGTTATATTTTATTTTATTTTTTAATACACAACAAATTAGTTAATACCTATTTTAGTTTGCAACGCCACACTTATTTAAATGCCTTTCAATTATTTCTTTACTCAAAGCTTTTGTTAATATATCTGCAGGTTGTTCACTTGTACTAATATATTTAATATTAATTTTATTTTCCTTGACAAGATCTTTAACAAAGTGGTAGCGTATATCTACATGTTTTAAGCGTTTTATATTTTCTGTTTTTGCATTGATTATGGCTGACTGATTGTCACAAAATATATCAACTGGGCAAGTATTTTCACAATTAAAATCAGTTAATAAATTTATAAGCCACGAGGCATCACTTGCTGCCATGCTCAGTGATACATATTCAGCTTCTGTAGAAGATAAGCTCACAGAGGCTTGCTTTTTGGAGCACCATAGAATAAGACAGTTTGACAACATGAACATATATCCTGAGGTGGACTTTCTGTCCTTGAGATCCCCCCCCCAATCAGCATCACAATACCCCACTAAAATACTATCTTTACATTTGTAAATTAGTTTATAATTTATGCTATACTTTACATATCTTAACACTCTCTTTAATGCACTTAGTAACTCCTTACTTGCACATGTTTGATATCTACTTAACATAGAAACTGGATAACACAGATCATGCCTAGTACCCAATGCAGCGTACATAAGGCATCCAATAATTTGCCTACATAATTTTTCAATATTCTTATCTCTAGGTACAGTATCATTTGCAAATATACTAGTATTGATATTGGGATCCATTGGGGTTGACATACCCTTGCAATCTAACATATTAAATTTTTTAAGAATATTTAGCAAATAATTTCTTTGATCTAATTCAGTTACACCAGTTTTCAAATTTTGCTTGACATTTATGCCTAGAAACTCTGATATGGGTCCCATGTCTTTAATTTTAAATTCTTTATTTAATATGACTTTAATTTGTGAAATATGCTTCTCATTGGACCCAAAAATTAAAATATCATCTACATAGAGCAAGATATACATTTTATCTATATTGTTGCACCTCTTAAATAAACATGAATCACAATTAGATTTCTCAAAACCTTCTCTAGCTATTATAGAATTAAATTTGATGTTCCAACACTTAGGTGAGCTTTTTAAACCATATAATGACTTATTTAATTTTACAATATTGTTTTTCCCGGAATAAGCCCCTTCTGGCAACCTAATAAAAACATCTTTATCAATGTCTCCATATAAAAATGCCCCGGTAACATCCATTTGATATATAGGTAAATTTAACTTGGTTGCTATAGCTACAAATACTCTAAAGGTGGATAGCTTTGCTACAGGCGTATAGATATCGGCTAAGTCAAAATCATTTCTCTGTTCAAATCCTCTAGCAACTAACCTAGCTTTATACTGTTTAATCTCATTATTACCTTTCAATTTAAAAATCCACTTGCTACTTATAATTTTTTCACTTACTGGTACATTACAAAAATTCCAAGTATTGTTATCTTTCAATGTTTGCAATTCTTTTTCAATAGCTTCCTTCCACTTACTCCCATCCTCCCTTTTTATAGCTTCACGGTATGTAAGCGGTTCATTTTCTTCCCTTACAGCATTGTAACATTGGTAAAATGATGTTTGTTTCCTCACTCGCTTGGATCGCTCATTCAGAACTTGATCAGTTTCATTAATCTCTGATAATTCATCTGAGGGTTCATACTCACTCTGAGATTCATTGTCATCTATAGACGTATCTACGTTGAGATATGAAGAACTTTCAGTTACAGTGTCTTGAGATGCTTTACATTCATCTACTTCATTGTCTGTCAGCCCTTCTGGTAAATCATCTTGTTTAGATTCATTTAAATCCAATGTTACTGTTGATTTATAGTCCACATTTCCTTCTTGATTTAAAAATACAATATCTCTTTTTATATCTATGCAATTTTTCTGTGGATAATACACTCTGTAGCCTTTAACATTTTCACCATAACCAACCATTAGTCCTTTCTCACCCTTCTGATCCCATTTCCTTCGCTTTTCCTTGGGGATGTGTACATACACTGGGATGCCAAACACCTTCAGTTGATTAATGTTGAAGCTCTTATTTGTCCATATTTCATATGGGGATTTTCCTTCTTTGCCTTTTCCTGTCCTATTTATAACAAATGTGGCAGTGTTTACCGCTTCCGCCCATAATTTCTTGGGTAGATTTCTAGCATGTAACATTGTCCTGGCTGCTTCAACAACAGTTCTGTTTTCTCTTTCAGCTTTTCCATTTTGTTCTGGTGTGTATGTCACAGTAGTTTGGTGAACTATCCCTCGCTTTGATAACATTTCTGTCACATCTCTATTTACAAACTCCAGCCCATTGTCAGTTCGAAATATCTTCACTTTATTTCCAGTAGTATTTTCTGCTTGATTTAGGAAATCCTCTAGACAATGTTTGATTTCATGTTTGGCTTTGACAAAGTACACAGTTCTAAAATTTGAATAATCATCCTTCAGAATTACAAAATATCTCGACCCGCCGATCGATTCTACTTCCATGGGCCCGCAGGTATCTCCATGTATTATTTCACACGTCCTGGTACTGATATTGTCACTTTTCTTAAATGGCAGCCGATGCATTTTTCCTTTTAAACAACTTTCACACTGAGGCACATGTGTTTGCTTTGTTTCGATGTTGTTTTGTATCAACACTTTCTTCACATAATCAAAGTTTTGATGTGCTAATTTTTCATGCCACTCGTTTATATCGTCCTTTACCATTTTTGCAACACGCGCAACCTCGCATCTCAAACGGAAATCTATATAATAAGAGTTATTAATTCTCTTTGCGACAGCACAAACAACGCCATTTTTATAGAATTTGCATGAATTGTCATCTGTCATAATGACATATCCACGGTCAGCGGCGCGGTTCACAGAGAACAGATTTGTCTTTAGGTCAGGAACGAATAACACGTTGTCTATTGTCGTATCAATCCATTTACTTCCATTATTCACTTTTACCGCCATCTGTCCACATCCGAGCACACTAATGACATCGCCATTACCAATAATAACAGACTTTTGCAAGACGCTTGAAAATGACGAAAATAAAGAACGATCGCGACACATATGCTCGCTAGCGCCTGAATCAACTAGCCACTTTGATTCTTCATAATGTTTGTACACAGAGTTCGATACCACAAATGCATTACTTATTTTTTTATTGTCTTTTGACTTTTTAAAACGGCACTGCGCTTTGTAATGTCCGCCTTTGCCACAATAAAAACACTTATTATCGTTCACCTTTTTCTCACTGTCTTTATTTCTACACTCTGTTTGTAAATGTCCAGGTTTTCCACACTTGAAGCATTTTATGTTTCTTTTGGCTACAAATGCCGACGAAGATGAAGATTCCTGGTTTACTTCTTTCTTTTCTCTCACCCGCTCCTCTTCCACTAATAATCTGGCGACTAAATTGTCGAATGTTTGTTTGTCGTCTGGTGAAGACTCCCATGCCGACACAAAATGTTTATACTCATCTGGAAGACTCATTAAAATTTTAGTTATAGCGAACTTATCAGAAATTTCCTCGCCCATTTGTTTTAATTGATTTTGCATTTCTTGAACTCTTGATAAGAACACAGACATTTCAATTCCTTTCTCATATTTATATTGGAAGAATCGCTGTTGTATGACATAGATATTAGTTTCAGACTTTTGTTCGTAGACGCTGAGAAGCTTTCTCCACATTTCAGCAGAGGTTGTACATGATATGATATGTAACATGACATCTTCGGTCATCCTAGTCACCAATAATGTCTGAGCTTTGGCATCTTTTGTCTCCCAGTTGGTTCGTGCTGCTGCATCTTCAGGTTTTGCTTTCCGCCCTTCTACAATGTCCAGCCATCCTTGACCCCTCAATAGTACTGTAGTTTGGAATTTCCATATATTCCAGTTTCGGACGCCTTCCAGCTTCATCACATTAATGTTAGTGCTACTTACTTCCATCTCGTCTTCCTGGCTTGCTTTCTATCTCGAAAGAAGTTTTTATTTTATCCTTCTCGACGAAAATTTTGTCCACGTGCCGGTTAGACTTAACCTCACTATTTTTTTTTTTTTTTTTTTTTTTTCGCCGATAATAGTATCTCTTGATGTTATTTTTATTAACAGGTAGGCATAACTGGGCCCATAACCTGTTGTGAATTAATTAAAAGCCATTTATTATAACCACGAGATGTTTTATTCTTACACAGTTTTTAGAGCACTCCTCACAGTTTACATCGGTGTTGCCTACTAATAAAAAGCTTATTATCAACTAAATGTAGTTACAGTGTTACCCTTTTACAACAATCCCCCTAAGTGATAAGGGTTGTTCACCCTTAACATATTTTTTTTTATTTTTGGACAAATTTTTTTGTTTTTATTTTTCTATAATGGGGCATTAAAAAATACATACAACCCTAAATTTTCAACCCTCTGCGATCAACCCCTATTTTTTAATAGCCATTTTAGTAATTTAATAACTATTCGATTTCGATGAAATTTGGCACACGGGTAGATTATGTCCTGGATTAACATAAAGCGGGACTTTTATACCGGGAAAACTCATTCACGCGGGCGGAGCCGCGGGCAACAGCTAGTAATAATATATATTAGCAACGACGTGTATTGATTTGGAATCCCAAAATCCTACATTAATAGAAACACAATAAAACAATTAATTCAAACAACTAACTCTGAGACTTAGCCAAAATCCATTAGCCGTAATCGCTTCAGTTGCAGGATTTATTGGATTATCATCGACTACGAGGCCTAACTTGGTAACTTCTTTCGAAATTTCAAAGTGCTTATCGTGAATAACCCATATAATATTCCAATACATTTGGATTTGTTTATGGATTCGTGTCGTTTAAAATAAAGTCCTATTTTAATAGAAATCTTTGTTACTTTGTTTCTTGTATAACGTTTAACACGATCCGTAAGTACTTCTTTATGTTATTTACAGACCAAGAGCTTTAGTTTATCTTAGCTCGCATAACGCAAATGAAGTAAAAAGTATAAGTTATTACCTATGAAAACTAAGCTAAACTACCTCCTAACATAGCTTAGCTCTTAGGCCAGTTTTATCCGTGATCAGATAAAGTTAAGGCTCTTAGCACACTGGCGAATTGCAAGCGAATCCACAGCGAGGCGAATGCACAATGCGCTCGTCCAGTGTAATAAGACCGTTAACTTTACTTGATCACGGATGAAACGACACTGGATTAGTTTGCAACGGGCTTTCTACACGTTTCAAAGTCATTTATTTTTAACTAGCTGTTTGCCGCGGCTTCGTCCGCGTGAAAAGCCTTTCTCGCTACAAAAGTCCCTAAAATACAGTACGACGCCAGCGCCATCTACTTAAGGAATCAGATAAAACATGCTCATTATTTCCCATGGGATCAAATTTCCGGGACAAAAAGCCTATGTGTTAATCCAAGATATGATCTACCCGTGTGCCAAATTTCATCCAAATCCGTTCAATAGTTTCTGCGTTGATTTCCAACAAACATCTAAACATTTTCCCTAACTTTAGCATTTATAATATTAGTAACTGGTGGTAGGTCTCCCATATGTAAGAGTCCGTCTAGGTAGGTACCACCGCAATGTCTACTTCTACCGCCAAGCATCAGTGTGCATGCACTATTGTGTTTCGGTTTGAAGGACATTGTAGCCAGTGTAACTACTGGACATAATGAGACTTAACATCTTATGTATCAGGATGACGAGCGCAGTGGAATGCCACACAGTACTTTGTAACTCAAGGTGCTGGATGGTGTTGCTACTGTTTATGGGTGGTCGTATCGCTTACCATCAGACGAACGGCATGCTCGTCTCGTCATTCTATGCATAAAAAAAAGAAGGAGTAAGATAAGATAATAAAGGTCAAAAGTCAATTATGTAAAGGCTTCCTCTTTCGACACAATGTATGACATTTGCTGTTAAAATACAATTAGTAGTAATGACCCTCTGATAATCACAGAAATCAGTCTTAAAAGTACTTGAGTCCAAATTTCTTAATACCAACTTCTAGAAAAAACGTAAAAGCCAATAGAATATAAAAAAATTGAGAAACACCGTAAAATGGCACGTAAAACGTAATTTCAATATTGAGCCTTAAAAGTATTAAACAAAAATAAACAACCGTACACAGTAATTCAAATTTTATCTCAAACTAGTATTTCTCGCGGTTCTGCCCGCGTGAAAAAGTTTTTCCGGGATACAAGCACTTTCCCGGGATATAAATTAGCCTATAGCACTCACGAGTTATGTAGCTTCCTATTAGTGGTTTAGTAGTTCGTGAGATTAGCGCATTCAACCAAACAAACAAACTCTTCCGCTTTATAATATAAGTATAGATTCGGCCGTTTTTACTACACGTTCAGTTTAATTTCGTAATGGCGATTTTTACGATAACCGTTAATTTTATGAACCATTTACTAAAGCTTTTAAAGGAATGCTCTAATTTAACTCTTAATTTCTGTGGAGCAGAGACGGAAGTATATAAATCTAGTGCTAGATTAAATGTAACAAGAGATGAAGCTGGTCCCGAGTCTGGAATACTTATATAAATCGTCTACATGTAAATTAATGATTTAATTTACCCTGTCTGTTCCACTAACAGATCTGAAAGTGTATTAATAAAAGTTATGCAAACAAAACTGTTCGTGAAATAGTACGAAAATAATGTAATGAAATAAAAATAAAATAATGTCTAAAATTAGTTAATCGAAATCTAAAGTAGGTCATCAAATGGTAAGTTTTTATTAAGTAGTCATCATCGCTACGAGCATTTAACAATTAGGTCAGACTCGGATAGCTCCTTCAAAGATATGACAGCAAAGCTATCAATCACTTGGCATCACTTTCATGTACAGTAATATAGCTTATATACCCACAAATTACCTATATCTACATACATACACTCACGCCTTATATCCCAAAGGGGTAGGAAGAGGCGTAACTAGTTCACCCACTTTTCGCCGTGTGTATTCCGTCCCATGATGTCCTAGCGGGTGAGCTTATCGTCACATCGGGCACAAATTCCAGACTCCCAGGCTGATACTGAGTAGAATAACCCAATATCACTTTTCACGACCCGGGAATCGCACCCGAGACCTCAGCACTGCTGTCGTACTAATACAACTACACCACCGAAGCATTCCGCCCACAAATTAGCTGTAATAATTACGACTAACAATATTTAAAGGCAACAAATTGGCCAGTCCATTTACAGGTCGTTGCACATAAAGGGCGAGATACGTGTTCGTAGCTATTTATTTTATTGAGCAGTAACAAGTGAATAGGTCCATACACTGAACTCTAGTTGTAAACGCGGCTATAAAACTTTTCCCCTATTTGTGAACGTTACCTTGAAAAGTCATACATTGTGTTAATTCTATTCTGTAGCTATTGCAAAGAATGTTGTTTGTTTTTGAGATTTAAATCACTAGATTTATATTACTTCTAGAGGCAATTTAAATCATTCGTTTTCTTTCCAATAAACCGATATTGGGTTTTTTCTGCTCAGTATCCCGGAGTCTGGAATTCGTGTCTGATATGACGATAAGCGGATGGATGCGGGCTGCTCAAGACCGGGATGGTTGGCGTTCACTTGGGGAGAACTACGTTCAGCAGTGAACGGCGTCAGGCTAATTGATTGATTGATGGCGATACGATACAGTTAACGATAGTCTAGTTGGGAATGGAACGGTCTGCAGAGACAATGTCCGGAGGTTCAAAACCCAAGGCACACACCTCTGACTTTTCGAAGTTACGTGTGTATTGTTTATCAATTATTATTCACTTTGTAACATAAAAATTTTCAAACCCCATACCCTAATTATTTTAGTAAAACTTTAACTGATTGAAGGCTGTATGTTTTTTGTACCGTGGCCTACAAATCGTGTGTTAGACGAGTGCGCGTAGTGTTGCCAGTTTTCTAAACGCTCGTTTTGTTTTTATGCGATAATAAATGCTACACCCGTAATAAAATTATGTCTGCGTGTGCAGTATTTGTAATAAAAATCGTTTTATTTGATGCGTAATTTTGAGAATTGTGAGTGGTCGTATTCTAATTTCGGTTATATAAATTTTTGTTCATCTCTGACTCGGATTGCAACCCTACCGGTGCACAACCTCCCCTCGACCTCTTGCGCGGGAGCACCAAGTGTGTGAGCACGTAATTTCGATGTCGGCTAATATGTGCCGATAAATTACGAAGGCTTGGTTAAGGACCCCGCGGAGTGTTCGCCGTGATCAGCTGGAGCCGCTTTGCCGTCCTATACGTGTCGATGACCCGATGACGGCAAGGAGCGTTTTGTTCTAGTACACGGCGAACATATCAGGAATCCTCCGCGGAAGTTGACAGGAGAACACTCGCCGGCCTGCCGACCATGCGGGTTGTCTATTCCTTCCCGGGGGTTTTTCCTCAGGGGTTGTTTTTCTTTTTCTTACATTTTCATTCTTCATTTTGTCTGTCGCGGGTAGACTCAAAACTGCCTGCATCACCAGAGAGGAGGCTATCTTCCCTAGTTGGTGGAAGCCTCAGTGATTCCTGACCCTGTATTGGAGGACCGAGGACACACTCTCAATGTTATTTTTGGGAAATTAGACAACTAAAGTATGTAAATTTATTATTTTGGGTCTGACACCCTATTTGTCAGTGGCGCCCTTATCTTAATTTAATTGGTGTTTTTTGAATAAATTACGAGTAACAAAGTGATAAAAGAACAGCTCTCCAGTAGGCTCACGTCCCGCTCTCCGACCTTAATTTATTAGCCGGAACCCGGTACTTTGTGATTGGTATTAAGTACACTTAAATAGCAAGTAAGTGAACACAATATATGAATTTAAAGTCTGTGTACCGTTTTATTCCACCCACTTCTGCTACACCATACACACCATCGGGTCATACATGCAACAACTTTAACGGTAAAGGAAAACATCGTGAGGAAACCTACATACCTACCTGAGAATTCTCCATAAAAAATTCGCGGGTATGTGAAGTCTGCCAACCCGCATTAGACCAGCGTGGTGGACTAAGACATTTTTTTTTTTTTTTTTCGCGGGGAAATCACTTTAAGATCTCGCGTCAGTCCGAGGGACCGAAGCGGGTATGTCGGGGTTTCCGGCATGCTACACATGCCAGCGTACCGACTAAAACCCCGCGGTAGCCTTCGTCAACGCATTAAAGGCGGCTCCGGGGTACCATAAGGTTTACCTAAGATCGCTACCGGAACAGCCTCTGCGATATACTGCGTACACAGCCCATCGGTAAGTGGGACGCAACTGGCATCCACGAACAGCGGCGAGGTCAGCACACCAGTCTATTCCAATTCAGGGTCACTTTTGTGCGAGCATACAGCCTCGACTGTATGTCTAATGACCCTGATGGACCCCATTAGTCGCCTTTTACGACAGGCAGGGTTAACCGTGGTGGTATTCTATCAAGCCCCCATTCCACAGGGCTAGGGCGCCGGGTCAGACGTCATTGCCATGGCGCCTCCTCCTATTTAGCGGGCGGCGGGCAGGATCCGACCGCTCACGATCCCGCTCAGCGCTCTCCTTCTGCGACATGACACGCTCGCAGAAGGAGACCATCGCACGCCATGATCTCTTACTGTCAACCATGGCGGCCATGGTGGACTAAGACCTAACCCTTGACAGTAGTAGAGGAGGCCCGTTCTCAGCCGTGGGTAGTATATAATACAAGACTGATGGCATTGATTGCATGGAGATAAGTTCGCCCCTATCACATTATGGGACGGAACACTTTGCGAAAAGTGGGCGCTCTGGTTACACCTCCGTCTACCCCTTCGGGTATAAAGGCGTGATGAGTTTGTTTAATTGCCAAAAGCGTTAAATATTGAATGAGAGTTTCAAACATAATTTAGCCAGGACGGAAAGAGGTAATGTATACGGTTATTCTACTAAAATCTAACGACCTTCTTCATAAACAGTTTATACATGTATCTTAGTTATCGAATGTTTTGTCTTCTTCCTTCAAACTCAATACAAAATTCGTTCGAAAAAGACAAAACATTCGATAGCTAAAATAGGTTTATAAACTGTTCATGAATAAGGCCGTAAGACTGTGGGCTCAGAATGTGACAAAAACTCGACACGACTCCGTTTCGTTTTATTGGGATTGGTTGAGAGACTAACACGTGACTGACGTATTGGTCACTCGATCAATCACAAACATCAAAGATAAACGACATCTTACGAGTTGCGTCTTTTTGGCTCATTCTAAGTCCATAGCTCTTTCAGTAGAATTTAAAAAGGGGCCTAGCAGCATGATCGAGTAATTCACGCGGCAGCAAAATATTCAGCGTGAGGATCGAGAAGCTTGTAACAATTTGTAAAGGAACTTTTTTGGTCACTCTGAGGAACAAGCACTGGTTTTTCTTTTTTAACAGTTGCCATTTTTATTTGTTCACACCTTATTAAATTTAACTGTTACATAAATACATCTCACCACTTTTAACCTTCTCAAGTTTTCATTTATTCCGACAAACTGCTAAAAAAAGACTTCATAAAAAAGTGTTTACAAAATAATGGCGATAAAACAACTACATTTGAATAAAATCTTTTGAACGTAAAGATTCAAAGTGAAATACCATTAACAAATATTAAGCGAAGGAGCGGTACAGAGGTTCTACAATAATAATTTTATTACGAACTTTGGGTTTCTCAGTAGTAGGTACCTGCGTACACTTTGAGAAATTTGGGAAAATTATTGGAATCATAAGAATTGTTTCTCAAAATACGAGGTCAGATGGGACCATCAATGTGGAAAAAAATAGATTTATATTCAGAAATATAATTGGTAAAAGTAACTTTACGTCAAATAAATACTGCCTCGGTGGCGTAGTTATATTGCGTACGCGTTACGCATACGATTTGCGCGCTGAGTTCCTGGGTTCGAATCCCGGGTCGAGCCAAAAACATAGTTAGGTACTAGGTTTTTCCATCTTAAAAAATTACTCAGTCGTAGCTCGGAATCAGGAAGTTGGCGGTATGATACCCCCGTGCCTCAGAAAGCACGTAAAGTCGTTGGTCTGCGCCTGATCTCTCTCCGGTCAAGTCGGATTTCCGTCTCACCGGACTATGAGAGTAAAGGAATAGTGCACGTGTATTGCGCACACACTTGTGCACTATAATATCTCCTGCGTACCTGGCTGATCTCCGTTGAGATTGGCCGCCGTGGCCGAAACTGCCGAGGAGGCTTAGGTTTTTTTTACGTGAAATGAAAATAAAGTAGTAACCCTATTATAAATCAGATGTTATAACAAAAACTTTTAAAATGTATTATGCTTTAACGAATGACCTCAAACTTATAAACACGTATCTATCTATAATCTCGTTTATTACCTATCCTAAAAACATGAAAACAATTTAGTAATGATGATCGAGCAATAAAAGAAATGGCACACATACCTAAATACTTTTATAGCATTACGTTACATTCTACGACTTTTACGACGTACCCAACACGCGTTAATACCTATATTTACTAATGGATTGGACGCAAAACTAGCTCTACCACACGGCTTCGTTTACAGTAAATTTTGACTATCCTCCTCCTTGCGTCGATTCCCCAATGCTGGGGGTCGTGAGTCATCAAGGAATTAACTTTTCGCGTACGAGGTTGTGCCAACTACTCCGGCTTTCAGCGACATGTATAGCTGCAGCGGCATTTATGTTGAGTGTGGTGCGGATTTGATCAGTCCAGCGCGTTGGGTTCCTGCCTCTCGGTCTTTTGCCATCCATTTTCCCGGTGATTATTATTTTTTGGAGATTATCACCGGGTTTGCGGGCGATATGACCAAAGAACTCGAGCATTGGTTGGTTGCTTTGGTTTAACAATTCCGAGAAGTAACTAAAAAACTAACTTAATAGAGTAAATGAGGTTTTATTGACTTTTAAAATTAATGAAACGTAGGTGATTTTAACCGACTTCCAAAAAAGGAGGAGGTTCTCAATTCGTGTGTTTATATTTTTTTTATGTATGTACACTGATTTCTCGGAAAATTGTGAGCCTATAATATCCTTGATTCCTTTTTTATTTAGTAAATTAGGGTCTCGAAATCCCATTTCAATATATCTTGGTTTAGGGTTCATGATTACAATATTCATGCAGATGTGAGTTTCAAACATCAGACACACATACACACACGCGCGCGCTGGGGCTTTTTATCCTTGAAGGGGTAGGCAGACGTCCAACTAAGGCGCCCACTTTTCACCAAGTGTGTTCCGACGCACGATGTGATAGCGGGCGAGCCTATCGCCATATCGGCCACAAATTCCAGACTCCGGGCTGGTAATTAATAAAGAAATCCAATATCACTTTGCCCGACCCGGGCTTCGAACCCAGGACCTCAGAGCGCTGTGACACCACGCACGCAATACAACTACGCCACCGAGGCATAAATCTGTACGGATACCGACTTACATTAATTAACAATATGGAATCGGATAACTCATAAACGATTCGCATGATAAAATCCAGACATTCCCAACGCGTAATCGGATAATCTCATGGATTTAATATTGATGTTTAAAAATTCATGGTGAGTATTCTTTGTATTAACAGAAATATTGAATTTAGATTTTTGCGGGATTTCAGTAGTAAAAAAGTAGATTCAAATATACTTTTTTTAATAAAAGGAAAATAAAGAAGCAAGTCGTCGAAGATATTAAAGCAATGGTAAACACAGCGTAAGTGAGGAAAAAAGACAAATTGAGATTCATACATAAATAAGAAATCATTAACACTTACAGAATTAACTCTTCCCCGAAAAACTATTTTTGTCTCTTTTTATTGTAATATTACATTGCTTATCAATTATCGTTCGCTTTAACGATGAAGGAAAACATCGTAAGGAAACCTACATACCTACCTGAGAATTAACCAAAAAAAAGTATTCTAAGGTACGTGAAGTCTGCCAACCTGCACTAGGCCAGCGTGGTGGACTACGGCCTAAAACCTCTCAGTTGTAGAGGAGGCACGTGCGCAGCAGTGAGCAGTATATAGTACAGGGCTAGTGGAATAGTGTGGTAATATTATTTATTTATTGAACACTTTATACAAGGTGTATAGGCGGTCTTAATGATGACTTAATGACTTAACTTATTATCGACGAAAGGACTCACGATAGGTAATACCTAACAAGATGAAAGGCGATCACCACCGCTCTAATCCCCAGAAATTTCGGTACTGCCGAACAGTAAGGAAAGAATTAAGGAAGAAACTGCAAATGGAAAAATGTTCGAGCCAAGGAATTTGACCATATAGTCAAGCTATTAATTCTGCAGCAAAAAGCAACACCACATTTCCATATGTACAAATTCGCTGCCACGAACGATTCATAAACCATTTTCCGGAATAACCGGATTATCGTTCGAACATCGCATTCGAATAAAAAACCTTACACCACATGAATGTTACCTTACACCACCTTCACAAAATGCATCCAATTAGACCACAAAAAATATTCTTTTTTTTGTTTTATTATTAATCGGCAAAGTATAAAAACAAACGCTTTGAGAAGGAAGTTAGAGATACTGTTTGGATACTTATTTATAGCTAGTTAGCAAATTTAGGGTATAGAGTATTTCATCGTATCGTATTTTCATCGTATTGTATCGTTCGAACATAGCATTCGAATAAAAAAAACCTTACACTACATGAATGTGAAAAACATGCACAAAATGCATCCAATTAGACCACAAAAAATATTCTACTTTTTGTTTTAGATTTGGGAGACTTTGGAAATACAACGCTCAAAGATGTGAGCGTATCTAATGTATGAAAACTCGAACAATGCTTAAAAATACTGATACTTTTAAGCGCTTTAAGCGGAAAAGTCATTAGACGAGTGTTGTTGCTTGTTTTATTGTTGAGAGCTGAAAACCAAGTACCATTGCGATGCAGCGGGCGTTTTATTTTCACTTTAGATTTTTAAGTAATAAGTTTTATTACTTTAAGAGCAGTTATTACTGTGGAGAAAAAAATGTGATGCTGCGTTTTAAATGAATTTGGACCTTAATTTCATTTCGTGGCGCTTCCTTTGAGGCGAATTATTTGCTCGGCTCAGGATGTAATTGAATAAAATTATGCTTTTTGTCTTCCACTATATGCATTCTAAATTGGCTTTGTAAAAGGATTTCTTTGTTTCGGACTAAATATTATCTTCCAATATGCTCTATACAGACCGCAGACTCGTGTCTCGCCTATTCTTGTTCCTATGTAAACAGATGAAGTAAATTTAAGTTCCGAAAGATATTTTTTCATTTAATTATGTACTTATGTGACTGCCTTGGTGGCGTAGTTATATTACGGTACGGCTGCAATGTCAAGGTCACGGGTCCGATCCCCGGGTCGGCCAAAGTGATATTGGGTTTTTCTACTCTGTATTAGCCCGGAGTCTGGAATTTGTGCCCGATATGGCGATAGGCTCGCCCCCTATCACATCATGGGACGGAATATGCATGGCGAAAAGTAGGTGCACTAGTTGTGCCTCTGCCTACCCCTTTGGGGATAAAAGGCGTCAGTGTATATATATGTATATGTATGTATGTAATTATGTATTATTGTTTAGACCACATTGTTTCCTGTAAATTGATTGAAAATTAATGATGTGTTCGCACACATTGGAATTGCATAACAGTAGTTCTGGAAGGCCACTGTTTGGTTCTTAAACCATTTAAATCATAAATAATTGAGTCATTGATTGATGTTATTAAATTATTGATTGATTGGGTATTTGGCATTCCAAAAATACAATATTCCTCTTTAGGATATTTAGGTTACTGGATACACAAGTGCCTCTTCAGTCCGCCATAAGTAACCAACGTACGCTAGACGACTAATTGGAACCATTTTCGACCCATCAGTGCACAGTGGGACTCACGCGATATTATTAGTTACAAATTGACGTCATAAGTAAATTCATGCTGACGTAAGCAGGATAAGTTTTATTGAAGGGTAGTGACGGCGGAACGTAGTCGATTGAAGATGATAAACCATTAAACAGAGATGCAGAATGTGTGTTAAAAGTAAATGCAGAAACTGCTAAACAGCATCTAATGGAATTAGTACGCATGCATGCTCACGCCTTTTATCCCCGAAGGGGTAGGCAGAGGCGCAACTAATGCACCCACTTTTCGCCAAGCGTATTCCGTCCCATGATGTGATAGGGGGCGAGCCTATCGCCATACCGGGCACAAATTCCAGACTCCGGGCTGATACTGAATAGAAAAATCCAATATCACTTTGCCCGACCCGGGGATCGAACCCAAGACCTCAGCCTTGCAGTCGTATCGTAATACAACTACGCCACCGAGGCAGTCAAGTCATGGAATTAGTACACAGGTAAAAATCCATGATTAACATAAAATAGCCAAGATAAAGAGAATTTATACTGCAATATTTTTTTACACAGCTGAAGTCACAAACTTCCAGCTATCAATATACTTTTCATTTTCCAACGAACAATTTGAAAACATCCAGTATTTACTGTTAGAATTTATTACTTGTAAACAGTGTACGATTGAACAGATTTTAAAATATTAACGTCCTTCTACCGTATTCTTTTCGATTCAAAATAGCGGATATGAAATTGCTTTTGGCGACGGATATCTGGTTGAGTTATGATGAAAATAATACTAACAAACAGCAGACTGAGCATATTGCTTTTGATATGAACGAAGCAACAAAGAATATATTTGCTGAGGCGCCTTGCCACACAATGATCTATTGTAAGATTTATAGTTATGAGCAGTTTGGAGGCTGTAATGTGGCTGTGACGACGAAGGACAGAATAAAATGTAAAGAAACATGTCTTAATAAAAGTCAACTCTGTGTAATATACATTCTTCTACTGCTATTGAGTTTATTTGGGCCAACTTTACATAAAGTTGAAGACGTAGGCACACGTATCGCCAAGCTGAAGTGGAGATGGGCGGGTCACTTGGCTAGACGGGACGACGACAGGTGGACCAAGGCACTCACCGAGTGGTACCCGAGGAACGGCCACAGAGAGAGAGGCAGACCACCAGCCCGATGGTCAGATGACGTCGTAAAGTGTGCCGGCAAGCAGTGGATGAGGCGCGCACAGAACCGGAAAGAGTGGCGTGATGGAGAGGAGGCCTATACCCAGCAGTGGGTGGAGATGGACTGATTTGATTGATTGATTGATACATACCCTCGGAATACTATATAGATTGCGTGGGTATGTAGATTTCCTCATTATGTTTTCTATATGTCGAAGAAAGCTGGTACTATGATAATTTCTTCCATGACGTAGGACGGATAACGCAGCGAGTTCGTCACGAGACAGGCCAATCCAATGTTCTCTCTTGCGCTCCCGCTCGATCACACTGACTATTTTTCTTGAGAGCTAGACCTTATATAGGCCTCAGGTGACATTTCAATTGTCAAACTAGTTTGGCTAGTCCGGTGGCGACCTCACTCAAGCTTCTCGCTTGACGTTTCCGTTAATAATCATTCGAATGTGGTGCCATTTGTTGTCAGTTGTTACAAACTTATTTTATTTTAGTGAAGCGCCATCTATTTGTCTCCGACACGGCCATCCTGCGACACACACGTCCCCGTGTGTTACTCTGATTGACACAAAGCACAATCATCTTCAAAAGAATACTCCAGACACACACTACAATACAGTTGATAGAATGTCAAAATTGCTGAAGGTCCATCTTCAACTTAA
Organism: Sphinx pinastri; assembly: GCA_947568825.1. NCBI lineage: Eukaryota > Metazoa > Arthropoda > Insecta > Lepidoptera > Sphingidae > Sphinx > Sphinx pinastri. The sequence goes on along the minus strand of OX387636.1, from coordinate 11,195,323 downwards.
GTCTCGATTAGGCATCAAACTCTACTGTCAACAATATCATCACTTGCTAACTTTACCAGACAATTTCAAACGTCACTAAATGCTCAGACATTGTTCCTTCATCAAGCACAATCCTCTCAGGACATGACTTCATCGGGCGTTCTACTACCCACTTGTGCCACCAAGCACAAGTCTCCCGGGATATGCCTCCATCATGCGTTCCCCACTAGGACACGCAACAACGAGTTTTCCATTTTTGTGCCACGACTCTCGCAGCCAACCAGCGTATTGCTGTCTTGATAACCCTCTAGTGGACCGTGACTCCCACTTGCGTGTCCATCCCGTGGATCGCATCTTACAAACGCATATCCATCTCGTGGAGCACTATATAGTATGATCTCTACAAACCACAGCCTCGACCAGTGCCAAACGCAAGCCGCAACCCACGGACTATTAGAGTTGCCTCGAGAGACACCGAATTTCCACTGGGCCACGACTACACAATAGTATTAGCACGGTCGAGCGAAATAAAGCTGATAGAGTCCTTACCCGTGCTTCTACCAGAACCAAAATTCACTCATCACTATTACCGAACTCGCCACTGTCACCACACTTATGATGAAGAATAAAATCAATTAACACTTATTACTACCGTGATATAAAATTATTTCTATAGTCATCCTAGTGACCATAATCAAAACTAAAACAATCATTCCTGTGAGCATAATTGACTCGCCAACAGAGTCATCCCTGTGACCGACACATGCGCCACGCGTCAACTCTGTGACCGTGTGCACAGGTTACCATAGTAAGTTAATTTACTATCCCAATTTTTTATTAGTTGCACGTTTTCATGAGTACAACCACACTTATTATAATCTTTCCAATGGCTTATCTTGTTTCCACAAACAAGGATCACTATACTGCCAACGATTAGTCTCATTTACTCAAAGAACAATTACTGCACTAAGCGCCGCTCCAACGGCTCGTCACCCCCATACCTCAACACACTTCATCGTACCAACAGGTCATCTCGCCTTGCGCACCAACGCAAACAACACATCACCGCGTGAACGGCCCAAGTCATCTATGCACCTACGCAAATGAGAATAATACACCGCCACACCAACGGCTTATCTTGCTTGCACCCACATGTAAACATCTCCGCACCAACTGTTCATCTTGCTTGCACACCAATGCAGACATCTCCGCACCAACGGCTGATCTTGCCTGCACACAAATGTGAACATCTCCGCACCAACGCTTCATCTTGCTTGCACACCAATGCAAACATCTCCGCACCAGCGGTTCATCTTGCTTGAACACAAATGCAAACACCGCCGCATCAACGGCTCATCTTGCTTGCACACCAATGCAAACATCTTCGCACCGACAGTTCATTTTGCTTGCACACCAATGCAAACATCGCCGCACCAACGGCTCATCTTGCTAGCGCACTAACGCGACAAGGATAACACATCGCCGCAACAACGGCTCATCTTGCTAGCGCACCAACGCAACAAGGATAACACATCGCCGCACCAACGGCTCATCTTGCTAGCGCACTAACGCAACAAGGATAACACATCGCCGCACCAACGGCTCATCTTGCTAGCGCACCAACGCAACAAGGATAACACATCGCCGCACCAACGGCTCATCTTGCTAGCGCACCAACGCAACAAGGATAACACATCGCCGCACCAACGGCTCATCTTGCTAGCGCACCAACGCTACAAGGATAACACATCACCCTCAAAATGCCCCCTCACCATCACCTCCCAGTGTCACGTGGTGAGGAGAAATGACGGTTAACTCTTCGGCAACACAGCCGTCAGTAAATGATCAAACTGAATACAACTCAATAGTTATTTAAGTGAAGTGAGTGTCATTGACGATCTGTGGAGATCTTCTCTCGGAAGCTGCTCACCAGCTGCATTACACCGCACACCGTCCTACCGAAACGGACATGTCACACGCGGCACCGCCAGCAGTGATTTCCAATATCTGCAATCAGAAAATAAACACAGCAGCATTACAAGGCTCGGCCTATTCTGACTTTACATTAAGACTCGTGTCAGATTTTCTAAACAACCATCCCATTGCTACAACAGGGAAATCTACCTGCGATGTAAGTTGGACATCATCTCGATTCTCAAGTCATGAACCAGTCATTTACCAAATGGTAAAATGAGATTCCAATACTTGCAACGGGTACAGGAAAATAATAGAAACTAGAACCCTCAAACCAGCGTTACGGGTGATACGATACCAAACATCTTGTATCACCGCAGCTAAGATCCACCAACGGATCCCACAGAGGCTCTTCAGTAGTCACAGTTTATGCAGTTTTCTAACCTGCAAGGATCTTCAGTTCTGCAATTAAAAATATCACAACAGCATCAAACCGTTCACCCTATCCTAGACTTTAGTCAAGTCTCACATCAATCTTTGAGCAGAAATTCAGTAGTCATCTTAACATGACAACCTCAAAATTATCGCACGTAGCGCTCTTAATCCAAAATTTTGAACAGTGCAGTATTGCGATTCGAAGCCTTGACCAAGGAAGGCCAGCACTCCTTCAAACCGAACACTATACCTACACCTAGATTACTTTTGTCAACCAAGGCCATGTACAGTCATTGTTTACTACAACAGGTATTTTCTTTCTCCAAGGCCTTAAGTTTAAGGACGGCTCTATACCAACAATAACCACGAATTACTCGTTAATCCATGTCTGTACATGCCCCCTGTTAAACAAGATCTCACTATTTGCAAACCAAGAAATAAAAAGAAACCAAATCCTTCACACAAGGGTAATGGGTAATACGATACCAGATTTCCTCTACTGATGCAATCACGGATGTCCCTGTCAGTCCTGTCACTATCAACACCACGGTGCTTGTCACACCATAAACGGCACGCCTTCAGGAACGTTTCAGCACTAGTTTCCCAATTGCCGTACATGTAGACACCATTGCCAACAACCCTGTCTAAGGTAGAAAATATCCTCACAGCTAAGAAGACGATGGCATTCACATTGTAGGCTAGTTCTTATTCAGATATTAGCGCAATTTCTTTCTTCACGTAAATTGCGGGTAGTCAAATATCTCCATCGTACGATGTATTCCACATAGCGTACATATGTAGTGAGCACAATCCATTTCTGTGGGCATTGATTGTTTATCCCACTTCTGATGTCGAAGAAAGCTGGTACTATGATAATTTCTTCCATGACGTAGGACGGATAACGCAGCGAGTTCGTCACGAGACAGGCCAATCCAATGTTCTCTCTTGCGCTCCCGCTCGATCACACTGACTATTTTTCTTGAGAGCTAGACCTTATATAGGCCTCAGGTGACATTTCAATTGTCAAACTAGTTTGGCTAGTCCGGTGGCGACCTCACTCAAGCTTCTCGCTTGACGTTTCCGTTAATAATCATTCGAATGTGGTGCCATTTGTTGTCAGTTGTTACAAACTTATTTTATTTTAGTGAAGCGCCATCTATTTGTCTCCGACATATATTATATTTTATACTGCCCACTGCCGGTCAAGGGCACACACAAAGAATAGACGCATAACTCTAAAATATACTTGAACATCGTGTGCCTTATATTTTGAACCTACGGCTTTCGTCTCACTAGACTCTTCATTTATATGTAGGCTATCATCACTTTCAAGTAACCTAACATATCGAGAATAATATATAACTTTGTAACAAAAAAGAACCTAATCATTACAGTATAGAGATCATTTTATTTTAAGGGTTTCATTATGGAACATCTAACATCTCTTTCTCCACATATTTCTCTATCATTATTTATATTTTATTCATAATCTTACTTTGTGGCTTGGTTCATAAAAAATATAATTACAAGGCACTCGGTTACCTATAAACTTATTTTTATTAAGATCATGTACTTCAAAACGTTTCAAAGTATGCTCTCGTTGTCAAGATTATTATGTTGATGAAACGCTGGGCATTATTACCTTCTATCTTTTAAAAGTGAATAAAAACACTAGTCAAATAAGTCGGACTCGCTCGCTGCCACACCGCGGATTTTGTACTCGTGTATTCTCTTCCTCATATTTTGTTGAAATATTTGTAATACAACGTGTAATATTATTAAAAAAAACAGTTTATCATACACTCTATGACTCCACTTTTAACACACATATATTTAACGAGCTTTTGCCCGCGGCTCCGCCTGCGTGATTGAGTTTTCCCGGGATACAAAGTAGCTATGTGTTAATCCAGGACATAATCTACCCGTGTGCCAAATTTCATCAAAATCCGTTCAGTAGTTTTTGCGTGAAAGAGTAACAAACATTCATACATCCAGACATCCATACATCCATACTTACAAACTTTCGCGTTTATAATATTAGTAGGATAATAGAGTGCAAAATCAGAAAACCGAGTACAGAAAAAAAATAGAAGTAACCGAGTCGTTGCCAATGGAAATATTGAAATTGGGTTATGGGTACCGGAGACAATTAATAAATCCATTCAGATCGAAGGTCTTACTTATAAACTTGTTTTAGCGTTAAGAGGTGCTTAAGCATTGCTTAATTAAATAACTGTCAAAATTAAACATCGCCGTGGCCTAGTTTAAATCTACTTAAAAGGCAAGATGGCGGGTTTTGAACTTTGAGTGTTAAATGCTCTAAGGTTTTGAATTACAGCTGATTTAAAGAAAATACTGTCAAAAGCATTGATGTGTAAAAAAAAAAACAAAGTTAAGCATTGATTAAGAGCAGATTAGTTAAAACGCAACTAAGCATAGCTTAGCGAATTTTTTATAAGTAAGAATGTTAATATACAAAATTAGTTTTTGCTCGCGGCTTAATCCGCGTGTTAGAAGTTTTCCAGGATAAAACACCAACTTCAATGTCCTTCGCAGACTTTCAAACTATCTCCATACCTAATTTCATCGAAATACGTTTGGTAGTTTTTTAGTTTATCGCGATCAAACAGACAGACAGACGTGGCGGGGAACTTCATTTTATAATATGTAAGGGTAAGAACTTTTCATTTTTACCTACTGTTCATCGCGCGTAAACCGCCTCGTGTGAACAAACCGTTATTTCGATACAAAATAAAACCGAGCTCATAACAAACATATAAAAAGTGCTAACTCGTGAATATACTCAGAGTTTTCATGATCTCGATTCTTAGTTCATTTTTATTATATTTTGTTATTTGTTGAAACATAACATGAAACTATGCGCCATGATAACTTTTTGGTTTTATTATTTATCGGCAAAGTATAAAAACAAACGCTTTGGTAAGAAAGTTAGAGATACTGTTTGGATACTTATTTATAGCTAGATAGCAAATTTAGGGTATAGACTATTTAATTTCAAACGAATAGACAAACTGATACATTTTCATGGACTGCCTCGGTGGCGTATTTGTATTACAGTGCGACGCAGCGCTGAGGTTTCGGGTTCGGTCCCCAGATCACTCAGGTTTTTCTACTCAGTATCACCCCAGAGTCTAGAATTTGTGCCCGATATGACGATATGCCCCCATCACATCAAGGGACGGAATACGCACAGCGAAAAGTGGGTGCACTAGTTGCGCCTCTGCCTACCCCTTCGGGGATAAAGGGCGTGAGTGTATGAAGTACAATGTAGGGACACACACACTTGCGAGTTGCGCAGCTATATAAGTGCACGTACGTAGTTGTGCGGGAACCCTGTGTCACACCATGGCTCCCATATATAAGCGATGTACGCCTTTGTTTATTCAGTACGTCTAACAAATTATTACTGTTACCATCTAAGTACGCCGCTGTGTGTATACGTACTCTGAAGCCTTGAATATAAACCTATATAAGTGCCATCTCTGGAGTTTTAATTACTACAAGCTTGTGCACACACTCCCATACACATAAGCCCTACATACAATGTAAAGAATGATGCTTATCGCAAGATTAGCTAGTTATCATCTCATCTCGTGTACAGTCCGCATAGTCATTAATCAGCGGCCATCGTGGTCAACCGCTCCGATGCTCTATTCCGTAATTTCAGACGGCGTACAATCAGCAACACAGTTGAAAAAAATTGTATAAATAAAAAATGAAGGCAGGAAAATTCTAGCTTATAAACACAGTAGTAGTAATTGGAAAAATTATACCTACATCATCAAATTACTTTGTGATTCCTTAGAGCCTTGTGCACTTGGATGGAAATTGATAAACTATTATTATGCAAGTAAATATATGAACTGCTCTAATTAAAAAATGTCATGTATTATACCCCCACTTTATACCTTTGAACTGATTTCGAAAAGTACAACATAGAATTCTTTTTCCTTCTCTGGTGGAAACTACTTTCCAAACTGGTGGTAAAGAAAAAATATTTTGAATTTAAGTAATGTTTAACATTTTATGGATTCTTATAAATTATTTTAATTTCATTTCAAAGTTTAAACACAGTTCAATCCCATTGTCGATTTACAATCATAAATAATATTTAAACTTATTCTTTGTATAGGCTTAGTACGATGCCACAAGATGAGACTACGATTTCATTGACACACAAGAACAAACTTCCACCCTAGTAAGGGAAAGATTTTAAGCTTCTTTCAATACAGTAGTTGACTACTTTATTTTAAATACATTTGTCAAAAACGTAATATGTTATACAAAATGTAAAAATAATATCAAAATCTACGTAATAAATCAGTTATAAAGCTTCGAAAATTGTAGAAGGGGTAGCTGTCAAATAACAGTAGTAGCAAACTGTGACGTCACTGACTCACCGGCCATAACGCTTCTTTCTCTTAGATGTATAAAATAAGTTTCAAAATCAAAGGTATATAGAAAACTAACCTATCGCGTCTATTTCAAAAACCAATCTGTTCCTGAAACATGCTTGAAAATGTGTTCTGTACGGACATTGAAGTGGGATTAGGGCAATTGGAAGATCTTTATTACTAACCTTACCCACACGGTTATTACTGATCCAGACTTCTTACTCAAATATTGGTTGCATATAAACTTGGTATTTGAGTTACCTACCTAGTATTCCATGACGCTCTGCACAGTGGGCTTAGAATGTGACAAAAAAACACGACACGACTCCGTTACGTTTTATTGAGATTGGTTGAAAGACTAACACGTGACTGACGTATGTCTCTCGACCAATCACACACTTAAAAATTAAACGATATCGGCTTATGAGTTGCGATTTTTTGCTACATTCTAAGCCCATTGCACTCTTTACGATAAGTCTCATAATGCCGGTGTAGCTATTATGTACTGTCCTACTCATAAATGAAACTCAGAGGTGTATGCAGCGTGATGTATTGTTCGCCAGCTCTTCAATTAAATTTATATTAATTGTTGCATGCTCCATCTAGATTCCAAGTATATAAGGACGGCACACTGTAATTATTCTGGCTACTATAATCTTAAGCTGGAACTAAAAATAATATAAATATTAGTATTACCTATTGCTGATTGTATTGTTCGAAATGTCTTAGCGAGGATGCTTCATCATCATCAGCCACATGACGTCCACTGCTGAACATAGGCCTCCCCCAAAGATTTACAGACGGACCTGTCAAAAGCGGCCTGCATCCAGTGTGTTCTTGCGACCTTTATCAAGTCGGCTGTCCGCCTTGCCGGCGCAGCGAGAATGCTCAGTAGCGACTACAATAGACACCTAATGCCCAATATTTTTCTTCTAATGAATTCAGTCAACTACCTAAGGTTAGAGGAAGCGGGGTACTTACTGCATTACGATTGACTGTGCTAACATCATTGCGTTTTACGTAGCCATAGAAAAACTATTATCATTGGGCGCGTCACTTGTCATGTAATGCTAAATTAATCAAAAGAGGTACCGTAAAATGCACGTAAGGCAGAAACAAATGCAAATATAATTTGACAGTAACGGGCCTCAATGCTAAAATTTTAAATACATAATGGCCTGTACTACATCTATGCATGTACTAAATTAAATTCGATAATTTTTAAAATGAATTAAGTCAAATTATAAACATAAATATGAAATGTTATGCTAATTTTCTGAAAATCCGAAATTGATTATTTTTATTTATTATTTATTTATTTATTTATTTATACATATATACGAAACCATTACAGATCTACTAAAGTGGTGTTGTACAAAGTTATTTGCTATTGACCTCAATACACCTGTAGGCCACTTCTTCACTTCTTCCACTTCTTCACATTTCACTTCACTTCTTTATAACACCATGGTTTTATGCAAGGGGCGATTATAATATTTATTAAACCCATAATTTGGAAGTGTTTACGGCTCACAGTTGTGGTCGCAACCGACTTGAAGATATTGAACGACAAGCTACATAGATGTGTTTCCCGACACCGATCCCCTGTTATTCGATGTCTAGAGGCTGTATAGTCGCTAATTCTTAGCGACGCTGTCAAATGGTGTGACATTTCCGTGAGCCCTTTCCCACAACACAACCTGTCATTTAGTACCACAATTCAACGGTCATTAAATTACCTTTGGTTAGCGTTGCTCTGTATTTTCTTTTCCTGAACTGCAGCCTTCTTAATTCTTCGAGCATTATCTCTGTTATGATCACCACATGAACAACTTGCTCGGCCATCACCACCCAATATAACACCCGATTTTTATATTTTAACAAGGGTAAATGACAAAGTGCGTCATATCCCTTCATAAACATTCACAATACAAATCATTAATGCATTGTCTTCCTATATCACAAGCTTAGGCATAATTTTTTTCACTAAAACAAATCTGGCAAACATTGGTCAGTGGAAAAAAAAACTGTACTGATATCGAGGTTCGGTCACGGTTATTGCGTCCGTGATCCCGTTTGTTATTCAAATATTCTACCCGAGAATGGTTTTGCCAGATTTGACTCCTGTTTGTTTCGCGTTCATTTAAGCGGAACAGTTTGAGGTTGTGTTTGTTTTGAGACGATTTCGTGGCTTGATGTTTCGCTTTATGATGTAGTATAGACCAATCACTAGGGAGATGAAAGGATAGTAGTGGAAGAACTTTTGAAGACAAAGGGACCTGACGACACTTAAAAATCTCAGTAATAAAGTTTATTGGTGAATAAAAAGGTATATATGCGTAAATGTAAGTATATTCGTTGCAAATAATGAACTTTAAATATAATTATCATAATTAATGATTTTCTTTTTAATGACCCAATTTCTATAATATGTAGCTTTAAAATAACTAAGATGCGTACTTGCTGATATTAATTATATGACCAAATCTACATAATACATCATGAGAAGAGAAAATTCATGAAATGAAAGTAATTGAGTGTGCGCGTTCATTAAATGCATTTTTATTGCAGTTACATGATGAGACGAGCATGCCGCTCGAATGATGGTAAGCGATAAATAGCAACCCATAACAGTAGTTACAAAGTACTGGGTGACTGCCTCCTCGGTGGCGTAGTTGTATTGCGTACGCGTTACGAGTACGATTTGCACGCTGAGGTCCTGGGTTCGAATCCCGAGTCGAGCCAAAAACACCGTGACTGGGTTTTTCCATCTTAAAAATTACTCAGTCGCAGCTTGGAGTCAGGAAGTTGGCGGTGTGATTCCCCGTGCCGCGGAAAGCAATTAAAACCCGTTGGTCCTGCGCCTGATCTCTCTCCGGTCATGTCGGATTAGCGAGTGCACCTCTGTATTGCGCACACACTTGTGCACTATAATATCTCCTGCGTACCTGGCTGATCTCCATTGAGATTGGCCGCCGTAGTCGAAACTGGCTAGGAGGATTACGTATTACTGCGTGGCACTCCACTGCGCTCGTCACCCTGAGACATAAGATGTTAAAGGCCTTTTTCACAACTTTTGTGTAAATTTTACTCGTCCCATAAATGTATGAGTTAACCGAATATAAAAGCCAGGCTCTAATCTAATATATGCTTCCAAATAAGTGGTTATAAAATGAGTAAGATCATAAATGATCTACATTAGCCGTTTAATACTAATAACTGTCAAGTAAAATTAGCTTGAAACTTGTGAAAAAGCCCTTGAGTCTCACAATTCTCAGTAATTACGCTGGCGACAATTTCCTTCAAACTGGAACACAAGAGTGCACACTGCTGTTTGGTGGTATAAATAGAAATCGCAGTGGTATCTATCCAGATAGCCCCTCGCATACGAGACAACTACCACCATTAAAAATATTGACATGGTTTTTTAATCTCCATCTTTTATTTTATTTCATGGACTTTAATATTCTATTAACACGAATAGTATTAGAAATGTTTCTTAGTATAGCAAAAAAATTATGTTGAATTGATTATAAGCAGCAAAGCATCAAAAATTCATCCGTATCGAAAATATTCCAAAAATCCTAGACTATTAAACTTCGTGAGGGATAATTTGTAAAGTGACCCGTGGTCAACCTCCCGGACAGTTGAGACATGACAAACAACCATGGAAAATGACGAAGGGGTCGAAAGTGCCCCTTAAGCCTTAAGGGTGCTTGTCCTTAATCAAATAGACACTGAAATGGGGTCTAATGGAGATGGAGTATTTTTTTTTAATTTAATCGTGTTACAGAGTTCAAACAAGAACTTTGCTGTGACGAGCTTTATTTTTAATGCTACCAATTTCCTTTGATATAAGGACGTTGATAATTTTATAAAATACAAGACTTCTGCTCGTGGCTCCGCCCGCGTGAATAAGTTTTTCCGGAATAAAAATATTTTGCCGGAATTAAAAGTAGCTTATAGCACTCAGGAGTAATGTAGCTTCCTATTAGTGAAAGAATTTTCAAAATCGGTCCAGTAGTTTTTGAGTTTATCCATTACAAACAAACAAACAGACAAATCTTTCCTTTTTATAATATTAGTGTAGAATACTAGCTTTTGTTCACGAATCTGCCTGTTACAAAATCCATTCTCGTTATTAAGTCTAATTGTCCAAATTTTAATTCGACTATTTGTCTATCTGTGTGCTACCTTCATACAAATATATGCAGCGGTTTCCATATTTACTTCTAAACACACCAAAATCTTCAAGAACTTCACTTCTATAAAAGTAGATAATTAATTACTACCCGGTAGAGAATTATGACCTTTCTGTACGTAATATGACCATTTCTACAAACCCTTTTCAACCAGCCCTATAATGGCGCCCAAATGGAACATGAAATAATAGGGTCCTAATGCGAACCTGTTTATTACTTTTCAAGTATCGCCTTTACAATAGTTTAATTGAAAATATATTTTATATCTATAGTTTTAGAGTGGTATTTTGCAATAACCTCTTTCGAACTAATCAAAGTACCTATGCCGCGGGCAGAGCAAATAGTAGGAGTTAGGCGCTGTTCAAACGTAGCTTTAATTAAACCCTGATTAAAGTTTAAGGCATCGTGCAGACTCTTAACTTATTACAGAAAAACATTACAATACTACAAAATTTTCAGTCACTTCAGCAACATCAGGAACTGCATATTTTAAATCAGTGGAACGATTATTAGACCTAATACATGGGCAGCAATTGCATCGAGCCTAAATTTGTAAGTCACTTGAGAAAAAATATCTGTTGCCACAGCTTTTTGAGTTATGTACACTTTTTCTAATGTCTAGACCAGAGAGATTGATTCAAAATATACAGAAAAACTGATAGAAAGTGACGATCCACAACACCAGAATTATCGTTAATGTGTAGCCAGGCAGATCCTAAAAAACTAAAATTGCAGTATCCGAACAGGGCCATAAGCGCATTAAAATATCCCATTCAGCATCACGAACGCTCGCGGTTGCGGGCACTGTTCAAATTCCGATAAATCCACTTTTAGGTTTGTTTTCTGTTCGATTTGGGACCCAAATATTCAGACATCATTTTCAGTTTTCAATTACTTGTTCAGACAGCCACAATTTTTTGCAAACATGTCATATATATATTTTTTTATAAAATAGGTTTCCATATTTTTTCAATTCTATTTTCAATATTTTTTAATTTAAAACAATTTCCTCACAAATATTGTTGCCGTAAGTTGAAAAAAGTACAGCAAATATTAATTCTGTCGCTACTTCATTTCCCGCTGTGCCTTTTAAAACAAAAGGTAAGCGGTTTGTTTTATGATCCATTTGCATTATTTATCTTTCTTTGCGGCTGCACGAGCTAGCGTTCCAGTTCATATTGTTTAATGGAGATTTTAAAGATATCTTTATAATATTCCCTGTTCTATTTGCAATGAACGAAACAGTAAGACATTGGTTATACAATGTTTACATTTTCTTTGTTTGTTATAAAATAAAAATAAAATCATTTATTAATCAAGTAGGCTTATAAAAACGCACTTATGACAAGTCATGACAAGGCCATAGATAATATTACCGTGACAAGGCAGAGACAATAACCAATATACAAAGGTACATATACCAATTAAATAATTTAAAGTACCTACATTAAATAACGAACAACCAGCACGGGCTGATAGGTACAGAGGACACGGACATTGGGGACGGGAATAGGGCTAGGGACGGAGAAGTGGAGCTGATATAAAAGAAAGGGAAGGAGTATCTTAACATTACGAGGAAAGGAAACGCCACGGTCCTCGCCGGCGAGGATTAAAAGGTCCTAGCCTAGCTAACCTACTAGCCTTTTACTAGCTACCTAAGCGATGACGACCCGAACAAGAAAGGCAGAGAGGAACTCCGGGCTTAATTTTTTCGTCATCAATTGTCATGATGTTCTTCCATTTTTTTTAAAATATATTTTACAGTTTCATTATTACATAGGTTAATGTATGCATGTATGTAGCCCTAAGGTATGAATAAAATACTACTAATAAAGCAACCAAATAAAAATATACTGGCGTTCATGATGCATTAACCCACGTTTACAAATACAATTTACACTAATAGGTATACATCATATCTTTAGCAATTGATAGTAATAGATATAGATCGGTCGTCACTATAACTATAAGTAAACACTATATATGCGAACACTATATTAAAGCGGCGATAGCCTAGTTGGGAGTGGAACGGACTACCGAGACGAATGTCCGCAGGTTCAAAACCCGAGGGCACTCACCTCTGACTTTTCTAAAAAAAAGTTATGTGTGTATTCTTTGTGAATTATCGTTCGCTTTAACGGTGAAGGAAAACATCGCGAGGAAACCTGCATATCTGAGAAGTTCTCTATAGGAATTTTAAAGGTATGTGAAGTCTGCCAACCCGCACTAGGCCAGCGTGGTGGACTAAGGCCTAAACCCTCTCAGTAGTAGACGAGGCCCGTGCTCAGCAGTGGGCAGTACATAATACAAAGCTGGTATGGTGTATTGTTGCGTTTTTTTCTCTATAAAGACTAGTATTTCTTTAATCTTTTGGTTAGTGTGTTATCCACTCATATCTACTTTTGAAATACTCGAAACTATGAAACCAAGACTTGATTTCAAAGTCGATAAATATTTTTTTTTGGTTTTTACGATTAAAAGACTGTACAAGAAGTTGCCCTCATTACCCTTTGATGCCATAGGAACTAGAGCTAATGTATTTAATATCATTGACTTATCAATATTCATCATCACCTCCGATTTCTGGTACCATAAATATTATATTCTAGTTTGCGAGGCCTTGATTGATTACTGATGGTGTGCTATATAAGTTTAATGTAGTTTTCTTTTTTATGTCATACACTTTCTTTTGTCAAGTTGGTTTGTTACTTTACCGGATGAAAATGCAACAATAAAATTCTAAAACATATTTTATTTGGCGACGAGGATAATCATTGCGTTATCATGACGGTCGGGAAGATTAAAGAATTCAATTTAGAGACTGGTAACTGGACTCTTTATTGTGAACGCGTATTATGAGGCAAATGGCGTGGAAGACAAATTGAAATTGCCGTCTTTAATTTCTCTGGTTGGGGAAGCGGTGTATGAGCTGATAGTAACGTTGGGGAGTCCCAACCGACGGAGTTAAGGTACGAAGATCTTGTTGACCTAGTGCGTGGACATTTACAATCGTGGTCATCAGTGTGGGCCGAATATTACCGTTTTCACCAGGAAAAACAGAGCATTCATGAGAATGCTATGCAATTCGTGGCCTCTTTAAAGAAGGTATCCAAGAAATGTGATTTTAGTATCAATTTAATTAACAATCATCGTGACCAATTCGTCTGCGTGTTGGTCTGGTGTGAGGGATGAACTTATCTGACAGCGTTTATTTGCGGAACCGGTGACTACGTCGTTCTTTGAAGCTGTAACTCTTGCAACTTCTTTGAAGACGGCAGAACACGATGATGCGGCTGTTGTGGTGCCCTCGGCGCCAGCAAGAACTGCTTGTCAGGCATTGGATGCGACTTCGTCGTCTAGTAGCAAGCCTTGCATAAGCGGAAGGAGCAGTAGGGATCCCGGTGAAAGCTCTGACGTCAAAATTTTGAGAGACTCTTGCACTGCTTGCGGTAGTCGGCATCAAGCGCTCTTGCGCTTGATGCCGCCGATACAATTGCCGATATTGCCGAATTGCCGATACAATTTGAGTATCTGCACTCTTGTGCAGATACTCAAATTGTGTATGTACTTTGTGTATTCGGAGATGCAAGAATATAGGGGACGGAGGCAGCAAATGAACTGCAGGCGTGGGCAGACTCACTACACTAGTGAGGAAAAGGCTTCAGAGTCTGCAGGCATTGGGTGGAACGAGGACGAACCAATATTCCGGTTAAATGTAAGTGATTATGGTCCAGTTATATTAACGCTGTTAGTTAATAATAGGAAATTGACGATGGAGATTGACACTGATTCAGCCTGCTCGTGTACAAGTAGAATAACGTACAACGACTTGTTCAAAGATTTGAAGATAGAGGTTTGCGACTTAGTGTTCAATATATAGGTATCTGTGTACTGTGATACGGTTCACCTGATGATAAGTGATCACCGCCGCCCATGAATATCTGCAATACCAGGGGGCACAGATACGCATGTATTACGGTATGACTGCAATGCTGAGGTCTTGAGTTCGATTACCGGTTCGGGAAAAGTGATATTGGGTTTTAAAATCTGCCCGGAGTCTGGAACTTGTACCCGATATGGCGATAGGCCCGCCGTGCGTATTCCGTCCCATGATGTGATCCCTATCACATCATGGGACGGAATACGCACGGCGAAAAGTGTGTGCACTAGTTGCGACATGGCGGGGCGACATGCACTTAATTCGAACATATAGCGTTGTGCGAGTGCGTTTACGGAGAAACGATATTACACGCGTTTGCGCAATATTTCCGGCGGAACCCGCGGATGGAATCGACGCGTCCTACGCGGCAGCGCACGTAGCGGCAATTCCTCGTTCTAGCGACACCCGCGGCGTCGCACGTCTCGCCACTGCGCCTGAATTGGTGCCCGCCACGTGCGCCATCGCAACTTTGTAAACAACATCGTACATTGCCAAATGTTTGTATTTGCGCGTGCACCAGCACGCTCCGTCTCTCTATAAACGGAAAAATCGCCCGCGAGACTCCGACTCCACGACACATGCTTCGCGCGACACCCCGAGTCTTCGAAAACGAGGCCTTACGTAGGCCACTATGGTGGGTTTTAACACTTTTGGCACGTTGTGTACGGTGATCGCTATCAGGGCGGATACAAAATATATCCTAAATGACCTTTATCTTATAATAAACAGAAGCTATAACACTTTTTATATCAGACCTTACGACTAAGAACGAAATTCGGTCACAATCAACTATGCTTGACCAATTGAGTAGGCACATTGCCGTCGGTATCATGTAAAATTACGACTTTCATTCGGGTGTGTGGTATTTTTTATGATCCCTCATTTTACTACCACTTATTGAATTAGAGCAAAGTCTTTCGAGATACACGCCGGTCATAAATTGCGCGAGCGTCGCAAATCGAGAATTAATGGCCATTCTTACTAGAGAATAGTGAATGTGTTTGACTACCCTGTGATCGAAGAATAAATAATAAACGAAATAAATAACTGTGGTGCTAAATTTTTCGTATAGGTAGACATTTCTTTCTGACGCCTCGTATGCGAGGAACCGTTTGAGTAACACTGAATTTTATTTTTCTACCGCCAAACAGCAGTGGGCAAGCACTGTTGTGTTTCGGTTTGAAGGACATTGAAGCCAGCGTAATAGGGTAGTTGCCTACTTTTTTTAAAATACATCCATCAAAAATGTATGCTATCCAAAATCTAACTGAAAAATAATTTTCACGGCTGAGTGATTTGGCTGCGGTGGCTCCGCCCTCGTGAATATTTTCGGGGAAAAAAGTAGCCTATGATCTTCCCAGTGTCTCAAAATATCTCTATACCAAATTTCATCAAAATGGGTTCAGTGGTTCAGCTGTGAAAGCGCAACAGACAGATAGGAGTTACTTTCGCATGTATAATATAACAGCTTTTGCCCGCGGCTCCGCCCGCGGGAATGAGTTTTCCCGGGATAAAAGTCCCGCTTTATATTTCCCCGGGATAAAAAGTAGCCTATTGTTAATCCAAGACATGATCTACTCATGTGCCAAATTTCATCGAAATCCGTTCAGTAGCTTTTGCGTGAAAGAGTAACAAACATCCATACATCCATACTTACAAACATTTGCGTTTATAATATTAGTAGGAAGTATGGACGTATAGATAGATATCTAAGTCATATAAAAATTTACAATGGTATTAGAATGTCAACATATTAAAACACGTCTAAACAACTACGACCAAACTATATGATCAGTTTTACGTAAAGTTTTGAATTCGCAGCAGGTTTTAGTTGCAAATCTTTCAGCATTCTCTCAGCGATCTTGTTTAGCCGATTTACTTTCCTCTAGTGCAAATTCTTTCTAGATAAACAAATCTTCGGACGTATCTTCGAAAGTTTTATCTTTTGTATCCTAAGAAAAACATGTTAACGTGACCTTGATTTCAGTAATTTATCCCTGACCTAAAACCTTATATCGCTGTTGAATTTGCTTCTCTATGGGAGTTGCAGACCGAAAATACGCGAAGTTAATTCAGATAGGAAAAAATTACACATAAAACTAAGTTTTCGGTCTGGAGCACGCAGTAGGAATACAGTTCTAATCCAATAAAAAGAGAGGTAAGTTTGTAAATTTGTATGTTTGTTTGTTCTGTATGTTTAAAGTATCCCCGAAAGGGTAGGTAGAGGCGCAAGTAGTGCACCCACTATTCACCGTGCGCATTCCGTCCCATGATGTGATAGGGGGCGAGCCTTACGCCATATCGGGCACAAATTCCAGACTCCGAGCTAATACTGAATAGAAAAACCAAATATTACTTTGCCCGACCAGGGGATTGAACCCGAGACCTCAGCATTGCAGTCGTACCGTAATACAACTAGGCCACCGAGGCAGTCTAGTATAATTTCGTAACATTTTGTAATCTCTGTCATTGTCACGTAACTGGTGGTGGGTCTCTCATATGTAAGAGTCCGTCTGGGTGGGTACCACAACAATGTCTATTTCTACCACCAAGCAGCAGTGTGCATGCACTGATGTGTTTCGGTTTGAAGGACATTGTAGCCAGTGTCACTACTGGACATAATGAGACTTAACATCTCATGTCTCAGGATGACGAGTGCAGTGGAATGCCGAACAGTACTATGTAACTCAAGGTGCTGGATGGTGTTGCTACTGTTTATGGATGATCGTATCGCTTACCATCAGGCGAACGGCATGCTCGACTTGTCATTCAATACAATAAAAAAAACGTAAAACAAAGAAATGATCTATTTATTCATAGAAACCTACAATTTTAGTTTAACCTCATATTCCACCTGAAATCCACGAATGACAACTGACAGTTTAATACACAATGCAGCGTATATTTCTACGCGGCGCTCGACACCGATTTTCCCTCCCGTTTTATACAAATAGTATTATGTGGATATTTTTGCGTTTTAGTATTCCATTGTATCGTTTCTGTTCGTGTGGTATTGTGTTTGAATTTCGTAGTTTTCGTGTTATATTATTCGAGTAAAGCATTTAAGCTCTAGCAAATATCTAGAATAAAAATACGACCGAGCAGGATTTTAAATATTGAGCCTTGAATTTACTCACAAATAAGATGTAGAGAAAAATATATAATTATTTATTATTAAATTACTCGTCAAAAAAACAAAACCTCACATCAAATCTTTATCCCCCAAAGGGATTGCCATTGATGCAACCAGGACATCAACTTATCAGTGGGTCGCGTCCCATGATTTGATAGTGCGGAGCGTATTGCCATATCGGGTACAAATTCCAGAATCCGTGCTGATGCTGAGCAGAAAAACCAATATCCCTTTAACAGAACTGGTATTCTTACCCAGGACCACAGAGAGGTATCGAACGGGACAAGCAACAACTACGGCACCGAGGCAGTCTACGAATTTAATCGTTATACATAGATGCAAAATGCATTGACGCAAAAAAAATTAGATTCATTTTTAAAGTTATACTTCTTTTGGCGCGTTAGGGAAAAATTATGACAGTAAATTTTTACGATGCGCACACACACCGTCACAAAAAACCGACACCCTGAAGTTAGCTATAGTCAACATTTTAGTTTTGAAATTTGAACGTAGAATAAGGCGAAAGATATTGAAGTTATACTTCTTTTGGCGCGTTATTTAAAAAGATTTTTATCTTGTTACGCCAAAGAAGTATAACTTCTAACGCGTGTACATAAATACACACACACTTTTTTTTTAACTGGCCGTCTTACAAACAACACGCCTTAAAAAACAGAGCGAATCACAAATGAAACATAATTTATATTTGATCTCGATCGCACAGGTCAAGTATATTCATCAACACAATCAAAAAGCCATTAAACTTCGGCTATTTCAAGTTGTTATGTATGCAAGCAACTGGACGGCAACTTTGTCTAACTACGCTATGTTGAAATTTATTTGGTTTTTGCAAATACAATGCAATCAGTCCTGTATTATATACTGGCCACTACTGACCACGGGCCTCTTCTACTATTGAGAAGGTTTAGGCCTTAGTCCACCACGCTGGCCTAGTGCGGGTTGGCAGACTACACATACCCTCGAGATTCTTATGGAGAATTCTCAGGTATGTAGGTATCCTCACGATGTTTTCCTTGACCGTTAAAGCGAACGACAATTGATAAACAATACTCACGTAATTTCGAAAAGTCAGATGTGTGTACCTTGGGTTTAGAACCTCTGTACATTGTGTATTTGGTTTTTAATAAATGTAATTGTTTGTGTCTTTTATCATACCCTAAAATATAGATAATGTAATCCACGTTGACGCGCCTTCCAAATTTTTCTAATCGCTTGCAGTCCAAGTGGAAAACCTTCCGCTTGTGATTTAGTTCAGTAAATAAACACTAAATACCTATGAGCACAGAATACTGAATAGATTCTATGAGTGCATTCGCATACTACGAGAAATAATCTAAATCCTCTTAACCCGTGAAATCCTCGCTCAAAAATTGGCGGTGCGCGACGTTGTAGATAAAATTATAATCATACAATATCCTTTTGTAAAAGCTGGATCAACTACGAACGAAGTCATCTTTTTCATAGGCTAAAGCTACTTTGTGATTGCCATCATCCATTAACAACTACCTCCAGAAGAATCATAGGTAACCGACGTTAAGGATCTGTTTCGCTTCTACTGGTGGTAGGTCTCTCATTATGTAAGAGGCCGTCTGGGTGGGTCTATTTCTACCGCCAAGCAACAGTGTGTATGCACTGTTGTGTTTCGGTTTGAAGGAAATTGTAGCCAGTGTAACTATAGGACATAGTGAGACTTAACATCTTATGTCTCAGGATGACGAGCGCAGTGGGATGCCACATAGTACTTTGTAACTCAAGGTGCTGGATGGTGTTGCTACTGTTTATGGGTGGTCGTATCGCTTACCATCAGGCGAACGGCATGCTCGCCTCGACATTGAATGCCATAAAAAAAAAAGGTTCAAGTAAATTTCATTTCAGAGTTATCGTATTATACAGCTAATGTAAATAGTACTCATTTCATTTCCATTTATTTAGGAGCATAATTTAAAGAACGACTTTTGTATTTGGTGAGTATATACATTTGTGTGGCGAATAGCATTTATCAGCAAACGGTGAAATTGGCTTTTAAGGTCACAAGTAGGTATTAAAGAAAGCATCTTTAGGCCTCTGGAGTTCGCACTTGTACTACGAAATCCCACAGCAAGCACGTTACTTCTCACTGAGATGATTGCACTAGGTCGACCTGGTATATTCATGCTGTGGACTAATATGTCTCCAGTAACTACCAATTTCACTAATAGCTGTATGTGATTTCCAACGCTCATGACACATCATGACAATCCATTCACACATGGCTACCACAATCACCGATCTGAACCATCCTGTGGACTAAAACATCTTAATTTCTCTCTCTCTCTCTCTTATGTCGAAGGTCCCGGGGTATTCAGGAGTTGGCTCTGGGTCAGAACCTCTAGCAGCATCATGCATGATATTCATTAAAAAAAGAATTTTTTATGCCCCATAATTATTATACCATAATTTAAAATAGTGTGTTATGCTGATTCAGCATTTGATTTTAGTGAGATAAGGCCCGGTGGAACATCACGAAATTCTACAAAGTGTTTTCACTTTCGCAATTTAACCTCAAGTTCCCTAGTAACAATATTATTTTTACAGCCTAGACGTTTTTTATTATTCAGTTTACTTTCATCTAATTACTTAAGTTTCATTATGTTTGTTTTATTTAAAAAGTCCTTTTTCATTAAACTCGTGCTTTTAAAACGTTAAAAAATATTTTTACACGGCTCCCCATAAGGTCAGTTCACCATCTATTATTCAACATAATTAGGTCTGCCCGCCTTACATGAAAGTGTTCATTAATATAGTGTCATAATTATGATCGTTACTGTTGAGTTAGGAGTTATGATGTGCCTAAAGGGATTAGGAATAAAGTTTAAATTTGTTTTTTAAATACCTCTACGAACGCGTTTAAATGTAAGGGTCAGGGAGAGACACAACTAAGTAATGTATTCACATTTCGCTGAGTTTATATGCGTTCTTCAGTATGATACAAGGCAGGCCTTTTACCGTGACGGACACTAATAGTGTGCTTTCAAAATCAATAACCGACCCAAATTATATTGCCTGAACTAAGATGTATAAAACTTGTCCTACAAAAACTGCTTTGCCACCAAATTAGGTCATCCGCTACCTCTTTAAGTCTAGAGTGATTCCTAAATTTACGTACACAACTTCTAATGCATTATCATTTTCCAATAAACGTGAGCAATAGAAAAAAACCCAGCTATAAACAAATTAGAAACTCGGATGTAATTAAATAAAATTCCTGTCTACTGGAGTATAAATAACTAAACAAGTGAATCAAGAACAGAGTATCCCGAGGGAGATTTATTACGACCGCCTCCGCCCTACTGATGCGATGACAAATTAAAAGGTGAGTTTTAATTTTGCTGAATGTTGTGAATTATGTCGGCTATAATCCGCACGGATTTTCATAAGACTGTGATTCGGTGTTATGATAATTCTTAATGACGATTTAAATGTGCTTAAGTAGATTTATTTAGCCACTAGCATTGCGCGCGGATCCGCCCGCGTGGAAAAGTTTTTCCGGGATAAAAAAAGCCTATTGCACTCAGGAGTAATGTAGCTTCCTATTAGTGAAAGAATTTTCAAAATCAGTCCAGTAGTTCCTGAGATTAGCGCGTTCAAACAAACAAACTCTTCAGGTTTATAATATTAGTATAGATTTATCCAGATATGTGATTCATAGACTAATCAGGGTGTATGGTTCAATTTACACCAGAGAAAAAATACAAAATGGAAGGAACATTAATGGATTAAAAACATACAAATATTAAACATACATACATTTCCAATTTATATTGTGCCAACACCAGGACCATTCATTCAGCTCTTTGCATTTAATTTTTTCTTTAGCCAGCACGGCATCAATAACCATTCGTAGGTAATCTTTTTTAAGATCAGCTTTATTATTATCATCATCATCATCATCAGCCCTGTATTATATATTGCCCACTGCTGAGCACAGGCCTCCTCTACTACTGAGAGGGGTTAGGCCTTAGTCCACCACGCTGGCCTAGTGCGGGTTGGCAGACTTCACATACCCTCGAGATTCTTATGGAGAATTCTCAGGTATGTAGGTTTCCTCACGATGTTTTCCTTCACCGTTAAAGCGAACGATAATTGATAAATAATACACACGTAACTTCGAAAACTCAGAGGTGTGTGCCTTGGGTTTTGAACCTGCGGACATTGTCTCGGCAGACCGTTCCATTCCCAACTTGGCTATCGTCGCTTATTATTATTATAGCTGAAGACATTTTTTTTTCCCTCTATTCTTTGGAACTATTATTCCTATTAGAAAGAAAGAAAGAAAGAAAGAAATACGTTTATTGCGATTACTCACACTAAACAAAACTTATACCTAAATAAAAATTATATCTAAAATTGAAATTTAAAATTGAGACAAGTAATATTAATAATAAAAATAACAACAATAGGACAATCATAGCCTAACACGAATAACAGGCAATAAATATTACATACCTACTTTTACTAATAGAAATTAAACATAATTGAATAGAAAGCTACATTATTCCTTAATGCTATATTCTAGGAACGTACTTTTACGCGGACGAATCTACGAGCAGAAACTAGTGATAAAAGTAATTCCAAAAGTGTACCACATCGTCTATGAAAAAAAAATACTATCCAACGTATTAAAAATCCTTAGGGAACAGCCAGGATTTATCGTTTAGTCCGGAATACTAGGCCGTTCTCACTTCAATAATTTGATTTCAGATGAACTTAGCGCGCTAGGCCCCAGATATTTGGAATAAATTTTTCTCTTAGAAATTTTTCTTGTAGAAATGATTTAGGTAGCTGTTCGCATCGGTTACTTGGTTTTACTTAATTTCTTTCTGCGGTCTATAATTTTATAAAAATATACATAGACTTAATTTATTACTTTCGGCGGTCTATAAATTTATAAAAATATGCATAGCTACTTAATAGACTGTATCAATAGCAATTTTTTTTAAAAGTGTATTTTAGTGAGTCTAAAAGTGTGCCTTCTATATATCAACTTTCAACGCTTTAATAGCTCCATATCATATTCATATTTTAGGTATAAAACATAAAAGTCAAATAAAAATCATTCAATCATCATGATCTTTAATCTTATATCTACGAACATAATATAATATCTAATTTTTGTGATGTCTAAAAAGCCCAAAAAGACCAAGCTATAATCGATGTGCAGTTCATCTAGGTGATTATATAACATAATTAATCTGCAATGCATTCTCCAGGTACTTAGACTTCTTTCTTGCTTAGCAGCGTGTAATAACTGTATGAGCCCTTCAGGATCTGCGAAGTAAGATACTCGTTTATATTTCCCCAGAGAAATGAGGCTATATTTCGGCCCTTCACACTAACCCGTCTTAGGAAAATCTAGTGTTTCTTTAGTAATATCGTTTTAGTTTAGTGATCCAGGACAAGCGTTTTTATCTCGTTGTTTGGAGCAGACATTTTCTAATGACGAAAATAGGTATGCCTTTTTTATTGAATCGAGTGTGGGTTGAGTAGATTTGCGTATGAAATATAAAAATCAGTTTATAAAAGAATCAAGGAGCGAGTAAATTAAGGAGCTGTTAATACGGTAGCGTCAAAAATATAATTTCATCGTCTATTTTCCCCCAATACTACTATAAGTTAGAGCACACATCAGAAATGAATTTGGCTTATTTTTACCGTATTTCTGACGTCAATCCCCTCTGGATCTCATCCCCGGCAAATTGTGTTAAAATAATCCACTGTGGAAACCGAATGCATGTATCTTTGAAGCCCATAATATTATACCCTGTCTCTATAATGTTTATACCTTTATTAGACTTGGTTTATCAGTATAGTAGTATACTCTCACCGGTATTGAAGTCCGGCTTACTTGATACGCCAATTGAGAATGTCATTAACTGCTGATGAATTTAGAAGAGAGGAGGCCCGTGATCAGCAGTGGGCAGTATATAATACTGGGCTGGTATGGTATGGTATGTAGAATCCGCTTTCGGCTGTAACGTCTGAACGGCCATTGTTACGTTACCTTGTTTAATTACTTCGTTCCCTTCAGTTTTACTGCCCAATATAGTAGGTTCTTATGAGCCTACAAATTAGCTGGTATCGAGAACTCCTCCATCCTCCTATTACTCTAATCCCCATTCTCTATATAAAATTCATTTATCTATTGTTACTTCAACCTTGTCAGTATTGAAGCCAACAAGACTATGTGCAGGTTTTGTAACACAGATTCCCTTGGATTTTATTCTATAACTGCAGTGGCTTGATGTCAGCGAAGCGACTGGCCATTGAAACTGCAACAGGTCAATTTTGTATCACGTGTATGAACCTTTCCGTTGCGCCTCACATAAAATGTAAGGATATAGGGTGACAAGTGTTCAAAGGCGAACGGTTTTTTGTAGTTGTTGTTGTTGGTTGGTTGTTTATGCTGAACCACTGGTGAACCATTTGTTCGCTTGGCAACCTCTGTCCCTAAAGAGGATTTCACTATGCCATTTACAATACGAAAATCACAGTCTGTTAACTATCTGGTGCGAATTCAGTAATATAGGCTTGCATATGTTTAGCAAACGTTGGATTACGCAACATTTTTAGTTTGTTTACGTATTGGTCTATACCATCATCTCCAATTAGTCACTTTTCCATGCCAGGAAAATAAAATACATTTAAAAAAGATATATCCCATCTCCCATATAATCTAGAAGCCACTGGACCACAATCTTTAAGTAAATCCCTTTTAACCAATCTTCTACGGCATACTTATTTAGAAAAAACATAATTTAGGGCTTTCGTTGCGATCACAAAGTGGAATAACTTCTTCAGCCTTGATCCTTGCGAGTTGGATAATTTTCTGCACATAAAGTATATTTGATACTGTTTTTTGAAGACTTGTTTTGTAACTTATCATGACTGTCGCACTGGCTAGAGATCACAAGCTTCTATTATTTTATTTTACCTACAAATTTAATTCATCACAATGATGAATTATGAATATAATGGCACCTATCATGGAATCTATAAAATATGATTTTGTAATATGTCTCTTCGATGCAAAATGTACGTCGTAGAACTAGAAAATCACATGACGGAATATCATTACCACTTATTAATACCGATACTTTTTAAAAATTATAAATGTGTTGTTCACCTTCAACGATGACAATAGGGAATTGAAAATTGGGAGAGACTTTATTGATTCAAGCCATTTCAGAGACCATAAATATGTCAAAGCCCTTTACGCTAGTTTTCTAAAAGAAATGCCGTCAGAAGCCGGCAAATTTATGCTACCCAAAACTGCACATTGTTGCTTTTCTAATTTTAATCTCGTCAATCATTGACCTTCCTTGAACAATTCCTGTTGTAAACAATTTCTGTCTCCAGACTGGGCGAAAGCCAGCCTGTCATTATAATCCTAACAATTTAAGGTGTAAACGGATATAAGGTTTTGTCGCAGAACTTGCAACTTTAACCAATATCGCAACGTTGATGTTGGAGATATTAGAGATTTTGTCTGAGTATTATAATCAGTATCAGCTAAGAATACAACTTACAGCTATAAAGGTAGATACAGTGAGCTTGGTGAAGGGTCCAGCTGTGAAGACGATGCGCCTGCTCAGTTGGCCGCCGAGGATGGCCACGCTGCGACGAACTCTTACGTTCTGAGTAAACCAACGACTGGCATACACTCCATCGTCTACTTTACTACTCTGAATTTAAATATGACAAATAAATATTTAATTAATTGTTAACTAAAACTTAGAATGAAGAATAGAATTTAGCGATCAGTTTTAAAAAATGCAAACACGGCAAGCCGTTTTGTGTTTTTTTTGCCTTTCTGCCTTGCATTATCCCGACCTACTGCCGGGCTGATTACCTTCTCCGATGCATTTTGACCAATTTCTTTAGTGAGACCAAAGGAAAAATTAATAGCAAAGTTAACATAATATTAACATAATGTTAACTTATTGTAAACTAACAGTTAACCCTTATACATTACTCTTTATTTCTATCTCATTCTATTATTTTCATCTTATAAGTCATTATTCTTACTCATTGGCAAGGGTCTACTACCATATACCCACCATGAAAAGAACTTCGTTGCTATGCCAACAATATATAAACAACTGCGTTATAAGAGCCACAAGATATTCCGAAATCCAAATACGCTGCATATTTCCCGTGCCTTCCTGAAATCGACAACCTTTCTAGTACAAAATACTTTAAAAGATTGCCTATGAGTTATGATGATTCAAGTTCTTGGTGCAATAAATTCGGAGGTGCAGCTTGATACAGCAAAAAATGTTATTAATACTATCAATAGACGTTTAGATCTCAGGTAAAATTAAGTTTAATTCTTTCAGAAACGAGTTGAAATGGCAAGGCCAATGGCATTGGTCGATACTACTGCCACTAAATTGTAATTTTACTTCACATCAGATGTTAGTTCATAGGAAATAACGGCCTACGGTCGTACAAATTTCATTACAATAACTTCATTTATACTCATTGTGTTTGTAGGTTTTCTAAAGGATACCAATCGTTTTCTTTTCTATCGGCCGCGTACCTGACAAATGCCTCGGGAGAGGTAAAGCAATGAAATTAAGTACTAAATTATCTTACCGTTGTGAACCGTATTGCGCTTGCGCAAATCATGAGGGAGCAGATGACCACATACAAAAACATAACTGGAGATAACAACGAATTCAGTACCATCGCGAATCTGAAAACAAACACAAGTTTGTAAAAATTTTACTCACCAATAGTTTGTTTGTTGAACAAACATAACGTTATATTATTCGCTTCGTTGATCCTAATGTAAATGTATTCAGGCTATAAATCACGAGGTTCTATATTTGATCACCAAGTTCGTTAACTAAAATTTCCAATTAAATGAGTTGTAATAAAAGTTTGAGTTACCCAGGATTGGGGATTTGGTTGATATGATAGTATGCCCTCAAATTTTAAGCCGGCATCAGCAAGATTGAAAAACAATGGCCCTGTTGCAAATTATTTTGTAATATTATCGTGTACCAAAATCAATTATTTGAAAAGAAGTCTAATGTACTGCCTCGGTGGTGTAATTGTATTACGGTACGACCGCAATGCTGAGGTATCGGGTTCGATCCCCGGGTCGGGCAAAGTGATATTAGGTTTTTC
Organism: Sphinx pinastri; assembly: GCA_947568825.1. Lineage (NCBI taxonomy): Eukaryota > Metazoa > Arthropoda > Insecta > Lepidoptera > Sphingidae > Sphinx > Sphinx pinastri. The sequence continues at coordinate 11,168,113 of OX387636.1, read as the reverse complement.
TATTCAGTATCAGCTCGGAGTCTGGAATTTGTGCCCGATATGGCGATAAGCTCGCCCCGTATCACATCATCGGACGGCATACGCACGGCAAAAAGTGGGTGCACTAGTTGCGCCTCTGCCTACCCCTTCGGAAATAAAAGGCGTTAGTGAATGTGTGAAGTGTAATATACATAACGAAATCAATTTACTTGACAATTTCGACGTGATGATTGTGACAATCCTTAATCCTCTTTATGGCCTCACTGTAGCTCACAACTTCATTAACACCAAATAATCTAGCGCAGTTTAAGGACAGAAGCTTCAGCTGCCCGGCGAAAAACGTCATTAAAACTATAGCGTTAGAGTCGTAGTTGGCAACAACGACGCCGCCGTACAAACAGATCAAAGAGTGCACGAACGCCGCCACCCAATAGCCAAAGCCTCTAGATCTGTCGAAAGGTAACCATGAACTCATCATTTCCGGATAAGCCAATGTACCGTTTAACATCAAATATTTGTCAGAAGACGACAAGAATCCAACCAGAGGCGCCAGAAGAACAGTAATCACAGTTGCAGCAACCAAAGCCCAATAAGAATAAGTAATCCTTCTCGAATATTTGATATATTCTCCTATAGTTGAATTAGTGAGACAGTCTATTTTCGACAGTTGGATATTTTCCAAGCGAGATACGTAGTTAATGACGTCATTCCAAGGCTTTTGCCAGGAGAGAAATGTGCCGGCTTTGACGACACAGACGGTGCTAAGCATGGTAATGGAAATATTCCTTAGGGCCAATTCCCTATTGGATCTGATGAACCAGAGCTCAACATATTGGCTGATAATGAATAAAATGGCGAAGTAATGTATACAATTGTAAATGGTGCAATTGATTCCGTGCGGTTGCCACATTCCCCAGAACTTGAGGCTACAAAGAGTGGGTCCTAGTAACGGATGGTCCGGATTTTCCAAAATTTTCGATAATCTCTTCAACATGTCTGCAGACCTTCGGTATCGAATACACACTAGGATAGACAGTAATCCAAACCCTATTGTCACAGATTTTTATACGAATTGATTTATCATTTATTAACTCAACCGGCTAAATGGCTGTCGAATTGATATGGATGGGACAGTGTTTATATTGTACAGTCGCGGTCATATCATAGAAAAATTTATTTTTGTTTACGACCGAACTTATATAAGGTTAAAAATTGAAAAAATAAATAGCGTTATAATTTCTTAATGGAAATAAACCAAAAATTATATGAATTGAAATTAACTAAGATCAAAAAACACGATCATCCAAAACAGAAGTCTTTCCTATATTTCATTAAACTAAAGCTCTCATATATCATTACAATAGAACATTTCACTACCATTTTTATCAAAAAGCAGACAGTGCGCGGAAAAGCGCTCGAGGAAATCCAACGTTGAATTATGAAAATCTGATTAACTGTGTAATTAATCTCAGATAAAAAGAAGGTCGGAATAGGCTGAATGGATTTACAGAACGATAAATTCAAAAGATACGCGTCCTTTTCGAGATAACTGTAGTAGAAAAGTGATTTTAAATATTTGCCATTCGATTTCCCTTCATATTTTACTGTGGGTACCTTGTTGACACAATTTGACTTTCACTTTGTGTTTTTTCCGTTGACGGTCGGCAAATATATTCAAACCTGCAAGTGTGAGGTTGCTAAGCAGTTTGATCTCATGAATTCAGGAATTCAGGTGTAAATTTCCAAAGAACGTAATAGTCGAATTTTAAGGTCGTATTTTAGAAATTAAGAAAATAGACTCACCTCTAGCTATATTCATTTGAATGTAAATTTGAATAATGAAGTAAATGTCCATTCCAACAAACACGTTTTTAACCTGGTGCATCAAAATATTCAAGGCCTTGCAAATAAAAAATCAGAATTGGAGTTGTTCATGAACAATAGTAATACTGATATATTATGCTTAAGTGAACTTTGGCTTAAAAGTCATCAGATCGTGTTCAACTTCAATAATCACCAGGTTGCTAGGTTGATTAGCAGAGTAAATATGATACGTGGCGGATCCTTAATAATAGGCAAAATGTTAATTAAATACAAGGGCATATAGGGCAACCCTACGCAACCCAATAGCATTTCGAAAACCTACTCACTATAGGTTTTCAAGAGTACGCAATCATTCTCTTCCTATATGTCAGTTCCTTGTTTTTAGGACCGGATTTCGATTCTAATAGATGGTATTGTGGATAATATGTATGAAGGAGGTGACTTATCATCAGACGACTCACTTGCTCATTACCGTCACTCATAGACGGCCTTAGCTAATTACTTCCAAAAAAAAAACTTCATTTATCCGATATAAAATACTCGTAATGACCTATATTTTGTCATTAAATGGTAGATGACTACTTTTTAAAAATACATTTATGACAAATATACTATCTAAAATCTAACGGAAAAAGAATTTTGAAAATTGGCGCAATATTAAGTAAGTTACAAAGCTTTGAAATTTGGTGGAAGGGGTAGCTGTCAAATAACAGTAATATCAGACTGTGACGTCATCGACTTTCACCGACCATAACGCTGCGTGCGTGCAAAAGAGATAGCACGATATCCCCGCCAATTATTTTTTTTCAACTTTTGCTTACAATATTTCATATATGAATAAATGCTTTGTTTTTCAACCAATATTGATGCTTATTTCACAGAAGAATTTCTTTTTCGTGTTATTTTCTTGAAACAACCATATTATAGCATTAAATTAAGATCGCCAATTGTATTTATTTGTATGTAAATATTCTGTACTTTTCTCATGTATACGATGTAGAGTTATAAATAAATAAAACTAAATAAATATCATCATCATCATCATCATCATCAGCCACATGTTGTCCACTGCTGAAAATAGGCCTCCCCCAAAGATTTCCAGACGGACCTGTCAAAAGCGGCCTGCATCCAGCGTGTTCCTGCTACCTTTATCCAAGATCCTTTCGAATGTTCATGTTGTGCCTACCCCGATTACCATTGGGAGACTTTGAGAAAGAGGTCAATCGTCGAAACCAGCTCGGTTGGGCAGCATTCGGGAAACTAAGCAAGGTCTTCTCGTCCAAAATATCTCAGTGCCTGAAGACAAAAGTCTTCAATCATAACTAAATAAATATAAAAAATATTTTCAAACAGGCATGAACCATATTTTTACATTTCTACAGCACATTACTGTGACATGGGCGGACGTATGTCCATACAAGCGACACCAAATTAGGTGTTTTGCACACAAAATGAGGACGGTAATTTAAATCGTGGCACGGCGTTTTTCTATTTTGACAAGGCACTTATTTTAATGACGTAATAAGGTATGTTATTGACGGGTTAATGTAGTAAAAAATACGTTTATCTTGGGAACAATATTTAGGATCTCACAATCATTGTCATATATTTGAACAAATTCAAATTCAAATTCAAATTCAAATCATTTATTCAGTAATTAGGCCCCTAAGGGCACTTTTACACGTCATTTTTACAGTGTTTTTATCATGTAAAGATTCTACCAGTGCTTCGGAAAAGCCCACTGACCTGAGAAGAAGCACCAAGAAACTCAGCGTAGGTCTTTTATTATAATTTTTTTTATATATATTTTTTACAAATTGCAAGTACAATATACACAATTTAATTATAGAACATGTGTGAATCTGAGCAACCTAATCCCAAGCATTTGTATCTTCAAGATAGTCTCTTATACTGTAATAACCTTTTTTGCAAAGACGTTCTTTGACAGTAGTTTTAAATTTTTTTATTGGAAGATTAACAATATGCATAGGAAGTTTATTGAAGAAGCGTACGCATAGACCAACAAAAGAATTGCTTATTTTATGGAGACGAGTAGCATGTACTATAAGTTTATCTTTGTTCCTAGTGTTTTTATTATGAATATCGCATATTCGGTCAAAATTTGCAATATTTTTTCGAACATACATAAGATTTGCAAATATATATTGCGATGTTACGGTAAGAATGTTTATCTCTTTAAACTGTTCTCTAAGAGAAACGCGAGGTCCGAGACAATAGATAGCTCTAATAGCTCTCTTTTGCAAGACGAATACTGTATTAATATCCGCAGCATTGCCCCAAAGAAGAATACCATACGACAGAATACTATGAAAATAACTGAAATAAACAATTCTTGCCGTGTCTACATCAGTCAGACGCCTTATTTTTCTGACTGCATAAGCCGCTGAACTTAGTCTACCTGCTAACTTTGCTATATGCGGTCCCCACTGGAGTCTCGCGTCTAATGTGATGCCCAGAAAAGTTGTTGACGCAGCAGGATTCAACTCTTCCCCATTTATGTGTACATTGGTTTTTACTTGTCTTACATTGGGCATAGTAAATTTAATGCATTTAGTTTTTTTAGCATTTAGTAACAAGTTGTTTAAATTAAACCAATGCACAATTTTAGAGAGAGCATCGTTCACTTCGTCATAATTTTGTAACATTCTCTTAATTTTAAATATTAATGATGTATCATCCGCGAACAATACAATCTTATGATTATCCCTTACGTAGTAAGGTAAGTCATTAATATATACAAGAAATAAAAATGGTCCCAGAATTGAACCCTGTGGAACTCCCATGGTAACCGCAGATCCAGGTGAGATTTTTCCATTAATATCAACCCTCTGAACCCTGTTACTCAAATAGGATGTCAGAAGATTGAGAGCCGTGTTTCTAATGCCGTAATGGTGTAGTTTCCTGAGCAGAGTATCATGATGTACACAGTCAAATGCCTTAGACAAGTCGCAGAAGACGCCAAGAGCATCGTGCGACTCTTCCCAGGCCTCAAAAATATTTTCCAAGAGATCCACCCCCGCATCAATGGTGGACCGATCCCTAGTAAATCCGAACTGCTTCCTATGAAGTAGGTTATTATCGTCAAAATGTGTCAATAATTGATTTAGAATAATTTTTTCAAATAACTTACTCAGAGTGGGTAATATTGAGACAGGTCGGAAGTTCGAAGGATCCGACATATCACCAGCCTTGAAGAGAGGTATCACCTTGCTTTGTTTCATCAGATCAGGAAACACACCCGATGCGACACAACTATTAAAAACCGCTGCTAGATGGGGTGCAATGACATCAATAATCGATGATACATTTTTAACAGAAATTCCCCAAAGATCAGCAGTCTTTTTCTGATTGATACATTTAAATGTCTTTAATATATCTCGCGTATTAATAGGTTTGAAATCAAAAAATATGTCGCATTGAGGCACATTACGTTTAAGCAGCAACTCAGCTGACGTGGAGGAAGACTGAAGATGTTGAGTAGTCTTTGACGGTATGTCAGTGAAAAAATTTTCAAAAACGGTTGCTACTTCCAAGTCTGCTGTTACATATTTTTGATTAATATTAATATTAAAATCAAGGCTGCATGCTTTTTGCCTACCTGATTCTTTATTTATAATGTTCCAGGTGGTCTTAATCTTATTTGTAGCTGATTTAATTTTATTTTTTATGTATAATGACTTAGCAGTGGAACAGGCTCTTTTAAAGATTTTGGAATATTTTTTCACATATTCCCTAAAAGAGGGACGTTGGTCATAAGCTCTTTCGGAATACAATCTATAAAGTTTATTTCTACTTTTAATAATACCAGCGGTTGCCCATTCATTAAAAATAAGTCTATCACTAATCACTAATTTCTTACTAGTAAAAATTTTTCTAAATTCACACTTTATCAAGTCAAAAAGTGAAGTATACAATTTGTCTGGATCATTTTTAAAGGGCAACCCAGGAAGACATTTTATCATGTTACTTTTAAAACGGTTCATGCGGCTTATATTACAAGGAACAAATTGAATATGTTTCCCTTGAACCTTATTTTTATTACTAATAAATGATATTAATTGACCACAGTGGTCAGAATCTATCAAATTAATTACTGCCTTATATAGTATTTTATAGTTAGTAAAAATATTATCAATGCATGTAGCACTAGTTGCAGTAATCCTAGTTGGCTCAAGGAATACATTGTACAAGTCATAAGATTTAAAAAGATTAATAAAATTAACTTTTAACTGGGACTCTTCCAATAGATTAATATTAAAATCTCCACAAAAAATAACTATTTTATTTGTATTACAGATCCTATGCAATATATCTTCAATTATTCTTAAGAAATCAGTGTGGGATGCACATGGTGGTCTATATACACTCACAACAATAAATTGCTCAAATTCAATACATGAAATCTCTGTAACTCGTTCAATAGACAGACTCACAATATCAATCCTTTCCTTGTATTTAATTGACTTTTTGACTATTATTAAGGAGCCACCGTGTATTATATTTACTCTGCTGAACGAGCTAGCAACCTGGTGATTATTGAAGTTGAACATGATCTGATGACTTTTAAGCCAATGTTCACTTAAGCATAATATGTCAATATTACTATTGTTCATAAACAACTCCAATTCTAATTCTTTATTTGCAAGGCCTTGAATATTTTGATGCACCAGGTTAAAAACATGTTTGTTGGAATGGACATTTAAATTTACATTCAAATTAATATAGCTAGAGGGTGACTCTATTGTCTGAACATTTAATTTAAATGATTGAATGTCAAATTTTTCAGATTGCTATAATCTGAGTCATTATTACTAATTAACTGCTCAATAGGAGCAGTGGTACAATTAGCCAAATTCTTGGCTGTTATAATAAAATAATAAGATAGCGCATCTGCTATCTGTCTCTTATAATATATTGGCAGATAATATTTATCTTTAGTCAATGTATAGTTTTTACTAACATATTTGTTAGTGTCAATAATGTGAATTTTGTTTATATTGCACGATACAGTGTGCATTGTCAAATTTAGCTTATATCTAATTTGGTTTTCTTCCGCTGGCAAGCTTTTACTATAAGGGAATGTAAACATAACAATCTCTTGCACCGGTAATGTATTTAAAAAATCAAGATATTGAACAAGCTGTTTTTTGTTTACATTACCCCTATTACCCACAAATAAAATTAATTTTGTTTCAAGTGTCAAGTTATGGCAGTTAGTAATATGATTAATAATATCTGCATAACTAGTATAAGGCATACAATTATTCAATACTGTATATCCCAAGTCCATAAACAGCAGTCTTCCCATGTCCTTTCCTATTTCATCACAAAACATAATAGTTTTTTTTTGTGGCAATTTATTTATTTTAATTTCGGTTTTGTTTTGGTTTAGGTTTAGGGAGCTGTTGGACTTATTATTAGTAGGTAAGCTGTCACACAATAGTGGCTCAGTTTCTAATTGCAAGGAAGAGTCACTGTTGCAGCCGCGTATTTTTAATTCAATAAGTTTAACAATATTTCGTTTTAAATACAGTTTCACGATGATCTAGCCCTACTACTTTTTTTTATCATGTATATAATCCAGTTGAGGGTGGTCTTGTCGTCGCCTGCCTTCTCGCTGGATCACTCAGTGGGAGTCTCGTATGCGCGCCCGAACGCATGGTGCGTGTTCGTCGTTTGAATTGAACTTTCGCTTAATTTCGTTCGTTAATTGTGGAAAAACTGGTACAAGATAGTGTCTGGTGGATCCAACAACAACCACCATCGTCGGCGCCGACCATCTAGCTTCGAGAACGGGACTCCGGTGAGTTGGCTTTGACGTATTTCAACCTTTCGACTGGATTATCGTTTTCGTATCGTTTTGTATCGAATTTAGTGTGTTCAGCATATTTTGGTAAACCATTTTTTGGTCCTTCGAGCCGGATCCTTCTTATGGTGGAAACAGCCAAGCTGTCCCATCATCAGAAGTGACGTAATACCACGCGGTTTACATACATAGCATTTTCATCGTGAAACTGTTTGGTAATTTCGTATCGTATTGTTTCGTACTTATTTCGTATGGGAATAAGTAGGTGCATCGTGCCCTAAGCTTATTCTTCCATAATTTTGTTATCGTTATTTGCAACATAATATCGCCTCACAAATACGTCGTAGTCAATTCGCATGAACTAGTAGTGGTACCCACGTTCGTAATTTCTCAATTTCGTTTAGTTATTTGTCGTATTAAACACAAAACAAAAAACTAACAAAGTACAGGTTGAATATGAGTTAATAATTAATTGCGTTAATTTCGTTAATCGTATTTATTTCGTTAATATTATTTTAATAGCCACGTGGTCCCATTATTAAGTGACCAATTAAAGTAGTACACCCATCGCACGTACATCGCCTAAGAACTGAATTGTTATCGCATCGTTTCGCGTATGGTAGGATAATATCGGTACGGTATAATCTGTAGGTGCGTAATTATATTTGATATAACGATCTCAACACGAGTCGAGCTGCGGACAGGCGCTAAACGTACCTACCTGCATATGCATATTTATAAAGTGTACGAGCATTGGGAACTGTTGTTGTTAATTGTTATCTATTGATTCTTTTTCCCGTTCTTGTTACATTATCTCTTTGTAAACTATTTTTGGAATGGAATACAATTAAGTGTTCACTCCTATTTAAAGATAGTAGCTGTAACACAAATTGAACATATTTATTTGTTGTTAATAAATCAATTATAATCTAATAACTTATTATCATCAATTAATTTACACAACTTATACATTTTATTGATACTGAAATTATAATTGAATTATAGTTATAGTATTTCCGCAATTTCATAATGAAAGCGAGACTTACTCATAGCTTCAGTTTGCCTTTTTAAAATAATATACAGTTCGTTTTATTTATACAATTTATACACTTTATTTACCGTTCATTTTATCTTTACAATATATGCATTTCATTTACAGTCCACAGTCCATTTTTATTTACACAGTTACATTTTACATTATATATAATATTGTTATCGATTTTTTAAGAAAAATAAATATAAAATGTCGAAGGCCGCAGTACGCCGTAGTTTTGAATTGAAACGATCTATTGCTATCCGTCGGATTGATGAATGTTTGTCGGCAGCCTTAGAGGCTCAAAATGACGTCGCACGTTTACAGACTTTTTTGACTCGGTTTAGTCGTCTCGAAAATAATTGTGCTAGCTTCGAATCGCATCACTTGAAGATTTGCTCCGAAATCTCAGACGCGACATCTTTGGAAGAAGAAGATGTTATTCGGCAAGAGGTCGACGATAAATATTTTAAAATCATCGAAATTCATTCGATGCTCACGGCATCTCCCCTATCAAGTGGGCAGGAACTCGATACGTTCAAAACTGACCTATCTGTAAAACTACCTCGTTTGAACTTATTGCATTTTGACGGTGATATCACGTTGTGGAGCTCGTTCTATGACATGTACAATACTATGGTACATCATAACAAACGGTTATCGAACATAGAACGTTTCTCAATTTTGATTTCGCTTCTCTCAGGGGAGCCTCTTCAACTATTGAAAGGTTATCCTCTGTCAGAAACCAACTACTTGGATGCCTACTCAGCATTGATTGATCGTTATCAATGCAAGAGAAAGTTAGCCTTTCGTTATTGGGAGGAGTTACAAAATGTGACCCTCAAGTCTAATTCTCCCAGTGAATTGCGTCGCCTCGTAGATACTTTCAACGAAAATATCGCGGTTTTGAGAAATTTGAAATTGCCGGTCAAGGATTGGGACTTTCCTTTATTTTATCTGTTATTTAATAAACTTGATCGCGATACTCGACAGCGTTTTGAGTTACAAAATGACAACAAGGATATTCCCAGTTTCGACTCCCTTCTGGAGCACCTTCGAGCGGCTAGTGAAGCTCTTGAACTGGCGGAGCCCCCTGCAAACGCAGCGCTTCCCCCTATTCGATCCTCTCGTCCTGGGACTTCCGGCTCGGCGACATTCCCGCCTTCGGTCTCAAACCAGCGCGCTGTCCTCCCTACAGGTGCACAGACGAGTTATAACCGACGCAATCCTACGCCTGCCACAAAATCCTTGGTGGTAAACTCACAGGTGAAATTGAACGACGCATGTGTTTTATGCAAAGAACATCACACGTTATCTAAGTGTCCTATTTATCGTGACCATAACCCACGTAATAGATTCGCTATAGTTAAGGAGCACAACCGTTGTGTCAACTGCCTTCAGCATGGGCATATTGTAAGATATTGCTGCTCCAAAATTCGTTGCTCAAAATGTGATGCGCCTCATCACACCACATTGCATTTCGAAAATTCTGTGCCATCTAAAGTCAATGACGCGCCCCCTTCTACATCTGCAACTTCGAATGCTAATACGGCCTCACTCGTAGCCCCGTCATGTTTGGTGGGCGGTTCGATGCCCTCTACGCACATTTCACTTCTTCCCACAGCCTCGGTTCAGGTTTTAGACAACTGTGGCACCTATCGCACAATTCGCATCGTGGTGGATAGTGGCAGTCAAACAAACTTTATCACTAAGAAGTGCGCCCATCGACTTGGATTGGCCTTAAAAAGGACTACTTCATATGTCGAAGGCATTGGACAATCGACATCTGTGGCAACTGATTCCACTTCATTCCATATGCGCGGTGGACTTTCTGGTTCAGATATACTTGTTGAGGCCCTCGTTATTCCGAGCATCTGTAATGAGATGCCACATGATAATTTTGATATCGCTCAATGGCCACAGCTAAAAATTCTTACATTAGCAGACCCTAATTTTAACACACCTGCTCCAATTGACGCGCTGTTTGGCGTTGACATATTTGGTCGAATATTTGTAGGAGAGCGTCTTGATTGTGAGCCGGACGGACCCACAGCTTTTAAAACTAAGCTCGGTTGGATAGTGATGGGCAAGATTTCCTGCAATTCATCAACTCCACGCACCTCCCTACTTGCTTCGATTGATAGTTTAGATTTCCAAATTCGTAAATTTTGGGAGATTGATGAGCTACCCAAATCCTCGCTAATCACGGACGAGGAATTGCGTTGCGAACGTCTATTCGATGAGACACATAGTAGAAACGCCGAAGGAAGGTACATTGTCCGCTTACCGTTTAAGACACCACGGCCCGAGCTCGGAGACTCATACCATCTCGCCTATCGTCGCTTGATGTCTCTTGAGAGACGTTTGTCGGGTAATTCTCAACTTCGTAAAGAGTACAACGCCTTCATGAGAGATTACCTCGAATCTGGACATATGGAAGTGGTCGACCAGCCACGGTCGGATCACCCATATTATATACCACATCACTGCGTGCTCAAGCCGAGCAGTACGACCACAAAACTGCGAGTGGTTTTCGATGCCACCGCTAGGCCAGCCAATGGGGCTGCGCTTAACGAGCAGTTACTTGTTGGTCCCCGAATGCAATCGGACTTCGGGTCAATTCTCCTTCGTTTTCGTTTACACTCTGTTGTATTTACCGCGGATATTAAGCAGATGTATCGCCAGATACTGGTGGCCGATACTGATCAAGACTACCAACGAATTTTGTTTAGATTTTCCCTTCAGGATCCTATTCAGGAATTCCGGCTAAAAACCGTCACTTATGGTATGACGTCTTCAAGCTTCTTGGCTCTTCGGACCATTTTGCAGGTGGCAAAGGATGAAGGTGGCAATCATCCCTTAGCAGTATCTGCATTGACTGAAGACATCGCTTGTTTAATAATAAACCGTAATAATTAAAAAAATCGAGTTTTCGAGATTTATTCATAAAACGAATTATGTCTACGTTAAGAATAGGTACAATTCAACTCCGGCTACATTTGGACGCCAGGGAGCGAGATAAAAGATCTTGCGTCTCTTTTTGTTTGGCACATCGGACCGATCAGTATTGAAAAAACGGCTTCATTTAGTGTTGCACCGGCTGTGATAAAAAAGTGACGTCTTTATGTGTGTCCTAATACTCAATAGTTTGTTTTATTACAAATAGGTAAGTGCTGAATTCCCTTTTATTTGAGTCTAAAACTGAACTATTAGGAATTGTTTCGTTTTATTTTTAAACGATTGCTGTTTTCTATGACGAGATTTAGACTTAATTCATTTTATGTGCAAACCCGATGAAACTTAATAGGATCTTTTACTAGTTAATACGTTTTACTTTTAAAAGATTTGGATACATACGAAATTAGTAGTAAATAGTTCTATTTCTAACTAAAAGTTTAAAATTCAGAGTTTAACTTTGTGAATTGGTGCACTTTATTGATTAATAAAATAGCTAAGTTTGTTTCATTATTTTAAGTTATTTCATTTTTGGTTGATCAGATATCAAAAGGTTGTTATTATGTCACATAGAAGTCAAAGAATTTTGAGCATGGCTTTAGAGCCTGGAGCTTGTCGTGCAGAACAAACGACTTCAAGCTCGTCAGAATCTGTAAAACAGCACAACGAGAACATTGTAAGTATCTTATAATTATCACGGCCCGTTGTCTAATACCTACGGTGAACGTGTCGCTGTCGTTAGTAGGTATTATATCGCGCGAGTCTGCGCAAGTCCGTGCTAAGCAGAACATTATATTTATTGTATAGGTATATACTTGTATCTTAGTTGTTTATTGTATATGCATACTGATGTAGGTGTTCTTTTTTTCGCAGCCAATGTTACAGCAATGCATACAAAATAATTTAGTAGAAGAAAACATTTTTAATCCATCTGTTGAGGAAGTTACATTCTTAGTGAGTACCTGCATAGTTATTTTGTTTTGATATTCTCTATGTAGATAATACTATGTATGAAGTTTGTGTTTCATGTAGTACAGTATAACTATATTTTGTGTTTTGTTCCAGGAACTACATAATGTTACTGAAAACGACCTGTTTTTAGACAAATATATCGCTCAAGATTCAAGTGGATTACGTGATGACGTGTGTTTTTATTAGTAATTTAATTTACTAAAATAATGTTTTACTTAATTTCTTGCCATTAATTGCCTACTTAACATTTTCAGATACTTGCAGAAATAAATCTAACTGAGTGTTTCAACGAAACTGGTTCCTTGTCGCCTGTCACTGAAACCAAAATAAACCTTGTGGCAGACTATGAAAGTGACAATACGATCATAATACGACGATCATCTTCAAGCTCGTCAAGCTCTTCTTCTGCTTCGTCTGTGCCAGATTCCTTATCCTCTTCAAACATTACTGACCAGCAAGCTCAGGAACTAAATGTAAATCCATCAATATCTAGATTGGGCGAGTGTGACGAGATTATTGATCAACGTGACAGAGTATATGATGTAAATTTATGTTGCTAACATTGTAATAGTTGTGATTGCATACCTAACGTTGCAGCAATTAATTAATCGTATTTATTTTAGATACCAATTGAAAGTGAAGCGCACGCATCTAGTTTGCGAGAACCAAGACTATATCGTGCTAGAAATGAGCCAATCATAATTTCCCCTCGATTTACCGATGAAAGTGACGTAGACGATGATGTTGTCGACCCTACCTACGACATTGAAGACCAACACGCCAGTGTATCTGGTAACAGACTTAAGAATTACTTATTGCCATCAAACTCGAATATTTCTAGTTCTGATAGTGATTCTGTTGATCATGGCAACCAACGTGGCAGAAAGAGGGTAAAGAATCCTGCAAGATGGAAACAAAACCGGGCTAAGAGATTGCGTAACGAAGGGCAAAGATATAAATCAATGTCTAAGACACAGAAGACCATCTCACCTCGGTGTTTGAAAGTTCCGTGCTCAAATTGTAGGCTGCAATGTAGTCAACGCATTAATGATGAAAATAGATACGAAATATTTAATAATTTTTGGAAATTAGGTGACTTACACAAGCAGAGGTTATTTATTACTTCTTGTATGTTGGATGTTCAACCCAGGTACAAATACACGAATGCAGAAAATCCGCGTCGTCCTAATAAGGCTTTTTACTTTACTGTCAATGATGAAAGGGTAAGGGTTTGTAAAACTTTTTTTAAAAGTACTTTAGATATAACGGACAGAATGATATTTACTATAAGGTCAAATACGAATGAAACCGGGTTTGTGTTGGAAGAAAGACGTGGAAAACATGGCAATAATAAAAAAATAAGTGCTGAATTGGTGGCGGATATAAAAAAACATATTGATTCTATACCTCGTATGGAATCTCATTATACCAGATCTCAAACTGGTAAAGAATATATAGATGGTAGTAAGACTATTAAAGACCTATACACAGATTTTGCAAACACACAGAAAGAAAAGAATAGAGAGACCGGGAATTACATAACTTATTACAAGATTTTTAACACTGAATATAACCTAAGTTTCCATCATCCCAAAAAAGATCAATGCGATCTGTGTGTCAGTTACGAAAATTCCGATGATAGCCAAAAAATGCTCATAGAAGATAAGTATAGAACACATTTGAAGGAGAAAGAATTAAGTAGGAAAGAAAAATTGAACGATAGAATAAATGCAAACACCGTTAATAAAGTTTTAGTTTACGACTTGGAAGCTGTTTTGCCTTGTCCTAGAGGAGAAACATCGGCGTTCTACTACAAATCAAAGTTAAACAGTTATAATCTGACTTTGCCAGAACTTAACAATAAAGACTGTAAGAGTGCATACGATAACGTCCACTGTTACTTTTGGACAGAGTTTGACGCTAAAAGGGGAGCCATAGAAATAGGTTCTTGCGTTTGGGATTATTTAAAGACAATCAGTACAGCGGGCAGCGGTGAAGAAGTGGACGTAATATTTTATTCCGATAACTGTTGCGGCCAGAATAAAAATAAATATATCGCAACATTATACATGTATGCTGTAACTCATTTGAATATAACTAGTATAACACATAAATTTCTAATAAGAGGGCACACCCAAAATGAAGCCGATAGCGTACATAGTTTGATAGAAAGAGAGGTAAAGAAAAACTTGAAATCTGGTCCAATTTATAGTCCCGATCAATATGTTACACTTATCAAAAACTCAAAAAAAACGAAACCTGCAATTAATGTACATGAATTAACGTTTGAATCTTTTATGGATTTGAAAGCTCTTCAAGAGGAGTGGGGTTATAATTTTAATATGGACCAAGATGGTAAAAGTGTAAATTGGAATGATATTAAAATATTACGAATGATTAAATCGGAACCATTTAGCTTTTATTACAAGACTTCATACAATGACACTATTTTTAAACAAGTTGATGTTAGGAATAAACGGAAGAAAATGAACCAAATATCAGGGATTTCATTAAACAAAGCTTATAGCGAAAGGCAACAATTGAGTTTTAATAAGAAAAAAGATTTGAAAGAGTTAATAACAAAGAAGTTGATTCCTTCTTTTTATGCTAATTTTTATAATTCAATAATTTAATTTTGTTGCTTTTTTTTATATTATTTTAATTTTGTACGCTTTATTGAAACTTTTTTAATTGTTTAGAAGTTTACTTTAAGTTGTTTAGATAACAATGACTGTGATATTTGTTGGGATCTCAATGTTTACGTGAATTTTAAACACTTTTCACTGCACTATAGGCGTGAAAAGTAAGGGTAAACTGTAATAGGTTTGCAAACTACATTTTACTGACTGGTTTATATAGCAATTAAACTGTTTTATTATAATCCTGTAAAGTTTTTTTTAATTCATTTAATATTAAACAAGTGCATTATAAATTAGATCTAACATTTTAACTTCTTAGAAAGTAAAAAAGCATTATTCCATAATAAATTAAATTTGGTAAATTATTACTTAATAATAAAATGCATTAATAGGTTGTATGTTGTAGGATATTTTAAATACTACGTTGCATTTTAATCATAAAACGAACTAAGTCACTTGTGTCTTTTTACAAGTACTGTATCTTTTAATTTACAATGAATACTAATGATATATACATATCATTTGATAGGTTAGTTCATAGACAATATATTAGATTTAACATTATATTTAGATTGCGTCTAATATTAAATAAATAAATGTTTTTTATGACCAAGTCGGCGTTGCGAAACTTTAAACGCGATTTCCCGAAAAACATGTTTTTTGAATTATTGCAGTTTATTATTCAATGGGCGACATGTACGTTGACGATATAGTGACAGGGGCCAGCTCCTTAAATTCGGCTCGCGAATTGATGAAGGAAATCAGTGATATCCTGCGTAAAGGGTGTTTCGAGCTAAGGAAATGGACAAGCAATTGTCCTTCCTTGCTCGAAGACATTCCTCCTGAACATTGTCACGACGTTCGGAATTCGCTTTCATTCGATTCGGATCCCTGCTCATCGGTCATGATTCTTGGATTGAGGTGGAAGCCTGACGTTGATGCATTCTCGTTTACCGTCACATCGCTTCATGAACAGTGCACGAAGCGAAATGTATTGTCGGAATTGGCTCGCATTTTTGACCCGCTTGGTTTTCTGACCCCACTTACATTCGCATTTAAATGTATCGTACAGAATCTTTGGAGTCTCAGGCTTGATTGGGACACAGTTGCACCTGATAGAATTAGTCAAACTTGGTCTCGTTATCGCTCGGAATTTAATGCAATATCGTCCCTCGTTATTCCTCGTTTCGTTTCTGCATCAAATTCAAATAGTACCGCGATACACGGCTTTTGTGACGCCTCCGAGCTAGGCTATGCAGCTGCAGTGTACTTTCGCATAAAACATAGTGACAGTCGCGTCACTACGTGCTTAATCATCTCTCGCTCCAAGGTCGCCCCTCTAAAAAGAATTTCCATTCCTCGTTTAGAATTGTGTGCCGCAGTTCTCTTAGCAGATCTTGTCGCATACATTCGCGAAGTGTTCCAAAACCGTATTCACTTCGATGACATCTTTTGTTGGTCAGATTCGACTATCGTTCTTGCTTGGCTGAAATCACCGTCAGCTCGATGGAAGACTTTTGTTAGCAATCGTGTTGCTCGTATTCAGGAGAAGCTTCCATCCTCTCACTGGCACCATGTTAGCTCCTCCGACAATCCCGCCGATTGCGCTTCACGCGGACTTACCATCGGTAAGCTTCTTGATCATGCCTTGTGGTGGCATGGACCACATTGGTTGTCCCAGGACATTGTTCATTGGCCTGTTTCACAGCATGCCATTGGGGAATCTCCTGAAATGATCTCTGAACAACGCGATTCCAAAATCTCGTTATTTGTCGTCGTCGATAAGTTTGATGAGTTTCTAAATAAACACTCGAGTCTAATTAGAGTTCAACGCATCGTTGCTTACATCCTAATTATTATTATTATTATTATTATTACATCCATCCGTACCGTAGTTGTTAACTTATATTTACTTTTCATGTAACTTGGTTATACAATAAAGAGTTTTGTATTTGTATTTATTTATTTATCCTTCGTTTCGTTTATAATTGTCGCAATCCTAAAAATCGTAAGTTGGATCATCTTGTCGCTTCGGAACTTCAGCAGTCGTTGCTGATGTTGGTCAAACTCGCTCAAATTGCCAGTTTTGGTAATGAGATTAAGAGTCTACAGCAAAGCATACCCTTGTCTAAACCGCTGCAAAAATTGTGCCCCTTTCTTGATGAAGATGGTTTGATCAGGGTGGGCGGTAGACTGACTCACTCGAATCTGGATTACGACTGTAAGCATCCGTTATTACTACCTCGTCAACATCGCTTAACTTCACTCATTATCGATCAATGTCATAATGACAATTTACATCCTGGACTTCGAGCACTTAGTTTTTTGCTAGCACAAAATTTTTGGATCTTGTCACCTCGTCGTGCTATTCGTAACCGTCTATCGAAGTGCATAAAGTGTTACCGCACCAACCCAAAGCCCTTCATTCCTCGTATGGGAGATCTTCCTAAATTAAGGGTGTCGGAGCTAAAACCTTTTTCGTGTGTCGGTATTGATTTTGCTGGACCTTTTCCTACGCACATACAACGTCGTCGTGGGGCCAAACCTTTTAAAACTTACGTTTGCTTATTTATTTGCTTCGCAACGAAAGCGGTGCATATTGAGCTTGTTGTTGGTCTGACAAGTGAAGCATTTCTGGGTGCACTCCGCAGATTCATGTCTCGGCGTGGCCGATGCCAACGTATTCATTGCGATCATGGTACTAATTTTGTCGGTGCCCACAATATGTTAGTGTCACTCATGAAACGAGCTGCCGCTTCTGAGGCAATCGAATTTTCATTCATACCCCCTGCTGCGCCACACTTCGGTGGCCTCTGGGAGGCCAATATTAAATCATTCAAAACACATCTCGCTCGCGTTATTGGTAATCAAATCCTAACTTACGAAGAATTCTTGACTGTGGCAACACAAATCGAAGCATTGCTTAACTCTCGTCCGTTGTGTGAAATGGGATCGGATCCCAATGACCTATCGGTATTGACTCCTGGTCATTTTCTCAATTTGGAACCACTGACATCGCTTCCAGAATCTGATGCTTTGAACGTCGATCCTAATTGTTTAAATCGTTGGCAATTAGTGCAGCAAATCCATCGGGATTTCTGGAAGCGATGGCATGTGGAGTATTTGCACACGCTAAGTCAGCGCGCCAAGTGGCTTACTGACACCTCGGAACCTAAGTTAGGATCTTTAGTTGTTATTAAAGAAGAGCAACTTAAACCTCTTCGTTGGTCCCTCGGTCGTATCGTACAATTGCATCCCGGAAGAGACGGTATCTCTCGCGTCGCTACCGTCAAGACACAATCAGGTCTATTGCGACGACCGTTAGTCAAATTGTGTCCTCTTCCAATAAGTAGTTAATTTGTAGCTTTAAAATACTTCGTATTTTGGTGGGCGGAATGTTGCAGCCGCGTATTTTTAATTCAATAAGTTTAACAATATTTCGTTTTAAATACAGTTTCACGATGATCTAGCCCTACTACTTTTTTTTATCATGTATATAATCCAGTTGAGGGTGGTCTTGTCGTCGCCTGCCTTCTCGCTGGATCACTCAGTGGGAGTCTCGTATGCGCGCCCGAACGCATGGTGCGTGTTCGTCGTTTGAATTGAACTTTCGCTTAATTTCGTTCGTTAATTGTGGAAAAACTGGTACAAGATAGTGTCTGGTGGATCCAACAACAACCACCATCGTCGGCGCCGACCATCTAGCTTCGAGAACGGGACTCCGGTGAGTTGGCTTTAACGTATTTCAACCTTTCGACTGGATTATCGTTTTCGTATCGTTTTGTATCGAATTTAGTGTGTTCAGCATATTTTGGTAAACCAGTCACACCCCGGCTGAGACTCGCTGAGGGATCTGCAAGAACATACTGTGGTATGGTTCTGCAAGGAGTCAAACCTCTCAGCATTGTATTTACTCAGTTCTATTAGTTCAGTCATAGCCTGAGTGTGATCCTCAATCTCCTTTTGAGCACAGTCATACCTGCTTGTCATTAATTGGAGGGATGAAGATAAGTTTGTAATTTCCAGGTTCAATAATTGTGTGTCAGCTTCATGTTTAACCCTACATTGTTCTAATTGTAAGGTATATAAATCTAATTGCTCAATTAAGTTTAGTTTTTCTTTGGTATTATTGATACATTTATTGAATACTTTTTGTTTATGTATTAAGTTTTGTGTCTTATTTATATATTTTCTAATTTTAATGTATTTTTTAAGTTTATTTTTGCTGGCTCCAGCAATCCTTTCTGCAGACACTGAGTGGACTGAATCGTCGCCAGTTAGGTCTACTGTGATAGGGGTGTCATTGACAGAACCAGCAGAAACAGAAACTAGAGCGGGAGACTTACTAACTAATTCATCATATAAGTTTTGAGTTTGTTGTACGCTGCTTGCCCGGGTGTCCTCTTCCAGCTGCGAGATGTGTAGGTGGGCTTCACGAAGTTCACACTGCAGTCTTGTGATGGTATTTAAGGCCGCCTCGTATTCTTCGCTATACCTATCAAACCCGTCTATAACATTTTTCAAACAGTCTCGCTCGTCAATTACATTTACTAACTGTGTATGTAATGTAGCTAACTCGTTTCTTAAAACTTTATTTTTGTCTAGTATTTCCAACAGCTCCCTTTCGTTATCGTCTCTCTCACGATCCAATTGATCACACCTTTCCCTTGCAATCTTTAGCTCATGCAATGCCAGTTGGAGTTTAGATTCCTCCTGGCGAGCCAAGCCTCTACGAGTCATCATTTTAAGATTATTGCACTTACGTATCAGAGTTTCACGAGAAAACTAAGGCAAGCACAGGTGTTATAATGAGTGCAAGGCAAAGATTCGACAATTAGAATAGGTTACGTACCTGGGTAAATGCACAACACAACAAAGTATCGCTTACCACTATTTTCACTAGAAAAACAAAGGAAAACAACACAATATAAGTAGTACGGACCCAGTAACTTTAACGCAATATTTACTTAAATAAGTTAACTTTATGGATATTTGAAATTAACGTAGTATGACAGATGATTATTTCACTTACGGAATACAAGTTTATTACACAGTGAAACTTGTAAATACACGTATAATATTGTTATAGTATTAAAATACTGTAATTGAGTACAATATGTGAAGATAAAATTAAGATTTAAACAATAAAAAATATAAAATAAATTACAAAGAACACAAAATCAGCTGTTGGACCTAGGGTTGCCAGCGAAAAAAAAAAAAAATTATCGCCTAGATAATTTTCCAAAAATATTGCTTTTATGCCAGAGAAAGAGCACTATCTCATTTATTTGTTGACAGGACAGCTTTTTATTCACATGAACGACGAGACGAGCAAGCAGCTCGCCTGATAATCAATACGATTTACGACTTACTTAAAGTACGACACCATCCGAACTTTGAATTATATAGCATTGGTTGGTTGCTCTCAGCACTCGTCACAGCTATACTACGATATTACTACTACTACAAACGACCCTAAAGGTTTTTTTCGATCCATCGCGAAAAAAGACAAATCTGTGGACTTACACTGTTGCAAAAATATACGACACGACCCCGTTTCGTGTTATTGGCATTGGTTATTTATTTAGGTACACCAAAAGCATAACATATTATCATAACATTGGTTATATTTTGAAACATTATACAATTTCAAATATGTATGCCTATTATACACAGCTTTAACCATCATGTGTTAACAAGAAGCTAAAACTAAAAATTAAGTTAGAATAAATTAATAACAGACAACATTACATTTAAAACAAAGTGGCTTATCTACAACAAAAATAAACTGTGATAAGAGAGGTTGGAGACTAACAGGTAAACGATGTTATTGAGTGTATTCATGTTGCGTATTTTGTATATTTATGCTTTTTTAATTTTAGTATTTTTTTTTCTAGATTTTTTTTTCTCATTTTTTGTTATATCATTATTTATTGCAACTACCTATCTTGTTTAACTCTGCATCACCCTAAGGTTGACTGGTAGAGAATGCCATCGGCATTAAGTCCGCCTTTATACATTGTTGTATAAAAAGTAATAAATAAATAAATAAACGACATCGTCTTACGAGTTGCGATTATTTGCCACATTCTAAGCCCGCTGAATATTTTTGACATCCTTACAAATGACATTTTGATTTGCTTATTTTCTGGATCGGACTGAAAATTAAGATTGAGATAGCTTCTTGAGAACGGCCGTAAAGAGGTTCCATACAATAAAACTATGAGATGCCACTGCCAAATTTTGCCTTGCGTCGAAGGTTGAATGCCATTCCCCAAGTAGCTTCATTAAGTACTCAGTAACTATTAGGTATAATATAGTCATTTAACTACGCCAGGAAAAAAAAGAACGGGTTGCACTCCGGCAGTGCCGGCACAAGTGAAAACTTGAACATTAACGTTGTGCATTTTTGAATACTTTGGAATGGTTAGGGAATAATTTCGCACGCATTGCTTTATTTATCAGTATAAAAGTAGTAGCATTTATGTGGTTAAATACAATATTTATTTATTGCGCTATCGTGCACAAAAATGACAATTTCACTATTTCTTTACAAATCAAAATTTGAAAAAAGAATGTTACTTTCTTTTGTACTCGTGCCGTGCCAACGCTGGGAAAATAAATAAAAATGTAGTCGTTTAAAAATTATAGCTTCTACGCAATGTATTTAAGGTTCATATTAGTAAGGGATGGTTTTAATGACGTTAATAAATGAAAATGCATTTGTTTCCAGAATTATAGCTTCTACGCATTGTATTTAAGGTTCATATTAGTAAGGGATGGTAAAACCTACGCATTTTCGATCGGTCACCCGATCCTGACGCGAGTTTAACATTTTATACCCATCTCAAAAGTGCTCAACGCCGCTAAAGAAGTTTTCACTTCAAAAACACAAAAGTTGTCCTGTATGCATAATATGACTATAGCATGTTAGACATTCCATATCATATTAGAAATACATTTTACCGAGTAAAATATAAAATATTACCCCAACACGTCCCAAGGTCCAATAAAAGACATTATATCTAATGTTGACAGTTCTTGCTGTCTAAGCTCGTAGAAAAAAATAAGATTTTTACTAAATCCACGAATATAAAACATAAGGTCGCATACGACTGGCGAAACGTAACATGAAATAGAAAGAAGGATTTATTGCTGCACAATTTTAAAGACTTCAAAATACTTTTTTATTTTTTTTATTGCATTGAATGATGAGACGAGCATGCCGTTCACCTGATGGTAAGCGATACTGCCACCCATAAACAGTAGCAACACCATCCAGCACCTTGAGTTACAAAGTACTGTGTGGCATTCCACTGCGCTCGTCATCCTGAGACATAAGATGTTAAGTCTCACTATGTCCTGTAGTTACACTGGCTACAATGTCCTTCAAACTGAAACACAACAGTGCATGCATACTACTGCTTAGAGGTAGATATAGACGTTGCGGTGGTACCTACCCAGACGGACTCTTACATATGAGAGACCTACCACCGGTACTTTAAAAAATACATGAGATCAGCAACGGCACCTTGCATTCAGCCATGCTACAGAACAATGAAACAGACGTTGCAATTCTTTCATTTCATGCATACACCGCTTCATCAATATAATTTGTGCAAAATATCTTCCAAAAAGTTAATTTATAGTTCTCAGTATTTTTATAGAACTTCTTCGTCTTCAGCCTTTAGAAGTCCACTGCTGAACATAGGCCTCCCCCAAAGATTTCCAGACCGACCTGTCAGAACATTTTTATAGAACACGAAGGCTAATTAGAAGGTTCACTTAACTTCGAGTGGTACGACTTGAAGTTTATACTGTGACTTTATAAATGATACATATTATTATACACCACACAGTGAAACATACGACATATAAGATTAATTTCATGTAACATTTGACTAGTCTTTTTTTTTTATTTCTGAATGGGCTCACGTTTGTCCGCTATCCGCCTGATTTTAAGCGATGATACGGCCTAAGGTGAAGCACGCTTTCCCAGAAGAAACTGATTCACTCGCGACTTGAAGAGTCCCAGTCTATTAGCAGCTTTAGATGCACGACGGTATCAACAACGAATCACACTTCAAGGCTTACATTCGAAAGAAAAAAATCTAATAAATCATGGGACAAAGCGTACAGAGGGTAGAAACAGCGTATAATCTGGGCTTGGTGTTTGACCCAGAGCTGCGGTTTGAGAGTCATATCAATGGTGTAGTAAAAAACTGTTTCTATAGATTGAGGGTTTTGTATAGAATACGGGACTATCTTAGTGTCACTATGAGAAGGAGACTGGTAGACTCTTTGATACTTTCAAAATTTAATTATTGCGACACTGTATACGGGCCCTGCCTCCTATCTCGTACGGAACATTTAATCCAGCGAGTTCAGAATGCCTGTGCGCGATTTTGTTTTGGAATACCCCGGAAGCACCATGTTACACCCTATTTTAATCGCAATAATATGCTGAAAATGGCTGCTCGTAGGAAAATGCATTTAGCGAGTCTAATGTTCGGTATCGTAAACACACACACACCGAGATACCTTTATACAAAATTATCCTGGAGGCTGGATCATTATAGTTACTCCACTCGCTCCACGTCAAACCCGCTTTCAATGCCACGTTTTAAGACTGCCGCCTTCAGAGGTTGTTTCAAGTATGCCGCCACTCGCTGTTGGAATGATATTCCACCGCCAATGAGATTTCTGAAAACAAAGGATACATTCAAATGGCACCTTAGGAAATATTTGTTGGATCAACAAAATAATGACCTTTAAATATATTTTTCAAGAAACAAAATGCGTCTTAATTTAATCAGTGTGTACATGTAACTTATATCGCCGGTACTTACCTACTGTTTACGAACCATGGGCGAGATGGAAGGATCTCCTCCGGCTGATGGCGGCATTATATATTTTATATTTATCTTTTATATTATATTTTGATAGTCTGATAACCATATTATGTGTCTCCGGATGGCTTACTCCGTTTCATTTTGCTTTTGCGGATATGCGCCGCTGCACTAATCAGCGTGCGCCTGCGACGGCTTGCGCGACGCAACTAAGTACCTAATTATCTACGCAGTTGTGTGCGCGTGGTCGACAGGTCCGTTTTCTTTATTTTATTTGTTTATTTTGTTTTCATTTTTGTTTTATTTATCAGTTAGCCGGTTTGACGCCCGTACGTCACTTAAGGTAACCACTGAAAATCAGCGTTGTGTTGTGGTTTGCGCCACATCACAACATTATGCTGAGTGGTCACCTACCTGTCACAGCCACGACTAGCCACTGTTATTATTGTTATTTTGTGTCAATTGTATCTGTTTGTGTCGCGACTGTGACAAATAAATCGTTTTTCTTTCTTTCTTTCTTTCTTTCTAATAAGCTAAAGTATTCGACCAAACTACATTTATTTATTTATTTATTTACTAGTAAAGACACAAAACAGAATACAGCCAAAAAACAATAAAGTACAATTAATGAAATTACTAAACTAGACTATACTCCACAGCATGTGTCCTGATCCAATTCAGACAAATTTGCTTGTGTGTATCCACCATTTAAAATACATATTGAAAGTTACAAAAATTATATTACATTGGATCCGAAACTTTAAATAAGACATACATATATCAAAAACTCACAAATGTAAAGACGACTACGAAAAACAAAATTATACAGACTTATAACATATTTTCCTAATATCCGAAAAAAATCGTGGGAATCTGCCGTCCATAATATCGAGAGAACCAGACAAGCTTGCCAATTCGTTATATGAGCGACACATTCTAACAATAGGATTGTAGAAGGAGGTATTATTCCTATACACATCAAGCGAGAAGATGTTAGGGTGACGTATTCTAAATCTTATATTAAAATTAATCAAAGAGAGTAAGTCGGGTGAATCTATGCGGGAATGGATAATTTTGTGGAGATAAACTATGTCAAAAACCTTACGTCTGCAATCCAGTCTTTGTACATTAAATCTCTCCAATCTTTCATTGTAGGATGTAAGGCTACGCTCAATACCACATCGATAGCTCAATATTTTTAGGCACCTATTTTGAATGCCCTCAAGGCGTTCAACGTGTACCGAGTAATATGGAGACCACACAACTGATCCATATTCTAGCACAGATCTTACAAGGCTGTAGTAGAGCAAGAGCATGCTGCTAGGCTTCTTAAATGGTTTACTGGTACGGACGACAAATCCAAGTAGTTTATATGCTTTATTCACAATGTAGTTGTAGTGGTCACGGAACGTTAGCTCCTCGTCAAAAATTATTCCAAGATCTCTGACGCTGCCTTTACGAGCCAAAACGTGACCTCCAATTTTATATGGAAACGAAGACTTGTTATGTTTTTTTGTGAAAGATATGGAAAAGCATTTGTTTACGTTAAGCGACATCTTGTTTGCAACACACCAATCGTATACTGTGTTCAAGTCATTTTGCAAACGCAAAGCATCGACATCAGAATCAACTATTGAGTATATTTTTACATCATCAGCATAAAGCAAACAGGGGCAAGTTAGTTTATCGATTAAATCGTTAATAAAAATGACAAAAAATAGTGGGCCCAAATGAGATCCTTGAGGAACTCCAGATGGAACAACTATTTCAGATGATAGAAAGCCCCTAACTGTTACCAACTGACTCCTGAGTGAGAGATATGAACTTATCCAACGTAATAAATCCCCGCAGATGCCAAGGGCATTAAGCTTATTACAAAGGAGTAGGTGGTTAACCTTATCAAAAGCCTTATGGAAATCAGTATATATAGCATCCACCTGTTGACGGTTAGCAAAAGCAGAACACAAGTAGTTTTTATAAATTAACAGATTACTAATTGTAGACCTGCGATTCACGAACCCATGCTGGCTGTTGGAGATATGAGACGAAACGTGGTTGTAGAGATGATTATAAACAAGTAATTCGAACACCTTAGCGAACGATGAAAGAATACTAATCGGCCGATAATTTTCACAAAGACTCCTATCGCCAGACTTGTAAATAGGAACTATAATGGCTTTCTTCCACACAGATGGAAACATGCCTGACTCAAGAGATTTGTTGAAAATAATATGTAATGGTGTAGAAAGTTCCCTGGCACAGGTTTTTAGGAAATAAGGTGGAATCCCGTCCGGTCCAGCACCTTTTTTGCTATCAAGACCCTTAAGCTTGCACAATATATCCCTTTCAGTTATAATAACTTTTGTCAAACAATGGTTAGAGAAGTTGTTTATTTCATCCAAATTGTTTATATCAACAGCAGATTTATCAAAAACTGAACCAAAGAAATTTAAAAACATGTCACAAATTTCCTTGTTATCCGACGCAATAATATTACCTAAACGCATTCTATTAGGGATTGAGCAACTTGAGCGTATACTATTTACAAATCTCCAAAATGGCTTAATATTTTTAGCAAGACTATTTTCAACACTAGAAATAAATGTATCTAAACATTTCTTCAAGAGAGCTTTACTACGAGATCTTAGGAGGTTAAAAGTATCGTAATCTCGAGGATTATTGAACTTTTTGAATTTTTTGTGGAATTTCCTTTTCTCGTCCAAACACCTTCGTAAAGATGAGTCAAACCAAATAGGATAATTCTGAGAGCCTTTTTTAGCAAGCTTAGAATATTTTCCAATTATGTCTCTGATTAAAGTGTAGAATTTCTCAACACACAATTCAATGTCAGGTTCATATGAGAGTTCTTTATGCCAGTCTATTTTACTCAATGCCAATTTTAAAGAGGAATGATCACATTTGTAAAAATTGAATCTGTGGGTTTTAATTCGTTTTTGCATTTTAAAGCAGCAAGTATCCGGAATAACAATTAAAATTGGAGGATGGTGAAGGTCTATTTTGCTAAGCGCTTCCACGTCATGCACCTGCAAAGTACTTAAAGTAGACATAATTAAGTCTAAAAAACGACCATTAGCATTAGGAATGTTATTAAATTGCAGCAAATTGCAAAGGGACATAAAATCTAATAACTGAGCTGACTCTTGACCACGTATTTCACCAGCCAGAACGTTGCAAGTATTTGGATGTTGCACCCATGTTATATAAGGAGTGTTAAAGTCGCCGATTAGGACATATTCATTCTCCTTTTTTGAGTTCAATATAACGCTTTGCACGTGACTGTAAAATTTTGAACGAGTACCAATGTCTGTATCAGGGGGTATATAACAAACACATATATTAATTGAGGATGTATTGCTACCTGTGGTGGAATGAATAGTAACCCAAACATCCTCTGCTCCACTTTCCCAAGATGATCTACTAAAAGCGTTAAGAGTTTTTTTGATTGCGATAAGAACACCTCCTCCTTCAGATTTGGAGCTACAAGTATTACAACGGTCACGACGAAATACCTTATATCTCTCATCGAACAATTCATTATCAGAAATACTATTGACAAGATTCGTTTCGGATAAACAAATTACATCGTAATCACAAGTGAGCATACTGGTGTAAAATTCATTTACTTTAGAACGAAGACGGTTAACATTTTGATAATAAATGTACATAATAAAACAATAGAATATACCAAATAACGTAATTTACATTTGAAAGAAAAACAAATAAGAAAAAGAATATAACTTAAATATTTAAATAAATAAAAAATGCGATTAGAGTTAAAGTTTACTGAGGGCCTCCATGTTTCCAATGTGTATGGCAATGCTATTCTCATCTTTCCGCACATAAATCCGGCCATATCTAATCCATACAAATTTATAAGAATTCTCCCTACATGCTCTGCGCGTCGCGGAGTGTAGTGTTTTGAGCTCGGATGTCAGGTGTTCACAAACATATATCTTTCCTCCAGTTAGACCAAAATGGGTAGCATTCAGTGCTTCGTTAGGGTGAGCCTTATTGAAGCGATGGGCAGCCGAAATAATAGTGTCACGTAACATAGAAGAGGATAACGACACAAGTATGTTCCGAGGACGATCAGAAGTCTTGTTGATTTTGGCCACACGACGACAAGACACAATATCCGAGTCACTAATGGATACCTGTAATAATTTACATAAGTTTCTAAATAAAGCAGTAGTATCTTCATTACGACTCTCAGGAATCAATTGCAGTTCAATGTTCATGTTACGTGAATTTCTTTCCATTATCAACAGGCGCTTATCTATGCTTTTAATGTCTTCAACTAGCTTGGAATTTTCGGTTTGAAGTCTGCTTATTAATTTATTCTTTAGCTTGATTTCATCGCCGAGATTAACCTGAACGGCGGAAATATGATCGGTAGTGGCTGTGAAATCATCCTTCAATTTATCAATTATAGAATGCATTTCATTGCGCACAATAGACTTCACCTCCTCCTTCAAAGCCAACATTTCGTTGTAATAGCGAGTTGTTCGTCAAAAAACTGATATAAGGCAGATGTTTATCACCCGCATGACGTATGAGCACGGCTTTAGACTGAAAATAGGGAATATGTAATATAATCTATTAAATATATTTTCTTAAAGGTCACACTCTTTTTGTGACACTTAAGAAACATACAAAATCTTGTCCAATGTTCATATTGCGCCTTTGCCAATTACTGTTGGGAACTCAACTCTCGAATTATCGACGAATATGTCTATCTAGAACAAGTCATCCAGTTAGGCAGGTTCAACTTTGAGAAAGAGGTCAATTGTTGAATCCATCTTTACTGGTGGTAGGTCTCTCATATGTAAGAGTCCGTCTGGGTGGGTACCATCGCAATGTCTATTTCTACCACCAAACAGCAGTGTGCATGTACTGTAATGTTTCGGTTTGAAGGACATTGTAGCCAGTGTAACTACTGGACATAATAAGACTTAGCGTCTTATGTCTCAGGATGACGAGCGCAGTGGAATGCCACACAGTACTTTGTAACTCAAGGTGCTGGATGGTGTTGCTACTGTTTATGGGTGGTCGTATCACTTACCATCAGGCGAACGGCTAGCTCGTCTCGTAATTCAATGCAATAAAAAAAAAACAGATAACTCGGTTGGGCAGCATTCGGAAAACTAGGCAAGGTCTTCTCGTCCAAAATACCGCAGTGCCTGAAGACAAAAGTCTTCAATCAATGTGTGTTACCAGTGATGAAATACGGCTCTGGGACGTGGCCTTTGACTATGGACGGCCTATGGCGGCTCTCTGTCACTCAGCGAGCTATGGAGAGCGCAATGCTTGGTGTTTCTCCACGTGATCAAATCGAAAAGAAGAGATCCGCAGAAGAACGAAAGTCGCCGACATAGTTCATTAGCAAGGTAAAGTGGCAGTGGGTCACATAGGTCATACAACTGACAACAGATGGAGTAAAAAAGATCTCGAGTGGAGACCACGTTCTGGCAAGCGCAGCGTTGGACGTCCACCTACAAGGTGGACAGACGACTTTGTAAAGGTCGCAGGAACCAGCTGGATGCAGGCCGCTTCTAACAGGTTGGTCTGGGAGGCGTATGTTCAGCAGTGGACTTCTAAAGGCTGAAGAAGTACACACACCTGATACATCAGGTGTATGTACAATGTAAAAGAGCTGGCATATTAACGCACTACGAATAAAAAAGATAGCTTGTATTTGTCATTAACGTGTCATGTATAAAACTCTCCCAATTGGGTTACTTTCGAGTCTTCAGATTGCGATTGCTAAAGACATATGTATGTTTTTGGAATATCATAGGTGTACCTATTGTGTATAGTGTCTTAGTTTAAACTTAACTTTACGTATAGTATATGTGGGCGCAAATTAATATTTAGTGATTAATGATTATATTATTATGAAAATGTCTAGAATATTTAAATTTGATATTTAAATAGTTATTGCTGTTATTTATCAAATTTCAGTATAAGTTAGAAACTGTATTGACTATTTGAGTGTTTGGAAAACGTTGGATATTTATTTAATTCATTATTTAATGATTTAAACGTCTAAAATAAAATCAATTAGAATTGTTAATAATTCTAATTGATTTCTTTGTCGTTCATGATTGTAGAAATATTTGGCATCCATCATTTAGTGTGGAATTCCACAGGTAAGTTTATTGTAATCAATATTGTGCAAATATTTAAATTTTACAAATATTTATTATAAAAATAATAAAATACGTGGATATTTTATAATTGATCAATAAAAACATCTCAATTTATGTGATATGCAATATATATGACTACTTTTTTCATACTAACGTAATGCTAAATGTGATTATTTGTATTTCAAATAGTTTATGTAAACAAGAGACTAGGGTGACCATGGTGCAAGCTTTGGTGATCTGGTTTAACGATGGTGCTAGAATAGTGTTAACACTAGCCGTCTAATCAATAAATATTTTTAAAGATTATCTTAAATAATGATCGTAAATACAAATTGAGGATCAACAGTGACTATTGAGTTCTGTGATTAATAGCTTTAATTTAAAATAAAAATGAGTTTGTATTTCTTTTTACAGTTTACCTAAAGACCCAGAGAAGCGGAAAACGTGGTTAAATTTAATACCATTAAAAATAACTTTTTATAATTCTGCAAGAATTTGTACTCAACATTTTAAGATAGAAGATTATGACCCTGAGAGGCCAGGACGTCTGCTTAAAGATGCTGTACCATTTTATGCATATGAATTATGTATATGTTGCAATACAACAGTAAGCAATAGATATTATGTGCTTTTATGATTCTGTTACATCTATGTAAAATATACATATATCTCTTAAATATGTTTTTTTAGGTATGTGATAATGTACCTTCAACTTCCCGGAATGTGGCAGAAGATGTCAAAAATATTTATTTATTACTAAAAACTCAAGCTGTAAGTATAATATTTTTTATTCATCATTATTTCATTGGTGTAATTGTAATCTACTTAGGCTTTATTATTCATGTGCCCTGTGGCCCGGGGGCATCTAAAGAATTCCACCACGGCATTCCCTGCCTGTCGTAAGAGGCGACTAAATGCTCGCTCGACTACTCCAATGTAAGCGACTCCGAGGTGGACGACAATGCGGGTGGTCGGTCTCCTGCAGTCGTAGACGTCAAAGGCGTCCTGTAGAGCGCGGGGGCATTTTAGTCCCCACATTTAGAGATGGGCCGCAATGCGGCATCGCGCAGGGGCGGTTCCGTGCAGCTATCTTCGTGCAACAAGATACCCCGGGGCCGTCCCGTAGGCGCCGAAGAAGGCCACCGCGGGTTTTGGTTGGTATGCCGATGTAGGGTGTACATAGTGTTAGGGTCTCGGTCCAATGCTCGCTCGGATGATGCTATACTCCCGAGTGGCGACATTGGACCGTAAGATCGGTGAAACCAACATAACCGTCCACTCACCCCCCAGTGGTGGTAGCGATAACGCGTTTTTTCCCCGCGAAAAAAAAAAAAAAAAAAAGGCTTTATTATTCATGGGGCATTAAGCTTACCAACTACCACATTTTGGTACGGAATTAACTAGTCATGGGCGTATGTATATAAGGGCTTACAATAAACTACGCTACGCCACTGACCGCTGACATTTTGGGTAACTGGACCCCTCCCTCCTTAGCTTCTAAAATGAACGGGCTACCAAAAATGTCCACACTAATATATTACGTGACGGGGACGGGGGGGCGGGTGTCATGCAAGGCAAGAATCCATGCCATATGAAAGCTATAGCTACGCCCGTGTATGTAGTAGTTGCGCCTACTTCTGTCGGAGATAATAGGCATGAGTGTATGTGTGTCAAAAAAAAAATATTGTTTGATATTTACTTTTTACATTTGATGACAGGAAAATAAAAATGAATCAGCATTGAAACGCCAAGCCTTATAAGATTTGAATATACAAGTAAATCTGAAGACATCCCGTGAAGTAAATTTAGAGAAAGAAAATAAGGTATTGCAGCAGAACGTGAAGAGAAAAGAGAGAAAAAATAATGATCGAAGTCTCTTATTAAAGTTGTTCAGGATTATATTACATTATGTCTGACATTGAAAATATTTTAAAGGGAAATTTTGCTAACATTTGTGAAAAATTCCAAAAAGTTAGTCCAAATAATAATAAAAAAGAAAAACAGTATATAGTTTATTCGCCAAAAGCATATAACTTCTTTACAAAAAATATCTATTTGCCGCATTAGTGCTCTCACTATAGTGATCTTTAGCACACGAGACTGTGATTATTAAATATATCGTAAATCAATTCCTACAGATTAGAATTTCATCATATTTAAAAAATTATTCCCAGAAAATATTAGGACACATAAGAATAAAAAGACAAAAACTTCATAAATGTGTATTATTTTCTCATGTCTAATTACTTATAAACCTCTCAGGTAGATTGAAATTAATTGACAATAAACATAAATGTGTTTTGTCATGTATAGTTATTTATTTTTATTGATAAGTATTATTTGTTTTCTCATAATTATAATTATTTAAACTTAACAATAGCTGCAGTTTTCATTTTCATATATCCCAATGTTTTCCTGTGTCTAAGCTTACATTCTCGCGATATCTATACTAATATTATAAAGCTGAAGAGTTTGTTTGTTTGTTTGAACGCACTAATCTCAGGAACTATTGGACCGATTTTGAAAATTCTTTCACTTATAGGACGCTATATTACTCCTGAGTGCTATAGGCTACTTTTTATCCCGGGAAAAGATTTTAATCCCGGGTAAAACTTTTCCACGCGGGCGGAGCAGCGCGCAAAAGCTATTTGGTTATAAAAGCCGGCAAACAACTTGAACACATCCAGTAGCGACCTTAACAAACGCGAGGCCCCGGGCGAAAGCAAAATAAATCTGATGCAAGGCTCTGTGCAGAGCAAAAAAACTGACGCAAGGCGCCGAGCGGAGCCAAAAAAGCCATCCGATTTTAATAGCTTCGTAGGTAAGATGCTAAACAAGGTCCTCTGAAGCACCGCAAGAGGCCCCTATAAGCGCGAGGCCCCGGGTAGTGGTTGTAAGTGCAGCTCAACAAACTTACAAAAAAAGTATGGTGTGCCAATTTAGCAAAGCTAGCTCTGTTGGGTATAAACTTTCTAGCTAATATTACATTTTCTAAATGTCAACTAATTTCTAGCCACTGTATTTGGTTTTCATAATGAATTTAAACCACGTTGCTTGGTTTGTATTGATAAATACAATGGATAAAGATAAATATTATGATTCGATATCATAACATAATATTATAAACAGTTAAATATATTACTCCTGGTTTTCAAAAGAAACCATTGTCACTCTAAAGAAAGAGACACCAGATAACTGTGACGTCATATTTTATTCTTCAGTTTGTTAAACGGAATGCAATCTCCATTTGGGTGTAAGCTTCTTGCCCGACTGCGTCAATATCTGCCATCTTTATTAAATTCATTGAAGAGCTGACAAGATAGAAACAAGATTTTGATTTGAATATTTTATTTTGGTTTTAAATAATCTTACTTGACAGTTCACAAACGCTGTCTTATTTCTTTTCTATCTTACCAATATTATAAATGCGAAAGTTCGAATGTTTGTTTATTTGGATGTTTGTTAAAAGTAAATGCAGAAACAACTGAACGGGTTTGTATCAAATTTGTCACACAGGTAGATCATGTTCTGGATTAACACATAGGTTACTTTTTATCCCGGTAATTTGCTCTCATGGGAAATAATGAATATTTTAAAACTGATTCTTTCAGTAGATGGCGCTGGTGTCATACTGTTTTTAGGGACTTTTTTAGCGGGAAAGTATTCCACGCTGGCGGAGTCGCGACTAACATCTATTTTTTTATAATTATGTTTTTAAAGTTTGTTAAGGCAGATAGCGTCTGCCATATTGGTATCTTTGTGCCGTGCTTTTGATATTCCCAAAGTATACGATATTAAATTATTCAAAACATCAGCCATAGACTTCAAGGGGCTTTAGCATTACATATATAATAATATGTAGTAGGGTATAAAGAAAAGTAAAATCTTTAAACTTGTAAATAAAATCCATTATTATCTAAAATGTTTATTTGTGAACAAGACTCAATGAGGCAAAGACCATAAGCAGAAGTGTTCTCTACATGAGTTTTTCGTTATACTAATTAGGTATATATACTAATTATATTCTAATATTTCAGAAGCGCTTTACACACCAAACTCACCGACGTCACGACGAGGCGACTTTATGTCGACAATTTAGCTGGCGACTTGGTGCCGATGTCCAAAGAATTAGGCTTGGTTGTTTCATCCCTGGCTAGGTAAAGTTAAAGCTTTTACCACGCCAGCAAATTCACAGTAAGCGAAGGTGCTGCGCGCTCACCCAGTGTAAAAGGACCGTTAACTTTACTTGACCATGGATGAAACAACACGGGCTCAGGCCCCGTTTTTTCAACCGTGGTTATCTATCTGTCAGGGTCTTATTAAGCTGGACGCGCTCGCAGCGCCTCACGCCGCTCCGGCGCACTCGAAGCTCTGCAAACGCGTCCAGCTTAATAAAACCGAGGATTACCCTAACAACCGTTGAAAAAACCCGAGCTTAGTCGACAATTTGTTAGGTTGATGTCGAAAACCTAGTGTCAGCGGCTTACATCGCAAGTTGGAAAACTTCTTCTCTCCTCGCCGTATTTATCGACTTTTTTTACGTGCTCGACCTAGTCACACCACATCACCTGATGATAAGCGCAAGAGGTCCAGATATAGTGTCTACTGACGAGCAATGATTATCTCTCGTCAGACACAATTATGTCGCCCAGTTTGAACCGCATAAAATTTTGAGATGACTAGAATTGTCTTAGAAGTCAATAATATATTACATAACAAGTACACATTGTAAGCCACAAACAAGCTCAAATAATATACATATTGTGTCCTCTGAAAGTCGCCAGATGGTGTTGTCGAGTACAGTGTTTAGAGAGCCCAAACATAACGTGCAAGAGCTAAGGGAAAAAGCAGAAATTAAATCGTGAACAAGGTGATGCATTAACCAAATTCGTCTACTGCTATGACTGTTATAAAACTATTAATCTTGCATTTGAACGAATAAAGTGTAAAAACTGTACGATCCTTTCATAATCTGAAAAAGAAAGAAAAATTACACCTATAAAATAAATTAACTTTTGTTCGCAGCTCGAAATATGTAAAAATAATTTCCTTGAAGAAAAGTAACGGTTAAAATAAAATATAGACTAGATATAGTATCGATTGCTTAGGTAAGTATCTAGTGAAAGGCTGGTAGGTTAGCTAGGTTAGGGTCTTTTTTGTCCTCACCGATGAGGATCGCGAAAGTTTATCATTTTTTATGAAAAATTTCCTGCCAGCTTGGGCTGGCTTCTTTGGTTACTTTTCATTGATTTTACTCCCAACATAAAATGTCCGTATTTATATAAGTAATGTATCTTGACTTAGGTATAAGTGCAACTATGTTCGCCTAAGTGATGAATATATTTTATACCTTTTTAGTTTCTATAAGTATTTTGAATATTAGAATCACAGCTAATTACGTGCAAATAAATCCACAAAGCTTAAAAACTAAAAATCTTGTAAGATCAGAGAGAATAATTATAAATTATTCCAATTCTAGAATAGATATTATGAATATGCAAAATGATAACTAGAAACCCTCTAAATTGGAAAGTCTTTCAAGATAACATTTTAATTCTTTTATTTTCTTGTCTCGTAATCTAATTAGTTATTTTTACTGTGTTCATTGGGGTCGTTACTTTTTAATTTAATGTTTACTTTGATAATGGGAAGAGTAACTCGTAATTTTACTGTTGTAATTACCATTTAAGACTAACGAAATAAGAATCAATTTGCTATAGTACCATGATTACGGGTTTGATTGTCCGATGTGGTAAATGAACTGGGAATCACACGCTTCCCAATTAATCCTACTACACCCACTCGCGCCCTTTATCCCCGAAGGGGTAGGCAGAGGCGCAAGTAGTGCACCCACTTTTCGCCGTGCGTATTCCGTCCCATGATGTGATAGGGGGCGAGCCTATCGCCATATCGGGCACAAATTACAGACTCCGGGCTAATAGTGAATAGAAAAACCCAATATCACTGCCCGACCCGGGGATCGAACCCGAGATCTCAGCTTTGCAGTCATACCATAATACAACTACACCATCGAGGCAGCCTACTACTATAGAAATAAAGTGATGAATTATATTAATTATTATATATCTGTACTTGTTATATTCCACCGGACACTCTGAGTGTTAATAGATCCAAATTCTATAATCACATACTAAACATTGTAATTAATTCTGACGACAATAATGAGTTTATATTCATAGGAGACTTTAACTTACCTAACATATCTTGGTCTAAATCCACCGTATCGCAAGAATTGGTATTGCCCAGTACCATAGGACAATGTCGAGACTCAGATCTGTTCTTAGATTTTATGTCTGGTTGCAACATGAAGCAATGTAACTATATTTCGAACAACAATAATCGTTTCCTAGATCTGATATTAACGACCATGTCTCCACTATTGGTTACTGCTGCGGACCCACTAAGCAAGCTTGATCTTCACCATCCCCCATTGAAATTTAAAGTTGAGATTTCTACGTCTTTTGAAACTTTGAAACCAAACATAAAACTGAGGTTAAACTATCATAAATGTGATTATTCAGCAATCAAATCTGAACTCAACGCACTGGACTGGTACACAGTACTATCTGCATCAGATATGAACCTTGCTGTAGAAGAGTTTTATGCTACTCTCTATAAAATTATAAGACGACATACTCCCTTAATTAAAATAAAACCTAACGACAACCCTTCGTGGTTTAGTAGATCGCTCATTCGTTGCTTACGTGAAAAACAAAAATTTCATTCTAGATTTAAAAGATACAAAAACCCAAGAGATTATGATACATTTAACTTGCTCAGATCCCGTTGTAAAGCACTACTGAAAAATTGCTACGACTCTTATATCTCCTCCATTGAGGATAATCTATCATCTAACGTAAAATGTTTCTGGTCTTATGTTAAGTCCAAGCGAAATAGTTTATCAATACCACAAACCATGCGCCTAGGTACCACTATAACATCTGATGCACAACAGGTTTGTGAACTATTTTCAGATTTCTTCAGCTCTGTATTTGACCAGTCATTAGACGCAAATAATTACAACAGCAATATTAGTTGCAACCGTACTATGTCTAAAATTTTCTTGAGTGAAGACATTATACTCTCGAAGCTGAAGGGTCTTGATGGTAATAAAGGTGCTGGTCCAGACGGAATTCCCCCAACATTTCTTAAATTATGTGCTGATGAACTTAAGACGCCACTCAATTTATTATTTAATCGCTCTTTGACGATTGGAGAATTTCCCATACAGTGGAAAACAGCCCATATTGTTCCAATTCACAAATCCGGCGATAGAGCACGTTGTGAAAACTACCGACCTATCAGTATACTGTCCTCGATAGCTAAGCTCTTTGAGCGAGTTGTATATGATTCAATATATAACCACATATCGCCATTAATCTCGACTAGGCAACATGGTTTTGTGACTCGTAGATCCACTGTGAGCAATTTATTAAATTTTAAAGATTATTTGTGTTCAGCCTTTGCCAAACGCCAACAGGTTGATGTGATTTATACAGATTTTCGCAAAGCGTTTGACAAGGTGAACCATTCCCTCCTTTGTAAAAAACTTAGTGCACTCGGCATCTGTGGTGACCTGCTCCGATGGATCAACTCTTACCTATCACGAAGAACTCAGATAGTTGCATTGAAAGGGTTCTTATCATCTGCGATCATTGTGACATCGGGCGTTCCCCAAGGATCTCATCTGGGTCCTCTATTCTTCATAATATTTATAAATGATCTCGTAGCTAAACTGTCATGTCCCTGCTTATTGTACGCGGATGATCTGAAAATTTATTCTACAGTTGGCTGCGCTAAGGATGCCTCCCGACTCCAAAACGACCTAGACATTGTAGTCGATTGGTGCTCTAACAATTCCATGTCCCTTAATGGTGATAAATGTCTCGTCATTTCTTTCACGAAAAAACAAAACAAAATCATGTTTTTATACACAATCAACAACTGTGCGCTCCAGCGGGTAAAAAACGTGAAAGACTTGGGCGTGATATTTGACGATCATTTAACATTTCGCGATCATTATAACTATATTTGCAACAAAGCTTCAAAATTACTTGGTTTCATTCTCAGAACATCCAAACCATTCAAAAAAAGTCAAAGTGTACTATTGTTATACAACAGCTTGGTCAGATCGGTGCTTGAATATGGCTCTGTCATTTGGTCCCCCTTCTATTCTGTCCGTAATGATCGCATTGAAAGTATTCAGAAAAAGTTGCTCAAGGTTCTGTGCTTTCGTATGGGGTTGGGACGTTCTCTATCTTCTTACAAAGAGCTCGTAACCAAATTCAACGTACAAAAGCTTACACTAAGACGGAACTATATAGAACTAATATATCTCTATAAAATTATACATTCACATATTGACTCTCCTGAATTACTGGCCCTAATAAATTTTAACACCACATTCAGAATCCGTAATCCAAACGTCTTCACATTGCAGGCTTATAGGAACAACACCTCATTCTATAACCCGATGGTTCGTATGTGTCGCTCGTATAATGATTTGGCGAAAAAACACAAACACCTTGATGTTATGAATGGCAGATTTGGATCATTCTCAAGAGGTCTACAAAAAATAATTTTTACTGGTAATAGTTGTTGTTAAGTTACCCACATACTGTTCTTATTTGTTATATTTTGATTGTTAACTGTATACAACTCAATACTTTTAATTTATCTTAGTTCGCACCTTCTGTAATTTACCCATATAAGGGCGCATATTTTGGAATGCAATCTAGTTTTAATGTAAGCGTGTATGTTATATAAAATTGTCATGATTGTACTCTGTTTTGCGTCTTAATTAAATAAATAAATAAATTAACATACGTCGATAAACGTAGGCACCGACAGTGTCGTATATGGACCAGCTTCTAATATAAATGGTTGTGACAACTTCCCAGAGAGTAGCAATATTTGCCGACGTAAATAGGCATCTCCCTTCCACCAATCACTGTCATAAATACCACGATTCAATTCTCTGCTCTGTAAAAGAAACGTTATTTCTATCAGCTTAAAGACCAACAACACATTTATTTCTCTCCTAAGCAATATCTTGAACCACATGGCTTTGATGTTCGTCCCTTTCTGCAATAGTATAAGAGCAAAGGTTCATGCACACATTTATAAAAAACTGTTGTAGTGTGCGTAGAACAGAAAAGTTATTATGATTTATTTAGAGTTTTGGCGGAACTTGGAAGTGTCATGTGTCATGGGGTGCTCTTGTTTTAATTGCTTATTATGGTGATATTTAGTGTTATATTGCATAATTATGGTGGTATATTATCCAATATAGTTCTATTAAAGAGCTCAAATGAAGTGAATTGAAATAATTGTGGTAACCAAGTGTTTTTTTGTTGCCGCCAAAATTCCTCGATAAAGTCTTGGTAAGGTAGCCACTGCTTTACTTTGACATACTACAGATAATAAAATAGACAAACCAAACTTGACATTGGCAAAATGTGAACACAAATGCCACGTAAAAAAAAAGATAAAAAAAAAAGATTTATTTGTGTGTGCGTTCATAACGATACAAAACGGTATGAGCGTTGCACTTAATGTAGGTAATTGAAAGTGACATAATTGTATGTTCGCGGCAATTAGCACACAACGTGTCCTTTATAGATGGTCTAAGATTCCCCTGGATATTAAAAAGTAATCAGATATCGGTAGCTTCATCGATTCAAAAAAAGATTACTGCTATGCTTCAGAACAAACAATCAAATATAAAATTTCGAATCGAATAACTGATTCTTGATCATGTAGATTGATTTAATTGGACAACCTATCAAACTGTCAACGTCTAAGGCCCCGTTTTTTCAACCGTGGTTATCTTTTTGTCCGGGTCTTATTAAGCTGGACGAGCTCGCAGCGCCCCACGCGTCACGCCTCACGCCGCGCCGGCGCACTCGAAGCTCTGCGAGCACATCCAGTTTAATAACACCGAGGATTATCCTTATCACGGTTGAAAAAACCCGGGCTAAGTTATTTAACTATTTAAAAATCCATAAGTTACCAAGCAAACAAGATAAAGTGTTGATAACAGGCGGACTCCGACTTACGAACCAAATTGATTCTATTACGGTCGAATCCACCTCGACAAACTCGAAGAGAATAAATGCTAAACATAAACAGTGTCGTGCAATTCTCCGCCTCCGCTAATCGAATCTGCGTACATTGGAGCCATGGAACGAGCCGCTAACGAAAGATCAATTTTCATTACTCTACTAAGGCTTAGATGAAAGCCGTTTACCGTAAATGATAACACTATAATACACAGTAATATAAACACCGTTATAATGCTATGGATAACAAGCAATTATCATTTGGTGTGATTGAATAATCATCATCATTCCAGCCTATTACATTTACTGTACATGATTTAAACAGCGTCAACTGTTGGAGGTTGTTATGAGATACTTTCTTTGATGGCTGAAGAATCATACCACATTTTTAGTCTGTCAATTTCTTTGGCTGTTTTGGTCTGTTTCTTACACAAATACACACACTCCTTATATCGAAGGGGCACCAGAGCAACTAGTGCACCTAGTATTCATCCTCGTGTTGTGTATATTTGGGTCCCATTATGTGTTACAGCCTGGCCAAAGCAAACGCGTGGCGCGGCGAGCGACGCGATGTGCGATGGTAATTGGTATATGGCATACCAATGCGACTAGTTGCGATCGCGGCGGCGCGGCGTGAGCGGTGGACGTATTCAGAATTTTAAAAAATTGAGCTATCAAAAGTGGCCCAGTATTGCTTAATTTGCTCTTTGGTCAAGATTAGGTGTACATCTAGTCAACCAAAAAAACGAGAGACTAATACCAGGAAATATTTTGTTTTATTTCGTGCCATATATTTTTTATAACGTTCCTGAATTTAATTTGCGTAGGTTTAGCAGGTCTGCTAAGTATTTCACTTACAAATTGTTTAATATCCATTATGAAAAAAATGTCGATATCAGGCACTTTGGCTCAAACTTCATTGTAGGTACAGGAAATCCTACGTATGGGCGAATTATAATATCCAATATTTGTTCGGGTTTGTAGTAAGTTGAAGAATTCAGTTCGCGGCTGCCTGGTAAGGCGGTATGTTATCGATAACCTAAAGCGCTCCAATAGTTACACCGAGAAAACCCATTGACACATCTATATAAAAATACAAGTTCGTGCTGTTTCCGCCGATTTCGTAACGGAATCATATTAAAGAAAGCAAGACAATTTTCATAAGGACATCGGTGTGAGATACCTTGTCAAGTAAACGCCAAGTGTCTCGTGAATGTACGTCGTACCGATTCTATGCGCTGCGAATGCACTGAATAAAACGGTTTCCACACAACGCTTGCGAATTCTAAATGTCTACGAACCAAGGAATTAAATAATAAAATCTTTGTTGAAGGGTGAAATGTCTTTGCGTTTCTCTTTACAAACGCTAACATCCGTGACGCAGCATAAACGACCTGAGGGACATGAAACGTGAATTTTAATTTGCTGTCAAGGATAACACCAAGATCGCGTATTTCAGTGGTTTCTACCAGACGTTCGTTACTTATGTTGTAAGATG
The DNA here is from genome assembly GCA_947568825.1 of Sphinx pinastri. NCBI lineage: Eukaryota > Metazoa > Arthropoda > Insecta > Lepidoptera > Sphingidae > Sphinx > Sphinx pinastri. The sequence goes on along the minus strand of OX387636.1, from coordinate 11,126,285 downwards.
ACAATACCGGATGCATTTTCTTAGTACCTATAGCGAATAAAGGAACATTTCGTCGAATTTAATACTATTTTATTAATAAAAGAGGGCCCAAATTAGAACCCCGTGGCACTCCAGATTAGGCAATATACTCACCAGACTTGTGGCCGTCTGACGCCTTTGTGCTAGCGCCGTTATTCCGGCTTAAAGGATATTGAAGCTAGTTTAATTACTCACCGTAAGGAGACTGAACATCTAATGTCTCAAAGTGACGAGTGTAGTGTAATGCCACAGTGCTTTGGTATTCAAGATTTGGTTGGTGATCCTACTGTTTATGGGTAGTCGTGTCGCTTATTAGTTGAGTGGCTTGCGCGTCTCGTCATTGAGTTTATTAAAGAAGGAATAAAGCTTTTCAAGGGTCCCCATTATTGAGAATAGTACATAGTTTTCCACTGGAAAGTTCTATTCCGAATACAAGTTTAATATGAAGCATTCATACCTCAACTGCGATTTCGTTGCTATGCCAGCAGTATAGGAACAGTTGTAATACTAGACTGATCGTGTACTGGATCACCCAAATATTCTGTGACGGCATTGCCTCTTTCTGAAATAATGATTTCTCTTTACCTTATCTCTGTCGTCTATGAGTATTATTTTCATCGTTCTCTTTTCTTGGTTTATCCTCCAACTTTCTTTTTTGTATCATATTATTCACTAGATCAACTAGTTAGGGCGTTCTCCGCTTGCTGATAAATGCTAATCGTTACATAAATGTATCAGCCGAACAAATATAAAATTTACACTCTAATCTATGCTCCCAAATAATAAAATGAGTACTATCAACATTAGCTATTGAATACGATAACTGTAAAAAAATACTGGAAAGCTGTAAAACAGGCCCTTTTCATAGCAAGTGCAATTTAAAAAGTAAAATTAAAGGAACATATAAACTTATACATAAAGGGCAATGTACGGGCTATCACAATATTTATCTTACAATTATGTTTTTTAGAGAAAATGTATTGTGTCCTCTTGTGCGTTAAATCGATAAATTGCTCCAGCACAAGGCTTTCAACTTGGACTTCCACGTGTATTTTCACGAACATTGTCAATATTCTTCTTTTTCATTATAATGTGGCCAGTGAGATAGATGAATCATATTATTCTTTCTCGCCTTTACAGTAATTTTATGAAGAGGAATTAAACATTAATAATATTACTTACAGAATTAAACTGAACCACACTGCAGCATATAGTTATAGAACAAATAAGCACGTAAAAGAACATTGTAGGAGACAACAGAGAGTTGAACATTTATTTATTTATTTATTTATGCACTTCATATACAATCAATGTACATAGGCGGACTTAATGCCGTAGGCATTCTCTACCAGTCAACCTTAGGGTGGTGCAGAGATAAACAAGGTAGGTGCATCAAAGTTATCTGAAGCGATAAACAGATTCAAGAAAGAACATATATTATACGATAGATATACATATTAAATAATTATAAATATATAAAATGTAGACATAACTAAAATAAAGATATAACAATAATAAATATATAGAATACATACGATATATATATATATATAAATATATAAAGAGTTAAGGAGGTGACTCTTCCATTCCATTCAGCAATAGTTGTCGTACCCTTATTTTGAAGGCAACCCGAGTCGTAGACGTTCTGATTTCGAGGGGGAGTGAATTCCATAGAAGTATAGATTGAATAGTGAAAGAAGAGTGAATAAAGTCAGAGCAGTGGGGAGGACACTTAAGGAGAAGATTGCTAGATGAGCGAAGGTTTCTATCATGGCTATTGCAAAGGTATGGGATTTTTGAAGATAAGTAGGCAGGTGGAGTAGGGGAAGTAAGCAAAGAGAATAGAGTGGTAAGTGCACGCAAAGATCGGCGCTGTCGTATAGGTAGCCATTTTAATTGTTGTCGATAAGTAGAAATGTGATCATATTTTCGAAGATTATACACGAATCGAATGCAGTTATTAAGAAGACGGTCGAGTTTATTGAGTTGATCTGCATTCAGATCAAAATAGCACACATCACCATAGTCGATTACAGGAAGGATTAAGGCTTGTACCAGCATAGTCTTGGTCTTAGGCGGGAGGAAATTCTTTAGGCGGTATAGAGCACGAAGAGTACCGGTGACTCTCTGACAGACAGAGGTCACCTGGGACCTCCAGCTCAAGGTAGAGTCGATGTGTAGACCGAGATCTCTGACGCTGGAGCTCCAAGGAATGACATTTCCGTTAAATATAACAGGTGGAATAATTGTGTTATCCAGCCTACTAATCATCCTTGGACTACCTACAATGATGGCCTGACATTTCGTTGGGTTTACAGACAAGCCAAAATTGTAATTATTAGAATTGCCAACATTCTGTAGTGTCTGAAATTATTAATTAAACTCGTGGTAAAAAAAATGATATCAGTCACGCCAGTTGCAGACCTAAAATTGAGCTAAATTTAGCTTAGTGCGCATAGCTACAGTGGCGTACTTTTGGAGTGAAATGACAGCAAAATGCCACGGGCCCCCGAACTCACAGGAAGTACCCTGTCAGGAGAATCGCCAGATTTTTCACTGGCGAGGGGCCCCATTCCATGAATTTGCCACGGGTCTTCACGGGCTATTTACGCCACTGCATAGCTGAGAAAATTAGCTTAGTTTGCGGTCTGTACACTAGTATAAAAGATACTTAGAAACAACGAAACAACAAGAAAGAAGAAACAACTTAAATTATCATTGCACACGGCAAACTACAATCATAACTGCCGGGGGATCTGGTCATGACAAAGGCCAAGAATGGAGATTAAAAAAATATCAAATTTATTTAAATGGATATTGTAATAGTTCTATATCATTTACACAAATAATAAATAAATAATTATTAAGTAACGGTACATTAATTAAGGACGGGAAGAGACGCTCACTGAAATTACAATTAACGATAACTAAAATGTTATCATAACGACATTTTTCCAGAAAACAATCGTTTTTAAAGCGAAGCTCCCTTTTATGAATAAGCTTTTCATAATAAGTGCAAAATTATAATATTCGTTCAAATCTCTCATCATTTGAAACGCTTTATTAGTACACTAGCATTGCGCGCGGATAAAAAGTAGCCTATAGCACTCAGGAGTAATGTTCCTATTAGTGAAAGAATTTTCAAAATCGGTCCAGTAGTTCCTGAGATTAGCGCGTTCAAACAAACAAACTCTTCAGCTTTATAATATTATATAGTATAGATTGAAACACTAACTTCAACAAAACGCTATGATGTCTGTGACACTCTTTGATCCTATCCAAAACTTCATATCTTGCGCCATCATCAAAGATATCTTCGCATTTTGCTTTTAAAATAATCAATTGGCCTTTTAAATAAGTCGTAATTGATATCGCGTTCATATCACAGACCGCAACAACAGCTGCTCCTTGGGAGCCCATTATTATATGAACCACAATTGTTATCAAATACCCTGGCAATTCTGAAGTGTTGAATGGAAACCAAGAGTTCAGGATTTGTGGTGGAGGTTCCGAGCCGTCTTTTATCTCTTCTCTGTACTTTTTCGATGAAAAATATTTTATCAAAGGAGTTGTTATCAACAAAACGTTTGTAAATAAAACCATCATCCAATACATATACGTTATTATTCTTGCATATTTTGTGTACTTTGCTATCAATTTCATAATTAATTTGTCCTGTTTCTTAATTTGCAGCAGTTCTTCTTGAGATATTTCTTTAACAAGCTCCTTCCACTTCGCCTGCCTTAAGACATAGGAAAAACATTTGGCCACACAAACTAAGCTTAGGGTCGTCACGGACATGTTGTTCAGAACTTTATTAATATCATTTCTGACCGTGTAGAGGTCTATGAATTGACTGATAACAAATACGACGGTGGAACAGTGAAATATGTTGAAACAAACTGTGTGAAATTTGCCTCCTGTTTGCCATAAACCGAATAAATACAATCCTTTTAATGTTGGACCTAGAAGAGGATTTTTAGGATCCTCCAATCCTTCCGCTAATGTAATGAGTTTTTGAAACACCATTTTCTAAATGAATGATGAGAATAAATAAACCCTTTTATATTTTCCTGTATAATAGCCATCGTTCCTTAATTGTTCAATTAGCAAATAAGTACTTATTTCTGCGCTCAATTACCTTTTATTTCCTGAAAGAAAGTGTAAAATTGTTTGCAAAATAGACCCTTTGGAATAAATTAACGACCAGCTGTATAAATTGTCATGAATTTAAAGCGATGTAATGATAAGACGCTTACGGCTTAGAGGAAGTTTGTTTTCAAAGTATTATAATAATAATGAGGTAGGCCACACAAGAAGACTGACAAAGACTAAAATATCTTTCCATATTTAATTCCCTTTGTTCTTCAGTTGAAATATTCCACGGCTAAATACAATCCTTCTTCAAAGGAAATGAACTATTCAGCAATTTTTTCTCTCAAGCTATATATCATTTATTATTTTATTACTTTAATGCCTCGGTGGCGTAGTTTTATGGCGGTACGACTGCAATACTGAGGTCTCGGGTTCAATCCCCGGGTCGGAAAAAGAGATATTGGGTTTTTCTAATCAATATCAGCCCGAAGTCTGGAATTTCTGCCCGATATGGCGATAGGCTCGTCCCCTATCACACCATGGGACGGAATACGTACGCCGAAAAGTGAGTGCACTAGATGCGTCTCTGCCTACCCTTTCGGTAATAAAAGGCGTGAGTGTGTGTGTGTATATGTTAAACTTTCAGTCCCCGCAGTCCAAAATGAATGTACTAAATTCTTACGCATTAAAAGAAAAATGAATATGCATGCATATCTTTGTCTGTCTCGGAATTTTCATTTCGAAGTTGCGTTATACATTTAAAACGTACTTCCACTTTCATATGTCTTTATTCCGACCTACTTTTGCCATGTTTCGTACTACTTTTTGCATGTTTCAACTGACATGCTTAATGTTTATACTTATAAAACAGTGACGAAACACTTTTGAATATTTTTCATTATATTAAAATTTCTCGTACATATAAATGTTTAAATTGTGTAAACAGCACTTAATGCCATGTCTACTCCTAAAGTAGCAAATAGGAAGAAGGCGGAATTAAACGTAACTGATTAGTTTATAACCAAAGATCATGGTAGTACAGTTGCCGTGGCGGAAACTGGCTAGGAAGACGTCATCAAACATAGATACGCAATGTGGCCTTTGGAGTCAAATTGGGAAAAATATTATAGAGTTCAAAAATAGAGAATTTGGTGAAAGAACTTTCATTCTCAGGGAAACCTAAATGGATTCTAGTACAAGAGTTTTTATCATATTTAACGAACATTAAAATCGCAATCAATTACAGCAGTTATCCGATGCAGCCACAATTCGCATTAAAAAAAAATATAGATACTTTGCGATTTAGGAAAAATACAGCGAAAAGATTTTTTTCCGCCGGAACTAGGAAATGGGAAGTGAAGGGTTCCAAAATGGAGAATAGGTTGAAAGTTACTTTAATTCTCAGGAATTCGTAAACGGACTCAAACACAAGATTTTTTAGCATATTTAACATCAGATAAAAGCGCAAATAATGTCAGTACCCACTGATCTCATACAACTACAGCATGCTTTGAAAAAAATTAAAGACACATTAATGGACGAAAAAGATCGATAAAAATTCCTGCCGACAGATCTAAGAAATGGGAACTAACAACAGGTAAAAGTACAATTAATTACAACTACAATTTGCTTTGAAGAAATTAAAGATTCTTTAATTGAGGAAAAAGATAGTGCAAATAGAGAACGTGTTAAAGTAACTTCGTACTTGTCGAAGAAAACATTAAGTTTTTTGGTTATTACTGCTTAAATTAATGAGCATTCCTTTGATTTTTGAGTATTCCTTTGATTATTGAGCATTCGTTTGATTTTTTTAAATTGTTTTATAATTTTCCATTAATTAAAGGAAATGTATAAAACCAAACTAAAGTAAACCCTATTAATAACAAAAACAACAGAATAAATTACGGTATTCTAAACCACCAAACCAGGTTTGAAACAAAAGGTCAAACAATGTCATAGTGTAAACTGATGACCTCTGGAACTCTACAGAACCCGCATAACAAATAGGCATCACAAAGATTCAATTACCTATTTACGTTAATAGATACAATTTCATGAAAGTGGGGTGTTTAGTAATGTATGCGACATGGCTAGTCTATTTAACGATAAAAGCCGTTAATTTGCCGAAGAAAAAACCTTTTCCATTTGCAAGGCGAAAAGAGCTTTACTGGTGGTAGGTCTCTCATTATGTAAGAGGCCGTCTGGGTGGGTACCACCGCAATGTCTATTTCTACCGCCAAGCAACAGTGTGCATGCACTGTTGTGTTTCGGTTTGAAGGACATTGTAGCCAGTATAACTACTGGACATAATGAGACTTAACATCTTATGTCTCAGGGTGACGAGCGCAGTGGAATGCCACACAGTACTTTGTTAGTCAAGGTGCTGGATGGTGTTGCTACTGTTTATGGGTGGTCGTATCGCTTACCATCAGGCGAACGGCATGCTCGTCTCGTCATTAAATGCAATAAAAAAAAAAAAAAAAAAAAAAAAAAAAAGAGCTAAAGAATTTCTTTTTATTTGTTTTTTTTTTTAGATTATTTACTGTTGTTTTATTTTTTAGTACTCTCTTTGGACGCCGCTCCATTTACCATCAAGTATAAGTAACTTTGCCGATTCCGAATAAAATTTTAAATGGAAATGGAGACTTTTTCTAGAACGGTATCTTTCAAATTACAGCCTGGCATGCCATAATTTTTTTTTTTTATATAGCATAGACTGACGAGACGAGCATGCCATTCGCCTGATGGTAAGCGATACGATCACCCATAAACAGTAGCAACACCATCCAGCACCTTGACGTACAAAGTACTGTGTGGCATTCCACTGCGCTCGTCATCCTGAGACATAAGATGTTAAGTCTCATTATGCCCAGTAGTTAAGTATAACTACTGGGCATAATGACCAGTAATAGCCAGTAGGCTACAATGTCCTTCAAACCGAAACACAACAGTGCATGCACACTGTTGCTTGGCGGTAGAAATAGACATTGCGGTGGTACCCACCCAGACGGCCTCTTACATAATGAGAGACCTACCACCAGTGTTATGTTATTGAACTATAAACCCAAAATAATCTATGCATAAAAGTAACTTTGATTTCAAAGTAGCCATCCAAGATTTCCGTCCAAGACCTTTAATGGCACTTAGCAAACTTGTAACAAGCAATTCGGGGTACCCACATCGAATTTCCGAAATCGCCAATTATGTCGTTTATCGGCCAAACATATTGTTTGTGGAACATCGAAATCTGATTAGAACCTACAGAAAAACAAGCACTTGAGATTGGCTACTTGATTATGGAACTAAATAAATTGCAGAAATATTCCAAATTGTTTACATTTGAAAATTAGAATATAATGTGACTTTCCTTTTTTAAAAAAAAAAACAAAGTGTCAAATTAACTAGAAACCGTCCCTATTTTACTTTAATTTTAATAGTTTGCCTAATTCGACTCCAGTCACGGTAGGTGCCGGCACCAACTCCCAGAAATTACTTTAAATGTTTTTGTTTCCTCACACTCTCCTAACTTACAATTCAATTACGGTAACTTTATTTTGCCCTCCCGTTTCGTGAGTTATCAACGTATTTATACGTAGGCGGCACTTTAAATCTACACGGTTCATGCAAAATGTATTTCATGAGAAGTTAATAATTAAAACTTTCCATTTCAGCGGGTCTCAGATAAATTGGTTTTTGTGATAATTTGACTGTACTTGCTTTAAATTATAGAGCACTAGGTGTTGCTCGCGGCTTCGCCCGCGTGAAAAGCCTTCCCCGCTACAAAAGTCCTGAACCAAAGTACGACGCCAGCGCTATCTGTTTTTTTTTTATAGCATATAATGACGAGACGAGCATGCCGTTCGCCTGATGGTAAGCGATACGACCACCCATAAACAGTAGCAACACCATCCAGCACCTTGACTTACAAAGTACTGTGTGGCATTCCATTGCGCTCGTCATCCTGAGACATAAGATGTTAAGTCTCATTATGTCCAGTAGTTATACTGGCTACAATGCCCTTCAAACCGAAACACAACAGTGCATGCACACTGTTGCTTGGCGGTAGAAATAGACATTGCGGTGGTACCCACCCAGACGGCCTCTTACATAATGAGAGACCTACCACCAGTACAGTATATTTAAAGATTAAAAATATCCATTAAAATCACGTGGATAAAATGTATCCTTGTGTTAATCCAGTACATGACCTACCCGTGTGCCAAATTTAATCCAAATCAGTTCAGTTGTTTCTGCGTTTACTTCTAACAAAAATCCAAACATTTTCACAAACTTTCCCATTTCTTATATTAGTAAGATAAGGTTTGCATCGCTTAATATACTTAGGTACTGTTATTAAAAAAAACACTATCGTCTGTGTCTATTGCTTCGTTGCTGTTACTTATGGCCAGTTTCTGAAGTACTATTGACGGCAGTTTATCTATCCGTTAGCGCTATTGGTTCGATAACCCATGAAATTGCGTTTCTGAACCACGCACTGCAAGATAAACTCAGTTTAAACTTACTTTAACTTAACTGGCCAATTTTTGCCGTTTATCTGTTCCATAACTATTTGACGTGTCATTTTGTCACAAACGACGGCAACTTGTTAGATATTATTTACAATACAGAGGAACATAATTGATACGGCCAATCAGAACGGTTTCAGTAGTGTTATAAATTCTCAAATTCTAAATAAAACAACATAAAACACAAATTAGCAAACTAGTGCTAGCATGACATAAGACATTTTGTTGAACTGTTTGACGTTTTTTTTTAATTCGGCAATGATGTCATTCATCAGCTAGAGACAAATAACAAATTACCACAAAATAAAATTAAAATAATGTTTAGGCGTTGATCTATGTTAAAATAAGATATTGTTGTATATAAAACAATTATTAGTTACGAATTTTTGTATAAAAATCCATTTTAAAGTCAACTGCTAAAAAAAAGCCATCTAGTAGCAAAATAAGGAACTAGTTGTTGGCTTCATAGTTATCGAATGGTTCATTATATGTTCAGAAACACAGTGAAAGTCAACCGACGTTTATCTTAAGTTTAACTTTAATGGACCAATAGTTGTTGAAAGTTTAACTGGGAGATTCAGAAATTGGGCATTAGTCAACCTATGAATTGAAGGTGTTTTATCACAGTGGAGAACGGCAGAATAGCAATCAACTGTAGCAAAAGTAATATCTTTTACTGGTGGTAGGTCTCTCATATGTATGAGTCCGTCTGGGTGGGTAACACCGCAATGTCTATTTCTACCGCCAAGCAGCAGTGTCTATGCACTGTTGTGTTTCGGTATGAAGGACATTGTAGCCAGTGTAACTACAGGACATAGTGAGACTTAACATCTTGTGTCTCAGGATGACGAGCGCAGTGGAGTGCCACACAGTGCTTTGTAACTCAAGGTGCTGGATGGTGTTGCTACTGTTTATGGGTGGTCGTATCGCTTACCATCAGGCGAACGGCATGCTCGTCTCGTCATTCAATGCCATAATAAAAATCTGACGACATCCAGCAACAACAAGAAAATCATCTGTCAACAGCCACACCAACATGTAGACCCAAGGCAACATCTTGCAATATCAAGAGCCATAATAACATCTAATAATAGCCAGAGTAACATTCGTAAATATTGTGGGCAAAATTTGATAACAAGAATGGAAATTTAATGGCATTACGAAACATAACATTTAATTTCTCAAGGTAACGAAATAAATGCCATCGCCGCGCCGTGTTGTATTATTCAGAATTCTGACTGATGTTGGCGCTGTTTGGGCATTCGTGATACTTTCCAATGTTTGTTCGTCTTACAATCTATTTCTGTAAAAACATATCACAATTTTATTCACAAAATCATAATAACAGCGCAGATAAGTCCCTCGAAACCTTTATGAATTGGCTCGCAACCGTATTAATAGTAAATCCAATTAATTTTCAGAGGAGCCCACGTGGGGCCGGTGAAAGCACCGACACAGTTATTGCAACATGCCAATATCAGTGACAGCAATTGACATCCACCGCGAATTGGATTTATCTGGCTCAGGTTGCACTCCAAGGTTGCCATTTAGTTAATTATTCCCGACGAATTAATGTATTTGTGATTTATTCGACCAATTTCGAGATAATAGTCTTTTTTAATCATGGGAATTTTTGCCTCTTTCGTAGAATTGCAGCGTAGATTAAGGTCCCAGCTCGGGTTATATATAAAAAATTTACTCAAATTATGATTTTGATTGAGTATTAAATTCGACAAAACGCACTTGCGTTGCCAGGGATATAATATGTGCCTGATAGAGCTGTACTTGTGAACACGACTTTTTTAAAAGACTTGAAGACTCGCGCGTTCTCTTTCGCGTCTTCAGCGCGCAAATTAGTATGTATTCAGTGGATATTTGTATATTAAAGTTCCCAACTGCATCTCATTTCCTACTAGTTTTAAATTTCGTCAGCAACTCGTCAAAAACGTCGTGCTCGGTTATAATGGCCAGTTTCTTCATTGCCAGTAGCAGTCGTGTTACTTTGCCTAAATTACGACGTTAGTGTTGTGGCAGCTCTTGTCGCTTTTACTTTTTTAACTGTTACATTTACTTTTACAGTTGTAACGTTGCTAGAAACGTTAACTCTCTTCGTAAACGGGCTATCATTTACGTCAGTTTAACTACCAATCGAAACCGTTAATGTATCGTATTGGCTGGTTAAAGTGTCACTAGTTTTGACGTACGTCTGAAAGTGCGCCGTATAAATAAGCGTGCAATGTCACGCGCGCCCTCTTTTTGCAATCTTCTTCGCCGTAGCAACACTACTAACTAACTGCGTGTTGCCACGCACATCGTTGTTCCCGCTGGGGTGAGTGTGCCAACTACTACTAACCGCTTCCAGGTATTCTGTGCATCTGGGCTCGTGAGCTATCACGAGTCGCTGGCGCGGAATGTAAGCCTAGCTTGCATTCCGACCCGCTGGGATTCTGATTCCAGGTTCTACGGTGCGGCGTTGACCGCCGTGTTTTTTTCGGTACGGCGTCCTAACCGCCGTGCTCCACGCACGGAGTGCTGACTCCGTGCTGACCGCCTTCTCCACGGTGCGGAGTGCTGACTCCGCCACGTGCACACCACCATTGCAGTCGGGTGTGCTGACCCCGACCACGTGTGCACCATCGTCGCGGGTGCTGGCCCCGACCACGTGCTCACCACCACCATCGCAGTCGGGTGTGCTAACCCCGACCACCTCACCACCGCTGCGCAGACCACGTGGCCCTAACATCTGCCCGGCGAGCTGCCGTCGAAGCTAGCCACGTGCATCAGCGTCGTGCCGTTCGCCTGAATCGGAGTCTCCGCAGGCCAGTGACTCGTTTGCATACCACCAGCAAACCGTACCGAGTGTAACGCGGAGGTGCAAAATAAAGCTCGTACCACGAACCTAAAACCCTGAGTTTCCCTTCTCTTCTCTCTCTAACTATCTACCTGCGGCGGCATCACGCCGCACAGTACATGTAGAAATTGACTAAGTATACGAAAAATATTTAATACCAGCTACTCGCCTCGTATACCGATGATAACAAAAAAAATGCCGCATAGCTAAATTTTTTTGTTTTTCCAATCGCTACCACACTTCACAAGATTACCCGCTGGGCTAATCTAAAGATTACCTAAAAAAAATCATCAAAATTGGTTCAGCCGTTTGAATCCCTACTAAGGAACATAAATACACATAAAAAGACGTTAAGTATCTCAAACATTACTACCAGCTCGTTTATAGCATAAAACATATTTAGAGAATATTTTACGTAGTCTTTGCCCAAAAATAAAGAGAAAGCATAACCATGTCGAAGGAATTAAAGTCGATCGTAAATATTAGACGAAAACCTATTCCGGCATCGAATAGTCAGCAGGTCTGCCAATGGTACGTAAATACGTTTACCATCCTTTTCACAATTCTAGGTTGTCCATACAGGTAAGCGAGACAACTATACATCGGTATCGAATATCGTAACAAGATATCTTTACTCCGTGCAAGAAATTCACACGAAATCCCAATATGGAGTTTTTCACAAAAGAAATACCTTGGAGGTGTCGAAGCTCGTCATTCTGTTTGTCGTATCCAATTTCGTTTGGCTTGTATTTTATTTTATGTCTTGCATTTATAGATCTGTATTTATTTAAGTATGATCTGTAATAACCCTTTATTTTTTTAGCGTTATTTAGAATTTCGTAGATGTGTGAACTATGTTTTTTTTTTGCTAATTCGAAAATGATGATTTTATGTAAAAACACAAATTGGGAATTTTAACACTTCGGGAATAAAATGCGTGATTTTATAGTGTTACAATTTGCGTCAATAGTCAGAGCTGCCTGGTTGATTAATACAGCTACAAACCTCAATAAATCTTAAGGTTTATTCACACGTAATCACTGCTGGACCACTTTTTGTCGCTGCGATGTGTGGTTGTGGTAGGTGGAATTGACACTTAATTCAGTATAAAGAATTAACTTGACATAAAATTCGAGACGGTCCGTAAAAATATTCGGTCATCTGATTTTGATCTAAGAGGCTAGGGATCAGTAACACGTAAAGCGGTGACCTCTAAATGGTTGCCTTAAACTTCGTCTGGGGCGTATAATATATCTGTTCATCAAATTTGATCAAACTGCGATGTTAAAGTTTTGTCAAAGACCAATATTTATCGACCATCTTATTTCTAATCATCGATAAATTATTATTTATTTGGCTGAAGTTATATACTGTCCCACTGCTGGGCACGGGCCTCCTCTACTACTGAGAGGGTTTAAGCCCTAGTTCCACCAGGCTGGCCTAGTGCGGGTTGGCAGACTTCACATACCTTAGAGTTTTTTATAGAGAACTTCTTAGGTATTCTGGTTTCGTCATGATGTTTTTCTTCACCGTTAATTCATAAATAATACACACAACTTTAGAACAGTTAGAGGCGTGTGCCCTTGGCTTTTGAACCTGCAGACATTCGGCTCGGCAGTACGATCCACACCCAACTGGGCTATCGCCACTTCCTTATTGTAAGACAATGGACTAAACATAATTTTGTGGTTAAAGTAATCTCGTTTTTTTTTTAATATATTGATTTTCGTAGGAATTTGAAAGTTAGATGGGCCCTTAAACATACACCCAAAACCTGGTAATTTCAGAAAACTCAAGGAAAGCTTAAGGATTCGCCGAATTCACAAACTAATTTCGACGTAGACTAGTGCGAGAATATTGCCACTTTCTCGATCTAATAGCATGTACCTGTGGACCCGCAAATCCTGGTTTAAACTAGGTGGGCCTAAATATTGTTTAGGTTTAAACAATATTTTCCTGGAACCTCCAGAATTTTGAAATCGGGTTCGTTAGTCATAAAAACAAACTGCGCATTTCAAGCATTTGCGACGGCCTCTAAACCTGTGATAGGAGTAAGGTGAAAAACAATAAGGCAATATCTATCTATGCATATAATAAAATAAAAAAGAAAAAGCAATAAAAAAGAAAGAGGGTGGCTAAATACAAATCAGAGAAATTTAACCTTTTTTCCTTATATCATTTTTTCCATTTGTTTGTTCGCACATGTCTCCGAAACTACAGATTTTCACGTTGTTTTCACAGGTGGACAGAGTAGGTATAATTAAAGACTAAAATATTGGCTTTTTTATTAAGATTGGGTCTCTTTCAGAGTTAGTCATTGTAAGATATTTATGATTTAATTTATAACTTTGGTTAGAATTCTTCTACGCGGGCAGAATTATACGCGGGCGGAGCTGCGGGCAGAAAGCTATCATTCCATAAAAACAAAACTCTCTCCGTTGTAAATCATAAACAAAAGCCTCTTGTAATCCCGCTCACTGTAAATCACTCTCCAATCTATTTCACATCCAGCATCGTTTCTTCACTATGCTTTGTTCTGACGATGCAGACTTGAGCACCCACTTGTTCGAAGGCCGAGCATCTAACTGCTGTGTTTAACCCTCACATTCGCCACAATGAAATATCAACTCCAACAACATGAGGTTATAGTTGAAATTCGCATGAATGAAAATGTAAAAATCATCCACTATACAACTGGAATGAAGTGGCCGTTGTGAATAATGTTTTAAAATCCGAGGTGATATTCAGTGTGAACGCAAGAGGTTGTTTCTCGATGTTTTTATTTAAAGCGTATTTTTCTCTACGCCAATCACCGCCTTTGTCTAGCGGAAGCTTGTTCAAGTTAAAGATTATTAACTCGGGATCCTCATTGAATTGATTGTTGCTAACCGCCGTTTTCAATAAAGATTTCGTCACTTATCAAAATAGCCTTTGATTAATTATATACCTAGATAGACACTGAACGTTTCAAACGCGTCGAAAAAAATAGAGGCGAATTGCTCCCCACTAAATGAGTTCGAGTGAATTATTTTTTGTTGTTTTTCATGGATATAATTTTTCTTAGGTTTTTCTAATTGTCTCCCCGTTTTAATAGAAACCATGTAATAACTGGTATCATTATGCGCGCACACAAGGATACGCAGAATGATGGAGCGATAGCGTATGACACAGCTGTCACGCATACTAGCTTAAGAAAACTTGGCATGTTTGTTTTAGTTTCATTGCAGCGCGTCACTCTATCTAGTATATAATTAATCAAAGAAAATAGTCTTATGGTCTTTGGTAGACATCATTATATCATTAACATTTTGGATGTTAAGATGTTTGTTAGAAGAAAACACAGAAACCGTAAAACTGATTTGGAAATTTAGCACAAAGACCTTATGGAGAATTAACATAGAGGCTAGTTTTTACCCCATATAAGACATACTGGGAAATCTAACTATACAAGTATTTTAGCGACGTTTATGACACGTCAAGGGACATTTTTAACTATCTTAAACGTACACTACGTTTACTTGTAAGGCAGATTATTAAAAAGTTATGTAATTACTAGCTGACCCGGCAAACATTGTTTTGCCATATAAATTCTTCTTAGAGATTATTTTAGTAGAAAAATAATAATAAAAAGTAGTAAAGTGATTATTGTAAACGTCACTACTACGATCGATGCACAAACAATAACAATGACCGAAAACAGTAAAGGGAGCGAGAGAGGCCTTATTGTGTAACAGAGACAGGTGACCGGCGCTTCGGTCTCATCCCTACTCCAATTGTTTACTGAATGAGAAGTGACACCGGCAGACGCCTAGCGGGAATAACTGATCAGAGATAATTGATTAGTTACCGACCGGGATAAATAGTTATTAAATTACTAATACCGCTATTAAAAAATAGGGGATGATGGAAGAAGGTAGAAAATTTACGGTTGTATGTATTTTTTAATGCCACATCATTAAAAAAAATCGGCCCGAAAAATTTTTTTTTTGTGGTGGGCCACCCTTATCACTTAGGGGGATGAAAAATAGATAACAACCTATTCTCAGACCTACCAAGTGTGAATATAAAATGTCATCAAAATCGGTTCAGCCGTTTCGGAGGAGTATGGTAACTAACACTGTGACACGATTTTTTTATAGATATAGACAGAGGAACAACATCGTGAGGAAACCTATATACCTGAGGAGTTCTCTATAAGAATTTCGAAGGTATGTGAAGTCTGCCAAACCGCACTAGGCCAGCGTGGTGGACTAAGACTTAACCCTCTCAGTTGTAGAGGAGCCCGTGCTCAGCAGTGGGCAGTATATATAATACAGGGCTGGTATGGTATAATTATAGAGTGCCTCGGAGGCGTTCTTGTATTATAATACAACTGCAGAGATGAGGTCTCAGAACTCCGGCTCGGGCAAAGTGATAGTGTGTTTTTCTGCAGGTGTCTGGAATTAAGCTTTGTTTCCAATGATTCATGTTTGAACGCGTTTGGTTGTTATCAGAATGCCCAGATATTATCTTTAACAAGCCCCAGCGGTTCATTCGGCCTGTAATGGAACTAACTGGCGACAACCACACCGAAATTTAAGTTAGTCATTGATGTATTAAAAAACCCATATTTAATTTGTTGATAATGTATCACTGTGCATCTGGATGCTCCAAAACATAAAAATAAACAAATCAAATGGTGTGAAACTCTATTATGTTCCTAAGAATAGTACCTAAGTACTTACATTCCATGGTTATGTAACAATCGACAAAAATGATAAAAACTGTATAAAACATACATAATTATGAGTTCCAAAAGCATTTAGAAATATTTCGTAACGTAATTTATAAAAATAAATATGGTTTGAAGATAATATTCAATCCAAAAAAATCTTTAATTAAGGGAACATAATTTTACACCTAATTTTGCTTAAATAACTAGCTGCCATCTAAAAAAAGAATATACTGGACACGGTTGGTATAAATAACCTTCGGCCGGAACACATATTACACAGTTCTAGTTTCTTTTTTTATCTACCTGTGGCTCTTGTGTCGATTTTGTGCTGATCCCTATAGTTCGTGCACGCTCCCTATTGCCATTTACCGGACATACTTCTAGACTCTGGGCTGATACTGAATAGAAAAAAACTAGAATAGGGACGACATGAGAAACAAGTTTAGGGAGCCAAGTTCTAAAGGGGCAGTTGTATCCATTGAACTGTTCAAGATTTACTCAAAAATGAGCTGCGCCAATCAATCAGGATTACTCACAGAGGTTTACAGGTGTCAACAGTACAGTGCTTCAGCGGCTACAGGACCCAAACTTTTGGTGATGACTTCTTCAACCATATGGAAAGGAGGATAACAACTGGCAGTTCAGGGAACTCAATAACACAGATAATGGCTGTACTCACAAACACTCTGTCATTGCCTTCTGTTCTTCTTAAGATTTACTTGAGAAGAACAGAGGGAGATGGGTGCTGTATCCATTCAAAGATGTATAATTGCTCATGCAAGGGATGCTATTGAATTAGTGGGCTATGCAGATGCCTCACAAAAGGCATACGGTAACAGTATTTATAGTAGATTTCTGAACAGTGATGGATCTGTCACAGTACATTTATTCTGCTCCAAGTCAAGAGTAGTTCCCTTAAATAAAGAATTAACTATTCCAAAACTAGAGTTTAATAGTGCTTTGTTTCTGTCACAATTAAGACATAAAGTTTATAAGATTTTAAATCCTAGATACCCCGGAAAGATTATATTGTACAGTGGTTCACAAATAGTACTTGCATGGATAAAGTCTAAAAATATTATCCCCTGCAAGGTGGACGGACGACTTGATAAAGGTCGCAGGAACACGCTGGATGCGGGCCGCTTTTGACAGGTCCGTCTGGAAATCTTTGGGGGAGGCCTATGTTCAGCAGTTGACGTAATGTGACTGATGATGTTGTTGATGATTAATCCGTGTGTGACAAATACAGTTAAACAAATACAAAAATTAACAAATAACTTTAATTGGTTCTATGTTCGTACAAATAGCAACCCAGCTGACTGCTTTCACGTGGTGTTGAGCCTTATAAGATAAATTCATGTAGTGTTTGGTGGCATGAATCTTCGAGTTGTTTGATAAAGAATTTTAACACAAGGAGACAGCCTATATGGTGTCCACACAGTCTTCCTGTGACTTTACTTCAGTAAATATATTATGCAGTTTAGATAATACTGTCGTTGAAAATTTAATTTAAAAGTTTTCAAGCATAAACAAATTACAGAGAATTGAAGCATATATTTTTCGTTTTTCTCTGAAATTAGACATTCTTAATATGAATTTACCGCATGATGAATTCCTAATAAAACTCTTTTTTACACGCTTTATTACATGCTTTATATATATATTATTAGCTTCACTTGTATGTTTGTATGTTAGTATGTTTGTATGTTTGTAACTCCTTTGGGCGCGATTTATTTTTAGTGACATCTGTTGGACCATAGTAGAATTACAACTAAACTGGCTACTATTATGCGTGAAAAAATCCTACTTGTCACAAGATGGCGCTTTCGTTTTTAGTGACATCTGTTGGACAATAGTAGAACAGAACTAAAAAAATAAGAATAAATAATAGTTTAAAACCACTATAAAACACGCTTTATAGAAAATCCAACTAAAAAATAGAAAATAAATTTGAATTAAGAATAGCGTAAATAAGAAAAAGTGTATTTTATTGTACAAAAAAAGTGGGGTGAGCGAGGTGATGACACCATGCACCCAACGTTATTGACAGATAATATGAGCAGAAGTATTATATATCATTTTGATAATATCTTAAAAAGCACCCCACGTTTTTTTTTACAATAAAATACACTTTTTCTTATTTACACTATTCTTAATTCAAATTTATTTTTTATTTTTTAGTTGGATTTTCTATAAAGCGTGTTTTTTAGTTGTTTTAATTTCTTCGAAACGCGAGACTGCATTTATGAAGCTTTTTTATAACAAATTGCCGTTTCATGCCATTGTTAATGAGTAAGTACCACAAATATAAAGGCTAATATGACTTGAAAATAATAAATATACTCTGAACAGCAATACAATTGTTTAAAACTGTAACTCAAAAGAGCTCTTAAGGATTAATAAATAAAGTTCAGAACAACAGACATAGTCAGCACTTAAACATCGTTAGAGTGAAAATCCTTTGAACAAAAATTTTAAAATGAAACGAATTTTTTCCTTCAGCCTTTTACTTAGCTACTTTAAAAGCTCAAACCTCAAAACCGATCGCTATTGGAAAAGTTTTAAACTCGTGCTATACTCTTGTACGGATAAAAAGATGGATGCAAATTGAATATTATATTTTTCATATATAGCATTGCGTCTGCTTGGAATTATGCTGCGGCCATGTTACATCTAATGTCATTCATAATTACTATCATATTAATCGAGTTCTCTTATGAAACTAGCCAAAAAATAACCGATTTTGATCAATTTGAAGTTCGCCAGGGAAAATATTGAAATCGAAATAAAACTATTTTATTATTTATTTCACTCTTTTTTTGCACACGAGTATCACAATATAAAATAAAGAATAAGATAGTAAAAAGAAAAGTACAAATGGCGGTCTTATCGCTCTAGGAAATATCTTCCAGACAACCATGGGATGGATATAAGAAAAGGAAATAGAGAGGGCAGTATAGTGAATAGATAATAATTTCGGTTATGAAAAATAAAACACGACAATAATAATAAATATTAAAAAACAACACCAACAAAAACAAAAAAAAAAAAAACAAAATACAAAACAACCTCCAGAGGCTCTCAATTGGTCGTTGGGCCAAGAGCCAGATGCAGAAAGCAGTGCTTCTGGACACGGCACGCATTGTGAGGAGATTCCTCACTTTGAATCCCTGACCACCGGTGGCTTGGGTCTTGAGCCTCGCCATCGGATTTGATTCACTTTTTTATATTTTTATAATATGTATTAATGTTTTTTTTAGTATGTATATAAAAATGTAAAAAAGAAAAATTGAAAATAAAGAGAAATAAATATAATTATTTCAATTAATAATCAATAATTTTACGCATATATATTTTACGGATTTTATCGCAGTTTTTTTTTATTTATATTGATTCGCCAAGTGACCATGAAGGCTGTGAAGTCTTCAAAACATCGGAAAAAATATAAATTAAAAAACCGCGATGAAATCCGTCAAATAGTATTATTTCAATGTCTAACATTCGCGTAAAATATTGAAAATGAATAAATATTAATCGATGAAAATAATTTGAAATTACAAAACAATTATATATTTATACGGAATATTATTAAATTTGACAATTGTATACTATTTTAATCTATCATTCCTCTTTTTCTATTTTACTCGTTCTTTACTAAAACATAAAAAATATCATCACGCCTTTATCCCAGAATAGGTAGGCAGAGATGCGACCAGAGCACCCACTTTTCGCAGTGTGTTCCGTCCCATGATGGGATAGGGGCAAGCCTATCGCCATATCAGATATTTAGCAATTGGCGACACCAATACCTTTGTTGTCATTTACTCACGACGCCATTATTAAAAGCCTGTATCACGAAACTATTCTTTACAATGCAAACGCTCTTGCCGAAATGAAGTTATTTTATCGTACATCAACGCCGAACACTCTTAATAACGTCTCGTAAGGATTTCATATCCCATATTAATACACCTTAGCTCTTGTTTCCTTCTGGGGTATATGACGTTCATAGCAGGTAATAAAAATGATAATAGGGTAGTTGAATACCTTTTTAAATACATTTATGAAAAATGTATGCCATCCAAAATCTAAAGGAAAAAGAATTTTCAAAATTGGCGCAATAATAAGTACGTTATAAAGCTTTGATATTTGGTGGAAGGGGCATTTGTTAACAGTACCAGACTGTGAGGTCACCGACTGTCACCGGCCATAACACTGCGTGCGTGCGAAAGAGATAGCTCGATATCCCCACTACGCCCACACTTTTGCTCACAATAATATTTCAAATATGAATAACCACTTTATTTTACAATCAATTTTGATGAAGATTTCACAGAAGAATTTCTGTTTCGGATTGTTTTCTGTTACATATAAAATACTAGCTTTTGCCCGCGGCTCCGCCCGCGTGAATGAGTTTTCCCGGTATAAAAGTCCCGCTTAAAATGTAGCTTATATGACACGTTCGTAGATTTACCATAGCAGCGCCATCTATTGATTACTTACTCAACCCAGTCGAAAGGTATCGACATCTGTAGTGAGACTTAACATCTTATGTCTCAGGATGACGAGCGCAGTGGAATGCCACACAGTACTTTGAAACTCACGGTGCTGGATGGTGTTGCTACTGTTTATGGGTGGTCGTATCGCTTACCATCAGGCGAACGGCATGCTCGGCTCGTCATTCAATGCAATAAAAAAAAAAAAAAAAAAAAAAAATCTGTTAGAATCATTCATAGCAGCGCCATCTATTGATTACTTACTCAACCCAGTCGAAAGGTATCGACATCTGTTAGAATCATTTGGAGTTAAGATAATTGTGACTGTCAAATAATAACAGACAAATAATTAGCAATAAATTAAAATTGCGACTATAATTTGAGATTTAAACTATCCTATCTCTCAAGTTGAATCGAACTGCACATGGTGTGCGAATTTTATTATAATCGGTTAAGTGGTTTAGGAGTCCATTGAGGACAAACATTGTGACACGAGATTTATATATATTAAGATTGAACAAATTCAAACATAGGAAATTACCCTATTATTTTATGAGATTGCTAGGTGTTGCTCGCGCATTCCCCTGCCGTAAGAACTATCTTGGAATAAAAATTATTGTCACTATGCGCTTCTGCGGGGTAACAAGTACCGATATGTTAATCCGGGATTATTTTATACAATAGAGGCTGATTTCTAATCATGAGATAATTGTGTGAATAAAGTTCAATTGTCTCAGTAATATATTTAGCCAGGTTATAATTTCTTATGTATAACTTTTATCTGACTGCCTCGGTGGCGTAGTTTTATAGCGTACACGTTACGACTTACGATTTGCGCGCTGAGGTGCTGGGTTCAAATCCCGGGTTGGGCGAAAAAAGATACTGGGCTTTTCTATCTTAAAAAAATTTGTCACTTCGGAGTCGGGAAGTTGGCGGTTTGATGCACCCGAGCCTCGGAAAGCACGCAAAGCCGTTGGTCCTGCGCCTGATCTCTCTTCGGACATGTCGAACTGCAATCTCACCGGACTATGAGAGTGAAGGAATAGCGAGTGCACCTGTGTATTGCGCAATGCGCACACACATGTACACTATAATATCTCCTGCGTACCTGGCTGATCTCCGTTGAGATTGGCCATCGTGGCCGAAATCGGCTAAGGGATTAATCTGACAATTGAAAACTCAGCTTAAATAATATCAGACGTACAGCAACTCAACCGCTTCAAATTTGTTACTCATAAACAGTGACGTAGTAGTGGCGATAGCCTAGTTGGGAGTGGAACGGACTGCCGAGACGAATGTCCGCAGGTTCAAAACCCAAGGGCATACACCTCTGACTTTTCTAAAAAAATAAAGTTATGTGTGTATTCTTTGTGAACTATCGCTCGCTTTAACGGTGAAGGAAAACATCGTGAGGAAACCTGCATATCTGAGAAGTTCTCTATAGGAATTTCGAAGGTATGTGAAGTCTGCCAACCCGCACTAGGCCAGCGTGGTGGACTAAGGCCTAAAACCCTCTCAGTTGTACAGGAGGCCCGTGCTCAGCAGTGGGCAGTATCTAATACAGGGCTGATGTGATGATGATGATGATGATGGAAACAGTGACAGCAAGACCATAACAACCCTTCTCAGAATGTTCAATTAAAATGAACTGCACAACAATTATTTTCACACAACATTTATTATAGTATTTTCCGAGCCCTCTAAAAAGCTGTACTAAGGTCTTATCTCACAGGTATGCAGTAAATTTTATTTGATAGTTATCGTAACAGCTAATGAAGATAATACTAATTTTATGACCATTTCTTTGGGAGCATAGATTAGAGTGTGACTTTTGTATTTGATCGGCTTATACTTTTAGCGGACTAGTAGCGTCAGAAAACGGGGGAAATGGACCGGTAATGTGCAATGCAATCAGCCCTGTATTATATACTGCCCACTGCTGAGCACGGGTCTTCTCTACTACAGAGAGGGGGGTAGGCCTTAGTCCACCACGCTGGCCTAGCGCGGGTTGGCAGACTTCACATACCCTCGAGATTCTTATGGAGAATTCTCAGGTATATAGGTTTCCTCACGATGTTTTCCTTCACCGTTAAAGCGAACGATAATTAATGAACAGTACACACGTAAATTCTAAAAGTCAGAGGTGTGTGCCTTGGCTTTGAACCGCCGGACATGGCCTCGGCAGACCGTTCCATTCCCAACTAGGCTATCGTCCGCTTCCGGTACCGGTAATGTAAATAGTACTAATTTTATGATCACTTATTTGAGAGCACAAATTAGAGTGCGCCTTTTGTGTTTGGTCAGCTTATACTTTTAGCGGAATAGTAGCATGTATCAGGAAGCAGGTGAAATCGACCGGTAATGTCAATAGTACAAATTTTATGACCATTTATTTGAGAGCATAGATTAGAGTGCGCCTTTTGTGTTTGGTCAGCTTATACTTTTAGCGGAATAGTAGCATGTATCAGGAAGCAGGTGAAATCGACCGGTAATGTCAATAGTACTAATTTTAGGACCATTTATTTGAGAGCGTAGATTAGAGTGCGCCTTTTGTGTTTGCTCGGCTTATACTTTTAGCGGACTAGTAGCATGTATCAGGAAGCAGGTGAAATCGACCGGTAATGTAAATAGTACTAATTTTATGACCATTTATTTGAGAGCATAGATTAGAGTGCTCCTTTTGTGTTTGCTCGGCTTATACTTTTAGCGGACTAGTAGCATGTATCAGGAAGCGGGTGAAATCGGCCTTAATGTAAATAGTACTAATTTTATGACCATGAATTATTTGAGAGCATAGATTAGAGTGTGAATTTTGTATTTGGTCAGATTATACATTTATGTGGTAAATAGCGTTTATCAACAAGCGGTGAAATCAGCCCTCGCACCGTTAACATTTTTAATTTAGTTACGTTTATTGCTTATAATTTCTGCTTCAAGCCATCAAGAGCAGATGTTTCTCGAGTTTATCACAAATTTAATTACACTCGACACGTAATTACATTCTTTATTAATTAATCGAGACACTTGTGGTGGAGTGTTTCATACAAATTTTAATTATAACCTATTACTATCGCTAATGAATTTTCGGATATACGAACGTTGTGTAATTAATATTCACGCTATTTTCTGTAGGGTTGTGAAATTTATTTAAATATATTATCGTGTATTGTACAAATAATTCCGTTCCATATTTGAATGGAAATAACGGCGCGTGCCATGTTAAAATATTGAAAACCAGTTCATTTTAGGAGTTATAAATTATTTTGTTATTATTTTAATTGTTGATAAATTATTTCGTTGTTATTTTAATTGTTGGCAAATGATTTTGTTATTATTATAAAATTATTTTGTCATTTTTAATAAAGAAAGGGTAACATCCGAATGAAATTGCGTTGGTCGTGGCTGGCGAAAGTCATGTCATATTCTTCTTGACTGGTTGACAGCGGTCGCCATACCATACCATACCGGCCCTGTTTTATATACTGCCCACTGCTGAGCACGGGCCTCCTCTACTACAACTGAGAGGGGTTCAGGCCTTAGTCCACCACGCTGGCCTAGTGCGGGTTGGCAGACTTCACATACGTTCGAAATTCTTATAGAGAACTTCTGAGATATGCAGGTTCGTCGTTCGTCTCGGCAGTCCGTTCCACTTTCAACTAGGCTATCACCGCTAGCGGTCGCATGTTGTGATTATTTGCAAACCCATTCGCTCTATATCGCTTATTATTATTGTGCTTCATCTAATTATAACTGTTTAAGTGATTTGAGTGTCTGTATAACTAAAATAGTGAAAATTCAACGTTGCAGTCTACTTATTTCAACGTTTCCTGAATTTACGCCATGGATTCCCGTGCTGACGAGCGCACTAATCAACAATCAAATCCGACAGCCGGCCTCCCGATGTCTCGTCAGATATATTATTGACAATTATTAATCAAACATTAAACATTATTAATGTTGTCCCTGTGTTGTTACATTTATCAAATTTGAGTTTAATACTTTTGGGTGTACTTTTTTGGATCAAGTTTTGGTGATAGAAATTTTATTACAACATTTTTTATATAACAACCTTTGATTAATTATATATCTAGATAGACACTGAACGTTTCAAATGTGTCGAAAAAGGCGAGAGGCGAATTGTTCCTCACTAAATGCGTTCGAGTGAATTAATTTTTGTTGTTTTTCATGGATATAATTGTCTCCCCGTTTTAATAGACACCATGTAATAACTGGTATCATTATGCGCGCACACAAGGATACACATAATGATGCAGCGATAGCGTATGACACAGCTGTCACGCATACTAGCTTAAAAAAGTTGGCCTGTTTGTTTTAGTTTCATTGCAGCGCGTCACTCTATCTAGATATATAATTAATCAAAGATAAAAACAAAGCAAAACACGAGAACAATTAACGATTTTTACGTTATCGTTTCATAAATTAATATACTATTTCTTCCCACTTATTTTGAATAAAATACCAAAACACAAATACTCGTAATAAATCACCCAGTGACGGTATTTTCCTCAAACGTCAAATTATTAAAACAAATGTTCCTTACCTCTGCAAACTGGTGTTGAGATCGTAAACATTTCCGCACATAATTGTGATGAATTTTTCAGTTGACAGACGTCAAATTTGAGGCATGCCGGTGTTTTTGCGTCACGACCGGGGCGTCCGTATCCCGCGAGTGGTAAAGTAATGAAAATATATTGTGAGTTAGCAAACTTTGCCGTCTCGTACACCGATAACGAACCTTGTTTGTCGTGATTCCTGGCGTCGCGTTTGGGAATACGCCGGTCATCTGTTCCGTATTCTATGGCCCGTATACTTGTTTGCGCAAAACTGATGCCTGTCATTATCTGAGTTGTTTATAAACATGCTTGTGAATGAATATATTCAGAACATAACAATTAGGGCGGATATATTATTTCTTCATAATCCCAAAAAATTTAACTAAAGTGTCTTAAAAACTAATCTTCAAAAATACCTTCTGCACAAGTTAGTAAAGCCTTAACATCAACTCTTAGGCGTCAAAGTTACCAAATAAAATTATATGTCCTATAGATTGCCAGCACTTCCAAGTTTCCAAAGTGCTACAGTTTAATTTTATTTCTAGAGATAAAAATATGCTTTTGTTCGCACACCTTCATTTATCTTTGACTGCCTCGGTGGCGTAGTTGTATTGCGTACACGTTACGCTCGTTCGATTTGCGCGCTGAGGTCCTGGGTTCGAATCTTGGGTCGGGCCAAAAACATTGTGACTAGGTTTTTCCATCTTAAAAATTACTCAGTCGCAGCTCGGAGTCAGGAAGTTGGCGGTGTGATACCCCCGTGCCTCGGAAAGCACGTAAAGCCGTTGGTCCTGCGCCTGATCTCTCTCCGGTCATGTCGGATTGCCGTCTCACCGGACTATGAGAGTGAAAGAATAGAGAGTGCACTTGTGTACTGCGCACACACTTGTGCACTATAATATCTCCTGCGCACCTGGCTGATCTCCGTTGAGATTGGCCGCCGTGGCCGAAATCGGCTAGGAAGGGATTATTAATTTGTCTTTGCTAATTTCCTCAATAAATGCGAAAATTTGCAATAAAACTGAATTCCTTTTGAAACTTTTGAAAATTATTAAGACGTTGGATATAGACACGTTTTGCCATAGTATAGACACGTAGAAACCAAGAGGTTTCTATGTATGACTCCATATTGTATCCTAATTTTATTAAATTAAAAATGATTTATTTTTTACCCGACTACGGCGAAGCTAGGTAGCGTAATGATTTTAACCCTTGACATAAGGGTGCGGGAAACCGCACTGCTTTATGAGGTCAAGAAGGGGCACTCCTGCGAGGTAGTAGGAGACCGGGATGTGGTGACTCCTGTGGCCTTCGTCAACTTGGAGCACCCGGCGGAACGGGGGAACAGGACGTTCCAATGCCTGGCGGACGGGGCAGAACTGGCCCAGCACGTCGGTGAGGGTCTTAGTATCTTCACCGACGGAAGCAAGATTGACGGGAAAGTCGGAGCGGCGCTGTCCATATGGAACGGCACCGCCGAGACAAGTACCCGAAAGTTGCGGCTGGAGCCGTACTGCTCCGTCTACCAGGCGGAACTCCTCGCCCTCCGGGAAGCCGTGGTGGAGGCGCTCCGTAGCGGGCTTCCTGAATCACTCACACAATCAATCCATCATCAGAATTGATTCCCTCCACCTCCTAGCGTTTGAAATTAAAAATTTACTAAAATCCGCCGAGAAACGCGCCCAGAAAATTGAACTTTTCTGGGTTAAGGCGCACGTGGGGTTGGAGGGAAACGAGAGGGCGGATCGGCTCGCTAAAGATGCCGCACAGCACCTGAAGACCCGTGCGCACTACGACAAGTGTCCGGTTTCATTCGTCAAGCGACAGATCCGAAAGGACTCGATCGACGAGTGTAGTTGTGTAAGTTAGAACTAGACAGTTTATTTAAAATAGTTAAAAATAAGGTAATATAAGATAGATTTATAGAATATAGTAAACAAATAGTAATAAGAATAAATAATAGAAATAAGTAATAATAAAAAAATTACTAAATATATAATTAAGCTTATATATAATTAGTAATTAAGATAAGATTATAAGATAGAAAATATGATAAATAGACTAAGATAAAAAGACTAAATTGTAAACTTGATGTACGAAAATAAGCAAAAAAAAAAATTAAAAAAAATTATAGAAATAGTTTTATATAAGTAAATAAATATAAGAAAGAAAAGAATAGCAATACAAAAATCCCTTGTCCTAGATAGGGGGACCAAGAGTGGGACGCAGAGTCCCACAAAAAAAAAAAAAAAAAAACCTATTCTAAACCGAATCCAAACCTAAGCCAAACCTTATCCTACTCTAACCCACGCCTAATCCGAACCTATCCTAATCCGAACCTATCCTAATCCGAATCGAAACCTGAACCTAATCTAATCCTAATCTAACCCAAACCTTTTCCAAACCTAATCCAAACCGATCCTAAACCAAATCCAAACCTAAGTCAAACCTAATAAAAACCAAAGCCAAACCTATCCTAAGCCGAATCCAAACCTAAGCCAAGCCTAATCCAAACCAAAGCCAAACATTATCCTACTCTAACCCAAACCAAATCTAATCCGAATCTAAACCTTAATCTAATCTAACCCGAACCTATTCCAATCCGAACCAAAACCTAATCCAATTCTTACTCAAGCATAATCCGAACCTAACCCAAAACCTAATCTAACTCTAATCCGGCCTAGGCCGAACCTAGGCCAAATCTATTCATGACTAATCGAAACCTAACCTAACCCAAACCTTAACCAAACCAAATCCAAACCTAACGCAAGCCTAATCAATCACTAACCTAATCCTAACCAAGGCTAATCCAAACCCTAACCTAATCCAAACCCATTTCAAGCCTATTCCAAACCTAATCCAAACCTAGTTTGGTCAAACTTGGATCAAGTTTAATTTAGGTTTGGTTGGGTACGGTTAGGATTGGATTAGGCTTGGATTAGGTTTCGATTAGGGTAAGGGTGCAAGTGGCGGCGCACCGCGTGGGTATTCATGGCGATGCGTAGCTCGGATCCGAATGCGACCCCCGCCATAGTACCGGTCTACCTCTACTCTACCCTACATTCATCTCGGCAGTCCGTTCAGTGGAACGGGAGTTGTGAGTGCCCAACTAGGCTATCGCCGCTTTTTTCTGCTCGTCTGTCCATCTGTGCGTCGCATGATTTATCCTTCTTTAGGACACGATACGCCGAGTAGATATCAGTTCAGGTAAATAGTTTGAATTAGATGGGTTAGGATCGCTTGTCTGCCTTTGATGAAAGGAAACCAAATTTTAAATAATCAACACTCAACTGTTGACATTTCTTCTTAGATTCCACCATGTGTCAGTTACGTACCTGTAAACAAACAAAAAAGTTTTAGTAATCTTAAGGCGGTCTTACTTAACAGGATATGGCATGGCATATTTAAATGGAATAGGATTAAAATATAATGATTGCAATGAAATAAACAAAGTACTTAGCGATGGCGATACAAGTTTAGCGCGTTTATATAAGAGAGTGATAAACAAAACCCTTTATCATGTCAACACACGTAGTTAAAGGGGATACGCGCCACTAGGATATAAGGAACAAGAGAAGAGACCGAGGGAATGTTCTAGAAAATAACGTTACGAAATTAACAGCAAACAATGTGATATTCGTTGTTTTAGTCAATCATTGCATTTTATAATTTGAAGCTGTAATCTAATTTACATTTTGTTTCTTTTCTATTTTGGCCTAAACTGCCTTGATCTAATATAGAACACATTTTCTTGAATTTCCGTAAGGTAGGTGATAATTTTGAACTGAATCTCACTTTTCTACGCGTATCTGCCATCACTTGTCCCCTACCAACAGCAAATCATCATTTTTATCAAAAGTTTCCCACATCGTCTTACGCTCCGTTTTTCCTTAACATGCAGGCTCGGATTTTGTTATCTAAATCCGACGAGACCTCCCCATGCTTGATAAGGATTGAATGAGTGAGGTGTCAAGTGAACGCGAAGGGTGTTAGCTGAGCACGAAGTGTGTTAAAAGCCCTCTACAGGTTAAACGGATTTATACACAAGCTTTTGCTAGCGTTTTTGTCTGCGTGATTAGCCTTTCCGGCTATTCAAATTAATGTAGCGATCTATAGCGCCGTCTGTGTGACACTAGCGCCATTGATATAAAAATA
Source organism: Sphinx pinastri (assembly GCA_947568825.1). Classification (NCBI taxonomy): domain Eukaryota; kingdom Metazoa; phylum Arthropoda; class Insecta; order Lepidoptera; family Sphingidae; genus Sphinx; species Sphinx pinastri. The sequence goes on along the minus strand of OX387636.1, from coordinate 11,096,856 downwards.
TATTAAAATTTCCATGGAAACAAATTACCGGGATGAAAAATAGCCTATATATTAATTCAAGACATGGTCTATCTGTGTGTCAAGTTTCATCCAAATCCGTTCAGCGGTCTCTGCGTTTATTTCTACTAACAAACACCCAAACAAGCACATATTTTTACAACTCTTGGCATTTATATTTTTTTATTATGTAAGAAGTAAGATAATAATGGTGGACGATAGCCTAGTTGGGAATGGAACGGTATGCCGAGACAATGTCCGGAGGTTCAAAACCCAAGGCACACACCTCTGACTTTTCGAAGTTACGTGTGTATTGTTTATCAATTATCGTTCGCTTTAACGGTGAAGGAAAACATCGCGAGGAAACCTACATACCTAAGAATTCTCCATAAGAATTTCGAGTGTATGTGAAGTCTACCAACTCGCACTAGGCCAGCGTGGTGGACTAAGGCCTCTCAGTAGCAGAGGAGGTCCGTGCTCAGCAGTGGGCAGTATATAATACAGGGCTGGTATGTTAAGGTATGGTAAGATTATAATAGAGATAGGTAGGGGTACCTACGACTGTTGTACTGAGGTCGGAATCGATTCCTCGATCGAGCATACATATTTTATAAGCTGGTTTTGAGAAGAGCTACTAAAATTCCTTCCCGTGATTTTCTAGCGGAAAGTGCTTTCTAAAATGTCGATAGAGTGAAAATAAACCGAATCTTATAACATTTTATGGGATTAATATTTTTTTAAATCTATTCGCAAAGATATAATAGACAAAGGCGAAACTTATATTACTTCCGTAACTTTGATAAGAGACCAGTCTATTGGCATCTCTATACTATTATAAAGTGGAAAGATTTTTATTTTTGTATGTTTGTAACGAACAAACTTAAAAACTACTTTACCGATTTTAAAAAATATTTTACCAATCAAGCTACATTATCAGCGAGTAATATGGGCTACATTTTATCCCGGGGAAATATAAAGCGGGACTTTTATCGCGGAAAAACTCATCCACGTGGCCGGAGTCGAGAGCAAAAAGTCTTTGGGTATAAATAATCCCGGACACAGAATACTAAGTACATTTTATACCATCGAAAAACACACATTTTATATTACCAATCTAGGAATTGATTTCAGAACTTCACGGCTCACAACCAAAGTACATTACCACTAGGCCAATCAGGATACATTGTATCTCAGAAAAAGAAACCCGCGAGTAGAACCGAAAACCCAGTCACAATTAAACCAGCTCTCTCAAACTGGCACGGCACGACAAAATTATAATAATAAGGGCTTGAGCGAGTAAAACTTAATTAAGCCGAGACAACGATGTCAGGAAATTGCTCGTTACGACTTAGACTTACTTGTGATGGCTTCGGTGTAAATTGAAATCTCTTAAGCTTGCGTGACGTCACTGATATTTAAGTTTCATCGTTCCAAAGTACGTGAATTACGGGTGCAAACGTGGCGATGTACTGCCGTACACATAGCATACTAGACGTCTGCTCGCTGCTCCGCCAGCGTGAACAGTTTTACCGGAATAAAAAGTAGCCTATAACACTCAGAAGTAATGTAGTTTTCTATTAGTGAAAGAATTTTCAAAATCGGTTCAGTAATTTTTTAGTTTATCCATTACAAACAAACAGACAAACAAACAATAAAATCTTTCCTCTTTATTATATTAGTATAGATAAATGTAAGTAACTACAGGACATAGTGAGACTTAATACCTTATGTCTCAGTATGACGAGCGCAGTAGAATGCCCCACAGTACTTTGTAACTCAAGGTGCTGGATGGTGTTGCTACTGTTTATGGGTGGTCGTATCGGTTACCATCAGGCGAACGGCATGCTCGTCTCGTCATACAATGACATAAAAAAAAAAAGTCATTAAACTGACTTCCGAAATCAAATTTGGGACGTTACGTAGATAGGTAAGTTCAAGTTGTTTTCTCAGAGGAGGAAGCAGATATGCAACTGATGCCCCCGTCATTTGCATCGATTTATAACCAACACTATTACCTATTTAATAAGGAACCATTTAAGCAGTGTAAATTTTTTCAAAAGACCTATATAAATAAATTATTCGTAAACCTTTGCCTAAGTGGACGATAGCCTAGTTGGGAATGGAACGGTCTGCCGAGACAATGTCCGGCGGTTCAAAACCCAAGGCACACACCTCTGATTTTTCGAAGTTATGTGTGTATTGTTTATCAATTATCGTTCGCTTTGACGGTGAAGGAAAACATCGTGAGGAAACCTACATACCTGAGAGTTCTCGATAAGAATTTCGAGGGTATGTGAAGTCTGCCAATCCGCACTAGGCCAGCGTGGTGGACTAAGGCCTAAACCCTCTCAGTAGTAGAGGAGGCCAGTGCTCAGCAGTGGGCAGTATTTAATACAGGGCTGGTATTATTATTATTATATTATAAACCTTTGCATATTTCCGGCCTTAAATCGTGCGCCAAAATGTATGGAACGAATCCTCAATGCCGTTTGCTCGAGGGATGGCCTTGAAGTCTGCACAACTATTAATTGTTGAGGAGTTCAAATGATTGAAGAAGTCAGCGTTCCGTGACTGTTTATTTACACGATATAAATCATTTGCATAAGTAAACTCCCCAAGTTTTCTTGGTAATCTAAACCTCGATTCAGTTATTCAATGCAATAAAAATAAAATTATCGCTAGAACTAACACCACACCCAAGCGACAAGGAATTTCGACCTTGTGCGTTGGGTGTAAAATTAATTATTTTTAACAACGATACGAGAACGTTTGACATCGTCTCAGTTAGTACCTGACCCCACAACGATGGGCCTGTTAGAAAATTTAATAATAACGTTATACTAACTGCTATTGTCAATGGGTCGAGTTACTGAATTGTAGCGCGCACACACTAAACTTATAACTTTTTTGTCGGGGGTTAAAAAATATCATTATCGATTAACATAATAATTATTCAATGCTGTATAATTGTCTCAGATCTATTACTGTTGCTAGCTAAGGTCGGCCTTTCTCTAGTAATAACATTTACTTACTTTGTTGAAGTGAAAACTTATTTAGCGGCGTTGAGCAGTTTTCTTGGGATGGGTATAAAATGTTACACTCGCGTCAGGACACGTGACCTGATCGAAAATGCGTAGGACGGTTTATCCGACTTAAATAAAAGAGGATCTTAATATCCTCACTTCATTCTATCAGGAACTTTATTTTATCAAGAACTTTATCTTAGAAGATAGGGTAAGGCCTCTAGTGTGGCGGGTCTGCTGTTCTGTACAACTGCCACCCCACACCGCCCTTTTTTTATATCATGGGACGGAATACGGATGGCGAAAAGTGGGTGCACTAGTTTAGCCTCTGCCTACCCCGCCGGTGATAAAAGGCGTGAGTATGCGTAATCACATAGCGCTGATCTATATTATGGTTCTAAAGGTGCTATATACTGCGCTTATCATCCTGAGACGCGAGATATAATGTCTCGTAAATTACATTGGTTACAAAGTCCACAATACCCGAAGAAAATACTGCTTGTATTATCGTACTTCGCCTTAGAAATGTCTCTTTCTAGGCATTGTAAATTTAACAATGCTACTCATAAATCAACACAGTTGAATAAGAGCTTAGTAGTGACATCTTGTAGGCGTTAGTTAGAATTAAAGTGACCTTCAATTCTGTAAATATGGATTATTATAAAATTCTACGAAAAATAATGTCAATACATATTTTTTTATGTGTCATCCCGTCAAGACAATTTTAAAAATGCTAAGGAAAAACAATTTTTTACACAATACAATACAAGTATTGCTTTTGAAAATGTTCATGATAAGTTACAAAAACTAATATACATACATACATAGTATCACGCCTCTATCCCATAGGGGTAGGCAGAGACCATGGATTGCCACTTTGCTCGATTCTGGCACACCACTTTCGCTTCCTCTACCTTCATCAATCTTTTCATGCACTCCTGCTGGTTCAGGGTACTTTTGACCTGGCCCTTACTTAGAATGTCAGATATCTGACATTCGAAAGTTCGGTGCGGTCGACCCCTGCCGGCCCTTCCATCCACACTCATCTTATATATCCTCTTTGTCTTTCTCCTATCATCCATCCTTTCCAACTAAATAATATAATCAAAAAAACTAATATAATCACAATAATTAACCGCGGATTAATTAGAGCATAAATTATTCATTTCTATTTTATTAATATTACCAAAAAGATTACCACGACTTCATAACTACATTTAATTCGCTTTACCCTGCCATCTAGCGTCGAATAGCGTAACTACGTTCTGAGTGTGAATCAAATAAGTTAAATTAGTACACAAAATAAAATACAACCACTGAAGTAGTTTCCAAATATTTTGAAAGATGGCGGGTAAATAAAATAAACCATATTGGACAAAATCGGAAAAGAGAACTGAAAATAATGCAGAATCCAGAAATGAGAGACTGGATTTACTTTGCTGGTGGAAGGATATAGCCATGGGCGTATATAAGGAAGGGGGGGGGGGCGGACTCTCCCCTTAGCTTACAACACAAATAATCCGGGCCACAAAACATGTACACATAAACTTTTGGCGACGGGTGGGGGGGGGGGGGGGGTCGGGGCGAGTGTATAGGTACGTGAGTTATCTGTTGAAAGAAGGTTTTTTGTGCTGCTCAAGCTACACCACTGACACATTGGTATCCTCGGACCCCCCTATGTGAAAGCTATTGCTACGCCCGTGTGGATAGCTACCACTGTACACAAGAAGTAAAGCCCAAAATCATTGCCCACGTAAGTGTCGCGTTCTATGCCCCTAGTACGTTACGTATTATCGTTTGGTATTCGGATCGAGTAAATTTTTAAAATGACGCATACTCACGCCTTTTTTTTTATCGCTGAAGGGGTAGGCAGAGGCGCAACTAGTGCACCCACTTTTCGCCGTGCGTATTCCGTCCCATGATGTGATAGGGGACGAGCCTATCACCATATCGGGCACAAATTTCAGACTCCGAGCTGATACTGAATTTGAAAAACTCAATATCAATTTGCCCGACCCGGGAATCAAACCCTCAGCATTGCAGTCTACCGTAATACAACTACGCCACCGAGGCAGTCAAGTACAACATAAATCCTGATACAAAAGATCACAATCAGTCCAGCTGAAGTTTTTAATACTCTGCCGCTCGGTTCATTGCGCATCAGATTACGAGACCAAATTTATTACAGCTATGGAGGCGATTCCCGACACGGCTTACTACAGCAAAAAACTGGATAAAACGCTCGTAAATAACACTTTTTAATGTATCCTACACTTTATACACGGTGAATTTTGCGCGGAAAATAGTGCCGCGTACGCCTATCGACAGGTTTTCAATTTTATTTTTTTATTCTGCTTTATAGATGTTGCCGTTTATTTTTTACTTACCTGAATAGGCGATTACGTAATAGTATGGTGAATTATAGTGAAACCTCTCTTAGACCTTTTCAATTCATAAGATGAAGGTACACTAATTTTCATATATGTACTCTTAATATACTATGTTAATATATTATGTAGACGATAGCCTAGTTGGGAATGGAACGGTCTGCCGCGACAATGTCCGGAGGTTTAAAACCCAAGGCACACACCTCTGACTTTTCGAAGTTACGTGTGTATTGTTTATCAATTATCGTTCGCTTTAACGGTGAAGGAAAACATCGTGAGGAAACCTACATACCTGAGAATTCTCCATAAGAATCTCGAGGGTATGTGAAGTCTGCCAACCCGCACTAGGCCAGCGTGGTGGACTAAGGCCTAACCCCTCTCAATAGTAGAGGAGGCCCGTGCTCAGCTGTGGGCAGTATATAATATAGGGCTGGTATTATTATTATTATATTATTATTTTTATAGGGAGCAAAAACAATGAAAAATAAATAAAGAAGCCAAGCTCGGGCTGGCAGGAAAAAGGAGAAAAAAAAACGATGAGTCATTTTTATTAAAAATAATGTGAGAAACGCATTGCGATCCTCACCGGTGAGGACAATACCGACCCTAACCTAGCTAACCTACCACATACTTACTTGTACCGCGTACGTAATACAACTACGCCACCGAGCCAGTCCAATTGCTGCCGTCATTTTATTTATGCAGTAAATATGCACCACATGCTTATGCAAATTGTAGACTGTTTAAGACATTTGTATACCTTCAAGATATAAATAGATGTGGTTACGTGACTTGCGGCTTGAATTGTAGTAATTAGGCTGATATACTAGAGTTTCTGAGTGACAAAAGGAATCCAGTACTGGCGTAATGACTGCACCCTACTTCACCGAGCTTAGGGCATACGCAGACGGCGTATTCGTCAGTCGTTCAACACTCATCTGACATAGTACCTAGTGCTCGCGGCTCCGCCCGTGTGAAAAAGCTTTTCCGGGATAAAAGTAGCATATAACACTCAGGAGTAATGTAGTTTCCTATTAGTGAAAGAATTTTCAAAATCGGTTTAGTAGTTTAGCGCGTTCATCTAAACAAAAAAACAAACTTCAGCTTAAGTATATAGATTATGTGTTGAATTTTGTAGTATCAGTGCTGTTATCAAGTTTGACCTGTCTGATAAAAAATAAAAAAAATTCGACCACTCGCGCACAAAGTATTTGTAAAAATCAATTCCTTTTATAGTTTTACTGCGTCTTTTACGCTGGCTTGCATAGTATCTTACATATTTATGTTAACATATTTATACATACTAACATATTTATGTTAGTGTTATGTACATTTAATGCCTAGGGCTGTCACCTATCGTCCACTGTAGATGACAAAGACAACACAAGGTTTAGATATATTTAGGAAGTCATTGTAGAGTCCGGCCTTAGTTGTATTTAAAGGGCGTCAAAATATGCCCTACATAGATAAGTCCAATATATACCCATCATAATAAGTGATAGAAACTATTGATCTATACTAATATTCTGAAGAGGAAAGATTTTATTGTTTGTTTGCATTGACTAGGCTCCGAAACTACTGGACCGATGTAAAACATTCTTTCACGAATGTATAGCTACATTATCAGCAAGTAACATAGGCTACTTTTTATCCCAGGTAAATATAAAGCGGGACTTTTATCCCGGAAAAACTAGTTCACGCGGGCGGAGCCGCGAGCAGAAGTCTAGTTTATTATGTAATTGAATGCCGAAGACCTGACTATTTTTTCGCAACAAATTATTTTTGACTTCATACTTAATCACAGATTAAATGCATTGTCACTAGACCAAAACGGTGATGAATTCCTTTACTGATACTACAAATAAGGTTAACTCCTAAAACTCGATAAAAGATAAGTAATCAGAATTTAGGTCGAGCGTACGTTAAAAAACACTTAGTTGGTTGTATTTACATTATAATAAATGATATCTCGTGTGAAGTATATGAAAAAAAAAAGTTTTATTGTGACACAATTTGTATTTACAATATACGATATTTTTCACACACACACACACACACACATACTCACGCCTTTTATCCCCGAAGGGGTAGGCCGAGGCGCAACTAGTACACGCACTGTTCGCCACACCTGAGATATTTTACACCTGCGATATATCTCAATACCGTTCTTAAATCAATGAAATCGAACATTTTTATATCGCATACTACTCTTATATTTGGCAATCTTCTAAAATCATCAACAAACCATCGACAAAACTGTTTAGTCGTTGTCGTGTCGATAGTGTTTGATTCGCCTAAGTGCTATATTTTGTACTTATACCACACACAGATCCTTTAATTCTTATTTGAATCAGTTGAGAATATTACCTCGATCACTGCTGTTGTGTTTTGAATCGAAAGGTAAGTTTTATTTTTTATTTATACACAAATTGTATAAGATAGATTTAACGATTTAAGTACCTACCGTTTATGTCTTTGTGCGATATAGATGACGTAGAAATATTTATTTATTTATTTATTAATACTTTGTACAAATGTAAAGTACAGGCGGACTTAATGCCTAAGGGCAAATATATAATAGGGAAGAAAGAAAGAAAGACTTGAATAAAAAAATGTTGACGAAAAGTATATTAATGCAGTATATAAAAATATATGAATAAAGTGCACACATACATGATGTAGGTATGAAGTGGACTGCTATTTACTTAGCTTGTGTGTTAAGATATATGACTTATGCGTGTGATGAAATCAGCCCTGTATTATATACTGCCCACTGCTGAGCACGGGCCTCCTCTACTACAGAGGGGTCAGGCCTTAGTCCACCACGCTGGCCTAGTGCGGGTTGGCAGACTTCACATACCCTCAAGATTCTTATGAAGATGTGTACAGGTATGTAGGTTTCCTCACAATGTTTTCCTTCACCGTTAAAGTGAACGATAATTATTGATACACACAATATACAACAATACACACGTAACTTCGAAAATTGAGAGGTGTGAGCCTTGGGTTTTGAACCACCGGACATTGCCTAGATCAAATTTAGACCAGTTTTATGACAATAACGCAGACTGCGGAATTCTTATTCTTGGAATGATCATGACATGAGTAGAAATACTAACAGCAAAAGACATCAAGTCATTATCCTCAAAGGGGTAGGTAAAAGTGAAACCAGCTCACTTTTCGCTTTTAGTGTTCCGTCCCATGATGTAATAAGTAGCGAACCTATCGCCATATCGGACACTAAATCCAAAATACGGGTTGAAACTGAGAAAAAACCATTCACTCTGTCCGACCTGCGATTTACTATACTTAATAGCAAAAGGTAGAGTAAACAAAATCCACTTCCTATCCACAGATACAATCATGTTAACTCTGTACAAGATGGACGCTAGTCCGCCAGTTCGGGCAGTCTACATGGTCATCGAAGCCCTCAACATACCCAATGTGAAATATATAGACATAAACCTGTTGGCTGATGATCATCTTACAGAAGAATTCTTAAAGGTACAGTATATTACTGACCATTTAACAGAGTTATGTAGTTAGTCTATAGAGAAAGGAGCAATGTCAGAAAAATATGCAAAAAGAACAAATGAATGTAGTAGAATGATAAAGATTGTACCAGTCACAGCAAGTAAGAATTGGTGTGTATTTTACTGGTGGTAGGTCTCTCGTATGCGCAGCACCGTTTGGGTAGGTCCCACCGCAATGTCGTAATATGGTTATAATCTAATAGCAACGTAGACATATGGAACCTAAAGATATTTGAAACCCTAAACCAATCTCGTCTGCTGGTATACCTGTTTCCTGGTGGTAGGTCTCTCATTTGCAAGGGGTCGTCTGGGTAGGTACCACCGCAATGTCTATTTCTACCTCCAACCAGCAGTGTGCATGCACTGTTGAGTTCTGGTTTGAAGGACATTGTAGCCAGCGTAACTACTGGACATGATGAGACTTAACATATATCTCAGGGTGACGAGAACAGTGGCGTGCTACGCAGTACTTTGTAATTTAAAGCTCTATATGGTGTTGCTACTGTTTATGTACACATACCAACAGGCGAGCGGTATGCTTATTTCGTCATTTCAATGCATTAAAAAAGTAAAAAGCTATCTTATCAAAAACATATAGACGTCACGTTACTGGTGGTAGGTCTCTCATTATGTAAGAGGCCGCCTGGGTGGGTACCACCGCAGATGGAATTTGGAGTTCTGCCGCGATGTACGGTGATGGAACTCAGCAGCAGGGATAAGTCCGAACGATTCTTCAGAGTACTCCCCGTGGTAAATGCGATAGAGAATGCAGAGCGATGCTACATCTCTACGCAAAGCCAAATAAAATTGATAATCGATAACCACTTTCCTTGGACACCTGAACCTTCATAAACGTATAGCCTAAAAAATATAGGCAAATACCTGCATATTTACTGTACTTCTGTAGTAACTAAGATGTAGGTATATTTTTTATTGATATCGATTTACAAATTATTCAGTTCGGTTAAACTCCGATAATTTTGTATGATTATATTGTTGGTAAGTCCTTTATAAGTTACCATAACTATGGAATACAACTATATGACTTTAGTAGTAAGTACAAGATAGTGGTACTCGTAGATAATATAATATAATAGCTATACCTACAGGGTCTTGAATCAAAGCATTTGTCATGCAATTTACATCCGGAACATACAACTGCTGTTTTTATATCTTCTAAAATTACAGTAAGCAACGTAGGTACTGATTACATTGTCAGTTTGTAAAGGTCTATATTCTTTTACTATAATGAAGTAACAAACTTTATATACAGGTTTTATATCTATCTATGCCTAATAGGTTACAAAAAACTTGAAGGTGACTGTAGCTTTGAAATAATTGAGATAATTTTTGCAATAAAAACTGACCATATCATTGTTAACTAGCCACATTAAGACCGGGTTTTTGCAACTGTAGTTATCTTTTTGTCAGGGTCTTATTAAGCTGGACGCGCTCGCAGAGCTTGGAATTCTCCAGGCGCTGCAAGCGCGTCCAGCTTAATAAGACTGTGGCGTTTCCGAACGCCACTTATTGTGTCTATGGACAATACGTCTGGCAACACTTATAGTCTATGACAAGCCAACTTTTGTACAGTACGCACGCTATGTAACAGTTGTAACTTTTAATTTTGTAACCCAATGCAAATTGTAATTGTAAGGTAATAATTAAATCTCTGCAACACAAGACGGTGTTTCCATTACGGGCAGCTTCAAGACGGTGCTCCCAAAATTAACCCCGCATCAAGCGATCCCAAAAGACCCTGACAAAAAGATAACTATAGTTGATAAAACGGGGCCTATTCTAGCAAATGTTATAGGATAAGTTTATGAAAACTAAAATTAAGTAAAGGCCCGATGGCTAGTAGTATCGTAATTGAAGATCATCTAGAATGCATACGTTTCAATTCAATTTGATGCCAAATAATCTGGAAAGGATTGTGAAGTAGCTAGAGTGTTGGAAAAAAGAGAAAATCTGAAAATAGTTAGGAATCATGTCTTCAGAAACGGACCATAGAAAGTTTATGATGGTTTTTTTTATAAGACAGTTGCTGTAATAAGTAATGCTCTTAATATTTCAGCTTAAAATTGTGTCGAATATAAACTCAACTTGATGCTAGGATATCGCACCTTTAGAACGAAAACGATACAATTCAAAATAATCAATAAATGAGTTATCTTCATAAATTGACTTAAAACTGGTCCCTTTCTTATAAAAACATAATAAAAAGAGACCGATATAACAGTTTTGTCCTTTTCCCGCTTGAATATGGCTGTGTTTGAACTATTGTTGTATTGAGAATTTCGTTATGTAATTTTATGACGATAACTAAATTTTTTGGAATTGTGTCGTTTTCGTTCTAAAGGTGCGATAATTATGTATCCATCCGGATAGCGATCACCGTATACAAGTTGATAAAACCCGCCATAGTGGCCCAAGTATACTCTTATTCCACTTTACTGGTGGTAGGTCTCCCATATGTAAGAGTCCGTCTGGGTGGGTACCACCGCAATGTCTATTTCTACCGCCAAGCAGCAGTGTGCATGCACTATTGTGTTTCGGTTTGAAGGACGTTGTAGCCAGTGTAACTACAGGACATAGTGAGACTTAACATCTTATGTCTCAGGATGACGAGCGCAGTGGAATGCCACACAGTACTTTGTTACTCAAGGTGCTGGGTGGTGTTGCTACTGTCTATGGGTGATCGTATCGCTTACCATCAGGCGAACGGCATGCTCGTCTCGTCATTCACAGCCATAAAAAAAAAACTCGCCATAGTGGCCCACGTAAGTGTGTCGTGTTTTAGGATCAGCCTGTGTATATTCGGTTAAAATAGGCCGGCATAGTTGTGTCGCCTGGTAAGGCATAATCATGAGAAAATTTAAGTCTGTAGGCAGTATGTAACACAAACAGTTTATTGTAGGGTATTGCGTTCTACATAGAAATGAAATTCAAAGACGAATTCAACGTGATATATTGGACCGAGTACAGAGTATGCGAGTGTATATGAGAATAGTTTGCGAGAGAGTAAAATTTAATGCTTAATGCTTAGGTATATATAAATACACAAATTGATCCAGAGAATATCCCGCCCTCATACCCGCCACTGCAACTCCTGTAAGCCAGGATCGCAGTGGCACGCATTTTATGACACCGAGCGGTGAAGCTCGGCGACTCTCAGGGAACACTAATTTGTCTATAACCCGCAACGAAATTAATCAAATAGAAAGATAGGCAGGAGTTGGAAATATTAATTGTCCACTTCCATAGCAAAGCGGGAGACAAAAATAATGAACTAAGGATGTATTTTAACCCCAAGTTTAGGGACGTTTACAACTAGAAAAGCCAGTTGTAAAGCACCACGGATTAAAATTAAATGAAAGGGTCCGATCATATGAGCTGCCAAATTTGATTCCAATAATAGGCATGGCAAAATCGCCGGAAAGCACGGAAATTCCTAGTCTCTACAAGGTCCATATAGTATACAACCCCAGATGTTATTTGCATACTATCCAACATGATGTTGCGTTCATCATGCTAAAGACCACACTCCCAAAGTATGTGATGTGCAGATTGTTCATATACGTAACCAGGTGTAGAGCATGGGCACACAGGAGAGTCAACCAGCCTAAATGAAAACAGTTTACCCTTAAAATTACCGTGGCCGGTAAGAAATTGCGATACACAATGAGCTATTTCTAGCCAAGTTTTATTTAGGCTATCGCGAACGCATGGAAAGTATTTATATAAATGACGCCCTATCGAAGATACGTTACACTGCCAACGAACCTCTTTGGTGACTTGTATTGTTGAATGCTGCATTGTTTGCAGCTCTTAAGTTTCTTATCGGCCAATATCTGGTATGCGGAAGGTAAACTGTTTGTGATTTATATAAATTGTTGAATGCTCCACTATTTGGTTTCCAACTGGTAGTGATGCCACAATCTCTCCGTCAGTGGGCACTATCTGGACTCCTCTCCACTTAATATCAGGTGCAGTATGGTTACCTTGCCGTGACCGTATAAAAAAATAACTTTCTTTTCAGATGAATCCGCAGCACACAATTCCTTTGCTGACAGATGACGATTATGTCGTCTGGGACAGGTAAATATATTATGTCCAAATACAAACATGTGCCTGGTGGAATTAAATTTCTCTCTAGATCAAATGACAAATCGCTCTCTTAAGGAAAAGGAAGCACATCTGTCACAAACAATACCTTTTTCCTAACAGTACAGTTTCTAATAAAACTCAGAGTTAATCCCATACATAAAGGCAGTAAGCAGTCTCAACCTACTAAATAAGGATCTACTCAAGTCAGAACTATTATCATTTTTCCGGGTCTCGCATTCGGATTGGGTCATCTTGAAGGACACAGTTGTAAGTGACTGTCGTTGTAGTTACAATAGCCTATTGCCAACCGTAACAGGTATGAATAAAGTTTACTTGCTACAACATAGCCGAACTTTTGAGTAATTATTTTCTTTTTTTTTCTAAAAGTTTCTAAGCCTTTCATTTCAAACAAATGAATATTAATCTAAGATTTTGAACCGAATTAGATTTCCCACAATAATATTGATTTATTAAATCCAAGAGTGAAGTAGAAATAAAATAAACATTTTTTCATTGCAGCCACGCCATTTGCACATATTTGCTGAACAAATATGGCAAAGACAGTCCCCTGTATCCATCCGATGCGAAGAAAAGGGCCGCCATCGACATCAAGCTGCATTTCGACAGTGGCATCCTATATCCAGCTCTTCGGGAAAACGACGTGAGTGAAAATTATTATGTTATCAATAAAATAATGTAGGTATCGCTAAAACGTGGTTGCGGAAGTGAGCGTAGCCTTGTAGAGATGTAAGATGTAGGTAAATCCCCTCCCGTACCCACGGACTATACTTTTTTGGAACTCGTAGGTAATATAATTATTCAAATGTTTACGATTTTCTTGTCACGATCTTCAAGAATAATATCTTAATTTTCGAAACTAAAATTGTTAGGTATAGTTTAATCATTTATTCCTATAACTAAAACTCTTATTGTCTTGGTATTTCTAGGACATTTCAATTTGATATTTCTATTGTTACTATAACGAATTAAGATCTGAAAGTGATGGTAGCACATCATTCTGTGCCCACGATTTACCCAGGAAAAATATTCATCGTGTAATTTAGACCTTTGATTAATTATATACCTAGATAGAGTGACTCGCTGCAATGAAACTTAAACAAACAGGCCAACTTTTCTTAAGCTAGTATGCGTGACAGCTGTGTCATACGCTACTGCTGCATCATTCTGCGTATCCTTGTGTGCGCGCATAATGATACCAGTTATTACATGGCTTCTATTAAAACGGGGAGAAAATTATATCCATGAAGAACAACAAAAATTAATTCACTCGAACTCATTTAGTGGGGAACAGTTAGCCTCTATTTTTTTCAACGCGTTTGAAACGTTCAGTGTCTATCCAGGTATAAAATTAATCAAAGATTTAGACAATAGGATTATGTAGCATGGGTAGCGGGTGGATGCGGGCTGCTCAAGACGGGGATGGTTAACGCTCGCTTGGGGAAGCCTACGTTCAGCACTAGACGGCAATAGGCTAATTAAATGTGGACAGACGTGGTATGTTATATGTATTGGTTTAATAATTAAATTACACAAAACGACTTATCTATTGCTTGAATAGATAACAACAGAAATCCATGTCGAATTAGCAAAGGATTAAAACTTATTTAGCTAACGTAAATCTTAATCAAATTTTTTCGGCATTTTAGATAGCTGTAAAATTATCTTGTAATCACGAGTACTAGATAACAGACAATTGACATAATATTATGTGATATGTTTCCCCGAACATTTTTCCCTAGTGTGTTCCGTCATTTGATGTATTTGGGGACAAGCATACCACCAGATTGGGCACAAATTCCCGACTTCGGGCTGATACTAACCACGGGTTGGCACTAATAACCCCATATCCAATCCCGGGATTCGAACCCGGGACGTCAGACCGGTGTCGAACCGCGAACGCAATACAACTACGCCACCATGGCAGCATTTATTGGGCACAGCAGTCGTATCAAAATATAATAACGCCATAGAGGCAAGAAATTTAATTTCTATATTATAACAATTCTATAATATAAATCTCTTCTAGGAACCAATATTCTTCTGGGGAGCGACGTCATTCAAGCCCGAAGGTTTGGCCAAGATCAAATCGGCATACGAGTTCATGGAGAAGTTCCTCGCTGCGTCTCAATGGCTGGCCGGAGACGAGGTCACTGTGGCGGACATCTCTTGCGTAGCTACCATCAGTTCATTGAAGGAACTGCTGCCGATTGACAGTAAACTGTGCGTTTTATCTACTGATTTTTTTTCCTTTGACTGCCTCGGTGGCGTGGTTGTATTACGGTACGATTGCAATGCTGAGGTCTCGGGTTCGATCCCCGGGTCGGGCAAAGTGATATTGGATGTTTCTATTCAGTATCAGCCCGGTGTCTGGAATTTGTGCCCGATATGGCGATAGGCTCGCCCCCTATCACATCATGGGACGGAATGCGCATTTCGAAAAGTGGGTGCATTAGTTGCGCGAGTTAGTTGGCGTGAGTGTGTGTGTGTCTGTGTGAGTTAGTTTTACCTTTACCTTTGTGTACATACACACATCGTAACATCATCATAGCATCACACCTTAAACCGCAATACGCCTTTTACCGATATAAGAGTCACTGTGTACTTTACCGTGGATAAAGGTAGAAATCAGCTTGTAATGTGATGTCTCAAGTAAACCACTGTAGCGAGCCATAGCGCCATCTGTACGAGGTCAGTGGTATTTTTAAGACGGCAGTGCCATCTATACGGCGTCAGCACCACTTTTACGACGCTAGCGTCATCTGTATGATAGCGTTGGCGTTGTCGCCATCTATTTTTAAAACCCAGAAAAATCGTACGCCAGCGAATTGCTGGGATAAAAAGAAGCCTAAACGTTATATTAATCCAAAATCCATTCTGCAGTTTCTGCGATTATCTCCAACAAACTTAAAGGTTAAAACAATTTCAAAATTTTAATATTTTCACAAACTTTCGTATTTATGCCTAATATTAGAAAGATTCGTAGTTATATTCAACATTTTCTAAAGTTGGATACAATGTTTACAATACTGTTATTGTTTTGATCATATTTACATAACTCATACATAATATGTGCTATATTGTATTGCTAGATGATGAGGCAGTATTTATTATCATCACTTGAGCAGTTGGCGATAGCGATAACTATATTTTTAAGAGCATAATTATAGATAACGTTATCACAACGAACATTAATGTTAAATTAAACGGAAATTATATTATGGCAGAGGTGCCACAATTGAACATTTTTTTACCTTTTAAATTTATAAAATATTCTGACTTCGGTGAAATATTTTTTTTATGGCATTGAATGACGAGACGAACATACTGTTCATCTAATGGTAAGCGACACTACCACCCATAAACAGTAGCAACACCATCCAACACCTAGAGTTACAAAGTACTGAGTGGCATTCCACTGCGCTCGTCATCCTGAGACACAAGATGTAAAGTCTCACTATGTCCTGTAGTTACATTGGCTACAATGTCCTTCAAACCAAAACACAACAGTGCATGCACACTGCTGCTTGGCGGTAGAAATAGACATTGCGGTGGTACCCACCCAGACGGTCTCTTACATAATATGAGAGACCTACCACAAAGATAAAAGATGATAATGCTATTATTATTCTCTGACATTCTTAATCAGGTAGCAGTAAGACAACATGAGACCGGCGATTACAAGCTGATTGACTACGTCTCCGTTGAGCCTCTTTGTTGTAATTTCACTTTCGTCTAAAAACGGCGACTGGCATATTATTATTCTCGTCAATTTAGAGACGACTTTTTCTATCATTAATTGCTAAATTATGACCCAAAACGCGAATCATATCTTCATCGCGTCGCAGGTAAAAATATTTACCGTCTGTTTCATATCAGAATGGAATAAGGGCAACTGCTTGATGAATATAATATTCTCAATTGCTCGCGGGTCCAATGTAGCCATGTGTTAATTACGAACGTGGTACACGCAGATATATATCTGCTTGCCAAATTTCATCCAAATCTATTCAGCTTTCACGGAACTCAAAAATATAGTCATCATCAAATATAGTCAGGCTGGTGGTAGGTCTCTCATATGTAAGAGTCCAGACGGACTCGTGGTACCCACCTAGACAGGTGGGTACCACCGCAATGTCTACTTCTACCGCCAAGCAGCAGCGTGCATGCACTGTTGTGTTTCGGTTTGAAGGACATTGTAGCCAGTGTAACTACTGGACATAATGAGACTTAACATCTTATGTCTCAAGATGACGAGCGCAGTGGAATGTCACACAGTACTTTGTAAGTCAAGGTGCTGGATGGTGTTGCTACTGTTTATGGGTGGTCGTATCGCTTACCATCAGGCGAACGGCATGATCGTCTCGTCATTCAATGAATAAAAAAAAAAAAAAAAAACCCCGTATTTTTTTTTGTCAATAAAAGGGTTTAGGTATATAAATATTAATTTATATTTTGTTTTATAAATGTATTATGACAATAACTGCCTCGGTGGTCTAGTTGTATTATGGTACGACTGCAATGCTGAGATTTCGGGTTCGATCCCCGTGTCGGGCAAAGTGATATTTCAGTATCAGCCCGGAGTCTGGAATTTGTGCCCGATATGGCGATAGGCCCCCTATCACATCATGGAACGGAATACGTATGGCAAAAAGTGGGTGCACTAGTAGGCAGAGGCGCACCTCTGCCTACCCCTTCGGGGATAAAAGGCGTGAGTGTGAGTGTGTGTGATAAATGTTTAATACAAAACATTACATTCGATGCAATAAAAAAAATAAAAACGTAAAATATGTTCTGTGGTTCCTGCTTCTCTTTTTACAAACATTTTCACAAACTTTCGCATTTATAATATTAGTAAGATTGTGATGAATTCCTTCCAGATACCCAAAACTCACAGCCTGGTTGCAACGCTGCTCTCAACTTGATTTCTACAAAAAAGGAAACGCAAAAGGCGAAGCTGTATTCGCACAATTATTAAAAGAATATCTGGCAAGAGGCAAATAATTACGATGTTAATAAAATGACAACGAAGAACGTGTTCATGTGAAAATTTTAATAAATTGTTATACCATTATTTCTTTATTTAGAAACATTTTTAAAATTTATTTCATTTCAATAAATGATAAGAGATTATGAATATTTAATTTCGTCTACCATTCAATTTTCTTATAAACATACAATAATTTTAAGTTAATAATTTGATTTGTAGCCTAGTTGGGGGACGATAGCCTAGTTGGGAATGGAACGGTCTGCCGAGACAGTGTCCGCAGGTTTAAAACCCCAAGGCACACACCTCTGACTTTTTGAAGTTACGTGTGTATTGTTTATCAATTATCTTTCGCTTTAACAGTGAAGGAAAACATCGTGAGGAATCCTACATACGGACCGTATGTGACGTCTGCCAACCCGCACTAGACCAGCGTGGTGGACTAAAGCCTGACCCCTCTCAGTAGTAGAGGAGGCCCGTGCTCAGCAGTGGGCAGTATTTAATACAGGGCTGATTGCATTGCATTGCAATTTGATCTGTTGTTCTCAGTTTCCAAGTGGATTCCTAGTAGACACATTTACAATACTGGGGCCGTAGGTTAGACACTCGATAGCTATCGTTAAGATGTATCATTCTCATATATGATTGTTTTCTATAAGCGTAAACGAATGTAAAAAAACATTTTTTCTACGGCGCCAGGTTATTAGTACTCGGCCATCTACGTAAGAAATATTAAATTTGTCCTTTGTGACATGTTGAGGCACAAATAAGTCATAGGCTAAGCGGTCTTAAATATAGAAATAGCTCAAATACGAAATTACATGACATACAATAATTTTAATAGACAAATACAATCCATGCTATGATTTTGATGCTTGTAGACGAAAACGGTTTTAAGAGAAGCCAACTCTTACTTTCTTCTGTGTATTTCACAATACAAACTGGTGGTTTACTGGTGGTAGGTTTCTCATTATGTAAGAGGACGTCTGGGTGGATACCACCGCAATGTCTATTTCTACTGCCAAGCAACAGTGTGCATGCACTGTTGTGTTTCTGATTGAAGGACATTGTAGCCAGTATAACTACTGGACATAATGAGCTTAACATCTTATGTCTCAGGATGACGAGCGCAGTGGAATGGCACACAGTACTTTGTAAGTCAAGGTGCTGGATGGTGTTGCTACTGGTTATGGGTGGTCGTATTGCTTTCCATCAGGCGAACGGCATGCTCGTCTCATCATTCAATGCTATAAAAAAAAAAAGTTTATAATAGTAACGCCCGAATACTCAAACGCTACTTAAATATTTAAGATGGCCTTACGGATTTAAGCATTCATTATGCTTCAAATTGGTATACTGAAACGTTACTTATCTCCTAACCTTAAATTTAAAGAGACTTAGTATAAGGTTCGCTTATTGATTCAAAGGGTATTCACAAAAACTGCTTAAAGTTTGACAGCTATGCAAGGCTTCCTCATATGGCTGTTAATAGAAATTAATTTGACAGTGCTTCAGAGTAGTCTCAAATTTTTACGTTCAAATCTTTAATCATTTTATGGTGTAATAACTATTTATTATATTCTCTTTGGATTTAATAAAATGTCTTTTTATTCACTATCATCATTGTCTGAGGAGGGATATAGTTTCAATCAATAAGTGAAGAAATCGAGTTAAATTAAACGCTTTCGAAGAATACAATGAGGATGAATTTAATAGAAGATTCCGACTCAGCAAGGAAACAGCTTTTCGTTTATCTTCCTTAATTCATAACAATATCCAGCCCGTCGCAAAAAGAAACCAAGCAATCCAACCGATAGACCAAGGTCATCAGGGATATTTTTGACGGGGAACAACCAACGGTAGTAACATCGTATTGTATAGTCAGCAGCATAAGTAGATGAACAAATTCAAAATTTCAAATTGCCTACATACTTTCGTGTTCTTACTAATATGTTTTTTCTCTTCACATCAATGTTAAGAATATAATAATTAATAAACTATTTCTAACAATGAATATGTCATACGTAATAAAAACCATCTGCACATAGTACATAAAATACACATAATAATTAAATATAATAAATAGTCATATAACATTAAAAAAGATTTTTAAATTGCGTATCATGTTTTTTGATTTATCTATTTATAAAGTTTCAAAAATAATAATGCGTGAAACGACACATAAATATCAATTTATTAAAATTATGTAAGTAATCGACAACAAACTTTTTATAATCTATAGCAAAATAACTGCCCCTTAACCGATTTTTCCATCAAATCTTTATAAGTACGTTTGAGAATGCCATTTAAAATAAGAAACCTGTTAAAATTAAGTAGGACTCAGATAACTTGGTTGGTTGAGTAGCGTTTAAGTATTCGGGCGTAAGCCTTTAGGAATCGTATAGACTATTCAATACTGAATACTACATAAACATAAAAAAAATACTTGGTTAAACAGTATCTTCAAACCTACATACACATACTTCAGTATGTATCGACTTAAATAGGTCGTTTAATAAAAAAGTAACCATAGCAAACACATTAGTATCGATACGCCATTACCTGGTATTAGTAAATGCATCGGCCTTGTTTGTCATGTCCTTAATGGACGTGTAAATAATGGTTCAATACGCGATCAGTTACTTTCATTTGGGAAATAGTCAATATGGCATTAATAAAAGTAATATTGAATAAAATAAAAATCTGCAAACTGTTTTAGTAGATCATTTCGGATCTATAAACAGAATGCCTATTTGGCACCATTAACTAGAGATATGAAATTTTATTGCTGTTCACTCTTTATAGCTTTGGTTAAATTAAACACAAAAGGAACACTGGAAAAGTAAAGACTAAATTAAACCACAACTGGCAAAAAGAAACCTGAAAGATGTGAAAGTTCATAAATACAAATTTAAATGACTTGGCTTCGTACCAAAAGCGAACGTTGGCAATGAAGTAACATTCAGAAATGATAGGTGCGCATGGATTTTTTTTAAATCCTTCTAAACGACATCAAGAGAGTTTTATGAGCACCCAGTGGCCAGCGTGGTATCAGCTCGTGAAATCAGCCCTTATGTATACAAACTTAAAATAGAGCTATAGACATAAGGGACGCCATGAGGGCGTGTAAGGAAAAGTGATGCCAATATAAATGAAGTAAGACAAGAAGAAAAAGGTTATTAAAGATCGGCACACTGTGTAGGAAATGACAATGAAATTCAATTGATTGACCTGATGACAGAAATATAATATTCAAGCCGGCACAGTTAAAAACCTAATAATCCCACCAAATGTTCCTTTTCCAATTAAGAATCGTGATTGCTTTGGCTAGTGAAATAAACTAGGCACTACAACCTCACTGGCATACTAAAGAATAACGTTTACCCACAGCTCTGCGAGGCAAGAAATGAGTTCAAAACTTTAGGATTATATTGGGAAGATAGAAAGTTTTATTTACATCGTTGAACGTCGATGACTTTGGAATTGGCAATTTTATTGAAATTAAAACATTAGTCGTAACAGAATTACCAGTATTGCCAATCAACTGTTAACCTGCACTACGGCAGCGTTGTGGACTAAGTTTTTAGTTCTTAGTAATAGAAGAGGCCTGGGTGTAGCAGTGGATTAGTATAATAGTATTATTGCCATTAATATCCTCTGACCCGGTAAATTCTACACCGCATCTGTATGTACGTAGCGCAATATAGTTTACCCATCAACAAGGCACGATGATTATCCTCAAGGTCGCCACATTGATGTCGTCTTGATTTAATGGATGGACCGGTTGAAACCGATGATTCATCACAAGAAGCTACTATACATAATCACTTTATTGTGGTCTAATAAAATCATTCGATTTCCAAATCATGCAATCAAAATCTAGTGAGAGTTTTACTCCGAGACATATCGGAGTTAGGCAAATACTGATAGCACTGGTTCCAACTTTTTTTTATTTTTTTTTATGGCATTGAAAGCTATTCGAGAATAAAATGCATCATACAAACAACAGTTTTCTTGGCACGTTATAACATCTTAATATATTTCTCATTAAAGCGATAATTTCATCTTCGATATCTGTTTACATTTGCCATTTCTATATTTACTTTGATAAGTTTAGTCGATCAGCGAGATTTGAAGTATCGATTGGTGTTATTCGGTATGCCGTATCCAAATGGATATGTAGCATCGTGTAACGCTTAATGAAACCGGACTTGTGACATAAACATTTGAGAGTTGGCGTTGAGCGACCGCGTCGTAAGAACACGAACGTGAGTAAATATTTATTGAACATCTAGATATTACGCATTATTTCTTAATATTACGCGGGTTTTAAAAATTATTGTGTTGGAAAAAAATGTGTGAAAAGTAGTTTTTGTAGTTGAAATTCTGGTTCGTGATAATTTCTTATGAGAGCAGATTTCTCTCTTTCCATAAATCTACACTGGTCTATGCCTATTAGTATACCTTTGAAAGGACATGTCCAAAAACGGGCATAAAATTTGTAATATTGACAATGTATATAATATAATATTTCGATAGATCTCCTAAAAACTAACCCTTTACAATAAATCGTTTATTTGTAAGAGAGATTTTGTCGTTGTTAGTCTGATTTTGAGGTTTATGTAATTTTATTTTACTTAAAAACTACACTTGTAACGGATTTTGATTTGCCCGCACGTTGGTAGCCAGATGTAACGGTACTTGGGGCTGGTGATGGGGGAAACACAGTCTCAGGTTCCAAGAGTCTTTATTCGTATTCAGACGAGATATATACAAATGTTGTGGATAGCCTACTGAAGGTGAAACGTCCCACGACGTGGAAGCGTTCCCTACTTCTAAACTACACGTCGGTCCCAAAAATAGTCCCACGCAGTGGAAGCTAAATTCGGAAGCCGGAATCGTAATTTGTAAATCAAGGAATATCTATGCACTAACCACTATCCACCTTTAACCACCTTTAACCACACTGTGTCACAAAATTCCTCCGCAGGTCATGTTTCGCCGGAGAATCTTGATATCGCGATTCATAATTTGTACGTATCCGTAGCAGCGCCGCAGCAGCGCCATCTCTCGGCGACGTGATGGGACTACTCTTTTGTATGAGGTGTTACACACTTAAAATGTTTTTTTTTTATTTATAGTAATAAATGGAGGAGTCTATAAATATCTTTTAATGGATCCAAGATCCATATCTTGCCCCTTTACTATCCCTAAAGTTTGAGCCTGGTTTAGATTTTGAGGCCCAGCACCCATACAAAAAGCGAATATCTCCTTTCCTCTTATTTTAGAACTCGAGGATAAGTTTAAAGTCTCGTGGAAATTGTGGATATTTTTCTACTTACCTCCTTAATAATAAACGGTGTATACGTTGTAAACGTCAGTGATAGTGTTTTGTTTATGAATGGCAAGTTATTCCGATGTCTAGTGTCGACAATACTGCCATTGTCAATTGTGGACCGAGTACTCGTGTCTGTTGGTAGCAAAGAGTTGGAGGTCACAGCTAAAACGAGTTGATTACGTTGGTTTACTCGACACTCGACAGTGTGTGTTGCATCGGCAATGAACCTAACGTATTAGATAACGGCAACTCAGTGATGGTTATTCAGTGTTTGTCTTGCTATGTTGAGTGACATTTACCGTCAGAGGAAGTGAGACAAAACATTATATAACTATGGCGACGTATAAAGCAACTACTAGGCCCTTAATAAATATGGCTGCTATTACAGTTCAAAATGAAATTGATTGGTTTAAGGGCAAGATCAGTAATTTAAAAACTCGGATGAATCAGCTCACTTAGCGCCTGTTTAACGATGTCGTGAATATAGGCTTATCGTCAAATATAATATAGGGTGACCAAATGCAAAAGTCTAGCCTCCAAATAAATGGTAAACACGTATTACGTTAACTGGTGGATAACATTTACTTGAACATTGTGAAAGTACCTTAATACAATAATTTATGACTCGATTTTGTATAACACTAGTTTTTGCCGACGGCACCGTTCGCATAAAAGTCCTTTCCCAGAATATGACTTTTACTGATATTTACGAAGTATAAACCTTACGTCTGTCTATTTGTGTACCTTCATTCTATCTGGTAATATGGGCAAAATCTGTGAAGTCTCAATGCAATTGTTACTTACTGTTAGAAAATAAATTTTATAATAGAGGTTTTAATGTTTGTGATGGTATTTGTGTTCGGTTACATTTAAAAAGGAAAAGTGTCATTGATGCTGTCAGTGGTCGGATTTGTTCTCTCCGTGAAATACGATGTATAACGAACATACTGATTCACTAATAAATTTATAGAAATCTTACTCAAACCTAATTTATTTAAAACTCGCAGCCCAATAGGTTATGGGTCCAGAATGCTTCACAGCACAAATTGAGTAAAGAGTAGAAAAACTACGAAAATGTTGGAAAATAATTGAAAATCAAAGACCGTGATTCTAGAAAATTCACCATAAGTCACGAGTTCTATAAAGATTGATAAATTTAACGGAGATGGATGATGGCCTTTATGTTCGGTTACATTTAAACAGGAAAAGTGTTCTTGATGCTGTCAGTGGTCGGATTTCTTCTCTCCGTGAAACACGATGTAACTAACGTACTGCTTTTACTCCACTAATCAATTTATAGAAATCTTACTCAAACCTAATTTATTTAAAACCCGTTTACTACCTAAACGGTTTAAATTATTGACAACTTAATTAATTTATTTTATGTTCCACATTATTACATGACTAGCATTGCGCGCGGCTCCGTCCGCGTGGCAAAGCTTTTCCGGGATAAAAAGTAGCCTATAGCACTCAGGAGTAATGTAATCTCCTATTAGTGAAAGAATTTTCAAAATCGGTCCAGTAGTTCCTGAGATTAGCGCGTTCAAACAAACAAACAAACAAACAAACTCTTCAGCTTTATATGATAGTATAGATTAACTGCCACTGTGGCGTAGTTGTTTGCGCGGTACGACTTTCGCTGCGAGGTCTTGGGTTCCAATCCCAGGTCGGGCAAAGTGATATCAGGAATCGCAAGTCTCAGAAGTAGATATACTGAAATGGAGGAAGGTGATATTAACATTTCATTTGAAGGAGACATGCCAGACATTTCTTAGATTAATCTCGCTCTATCACTTGATTCCTCATATGACGGAAAAACTCCCAAACAGGTACTAGAAGATTTGAAGGAAAGGGACACAATATCCGACAATGATCAGGAGGAGTGATATGAAACGGATGATCACCCCATTCATAACCAAGACTGCAATCCCTTGAATTGCCATATGCTTCGCATGGTAAAATTATCCGAACTGATACAAAGTGCCATAGATCCATCAGATCCTAAATTCATTAAACAAGTAAAATTAGTACGCTCTCTATATACCTTGCAAAAGATACCCTTTCTACACAATTTCAGATATTCATCAGAGTCGCAATCCCGGACTGGATGGTTTTGAAAGAATCACTAATCCAATCCTGTCAATGCAGTTATAAAGCATTATTTATTCCTATGCATTAAAAGCATGAATCAGGTATATCAATTACAGCATGGAAAGATTTTTACAGGGCACATGCCAACGCTTGGTCAATAGATAATTGATTAACAAATGTCACGTCTCCTCACATCAATTCAAGAAGCAGAATCAGATGGATAGGACCTTCCAAGACGACCTCACCAGACAACTCAACCCATTCACACGAAGTGTATCTGAGCTGAATGAAAATATAGATTCAAAAGTCCTAGCCATGTCTAGACCTCAAGCTGTCTATCAAAGTCTATGACTCCATTAAGACCTCCCACCACAGAGTCCGTGAGCTCTCCCCAACAGGAAATACCAGGCCTTGTTGAACTAATCCCACAGACTATTTATAGATCCCCTCATGCTAAATTGACAATCAATGCTCATGGAGAAATAATGCTAATACCTGAACCTAGGGCATGCAATATCGGGAGGTTTTGAGTTCCGGAATTGATTTGCGATATTCGGGACCATAGCATTCGCCCGTGCTCAGCAGTGGGCAGTATATAATACAGAGCTGATTGCATTCGGGACCAAGTTCCGGAATTCTGGAATTGGTTCCGGAACTGATGATCATACATTATTTTACGTATCTAAGAAATAAATAACGTTTTTTTATAACATAAAACAAACGATATATTTTTTACTAACTGGTTATTCAAAGTTTGACAAATTACAGTTCGTAAATTGAAAATAGCTTCTATGTTCGGCTGGATGTATTTTTTTTTTGTATGTTTACTGATTTCTCCGTCAATTGTGGACCAATTTCTTCTTATTTCCCTTAGGAGCCGATAATTTACATGCTAATCCAGGACATGGTCTACCCGTGTGTCAAATTTCATCCATAGTCGTTCAACGGTTGCTGCGTTTAGGTACTTCTAAGAAACATCCAAACTCTAAAATATTTTCAAAAACTATCTCAATTAGAAGTTTAGTTAGTAAGATTATTATGATATGTCCTAACTAAAATCGTGCAGCGATTTCATATGCTGGCTTCTTTTGTTACGAAACACGAAGTTTAATCTCCAAGGAAATGTGAGACAAACAGCTCTTAAAAAAAATATAATGTTAACAAGTTGATAAATTGATCTCAGTTAATTTCCAATGAACAATTATTTTGTTGTTTAAAACGTAATTTTACATCTGTATAAGTAAAGGAACACTAGATGCTAGTGGTAATGTAAGTAAATTGACGAAATTATGAATTTCTCGGTTAGTATTTATATATTATACGTAAAATATATGAATATTGGAATTCCGATATTACGTCATATAATTCCGAAATTGAAATATGGGTAAATTCGGTCCGAAATTCCGGAATTTCGGATTGCATGTTAGGACATAAGACAGGACACAGACAGGTAGGCCTGAATCCCAAAGATCCCGTCCGTTGGCCAAATTGGTTAATCTTCATATCAGAAAGAAAACATTAATTGATGTCCTTAATCAAGATCTAGACACTCCTGTAGCTCGGTTAACAACACATCCTAAACCTGTGAGTGACTTCAATGGACGCGGAAATATCAGATAAGACAATTTCTGGGGAGTAATTTTGGTGACATTCCAGACAGTGATTCTCAATGGATAAGACACAGCCCCTTCAATAAGAGGACAATCCCAAAGAATCCGTTCGTACACCAGTCAATGATATTTATAATCTTATCGCACTATGGAAAGGAACAAACACGGCGAAAAGAGGGTGCACTAGTTGCGCCTCTGCCTACCCCTTAGGGGACAAAAGGCGTGAGTGTGTCGATTATAATTATACATTGATTGATAACTTAATGAAATTAATTGAAATAATTTAGTCGAACCCATAAAATGTTATACATTATTTAGATTCCGTCAATATTAACTCTACCACCAGTTCGGAAAGCAGTTCTCACCAGAGAACGGGCAAGAAACTCACACACACACACACACACTCACGCCTTTTATCCCCGAAGGGGTAGGCAGAGGCGCAACTAGTGCAAAACTTTTCGCCGTTATTCCGTCCCATGATATGATAGGGGGCGAGCCTATCGCCATATCGGGCACAAATTCACGACTCCGGGCTGATACTGAATAGAAAAACTCAATATCACTTTGCCCGACCCGGGGATCGAACCCGAGACCTCAGCATTGCAGTGGAACCGTAATACAACTACGCCACCGAGGCAGTTAAGAGGCCAAGAAACTCTAATTTAATTATCAATCCTTCCTTACATAGTATGAACGAACGTCGCTCACCGCCTCTACGCGATAAACACAAAATCAACCTAACGGATTTCGATTAAATTTGGTATGGAGATAGTTTAGAGACATTGGGAAAGGTTTAAGGCTACTTTTTATCCCAGGAACATATATTATAGCGTGGCTTTTATCCCGGAAAAACTTACACGCGGGCGAAGCCGTAAGCAAAATAGTTATCAATAAAAACAGTTGCTTTCTATCGCATAGTAATAGCATAGTACAAACTTCCATTAATAACAACTAATCCTATTTGATTGGAAACGGATAGCGCATCTGCTGTACCCTGTTTATCAGTTACTATTAAAGTTTGCACAGGCTAACTTCCCATTCCCGTACGAATTAGACGATTTGGTTGTAGCTGAATACCTTCCTCAATTGCACACCTTTACAAACATTTGCATTCGATTATAGCTTTTGGTCTCGGATCTGTTCTTTGCTGGGACAAAAAGTTATAGCACTGACGTTAATTTACTTTCAATTGTCATATCGGGCACAAATTCCAGACACCGCGGTGCAATTCTGTAGAAACAGTTAGCGTGAAGTGAGGCGACTTCGACATCTCGGGTGAAATTATGACACAAACCAGTGTGACGATCGAAATCTTTGTTTACAGAATCCTATTAGTGTAATATACATAAGATCTCACTTATTAGTAAGTGAGTGTAGTTCGATTCACCGTGATTCTCATCTTATGGCGCTAGTGTAGATTGCACTGAGGATTCAGAAGTGAGCTCGATAATGAGATCTTACAGAATAGCATAACTGATACTGATCAGAAAAGCTCAATATCACTTTAATGTAAAATATTTTGTTGCGGTTGTTTTATGCCATTCGTATTTGAGTAACTATGTGTAATTTTTCTAGTAATCATGGTGCTGACCCTATACAAGTTGGACGCGAGTCCCCCAGCCCGAGCCGTGATGATGGTCATCGAGGCGTTAAACATACCCGACGTCGAATACGTTGACGTGAACTTATTGGAAGGAAGTCATCTCAGCGAGGAATACACTAAGGTAATTTCAATTAAATTTCGATATTATCCCGCCCTCACACCCACCACTGCAATTCCTGTAAACCAGAATCGGCAGTGGCACGCATTTTATGACACTGAGCGGTGAAGCTCGGCTAGTCTCAGGGAACACTAATTAGTCTTAACCCGCAACGAAGTTAATCAAAAAGGATACGGAGGAGTTGGAAATATATTTTTCCTCTTCCCTTCTTAACAAATCTAATATTTTAAGATTACTTTTTTTTTTTTTTTTTTTTTTTTTTTTTTTTTTTTTTTTTTTTATGGACATTACGGTCAGTAGCCTGACGCGAGTCGGCTTTTCTGACCACACCGGACTTTCGGGCGAACGCTTTAGACGCTCCAACCCTTTACATTTAAACGACCACGCTGAGGGCACCCCCTAAGTGGGGTACGAGCCTCGGCTTAAGATTACTGCGATATACTATTCTATGGACGGTTTATATTCATAATAACCTAATATAACAGCTTCCTGCAATTGTGTAAATTATGAATGTTTGTGTAGCAATTAGGTAACGTTCAGTCAGCCACACAAGTAGATGAACAAATTTTCAAAACGCTTCTGCACGTTCAATCCAGTTGAAATATTCTTTTTTCTTTATCTAAAATAAAGTTAACCCTGTGAAGTTTATTTTAGTGCAGAAAAAACAATTTTGACACTGACGCAAAAGTTTAAACGCGATTTGACATTTTGAATTTGTTCAGTTACTTATGTGGCTGACTGTACATGATACCAAAACCATAAACTTAAAATGGTCCGCAAACCTGACGTCAGAATTACTAGCCACTTTGATCCATTAAAATTATGTTTACGCACAGGTAGCAATGATTCTACTAAAAAATAGCAGATAGTAAATATTACACAATATAGTTTAATTCGTAAATCTCGTTTGGTCGAGCCATCTGGACTCTCACTGCGAAGGACTAAACAAAAAAATACATTTTATTACGCCATTGATCATAATCCAATTATTTACAACATTGATATATATTCACACACAAACACATACTCACGTCTTTTATCCCCGAAGGGGTAGGCAGAGGCGCAACTAATGCACCCACTTTTCGCCATTCTTATTCCGTCCCATATATTCCGTCCGTCCGTTCCGTCATATATATTCGTTTTTAAAATATATAACCAAGTCGCAAATAATGAGTATGCCATAAATCTATACTATTTACATGAAACTAGCTTTTCTTGCGGCTTCGCCCGCGTGATAGTTTTTCTGGGATAAAAGTCTCCCTTTATTTTTTTCCGTGATAAAAAGCCCATGTCCTTCGCAGCGCCTCAAACTATCTCTATACCAAATGTCATTGAAATCCCTTGGATAGATAGTGTTTGAATTTAAGACGGACAGAAAGACGCGGTGGGGGACTTTGCTTTATAATATGTAAGGATAATTTAATGACTTTAGGTACTGGACTCTAGGACTGCCTCGGTGGCGTAGTTGTATTACGGTAAGACTGCAAGGCTGAGGTCTCGGGTTCGATCCCCGGGTCGGGCAAAGTGATATTGGATTTTTCTATTCAGTATCAGCCCGGAGTCTGGAATTTGTGCCCGGTATGGCGATAGGCTCGCCCCCTATCACATCATGGGACGGAATACGCTTGGCGAAAAGTGGGTGCACTAGTTGCGCCTCTGCCTACCCCTTCGGGGATAAAAGGCGTGAGCATGCGTTTTAGGTACTATAAATCCAAAAATTATTAATGTGTATTTTGCAGATGAATCCACAACACACTGTGCCGCTGCTCAAAGATGATGACTTCCTTGTATGGGATAGGTATTTATTAGCATACATAGCATACATACAAAAACTTATTAGCATATCCATAACGGCTTATTTTATTTTTTCTAATCGACTCTTACATCAAATTTAAATAAAAACGTTATTGCTAAATTAGTTTAATATAATATTTAATTATTTAGACGTCACAATACGGCGCATAGTCGATCCTATTCTTATTTGAATCGCTTTGTTCAAGCTGAGGCTTGTAAGTAGTACTATGAGTACAGTAGTTACTATTAGTAGTTTCCCAAACCTCAACGCAAATGGACTTCTACCTAGTCCACTTGATCAACTAGTTAATTTTGCAGTCACGCCATAGCTGGTTACCTAGTCAGCAAATACGGAGCAGACGATTCACTCTACCCAACCGATCCAAAGAAGAGGGCGATCGTCGATCAACGACTGCATTTCGACAGCGGCATATTATTCCCAGCACTTCGTGGAAGTCTTGTAAGTGAAGGAAGCTATTTAATACCATTAGCGCTTCATCGGTAACAAAGGAAATGTAAAAAAGTACTAGTTCTTTGAAAAGTGTTTCTAAACCATTTTTACTAAATAATTTTTAAATCACCATAGTTATTCTTTGTGTCTTATCTGCCCTCATGGGCGTAGCTAGAGTAATATTCCTTGCAGTGTCCTAGACTAAAAAATAGAATGACTTTTATGTATTTGCAGTTATGATAATTTTGATCGTTTTAAAAAAATATAGTCGTAGGATGCTTAAAAATCCTGTGGGTTGGCACCAGATAATTCCGAGTTGGGCACGGACCACCCGGCCCCTCGTCTTTATACATCTATGTCTAAACTCGTAACTTATGATCAGCGTACATCTTACAAATATTATAAAAAAAGAACATATTCGTTCAGAAGGTCATAGGTTTCCTAAAACTTTAAAAACTAACGGTTTATTTTAGGAGCCTGTAATATTCTGGGGCGAGACAGCCTTCCGACCAGAATGCTTGGAGAAGGTGAGGAAAGGATATGATTTCGTGGAGAAGTTCCTCAACTCCACCTGGATGGCTGGCGAGGAATTCACCGTCGCTGATATTTGCTGCGTCGCTAGTATTAGCACTATGAATGACATCATCGTCCCCATTGACGAAAGCTCGTAAGTATATTTTTGTACCATCAGATACTCCCAAAGCGATAGAAAAACTGCTATAATCGATAATCGCATATCTTTGATACAATTTCGAGAATAAATCAATCAAAAGAAGGGCATGTTTCACGAGTTTAACGAAATTTTCATTTGACAGAATAATGTAGTTAGTGCATTCATTTATAACCATTTATTTGGGAGCAGATTAGAATATGACTTTTGTATTTGCTTATGTGACACATAGAATTTGTCAGCAAGTGGTGAAGTCCGCCCTTGATCTTCTATTTTAAATTGCCAGATATCCGAAGCTGTCAGCATGGTTGGAACGTTGTTCCCAACTTGATGTGTACAAGAAGAAAAACGCTCCAGGCAACGCCCTGTGCCGTGATCTCGTTGCAAGTAAACTGTCCTGAAGATAGACACAGTAATGAAGTCTTATTGCACAAAGTATACTAAGTGTAACAGCGCATATTGGTAGGAATAAGCAAAGGATTTTCGATTTTACACTAAGTAAATATTTTAAGCACTTAAATGTAAATTTAATCACATCAAGATTACGACGCACATTCAAAACCTTAAGTTGCTGTTTGTGGTTTTCGCACAAGTATTTTGATTATTATATTTATTAATTATGTATTGTAAATGTTGTTGTATTAAAGTAATACTTCTTTACACACTCATAATTCATTGTTTTATTGAAGTTTAAAAATTCTAAATTAAGTGTCCCCAGTGTAGCTATATCTTCGATAACATCATTCTTTGAAACATCTGTTAAGATCGTAATAGGTTTAGGCCCCGTTTTTTCAACTATAGTTATCTTTTTCTCCGGGTCATATTAAGCTGGACGCTCTCGCAGCACCTGGAGCACTCGAAGCTCTGCGAGCGCGTTCAGCTTAATAACACCGATGATTACCCTAACTACAGTTGAAAAAACCCGGTCTTAATGATGAATAAATCGTTTAGTGAATACCTTTCCATAACATTGGGTATATAGAAAGTGCTTTTTCAGCTAACAAAATCACATAACAAAGACGTAGCACTGTGCTAGAAATCCATCATACACTTCCTACTAAATAAATAAACTATTTTCATGGGTGTATTTTGATAATTTAACTTATTACACGAGAAAAACCTACCAAGAAATTTCCATTCTCAAGTGTCTACACTTAAATCGTACCAAATGGAGCACAATATTTTACTCTAAGTGCACGAAGAGACCGCAAACGATAACTTAAACCTCAGGAATGTTACGCTACTGCTTACTAAACATCGTCTTAGCAGTCAAGCCGGCTTTATTATGGGGACCGTCAAGGAAGTACCTAATTCACGTCTGAGATTTTGTTTGTTCTACCCACTTTTAGCTAAAAACGAGATAAAATCAAATAATAAAATAGGTTCTAAAAAAATGATTCTGACTTTGCCATTGCTTCCGCAATGTGGTGCAAGTTAAGAATTTCG
Organism: Sphinx pinastri; assembly: GCA_947568825.1. Classification (NCBI taxonomy): domain Eukaryota; kingdom Metazoa; phylum Arthropoda; class Insecta; order Lepidoptera; family Sphingidae; genus Sphinx; species Sphinx pinastri. Next base: position 11,063,680 of record OX387636.1, on the reverse strand, counting down.
GTTTCAAGGACATATCATTAGAATTACTGGGTATTATGAGACAAACACAGAGCTCTGTTATTTAAAATTCAGCTGTTGTTGCTATTGTTGTATGCAGTCGTGAGGCTACTCATTAGGCGAGTTGCTGTTGCGGCTTGCGTCTAGTCTGTGAGTTGTATAAAAAAAAACATCACATGAGACGCCTTTATCACCAAAGAAGTACCCTGAGAAGCAACCACTCCGCCAAGTGTGTTTACTGTTTCCTCCTATGACGTGATGGGGGGCGAGCCTATCAACTCCTTTCATATAAAAAAAAAAAACAACTTAAATAAATTGGTCAGCTGCATAACCGGAACCTAGGACTACACAGTTGAAAACCGTTTTAACTCCACCAAACCAATGGAACGAAATTAAATATTCTTAATCAATAAATACACAAACAAGTTACCAACGTAAATATCAAACTAGTTCTCTTAATGTATTCATTTTCAATTTATTTATAATGTAGAAAATATTATGTAGTAGTATTGTCATTGGATCGGTGGAAACGTGTGGTGTTTTTGGAAAATTTATCATTTCTTTGGAATCAAAGGCAAGTAAATAGAAAATTAAGTTATATTTTTAGTTATAATTTGATTCCGACATTCTGCATTGGTTTATATAAAAGCGATTGTAACTTGTAGATCAATACATTATTCAAAAGAATCTATGCTTAGAAAAATGTGTCGATCTGGTCACTTTCTTGTACCTACACATTTATGACCTCTACAGATTAATTAACGCTGCATACAAAGTCTTTTCATATTTAAAAGCGAATTGCAGACGATTTCGTACAAAATTTATGGAGAAAACATTTAGCAATTTCTGTCCTTAAAATTACTTTAACGTCGGACAGTGGCTTTTGATCCTCATAAGCAAGCAGATCGATTGGCATGAAAAAGATTTTTGCATAAATTGCCAATTTTTCAGAATAGCAATTGTTCCTGCCTCGGTGGCGTAGTTGTATTACGGTACGACTACAAGGCTGAGGTCTCGGGTTCAATCCCCGGGTCGGGCAAAGTGATATTGGATTTTTCTATTCAGTATCAGCCCGGAGTCTGGAATTTGTGCCCGGTATGGCGATAGGCTCGCCCCCTATCACATCATGGGACGGAATACGCTTGGCGAAAAGTGGGTGCACTAGTTGCGCCTCTGCCTACCCCTTCGGGGATAAAAGGCGTGAGCATGCGCGCGCGCAATTGTTCCAAAGATTTCTTTAAAAACAATCACTTATTCAGTAAAGATTCCATACATTTACTGGTGGTAGGTCTCTCATTATGTAAGAGGCCGTCTGGGTGGGTACCACCGCCATGTCTATTTCTACCGCCAAGCAACAGTGTGCATGCACTGTTGTGTTTCGGTTTGAAGGACATTGTAGCCAGTATAACTACTGGACATAATGAGACTTAACATCTTATGTCTCAGGGTGACGAGCGCAGTGGAATGCCACACAGTACTTTGTTAGTCAAGGTGCTGGATGGTGTTGCTACTGTTTATGGGTGGTCGTATCGCTTACCATCAGGCGAACGGCATGCTCGTCTCGTCATTAAATGCAATAAAAAAAAAAAAAAAAAAAAAAAAATACAAATGTGCATACTTAACACATACATTTAAAAACTCAAGAAGTAACCGCATAGCACAATTCTTCAAACACCTTTGATTTTGCTACACTATAGAGTGTCCTACTTTTGTTTGAAACAAACTGGCTTTGTTAAAAGTTAAGAAAACCTTTACCTTGCTTTGTGCAAGAGTATTTGTTTTCTGTTTTATACAAAATGAGTGTGTAATATTACTTTTACCAAGAACTAATAACAGCGTTTGTAAAGATATTTAGAAGTTAGGCATAGATACCGCTGAACTGATTTGGATGAATCTCCTTAAGATACCTACACGGTAATTTTGGGATTTTTTTTCTTGGCTGATCCACTAGCAACACTTAGTTACTATAATACTGTACGAGTTTTGGTGGGAATTTGGAAGTGTCATGAGATGCTCTTGTTTTAATTCATTATTTTGGCGATACTTAGTGTTATATTGCATAATTCTGGTGGTATATTATCCAATATAGTTCTATTAAAGAGCTCAAATGAAGTGAATTGAAATAACTGTGCTAATCAAGTGTTTGTTTTGTTGCCGCCACAATTCCTCGATAAAGTCTTGGTAAGGTAGCCACTCGATATATCGATTAAAATTATTTATAGCTAATCAAACTAATAGAAATTTGAATAGAATATTGTATGTAATTTAAAGACTGATTAGTAGATACGAGTTACTGTTCACTAAAACATTGTAAAGGTGTGAAATAAAAGCCTTTTTTATTTTTATTTTATTTATTTATTTAAGGTAGCCACTGCTTTACTTCGATTCTACTGAGGATAAAAAAGTAACAAGTATGCGCCTGAAGGACTTATATCCATGGACAAGAATAAATAATAAAATAAAATTATTATGCTATTGATAATTATTTATACAGGTTATTCCACAAAATTTAGATTCTTCTCAAGAAGCAAAAACAATATGGGATTTATTTTGTACAAGAAAGACACTAGCCCTCCTTGCAGATCAGTGAGGATGGTTCTTCACGCGCTTGGCATCACTGACGTCACGTTAGTTGACGTCAATCTACCACAAAAGGAACATCTTAAAGAAGAATACATCAAGGTAAGTGAATAAAAAGAGCATGTTATTATTATTAAAACAATCAAAGTTAATTAGATGAGCAAGCTAAAGTGGCAGTGGGCAGGGCATATATAGTTCGTAGAACTGACGGCAGATGGAGCAAAAGGTTCTCGAGTGGAGGCCACGTATCGGCAAGCGCAGCGTCGGACATCCACCTGCAAGGTGGACGGACGACTTGATAAAGGACGCAGGGACCCGCTGGATGCAGGCCACTTTCGAAAGGTCCGTCTGGAACTCTTTAGGGGAGGTCAATATTCAGCAGTGGACTTCATGTGGCTGATGAGGATGATGATGACGTGTCAAAGATAATATTATGTAATTTTTTATTGAAAGAAGTGAAGAAAATCAATGTACACAAGAGTTGTAGCTAGTGTGAGTTATAATGTATTTACCAAGAATAATAAAATATAGATACAAAGATTAGTCAACTGTAACGTTGCTAGGAACCTTAACGCTCTTCGTAAACTGTCTATCGTTTACGTCACTATAACTACTAACAATATAAAGATAACTAACAACTAATTTAAGATATATTTGTACGGATCTCCTATTTTCTTTGAACTATATGGATAGGAAAGTAATAGCGGAGCCAATTAGTTTCGTACTACTAATACTTTCTATTATTTTTAGTGAACTATTATGGACAACAGACTACGACCTCAATTTTTAAAGTATCATTAAATATTATTTATGTCAGGATACCTCGAAACATTATACCTATTTATTGATATCAAATTTATTACGAAATTTACATCAAAAGCGATATCAAATAGTTTCTTAATTGCAGCTCGAGAGAAATTGCAATTTGTAGCCAACATTTTTGTTAAAAAATGAGACGAATTTTAAACAATCATAATATTTTTTGTGCTTTCAAAAACTTTATAAAGTTACGGCAAAAAATTAATTCTGCTAATTATTTTTTTTTTGCCCCGTCAGATAAACCCTCAGCACACAGTCCCTACGTTGAAAGACGGCGACTTAATTATTTGGGACAGGTAAGACGTGCCTTTATTTTAATAGATTCACAAAAGAAATAAAACCGGTGATTATGTCGTAAAGTGGACTTAATTAAATTTGAAGACAGTTTTTATTATTAAATTTCCATTGTTACTACCATAAATTATACACTACAGTTACTACTGCCAATATTTTAAGGTATATTCTTTCGAACCCAATTTGTACTAAATTGTTAGAGTAATAATTAATATATTATTGCATAATTTTCTTTATACCTGATAATAATTAAGTAGTATATATAAACTTCTGTAGTGATTTTATGGAGATCGCATCTCTCGACGGAGTTAAACTACGAATTCGCTAATACTAACTGCTTTATAAATAAACTATGCACACTCATATATAATATACATTAAATTCTGAGATCAGGTCACATTTGTCGTTGCATTAGAGAAAACTTATCAATAAGGCCATTCTAGAATCACCTTCAACCATCCAGAAAGAAATTGACACACATTTCTCTCCTCAGCCACGCGATAGCAACATACTTGGTGACCAAGTATGGGAAAGACACCTCTCTGTACCCCGTCGAGCCGGCAAAGAGAGCTGTTGTTGATCAAAGGCTGCATTTCGATAGCGGAGTATTGTTTGCCACACTCCGGGGCACCGTTGTAAGTGAATTTATTTTGTATTTGTCTTCGCACACGACAAACACTAAAAATGTGTCTTTGAGTCGATTTTTAGCATTGAAATCTGCCAGTGTTAATTTAATGTGGTTTGCGTTTTGTTGGAAGAGTTATATTTTTTTAATTATATTTCGTATTTGTACTGCATTTAAACAAGTTTTAGATTTTAAAAATACATACATACCTGTGTATGTATGTATGTAATTTGCGTCACTCCTTTTTCCGTTTTCAGGGGTTTGCACCAACATTTCGCCAGCTATGCTAGGTCCCATTTAATAGGGAGCCAGCCTATTGCCATTTAAAAAGGTTCTTATATGTTTTAATTGAAATAAAAAACATAATAATATTACGTGGTACCACTACCTTGTCTACTTACGCTGCCAAACAGCAGTGTTTGTATAATATTGTATTCTAGTTTGAATGATATTGTAGCCAATAATATTGCTAGGTATTTAGGCTTATAGTAACTCCTGCAGTTGTATCATTTGTACCTTGCGATATGCAAATTAATTATATCGAAACTAAAAATGTGATATTAACTATTTTAACAAACATTCCAGGAGCCAATTCTCTACTTTGGTGAAAAGGACTACAGTCCTCAGAACCTGGACAAGATAAGATCAGCGTACGTGTTCCTAGAGAGCTTTTTGACCACGCCGTGGCTGGCCGGAGACCACGTGACCGTCGCTGACATCTCCTGCGTGTCAACTGTCAGCACTATGAACGAAATTGTGCCGATTGACAAAAAATTGTAAGTAGTGATGTCGATAAGTGAGATAAAATATTTTTATGATATTCTCAGGAGTATATCTTAATTTCTGACGATGAGTTTGAAAGGAATTTTATTTGAAATGTGTAACCGATTTGATTATATTATAGTTGCCATTATATTGGGAAAAGTTTCATAAAAGTCAAATCTACTAAAACATTAAAACAAAGATCGAATAATCCACAGCTTTGCAAAATAAGGAGCATTTTTTGTTTTTTTTTTATAGCATTGAATGACGAGACGAGCATGCCATTCGCCTGATGGTAAGCGATACGACCACCCATAAACAGTAGCAACACCATCCAGCACCTTGAGTTACAAAGTACTATGTGGCATTCAACTGCGCTCGTTATCCTGAGACATAAGTTGATGTTATGTTGTAGACAGATGTTAAGTCTCATTATGTCCAGTAGTTATACTGGCTACAATGTCCTTCAAACCGAAACACAACAGTGCATGCACACTGTTGCTTGACGGTAGAAATAGACATTGCAGTGGTACCCACCCAGACGGCCTCTTACGTATTGAGAGACCTACCACCAGTAAATCCCATAATCATCATAAATTAAATCCCATAATGCCACAAATAAATAAACTAAACTCCAGCTCAACCTATTTATTTTAAAATTATTTACAGACATCCGAAGTTGGTGAACTGGCTGGAACGTTGCTCGCTGGAGGACTTCTACGTTCACGAAAATGCACCAGGACTGCAAAAGTTTAGGGAAATGATGAAGGCCAAACTCGGTTAAAAATACAACTGATCCGTCCAATGCAGAAATGATCCAATTTTGACCAGATGATGGTTAAACCATTTTTGTACACAATCATGAGAATTTAATGGAAAAAGAAAACTATTTAAAATTATTGCGTCGTATTTATTCAAACTATTATTCTCACAACCGTATTGGTAGTAGTGCTGGTGGTATTTTGGGTATTTAACCACCTTTTCTCAATAAACAATCCAAATCTTAATCTTCGATCCGATCTAGAGAATAAACCAATCGAAATAAGTCATTAATTGTAAGCATGTCAAAAATAATTTCATTGGTAAATTCTTAGGATGGATCAAAAATGCTACTGGAATTTTTGCTTGTAAACAGCAGTAAGTGGATCCTTCCCGATTTCGATTATTCTCTTAGTCTGGGGTGACAATAATGCCTATTATTTTATTATCGCATTAATAGAGACGAACCGCAAAGGCATTGGTAATTTAAAAAAAACATTTATTGTTCAAGTAGGCATATAAAAAAACACTTATTTATTTTATTTATTTATTTTATATATTTAATTCAGATTACATAATCCATATACATTAAAAATCAAATTAACAAGATATCAACAACTTATTAGCTACTACATTAAACTTATGACAAGTCATGACAAGATAGAGACAATAACAAAGGTACATATACCAATTAAATAATTTAAAGTACCTACATTAAATAACGAACAACCAGCACGGGCTGATAGGTACAGATGACACGGACATTGGGGACGGGAATAGGGCTAGGTAAGGAGAAGTGGAGCTGATATAAAAGAAAGGGAAGGAGTATCTTACCATTACAAGGAAAGGAAACGCCACGGTCCTCGCCGGCGAGGATAAAAAGATCCTAGCCTAGCTAACCTACCAGCCTTTCACTAGCTACCTAAGCGATGACGACCTGAAGAAGAAAGGCAGAAAGAAACTCCGGGCTTAATTTTTTCATTTTTTTGTCATGATTTTCTTCTTTTTTTTTTAAATGTATATTTTGCAGTATTATTATTACACAGGTTAATGTATGCATGGATGTAGCCCTAAGATATAAATAAAATACTACTGGGAAGCAACCAAATAGAAATATATTGGCGTTCATGATGCATTAACCCACGTTTACAAATTTGACAATGTTTGAGATTTTATTATGATTTCACGTAATACTTTATGACTAAGTTATTGGGACAAAGAGCGTTATCTTATTAGACCCCAAATGAGATACAAAACCACAACATCGGTAGAACATTTTCGTCAATTTTGATATACAGATGTTACATGTCAAACCTCATTGTTATTTCATATTTCTCGAGCATAGCTTTCTATTTCAGTTACTTTAGTTGCTAATATTTTACACACTTTTATAAGTTGCCGTCAAGTTACCACACAACGTGAGTTAGAGAGTAAAACTCAACCCAGGTACGTACTTAATATTTTCTTTGGGGGAAAAAACCCACAGATTTTTTAAGTCCCATTAAGCTCAATTTTATTCCCTATTATTTAATATCTGGGGGTATGGCAGTGGCTCCGCCAAGTCGAGCAAAAAAGCGGCACGCCCGTACTATCCTTTTCTCGAAGCAGTTCAGGCCATTTTCGACCCTCTATAACTTCGTTGTGGATAAAACTAGAAGCCTGAATTTTCAGTAACCAAGCAGGCATTGTATAAACACGGTACATTTCAAATTTCATTCAATGTGAACTAACAGTTTAAGAATTATAACTAGTCAAAGTTTCTTAATTTTGTCCCTCACTGACTGACCGATCATCAAAACTCTAAGGCACTTCTAGCAGACATAGCAGCTTCAAATGTAGAATAAAATTAGAGTTTAGTGTATAAATCAAGGAAAAACTAAAATATTTTGTAATTTCGGTCCAGTTTTATAGATACACCAACTGCATAAATAACTTTGTAATCCTATATAACTTTATAGGATTACAAAGTTACATTTGCAGTGCATGAATCAGTGTACCTGTATAATAATTATGTATTCAAAAACAAAACTTGTAAAAAAAAACAAGTTTCGCAACTCAGTTCTTCTACCGTAAAAGTTAGGTCCATGTAATACCAAGTCGGTTAATTTATTCAGTTCCTACTTAAGGGACCTTTTATCTTAAGTTATTACGTTATTAGCTAACCTCACAACATCTTATAGCCACCATATCAATATTAAAAATCTTTTATGTTTTAAATAAAATAGATTGACTTGGCAATCGCACTAAACAATCCTATTTAATATAATATGTATTACTTGTGAGATACATTGTGTTTTCATGCGATGGCCAAGTCAATATATTTTATTTAAAACATAAAAGATTTTTAGTATTGATATGGTCACCATACGATGTTGTTAGGTTAGCTAATTACGTAATAACTTAAGACAAAAGGTCCCTTAAATATGGACTGAATAAATTAACCGACTTGGTATTACACGGATCTTACAACTTTTTACGGTAGAAGAACTGAGTTGCGAGACTTGGTTTTTTTTTACAAGTTTTGTTTTTGATGGCATTTTTATATCCGAAATATGTTTCAATTTTCAATCAAATAATTTAACTATACACATGTTTTTTTTAGGTTAATTTTCCACCCTGGCCTAACATAGCTCTATCCAGGGAGGGAAAATATATTTATAATTACCCATGTACCCCATGTACAGTCAGTAGCATAAGTAAATGAACGAATTCAAAATTTCAAATTGCTTACATACCTTTGGGTCTTACTAATCTCTTTTTTTCTCTTCACAAAAATAAAATAAAAGGTATTTACTTTACTTCAAACGAAGAAAAAAATATTTCAGTTTAACTTAACGCGTACATAGGCAATTTAAAATTTTGATTTTGTACAGAGATTTATGCTGCTGACTATACATATCATTCCGCCTTCTTCCCTTTTATAGGGTACGCAGAGGTATCACATCCACATTTCGCCAGCTATATTAAATCTCTTGTAATGAGGGTAATCTCTTGCAAGGTGGACGGACGACTTGATAAGGGTAGCAGGAGCACGCTGGATGCGGGCCGCTTTTGACAGGTCCGTCTGGAAATCTTTGGGGGAGGCCTATGTTCAGCAGTGGACGTCATGTGGCTGATGATGATGATGATGATGATGAATGAGGGAACGGAGCTAATGCCATTTACCGGGCACATTTCCAGACTCTGGGTTAATACTAAACAGGAAAATCCAATATCACTATTACAAAATTTTAAACTACTGCAAGAGCGATAGAACAGATAGTATAATTTATACGATTTCACCACATGGTGCATTGCGTCTTACTGCAAAATGTGTACATCACCATACACTTCTTGCAATTTAAATTAGGTCCCCCGGAAGCAATGCCAGTACACCCCTGCCGCGGTGCAACAAAGAAAACTTAATATGAGAAAGTTTCTTGAAATTATAATGGATGGCTTTGATGCAATGAAAAATGAATATTTCAACTCGATTCTTTAAAAAGTTAACCGTTCGTGTTCTGAATAACTAGTGATGTTATAAAAAATAACATCTTTGTTGCTGCCATTTAGGTCACGCTTTAATTAAATTTAAATTTAATAAAAATAATACTTTGTAAAAAGCTTTTGCACGCGTCAATAATTATAAAGACTTTTTTTAGGGGAAGAACCTGCAGGATTTTTATTATGTGTGTTTGAGGATGAATTTGCCCATGGGAAGTTTTAAAGGAGCTCGTTTATATTATCACTAGCTTTTGCCCGCGGCTCCGCCCGCGTGATTGAGTTTTCCCGGGATAAAAGTCGCGCTTTATATTTTCCCGGGATAAAAAGTAGCCTATGTGTTAATCCAGGACACAATCTACCCGTGTGCTAAATTTCATCGAAATCCGTTCAGTAGTTATTGCGTGAAAGAGTAACAAACATCCATACATCCAGACATCCAGACATCCATACTTACAAACTTTCACGTTTATAATATTAGTAGGATAAGTACCTGGGTCACCGAGCCTTGTTCGGGTGATTTTTTAAAACTACTATACATGGTATTTATTACTTTAAAGTAGGTTCTTATAATATTTTCCATTTTAAGAAAATATTCACGTCTGAAGTCAAATGAGTCGGTTACCTACAGTTACCTTACTAAGTAAAAATAAAATCGGTTCTTTAGCGGTTCAGATTTTAAATCAAATCTCAGGTTTCATAATTTTTCCATGTTGAATTACATCACGAGCAGATAAATGGTTCAGTTCTCATCCGTTGTCTCACTTAGTTAAATAATAATAGTTGTATTACGGTACGACTGCAATGCTGAGGTCTCAGGTTCGATCCCCGGGCGGGCAAAGTGATATTTGATTTTTCTATTCTGTATCAGCCCGGAGTCTGGAATTTGTGCCCGATATGGCGATAGGCTCGCCCCCTATCACATCATGGGACGGAAACGCACGGCGAAAAGTGGGTGCACTAGTTGCGCCTCTGCCTACCTCTTCGGGGATAAAAGGCGTGAGTATGCGCGTAATCTCAAGTCATAGATCAAAACTATCTTCAAAAAGACAATCACCCTAATTATCCCTCACAACTTTTCCCCGAGTTAGGCAATGAATGGAATTTCATATACGCTCGCATCCACAGATTTCTCAACTGGAAGACAGTGCGACAATAACGAATGACCGCCGACAATTACAGCCGGTGGAAAAATTAATTACGCTTCCTTTACACTGCCCGTTTTTTAAAACTTGCAAAAAGCAGTTTTTCAACTTATATCATGTACTTAATTATCTCTTGCTTAAGTGCGAAAAAACTCACGATTCCGCGACAGCGTCTTTGGATGATAAGCAAGTTGGAAGCGCGTCGGAAATTGTAGAAGTTGGTATTGTTGTGCTGTAAAATGATAGAGAGAGTAAATGTATATAAACTTAACATTTGGTAGGTATTAGGTACTAGACTTTTTATAAAATAGGCAAGTATTAAAAATATTATATCTATATAGCCGGCCGAGTGGACGATAACCTAGTTGGGAATGGAACGGTCTGCCGTGACAATGTCCGCAGGTTCAAAACCCAAGGCATAGACCTCTGACTTTTCGAAGTTATGTGTGTATTGTTTATCAATTATCGTTCGCTTTAACGGTGAAGGAAAACATCGTGAGGAAACCTACATACTTGAGAATTCTCCATAAGAATTTCGAGGGTGTGTGAAGTCTGCCAACCCGCACTAGGCCAGCGTGGTGGATTAAGGCCTAACCACTCTCTTTTTTTTTTTTTTTTTTTATAAAAGCTCGGCATAGTGACTGCACCGCACCTGATGGTAAGCACGGGGCAGTCCAAACAGAGAATCGAATGGCATTGGACGATTATCCCGTGCCATTCGACACAATCATGCCGGCCTGACGGCTCTGTAGTAGAGAAGGCCCGTGCTCAGCAGTGGGCAGTATATAATACAGGGCTGTTTGCATCAATGCATTGCATTGCATAGTCGGCCGCACTTAAAATTCCCGTTATTGCTGGCAATGTAGCCGGCAACTGCATTACAGCCATAAATTGCAGTAAAAATATTATCAGTTTATAGGCACCTTAATAAGCATAAATTCTGTTCACGGGCACTTTTGAAAAATAAGCCTTATTATTGTTACCTTTAATTTGGAGAATATTCTGTTGTTGATAATATAAAGTTTCTATAAAACAAGAATTAGATAGGTCAGTATAATTACGCATAAAAATATTTCTATCTAAAACACGGCGTGCAATTTAGCAACCAAAATTGTAAAAGATAATTTCGCGTTGTTACAATAAAGTCGAAATCCTTTTGTTATCAACGTACAATTATGTCTTTCGGCAATTCTCATTATGCTGTTACGAAACCAGACAGGTAACCGAATTGTCTGGATTTAAATTGGATTCTTTGGTGAAATCTGATCTAGAACTATTCATTTAGCCTTGAAGAACTAAAATTGAGAATTGTGTTTCCATGACAGTCCTGGGTAGTTATTATTTTATAGTAAGTTAGAGGTATATAAGACTTAGTCCCGTATTCACAAACTTTACTTAGCTAAGGACATCGCAATGCTATGATAATAGGTCAGTTTCTTAGCGCTTTCGGCATGGCAACCTTCGCAGCGCGTAGGCATTGGGGCGCTGTGCTTGGCTAATAATGAGATACAGCGGGCCGAGGCACACAGTCAGTGTGTATACCTCTTGGTTGTAAATCACATTGAGGCCTAAAAGGGCCCGCGAACATTTCCTTTCCACCCATCCTGGGAACCTTTATCCATTCCCCCACTTTTCCCTCCGTCTTCCTCTCCACTTCCTTCCTTCCCAGGCCCCTGCAGTCGTCAAGCCGGGGGACTCCAGTATCCCATTCGCAGGTTTCCCCCGGTGTATACTGCAGGATCTAAAAAAAATGAGATAAAACTTTACCTCAGTTGGTTGTCAGATAAACAAAGCTGAACAAAGCCAAAGAAAGCTATGAAATTGCAAACATTATGCGTTTGGGCGCGCTGTGCGTCCTCATGGCATTGTTTGTGAATACGGTTTTTTTTTATGATATAGATGGCAAACGAGCATACGGTTCACCTGATGGTAACTGATCACCGCCGCCCATGAACATCTGCAACACCATGGGGCACAGAGATGCGTTATTACAAATAAGCTACTAATTCCAGGAAAGGTGTTCAAATCGAGTGAAACCGCGATTGAAACTTAGGTCAATCCTCATAAGCTCTTGAAATTCAAAAACTACAGAACGGATTTTGATTAAATTTAGTATAGGAGATAGTTCGAGACCCTGGGAAGATTTTAAGACTTATTATCGCGGTAAAATATATAATTTGACTTATGACAACGACCAATGAAGTATCATAAGTCATCGGATTTACCACATGGCTTAACACACAACACCGTAGCTTCACACTATCCAAAAATTTAAAAACAATCCCGATAATCGCCCTTATCCCAATTAATTACGAATGCGGCCGAACCAATGGATTTTATCATTAATTTATAGACATCTGCGTTCCACTTAATTGGCCATTAAAAAAGAAATTAATTATCCAATTAAGCATAATTCTTGATTCTGAAAATATTGAGGTGGGTTACGGAGGCTTTTTGTAATGAAAACTCGATTTTATTTTCACCATAATTTACCATTGACGTTAATGAATTTCAAATTATGATCACATTTTTATTAAGATGAAAGATTTTTTATACAGAAACTTAATTATTTTTCAAAAAGGTAGTCCAAGTAATAAGGACAGGGTCTGAAGAAAATAAAGAAGACGACAATGAAAAGGAATTGTTTTGTTATTTACATCGATACTTACTGTTAAGCAATGATATTTATATATTTTTTCTACGCGATCAAATCAGAAATGAAAAGATCCGTAGAAGAACGAAAGTCGCCGACATAGCCCAGCGGATTAGCAAGCTAAAGTGGCTGTGGGCAGGGCACATAGCTCGTAGAACTGACAACAGATGGGGTAAAAAAGTTCTCGAGTGGAGGCCACGTACTGGCAAGCGCAACGTGGGACGTCCTCCTATAAGGTGGACGGACGACCTTGTGAAGGTCGCAGGTACCCGCTGGATGCAGGCCGCTTCTGACAGGTTGGTCTGGAAATCTTTGGGGGAGGCCTATGTTCAGCAGTGGACTTCTAAGGGCTGAAGCAGAAGAAGAAGAAGAATGATATTTAAAGAAAAAGATGTAGATGCGTTATAAACGGTCTCCAAATGGCACTCTATAATTGATCTAATTAGCAAATTCGGCCTTAGTATCCTCACGGTAAGATTTATATCTGTGTACTGTGGTATCGTGACAGAATCTGATAAAGTTAGACGTCTAAAGAATGTTCGATCAAATTTTCTATATGATAATGAGAATTATGATATGCCGTAATACTTTCACGTGTCAATAATGTTATTGTAACATTAATTTAACTATGTGTGTGATAATGTGCCGTTTTTGAGAGTCGAGTACAGTATAGGTGCCGTATCTACACATTTTTATTGAAATATCATTGCTGTTAAGGTTAAAATTCGCTTGATACTCGCGAGTCTTGTTCATGCTAAACTCAAACAATTCTAGACAATATTATAAAAAAACACCGTATGATTCGCATAATTATTCAATTTGCAAAAATTTTAAGCTAAAAGACGATGAAAGAAAAACGTGTTTATTTAATTCTTTAGAATACAAATATTATTAAGGGTCTATTGTCTCAAAAGATGTCAAAGAGCGTCACCAATACATGAGACCTCTACTTATCTCTACGATAGATTGTATTGTGAGGTGTACTGAGAGAATTTATGCATTCAAGCAAATTTTGGATTTATTACTGCGTATAGAGTTGTTTTCAATAACAAAGATAATAATAATAACAATTGTTGGAAAAAATATTATATATCATATTGACAGATCGTTTTCTGCTGAGGGAGTTTCTTGCGCCGCTTCTTCTTCACAGCGATAACACGCTCCGAAGCGGTGATAGATTCATGACGATTCAAAAGACCTTTTTAAAGTCTATTTGAATAAAGAAAAAAATTGAGTTTGAGTTTGAATATATTTTACTTTCCTTTTGAATAATTTCTATTCCCAAAAATCTAAAGTAGAGTGCGTTCCACTTATACTTCCGATGGCGTGATGTTGGCACCCTTGTCTGTTAAGATGGTGCACATGATGAAAACAACTATCCAGATTTTTTAAATTTTATTAATTTCTGTGTCCGATACATTAAGAAATGGTGAAAGACGGACGGCGTTGAAAGTGAAGAATCCGTGTGAGTATGAACGTAAAGAAACCCCACTTATTCCTTTAAAATGTGTTCAGGCTTGGATTGCCGCCATATCAGTTTAAGCAAATAGGGTTACCTGAGGATTAATGTATTTCCTTAAATAAAATTTAAAACATAAAAAATAATAAATAATAATTTAATAACATCGATTAAAATAACAATAAATAAATAGCCAGTGTAATGATGCAATATATTATATAATGCTAATTGATATGTTTTGTGTTTCTTGTGCTGACTTGTTATATAATGTCATTCCATTATGATAAAAAAATATTCGTCTTGTTTTATTTATCACATATTATCCATAAACCTATAAATGTAGTTAATTATGGTTTAGCAGATAAACACACTGAAGTTTATTTAGCTGCTAAATATCTACCCACTCATCAATTAGATATGTCTATTGTGTTTGATTTACTTGCGTAAGTTGTAGATTAATTCCATAGTGTAATTTTGTGACATAACTATTTGTAGTTTTGTATCATACATCTTAGAAAGGAAAAGAAGTATTTATTAGAAATGACATAGCTTGTTAATTATTACGTACTTACGGCAGAATTCAAAGAAACTAAAAATCAATTATTTGATAAGTGGTGGGTGGGTAATTTATGCTTGCAATGCAATGCAATGCAATCAGCCCTGTATTATATACTGCCCACTGCTGAGCACGGGCCTCCTCTACTAATGAGAAGGGTTAGGCCTTAGTCCACCACGCTGGCCTAGTGCGGGTTGGCAGACTTCAAAAAGTACAATTGAATTGAAAGTACATACCCTCGAAATTCTTATGGAGAATTCTCAAGTATGTAGGTTTCCTCACGATGTTTTTCCTTGACCGTTAAAGCGAACGATAATTGATATACAATACACACGTAACTTCGAAAAGTCAGAGGTGTGTGCCTTGGGTTTTGAACCTGCGGACATTATCTCGGCAGACCGTTCCATTCTCAACTAGGCTATCGTCCACTTTATGCTTATATATTTTAAAATATTATTTGAAAATATTTTTGTTTTATTACTAAACAAAACATGTTCCCATTACAAAAATTTCAACATTTCCTTTATTTCAAGGTAACACATTTTGTGTGACGTAGCAGTACTGTATATACATTGCTACCAACATAACACCATCGGAACTAAAAATTAAAACGCACTCTATAATAAAAGATATAAAAATATGTCAGTCAGATTCAAGGTTGAGCAGTTGTTGTCCCTGAAAATCTTAATTGCAAATTAAACAAAAATATCTGATTACAAATAACTTGCCTAACCAAAGAGGTTCAAGTAATATTTGAAGATAATATGCTTGCCTTTTTGTAAATTTCACACCTTAAGTAAATAGGTGTGCAGAAGCTAAAATCTACCGCACTGCAAAGTAAGATAAAACTAATCCAAATTCAAAAAGTCTAGTGTTTAAGTACTCTAAAACAACAACAGAACACAAATACGTTTTGAAAGTGAGCAGCAACCCTAAAAGATAAAGTGGATTCCGTTTGAATGAATAAAATATGAGCTGCGACGACCGAGTTAATATTAATGAGCCAGTTACACACTGTTTACAATTGTTTTAGACTGTTCAAGTGAAATACGACAAGTCAGTAGGGCGACTCCGAGGTGGACGACAATGCGGGTGGTCAGTCTCTTGCAGTCGTAGACGCCAAACTCCAAAGGCGTGCTTTAGAGTTCGGGGCTTCTCAGCTCCCTCATTTAGAGAGAGGCCGTAACGCGGCATTGCGCTGGGGCGGTTCCGTGCAGCTATCTTCGTGCAACAAGATATTCCGGGGCCGTCCCATATGCGCCGAAGAAGGCCATCGCTGGTTTTAGTTGGTATGCTGGTGTAGGGTGTACATAATGTTAGGGACTCGGTCCATTTGCTCGCTCGGATGATACTATACTCCCGAGTGTCGACATTGGGCCGTAAGATCGGTGAAACCAACATAACCATTCCACTCACCCGCCGTGGTGGTAGCGATAACGCGTTTCTCCACGCGAAAAAAAAGAGTATGTCAACCAGAGAACAGAGATGCTATAAAAAGACAAGGTAATAAAAATAAATATTATAGACCATTCAGTAAGTCAACCAGACTATATAAGAACAAATATAAAGATATTTCTAGATTATGCTCGCGGATCCCCCCCGCGTTGTAAAGGTTTTTCGGCAAAGTAAGTTACATATTGTCAAACTGTGTCAACATCGAATTTACTTTCGTGGTTACAGTATAATTAGGAATATTTTAATGTAGTGAACTTAGAGCTTCATTGGAAAAAGAGCAGCGTTAATGAATTGAACATGAATGAAGCCAATAGATAGCCTTGTTTATCTATTAAAAAAATCCCCTCCACTATGACTATCAAGGCACTTAACTCAGGGATCGTTATTAAGGTGTGATTCATACACATGTTTTTTTATCGTTATCGTTATACAAAATATTATAAAATAAAAGAAATCTTTTACGTTTTCACAGCTAAATGACTAAACGAATTTTAATGAATTCGGTACAAAGAAAGCTTGAACAGGACATCGGTTACTTTTTTAAAGGTTGTCACAAACCGTAATACACGCGGGCGAAGCCACAAATAAAAGCTGGTTACAAAATTAATTTACAAAACTCACTGTAGTGTATGAAAATCGTTTAGAGTCCTAAGTCTAACGTAATGTCAAAGATTACAAACGTCAATCGTAAACTAGTGTAATTTATTTACTTCCTTAACAACAACCAGAGAGACAACAACAAACAAAAGCACATGTTGATAAACGAAGAACTCAAATTCGAATCTGTAGTTTACTTGATCTACCGCACGCTACATCGACTATTGCTTCTGTTACGTCAATGCAATACACAACGGAATACACGTTGTTTGTGAAACCAGTTCCAAAATGTCTGACAAATAACTCAATGGGTTTGTTCTTCTGTCTATATTACCGGCAAATGAGTAATCTTATCAATTCAAAACAAAAACTTGGATGTTAAAGGAAATGTTTCAACGTCATTTAACGCAAGATGTATGGCGTTGATCATCGTTAAATATAAACAAGCGTTTCATTTTACGTCAGTATTTTCTACCTGGTTAGAATTGTTGTTAAAAACTCTCAAGTATGCAGGTACCATTTGTAATTAGAAATATGCTTGTATACAATTTAGCGATTTATAAGCGTCTAACTGACATAGAAAAAATATTTTACTATTAGATTTGTCAATAATCATGACACATTTATCAAAGATAATTTTTTCCACTGAATATACCTTGAAAATTCCCTGTAAATCAGTAATAATTAAGAAGGTAAAATGGATCGTCCCTATGGACAGCGTTACTTCAACGCATTGATGGATTTTAAAAACATCGAAAATAGTATTCAACGGAAAGTGAAAAGGTAAAAGGTGGATTGAGTTTTAAAAACCCAATACAAGTCACGAGAAAGGCTAAATAAATAACATGTTAAAAAAGTGTTTCAATATTTTAAAATTGAATCCTTGAAGGAAAGACGGGATCAACTACGCATGACGTTTCTACATAAATAATACGTACAGGTTGAAGGATTGTCAATACATTCGACGTGAATACCCTTCTAATGTGCTTGCCTGATATCCATGCATTTTAAAGCATTGTTGCTTCAACTATACTCATCATCATCAGCCCTGTATTATATATTGCCCACTGCTGAGCACAGGCCTCCTCTACTACTGAGAGGGGTTAGGCCTTAGTCCACCACGCTGGCCTAGTGCGGGTTGGCAGACTTCACACACCCTCGAGATTCTTATGGAGAATTCTCAGGTATGTAGGTTTCCTCACGATGTTTTCCTTCACCGTTAAAGCGAGCGATAGTTCACAAAGAATACACTCATAACTTTTATAAAAGTCAGAGGTGCGTGCCCTTGGGTTTTGAAGCTGCAGACATTCGTCTCGGCAGGCCGTTCCACTCCCAACTAGGCTATCGCCGCTCTCTTGGCCAAAGTTCTGCACAATACGGACGTACTAAGTATAACGGTATGCTAGAGACCAAACACTGCAGTAATAAATAATGCAGTCGATCCTATTCTAATTGGCTCAAACACGCCTGCAACTGACATCCGGTGCTCGAACGTCAAAATGTCACGACGCCGCCAAACGGTTTGCCACTGACACTCAACCGCCGGCGCAATAACGTAGTACAAGTGATAGGAGACAGCGGCTCTACTATTTTCCTTGTGTCAAGGCAAGAAATTCGTAGATATTAACGATAAATAGTAGTTATTCCACCAAAGTTTTGAATCACAAACCGAATTCTATTTTGCTGAGACTATAGATCTCAATGCTTGGTGTTTTCACATTAAGTTGGTCTAAATGCATCTGCACGGTAACCTAGATGGGGAATGGAACAGTCTGCCAAGACGAATGTCCGTAGACTTTTTGAAGTTACCTTTGTATTGTATATCAACTATCGTTCGCTTTACCGGTGAATGAAAACGGCGTGAGGAAACCTACATAACTGTCAATTTTCTAAGAATTTGTAGGTTATAATAATATGAAGTCTGCCAACCCACACTAAGCCAAAGTGGTGGACTAAGACCTGTTGGCCTGAGCTCAACAGTTAAACACATTGATTTTAATTACTAACTCGACGTTGCTCGCAATAAGTTAACAGGATGCGACGTAATAGAATAGGTGTTAGTGACAAACCATTCCGCTCTCACCAGAAACTTACACCGCATCCCATATGCCAGCTAAACTGAAATAATGAAGCTGATTGCACTAGCTTACCTTGATTAAAGGCAAGATTAATAGCACCCCAGTGGGCATGTTTATAGTACCATCTGAGATGCGAAGATTTTGATTGCAATGTTAGAACAGTCTGGTTTGCTGATTAGAAATTCCTTATGTATACATTGGTTAGGTTGTAGGTAAACGCAATGCAAAATCATTGATTAGACCCAACGTTTAGTAATAAACGTTGCAGAAACGAAGCAAAAGTTAACACATAAACTTTTAACTGGTCACAACGGTAATCACAAAAGAAAAGGTGAGTCTATACGGCAACAAGCTAACTGGTGTTTCGTTTCAGGAAATATTTATAATGGTGGTAGGTCTTTCGTATGCGAGGGGACGTCTGGATAGGTATCACCCGCAAACTTTCCCGCAAAGTCTATTTCTACCGCCAAGTAAAAGTATGAATGCACTGTTGTATTTCCGTTTCAAGGACATTGTAGTCAGCGCAATAGCTGGGCATTATGAGACTTAACACTTTATGTCTAAGGCCGACGAGGGCAGTGAACGCAGTTCTTTGAAATTCAAAGTTCTGTATGGTATTGCTATTTTTTATAGGTGGGCGTATCGCTTACCATCAGGCGAGTACCATGTTCGTCTTGTCAATCAAAAACAACAATAAAAAAAACAGTAAGTTAACTTAATTAGCTGACGTTTGACGGTCCTATATCTAGAATTACAATGTCGTAAGAAGGACGTACGAACAAATGCATTTCTCTCCACTATATCGCACCTTTAAAACGAAAACGACACAATTCAAAAAAAGGTAAAATTGAGTTATCTTTATATGTACACTAGCTGTTGCCCGCGGCTCCGCCCGCGTGAATGAGTTTTCCCGGTATAAAAGTCCCGCTTTATATTTTCCCGGTATAAAAAGTATACATAATCTACCCGTAGCTTATATGACACGTTCGTAGATTTACCATAGCAGCGCCATCTATTGATTACTTACTCAACCCAGTCGAAAGGTATCGACATCTGTTAGAATCATTTGGAGTTAACAGATAATTGTGACTGTCAAATAATAACAGACAAATAATTAGCAATAAATTAAAATTGCGACTATAATTTGAGATTTAAACTATCCTATCTCTCAAGTTGGATCGAACTGCACATGGTGTGCGAATTTTATTATAATCGGTTAAGTGGTTTAGGAGTCCATTGAGGACAAACATTGTGACACGACATTTATATATATTAAGATATAATATAATTACTTAAATCGAAGTTCTCAATACAACAATAGTTCAAACGCAGCCATATTCAAGCGGGAAAAGGACCCAACTGTTATAACGTGCCTTTTTTATTATATTTTTATCAAAAAGGGAACAATTTTAAATAATTTTATGACGATAACTCAATTTTCGATTTCTTTGAATTGTGTCGTTTACGTTCTAAAGGTTCGATATATTAATTTAAATTAATTAAAAACCAATATCACAAACACGTAATTGCCGCCTAATTAAACAGAAACAGCTTCAGATCCGACACCCAAGCTTATTTAAACGTGTTAACTGAATCCCGTTAATGAATTAAGAGGGGTGAGTGTGTCAATAGGTGCGTGTCAAGAAGTCAACATTAGCAACAGCCTGGCAGCCGTGTCACGTTATTATTAAATTAACGTTTCGGCCAATTTTAATAATTGATGAACGCTCGTACTTCAATGACAAAGAGTTTATTACCATTGTTAGGAGTACGAGAACTGTATTAAAATTATTAAGTTACTTAATCTAATTCTCTGCAATAATATTAGAAAAATATTAAATAATATAAATATTTTTTTATATTCGATATGTCTACACTTCTTTTTTTTTATTGCATTGGATGACGAGACGAGCATGCCGTTCGCCTGATGGTAAGCGATACGACCACCCATAAACAGTAGCAACACCATCCAGCACCTTGAATTACAAAGTACTGTGTGGCATTCCACTGCGCTCGTCATCCTGAGACATA
This sequence comes from Sphinx pinastri, assembly GCA_947568825.1. Classification (NCBI taxonomy): domain Eukaryota; kingdom Metazoa; phylum Arthropoda; class Insecta; order Lepidoptera; family Sphingidae; genus Sphinx; species Sphinx pinastri. Next base: position 11,042,390 of record OX387636.1, on the reverse strand, counting down.
AGATGTTAAGTCCCATTATGTCCAGTAGTTATACTGGCTACAATGTCCTTCAAACCGAAACACAACAGTGCATGCACTGTTGCTTGGCGGTAGAAATAGACATTGCGGTGGTACCCACCCAGACGGCCTCTTACATAATGAGAGACCTACCACCAGTAATATTGTGTCAAATACGACATACTATTTAATAACTGAATTATGTTTAGTTTTAACTGCATATTAAGCTAATAATAGAAAGAAAGAATTTATTGCTGGCACAATTTTAAGCGGCGATAGCCTTGTTGGGAGTGGAACGGACTGCCGAGACGAATGTCCGCAGGTTCAAAACCCAAAGGCACACCTCTGACTTTTCTAAAAAAGTTATGTGTGTATGCTTTGTTAATAATTATCGCTCGCTTTAACGGTGAAGGAAAACATCGTGAGGAAACCTGCATATCTGAGAAGTTCTCTATAGGAATTTTGAAGGTATGTGAAGTCTGCCAACCCGCACTGGGCCAGCGTGATGGACTAAGGCCTAAAACCCTCTCAATTGTAGAGGAGGCACGTGCTCAGCAGTGGGCAATATATAATACAGGGCTGGTATGGTATGGTATGGTACAACTTTAAAAACACACAACAAAAAACATATATATAGCAGTTGGCAATTTAAGTTGATACCTGGTTTCCTAGAGTTGGAGTTGGCAATCCTAATATATGGTAACCGACACCGCTGACGTTTTAGGCTACTGTTACATTTTACCGCTCAATACCAATTTAGCATTAAAGGGAATTCAAAAAAAAATATTCTTTTTATTTACTTACAATGAATACATTTCTGCCCTGCAATACATCCTCATTCCATGAGGTAGGGAGAAAGAAATACTACTTATAAGAAGACTGGCAAATTGAGACACCGGTTGTAAACTGTTCAGGGTGTTATAAGATCTTTTGCTGGTCAAATTGTACTTAAGTTCTCTCTAAATGTCCTAGTATTTGCAATACCTACGATCAAAGTACTCATGGTACATATTTTTAAAGACTGCTTTTAGAGTGGTAGCTCATTCTTTTTGAATCGGTGTATTAATGCCTATTATACGCGGAAGTATAGGTACCACTTCCTTCCTGCTACACGGGTCTGGCAGCTTGCCATCAAAAAGTATTCCTAAGAAAAGCATCTAAACGTGGGGGAGGTATTTACAAATCAATACTTTTTCACTGTGAAAAAAAATATTTTGATGTATATTACGTTAACTTATTCATGTAAAGTACTATTGAGCCCAAATGCATAAAAGGTAAAATATCCTACTAATATTATAAACGCGAAAGTTTGTAAGAATGTATGTATGTATGTTTGTTACTGATTACTCTTTCACGCAAAAACTACTAAATGGATTTAGATAAAATTTGGCACACGGGTAGATCATGTCCTGGATTAACACATAGGCTGCCTTTTATCCCGGGAAAATAGCGGGAATTTTATCCCGGAAAAACCTTTTAAACGCGGGCGGAGCCGCGGACAAAAACTAAAACCTTTCCAAGGTCTCAAACTATCTCCATGGCAAATTTCATCAAAACCCATTCGTGTATAGTGCAGCTTGATTGTTCGTATTATATATTATTATATTTATTTATGAAAATCAGTTGCCAAAGCCTAGTGGCGCATTCAATAATTTGAATTTGGAATGAAATTCAAATCAAACGTACCAAGATTTCCAATATTTCCAAGGACCTACCACGATCTGCTAAAACTACAAGAAATAAAAATACTTTTACTCGAACTAGTTCGGAGCATACGCGCAACACGTACCTACTCCAGTCTCGTTCTACAAATGGAACACTTAGGAATTAAGGTGGTTCTTATTCGTCCTTGGGCCTAAACGATGTATATTTTCACAAGGTATTATCCTTTCATGTGTTCCAATTTTAAAATTAGTCTGTTCTATTTATTTAATCATTTAATGGTTGTTTGTATAAAATATTGTATGAAGAAAATTTCTGTACCGATTTCTTTAATTTGCAAAAGGTAATTTTTTTTTTTTTTTTTATGGCATAGAATGACGAGACGAGCATGCCGTTCGCCTGATGGTAAGCGTTACGACCACCCATAAACAGTAGCAACACCATCCAGCACCTTGACTTACAAAGTACTGTGTGTCATTCCACTGCGCTCGTCATCCTGAGACATAAGATGTTAAGTCTCATTATGTCCAGTAGTTATACTGGCTACAATGTCCTTCAAACCGAAACACACGCCAAAGCGCAGTCCCAAAAGCGCGCGCAAAACTAAAACTCCGCCCGCGCAGAGTAAAACAAACAATTAGTAGATTTAGTTTACGATTCTAAAGTGTATTTAACAATAGTTTTATTCCTTTACTGTGGTACAGTGCATGCACTGTTGCTTGGCGGTAGAAATAGACATTGCGGTGGTACCCACCCAGACGGCCTCTTACATAATGAGAGACCTACCACCAGATGGAGAATAAAAACGCCAGTTATTACCATTTACTAATCTAAAAGATGGTCGATCGGAAAATCAACAAAAATCTCAAACTGGCCATGCAGCCTCGAGGCCATTAGTTAACACAGATTTGATAGAAAACGTTACGGAAGTACAAGAGTGATTGGCATGTCGAGATCAGTCGGCTTTACTCGGCTTACAGACCGTAAACGCAATTGCAATTACTGACAGTTTTAAAGCTATTATCTAAATTATGCCAATGTGAAGAGAAGGAGTTAATGCTTATTTCAACAAAATATGGTAAAAAAAGCTATTTCAAAAATAGACCGATAACAGCTAATAACCAGAATGAAGTTGTTTTTTTTTTGTGTATAAAAAAAGGAATCGTTACAAGTTCTGTAATCTAAATATTATAAGCCCAGCAAATTGATATTATTTCCAGCACAACTCTGAGTGACCCATAGACGATTAATGTGCATAAAAGAATTATATGATTTTATCAATATTGCCAATAATTTCAGAATAATTACAATATTTAAGTTACCACAACATTTTCATTCCAATAATTAAATCACAAGCTATTGTGAAAGCTACAAAATTAATAAAATGCATGAACCAAAAACAAAACAAACCAAATGTAAATCGAAGAACCAAAACGCTGTGGCATGCCAAATCAGTGAATCGAAAAACCACTGTATCAACTGTTTTAATAAAAAAAAACAAGCATTCACCTTCGCAAGGAGCAAACAGTTGGCGTTTCGTCCATTTCATGGCCTAGGGCTTCATGGTTACCTTCTATCATTGGATCAAAAACTTTGACAAGTATCATCATCATCATCATCAGCCACATGACGTCCACTGCTGAACATAGGCCTCCCCCAAAGATTTCCAGACGGACCTGTCAAAAGCAGCCTGCATCCAGCGTGTTCCTGCGACCTTTATCAAGTCGTTTGTCCACCTTGCAGGTATCATTAAGTTCCAAATATTAGAGAAAATATTTGGTTGTTATGCCTCGAACTTGCTTTGCAAAACGTTCATTGCACTAATATATAATTAATATAATTCGTGTAGATTTATTGTCCACGAGTTTTTGCCCGCGACTCCGCCCGCGTGAATGAGTTTTCCCGGGATAAAAGTCCCGCTTTATATTTCCCGGGATAAAATGTAGCCTATGTGTTAATCCAGGACATAATCTACCCGTGTGCTAAATTTCATCGAAATCCGTTCAGTAGTTTTTGCGTGAAAGAGTAACAAACATCCATACATCCAGACATCCAGACATCCAGACATCCATACATCCATACTTACAAACTTTCGCGTTTATAATATTAGTAGGATTATAAAGACATATTTCAGTCATTTTAAATGACTCGCCGATCTTTGAATACTATGGATTACAGTCAGTGTTACAGTTCTTTCATATTATATGCCTTTACCAGGTTCACAAAGATAATTTTCAAAAAGTTTTTCTAACAAAAACTGTTCAGACATGATGTGACCATAATTATCGATATCCACATTGAGATTCCAAATAAAATACCAAACATAGAGCTAAAACAAAGTCCAACAATACCTTTTAAAAGTCGCAAACGATATTGAGTTCCACACGACAATATCCAAGTTATTGTTGTTCCCAACTCCAAACAAAGAAACAAACTGCGTTTGCGAGACGCAACTCATATAATATGAAGTTGTTTCAAGAACAAACTTCATATAGAAGTACCTATGTGATCGATAATTGCTTTTTTAACTTTTTTAACTTTCAGACGTCACGGTAAACATTTCTTTTGATAATAGCATTCTAACAAGTTGATGAATTATAAATTAGCAAGGAATAGGAACTTTAATGTAGTACAAAACTATATAAACAAAAACATTATTAAAATAATTCTTAAACTACCAAAATACCAAATGAAATAACAATAAATAATTGAAATAAAAGCTTCCACTTTTATCCAGAATGAATTCATCTCAATTATTTACTAACCGTTAAAAGCTAGATCTGAGAAGATACTACAATGAAAACCGCGATAAAACCCTCGCGTTTCACTCTAAAAGCAAATGCTAATGGCTGAACCAGACTACTTTTTGCTGGCACAAATTACTTCGCTCCTCAACTTGGTGTTACTTGAATGGAATCTAAATTATTAACGAAAACCGACGATTTCAGTAGATTGCTTAAAGGGTTTTAGTTGTACCTCATAAAATCTATAGATATATTGCAGGAGATTGCTGGATCCAGAGTGGTCTATGTTCAGTAAGTAGTAAATATCGTGTATCTATTTTTATGTGTTTGATAATCAAGTTACGATGACAAATTAAAAACTGGCAATTCGTATTAAAATTGTTTTCATTTATCTATGAATTTCGATTTACAAAACTGATGTACAATTTTAGAACAAATTAAACATGAAAAATATCCTTTTTAAGATTACTTTATCAATTATTGATATCTACTTGATGTGAATATAGCTAGCGAATATTACAGTGCTATATTATTTTACGGCACTTAATTAAAAATCATAGTGATGATGAAAGATGACAATAAATTTATGTATTATAATAAAAAAACAAAAAAGATATTTTAACAATGTTTTAAAAATTTTCCTAACGAAGACAATCGAAAACCAATAAAAATAAAAATAAAAAACCAATAAAAATGTCGAGATCATTGCGTACAGAATTTGCTAAATAAAGAATTTTGCATATTGGCGAGTTAGAACCTAAATTTGTTCGGCAGCTTGGAGATAAAAATGTTTGACGTTTGCGTAGGCGACTACAGGGACGTGGGATGTTTATATTTATTGATTGGAGTAGTTGGGATGAATCAATTTTACCTTGTAGTAATTTATACATTATAAAAATGAGATTTTTTCGACGAGCGTTGGGAGTGGTCATCTTGTAATGATGCAGTCTTTCAGCGTATGAATTTAAAATGCGGCATTTATTGTCTGAATAACATAAATGATATAGGAATCTCTTTTGGACCATCTCTATGCTGTTAGAGTGCACTTGGTAAAATGGATTCCAGGCAGGGCTACAATATTCCAAAATACTCCTAACACACTAGAAGAGAAAAGGTAGAGACCAACTAAACAATTTACTCCCAAACTAGGTGTGGCTTGCCGCTACGCCCGCGAAAAGCTTTTCCTACTACAAAACTGCCTAAAACATAAAAGGACGTCATCGCCATCTATTTAAAAATCTGATTAAGTATTCCATTATTACCCATGGTAAAAAATTACCTGGATAAACAAAGTAGCCTATGTGATAATCTAGGACATGGTCTACCCGTTTGCCAAACCTCATCCCAATCCGTTCAGCTGTTTCTGCATTTAATTCTAACAAACATACAAACATCCAAACATTTTCACAAAATTTCGCATTTGTAATATAGGATTATGATTTGTATCATCCTCCTTCGTCGATAGGCTCGGGGCTGAAACAAAATATAAAGTGTGGAAGAAGTGTCAATGAAAAACAATATAAGAAAAATCGTAGAAAAGTCTATCGTCAGCTCGCGGCAGCAAAAATCAATAAACAAGTCTTGCAACCCAAAAACACACAGCACGGATAAATAAAAGTTGATTTTGTATATTATGAGTACTGCTATCGCACATAAGAACGGGAAGTCGACACGGCGGCGGCCGAGGTCTCATTGGCACAGCCAGATCCCTAATCTCACAATGTCTAAACATTACATATACATAACCACTGATACTGAATAGAAATATCCAATATCACTTTGCCCGACCCGGGATCAAACCCGAAACCCTAGCATTGCAGTCGTACCGTAGTACAACTACGTCACCGAGGCTGTCTTCTTATAATATTGATTCATAATTGCAAAAGTATCCTGTAATAAAAAAATAATAGGCTGATGGCTTAATGCCTTTTATTATATTAACCTTCAATGCAATAAAGTCACTATTATTGCGGCTACTTCTACGCAGCGTAATTTATTGACTAAAAACATATAGCTCAAAAATACCATACCATACCAGCCCTGTATTATATACTGCCCACTGCTGAGCACGGGCCTCCTCTACTACTGAGGAATTAGGACTTAGTCCACCATGCTGGAACTGGGACAGCAATCTAAGTAAATAAAGGACTTTTCTTTTGCCCTAATTTCACTCACCTGGAGTCAACGTAGATAATGTTTTTCATTATTAGATATTTTTGACTAAGGCCTCCTTCAGTCTAGTTGCCGCTGAGTGAGGGCGATTCTTAAGCCAGCCATATTTGGGCTTTGTAACAAACTCTGTTTTCCAGTTCCTTGCCTTACACGTTGAATTGAAATTCAACGTGTAAGGCAAGGAACCAAAACGAAAATTTCAAACAATTGCTTCAAAACGAGCACGAGAACAACTTTCAAAAGTAATACAAAATTGCTCACTTAAATTCCCTACCGATTAACATTGTTTATATTTTCTGCAAAGTACATTAAGCCCACGCTGCAGACCCAGTTAAATTATCCTCTATTATCCAAAGTTTCAAGGAGAGACCTTCGCTCAGTGCCGTTACGCCTTTAGGACAATGTGTTTACACATTGCACGGTCTCGAGCTTACAATGTAATTTGGGTACAAGCTTTGCAGCGACATGTTGGATTTATTTTCACTTTGGATAATTACCACGAGTATTTTATGAAGTGAACGGACTGGTACAACAAGAAAGATGGTTCTTCTATTACTCCAAGAAAGCTGCACATTACAGAATTCTCTATAATAAAATCGAAGGTATTTGCCAAATCCACGTCCTGGTGGAGCGATACTTTGGAATTTCTAATATGAATTGTCCGGGACTGGATAGGCAGGTAATCATAATTAAGCCATGTTTAAGCTCGTGTAGCGTTGTCATGTAAAGTAGAATAAGAGCAGAAATAAGGTTTACGATACAATACAAATTACAATCGAAAATATACACTTTAACTGCCTCGGTGACATACCTAGTTTTATTGTTAATATTGAGTCCGGAGTCCTGACTCGAATTATACAGCGGTAGACTCGTCCCCTATCACACCATGGGGCGAAACACACGTCGCGACAAGTGCGTGCCTTAGTTATACATCTGCCTACCCCTTCGGCTATAAAAGCGTGATGCTTGCGAAACAAAACAAACACCTTTATGTTTAATATTTTCGATTTCGAGTTCCACTAGTACGTGAAGATGACAATAAAGGATTAGCATGTTACTTGAGCCGCGCAACGGTATGAAGGAAGGTCGAAAACTAACTTGTCTTCGCGTCGACGCCGTCTGCGTACGTGATTAATGGTCCATTACGGTATGGATATTAATTCAACTAATTTACGCTAAAGTTCGTGTTTAGTGTGAGATGGGTTCGGGCGCATTTCCTATGACCATGCTGTATTGTGGTCTGTCAAGATTTTGAAGGAAGGATCGTCAATCAAACTTTATCTCCTCGTACTTGACATTGTATCGGTATATATACACAACACTTTTAATCCCCGAATGGGTGGGTAGGCAGAGGCGCAACTAGTGCACCCACTTTTTGCCATACATATTTCGCTCCATGATATTGCGATAGACAGTGAGCGTATCTAGAGCATTATTGTATCAGCATAAAATACTGTTATAATTATCTAGTTAATACAGGCTATCTGAGTGCCAAATTTCATACAAATGCGTTTAGCAAAATGTATTTATTCATAAACTTTCACAATATGAGTAAGATTTGCAGATCCTTACATATTCTCCTTAGGTTTGCGCATTTGTCTTTTGTATGGAGATAGTTTACAGTCTCATTATGGCGGAACCATTCCCCCGGCTTTAAAGGGTTACCTTTAGAAAACGCTATACGCACTGTAAAGGCTGTCATGCCGAAAGCACTGAGAAACAGACTTTACTTACAGATTATCACAATATTGTTCGAGCCCTGGGAAGGACCTAGGCTACTTTTTATCCCGAGAACATATACATATAGTGGGACTTATATCTCGGAAAAACTCTTTCACCAGGGCAAATCCGCGAGCAAAAGAAAGTCAATAATATTATTGCCTCCTTTCTGCCTCTAATGAAAACAACTAGACCCGAAACATCTGTTTAAATTAAAACAAAATTACGCCGTACTATAAATTAACCTTCTTGGTCAACTTTGTTTGAAAACAAGGCAAAGTTTGAGGAGAGTAAAGGCACTGTAATAAGGTCTTGGCTTAAAGTAATTACAAGTTAGCCTAATCGTAAGCTCAAATTAAAAACAAAAATTGAAGAAAAGGGAATCTCACAAATTTCAATCTAACAGTTGGAAATTATTAATTGAAATACGCAAATTAAATTTGCAACGAAATTTGCGGAATACACATCAAAGCCAACCCGTCGGCCTATGTTTGCAACTTTGTGTCGCGGGCTAGTTGGCGGCTTCACTCGTTGCAAGTAGGAAAACAATGTCGATGGCTCGAGATGAACTTTTTTTTGTCGAAAGATGAATAAATAATATGATAAAGTTTGATTAATCTAAGAATTGTTCCGAAGTCCCGTTCCTTGCGAGTCACCCGGCAACTAAGCAGTAGGTAGTAGACTCACGATTTCATTGATGTCAGTATATTGGGTATTGGGTGTTTGGTGCATAATACGGACACGAAATAACGCATAAGGTAACCATTGAGCAGCTTTACATATTGATTGAATTCATGGAAAGGTATGCACCAATACAGTCATAACATAGTACTGTACCTATACTAACTTCCTCAATATTTCCTCTAAAAAAACAGTCTTAATGAAAAAATAAGTATTTCATTTGATCTCAATTACTTTCATGTGATAGAACAATTTAGAAGAATTAAATATTGTATCTTGAAGACAACCTCACCTTTTTAATTACCTACTGATTGAACTGCAAACTTATTACCGTTTGAGCTATTGCATTTTTAGCCACGGAGATATAGCAAACAAAATAAATACCCCGCAGAAGAGGTTACGCCGTCAGGAATTGTGGTAAGAATTAAAAGGGCTTCTGGGACATATTGGCCAAGGTCTCAATAAAACCGTGGACCAGTGGATAAAGGTTAGATGTTATAAACCAATGATTTCAAACAGTTCGACACTTTTCCCACCGCCGACGAACGAGTAACGAGTGGAGTTAGAAACTAGAAACGAATTAGGGAGCAGCGAGAAATGGATCGTTTTGAACTTCGATATTTTTGTCGCTGAGCTACAGCGGGTGTATGAGTATAATATGCATGAAACCTTAAGGCTTGGTCGGATCTCAAACAGTTATGTTCAACAGGCATGAATGTTCTGTTACTGGTGATTACAATTTTGAAACATTCCTTAAATTTAGGAAATAGATTTAAAAATCATAACCAAAAACACACAACGGCTTTCTCCCCGAAGCAATTTCAAGCAGCAAATTCCGCAGCAACAGTGACCCGACTCGGTGGACCCTATATAGCTCACCTTGCATTCGACTTGGGCTACACATAGTGACAAAAAAAAGGTTATGCAGCGACCACTTACCGGGAAAATACTAATGGAGGAGAATTCCAATAATATAAGAAATGCGATACCCATATCGATCTACAATTCTTCCTAACGACCTGCCTGGAGAGGAGCAACAACATTTTCAAAATAATATTGAAGTGTGACTAGGAAATGAGAGATTTACTTCGGCGTAACGCTTTAACGGATTGTCATGGAAAGAAAGCAGTCTTCCACAATCCTAGCTCATTGACGTTAGCACGACTATTTCAATTCTTCCCACCTGACAACTGCTGCTATGATTGTTAAGCATAAACTAGGAAGAAAGCTTAGGGATGGGCTTCAGCCGACATTGATAGCTTGCTTCTACTGATGTAGCATAACCATGTTCCCCAGCCTGATACCTAAGGATGACGAAGATCTCTCAGACGATATGAAATCGGTTGCCCTATTTAAACATTTCCTTCGTTAGCAATGGATGAACAATACAATTATGAGGGGATGGCAATTATATAAAGAATTTCATAGTAAGAAGTTGATAAAAGGTATATGCATATTAAAATCCCTACTGGTTTAAAGGATTTTGCGAAATATAGGCTATCGACTGCCTCGGTGGCGTAGTGTGTACTGCAATGCTGAGGTCTCGGGTTCGATCCCCGGGTCGGGCAAAGTGATATTGAGATTTTTTATTCAGTATCAGCCCGGAGTCTGAAATTTGTGCCCGATATGGCGATAGACTCGCCCCCTATCACATCATGAGACGGAAAACGCACGGCAAAAAGTGGGTGCATTGGTTGGGCCTCTGCCTACCCCTTCGGGGATAAAAGGCGTGAGTGTGTGTGTGTCTGTGTGTGCGAAATGTAGCTTACCATACGAAATGCTACAAAGCTGTCGTTGGTAAGTAAGTATGGTATTTCTTCAATCGTGTAACCCGTTGTTCTAGGTGAGCGATGGGACGCGACGTAATGCGACGCGACGTAATGCGACCAATACTTCACGCGACGTGTGTCCTATTTTGTAGTCATTCGTGAGCGACAAACGCGGCGATCTCAGTTCATTATTATTTTAACCATGGTATATTGTGTTGTTACTCGAAAATTCATATTTAAATACTTAGCAAAAACTTCGTAAACAAAGAAGGAAAACATTATATATATAGCATTACTGTTTAGATGTTCAATTTTTATATATTAATTCGCTGAGTACTGTGGCGAAAGTTATGTACGCCGTACTTGTTGTACATATCAGTGACTATATTATTATATTCATTCCAATGTAATTACCTGTAATGTTATAATATGTACAACGTGGTAGTGCTTATAAATAAATAAATAAAAACAAGCAATGTCATATATTTAGAAAGAAATAAGTTAGGAGAGTTTCATCATTTATATCCGAAACTAAGAAATAATCCACATTTGTTTACAGAGCACTTTCGATTATATTGTTGCAGCTGTTAAACCTATTATTCAACTATCAATAACTAATTTTCAAGTTGTCATTTCGCACTGCGTCGCGTCTCGTCGCGCAAAAAACAAGTCCGCACTTCGTCGCGTTTTGTCGCACACTGATTAAGGCGACAACGTAGGCCATAAGTACATGCAATGCAATCAGCCCTGTATTATATACTGCCCACTGCTGAGCACGGGCCTCCTCTACTACTGAGAGGGTTAAGGCCTTAGTCCACCACGCTGGCCTAGTGTGGGTTGGCGGACTTCACATACCTTCGAAATTCAGAGAACTTCTCAGGTATGCAGGTTTCCTCACGATGTTTTCCTACACCGTTAAAGCGAACGATAACTTGTTTTCCTACACCGTTAAAGCGAACGATAACTGATAACAATACACATGTAATTTTGAAAACTCAGAGGTGTGTGCCTTGAGTTTTGAACCTCCGGACATTGTCTCGGCAGAACGTTCCATTCCCAACTAGGCTATCGTCGCCATAAGTACATACAACAACTATTTGATATTTTCGCGTCGCGTCGCATTACCGCGTTTGACGTCCACCTGACGGACAACGGGTAAGTGTATTCATGCCACATGTAAGTTTATTGTAACAACATACTTGAAATTAGCATCCATTGTTACTACAACTATAACAATATAAAGCTACGCCATGTCCACTCTTTATAATTAACTTATTGATTTTACTAAATTCAGAATTTGTGCCGTAACAAAGTTTTAAACTAGTTGCAAACTTTTAGTTCCTGCTCGTGGTTTTTAGCCTGCCCGACTTTGAATTGTGTTATTAAATCGCAGTGAAATAAGGATTCTTTATTATAATTTACGCTGGAAAACGAAGGTACAAGCAGAAGAAGGTACGGTGGCCGAGCGCAGTACCAGTGGCCAAGCTCGGTCAATAAGTAACTTTGGACTCGACTTGGGCTCCAAAATGTAATAAGAACTTTTATACAGCAGTTTTTCATGCTCAATATATTTAAAATAATCACAATTACCGAGAATAAATTTAATGAATTTTGTTTTACTTAAGCATAAAAAATGAATGACCTTTAATTCCTTCTTGCAAGCCCACACGATAAATTCCTGTTTGGGCGATTTCAATAAAATTGGCACTAGTTTCTGTCTCAAGACATTAAATATACGTTTCACAGTACAGGATATAAAAAACACTGATATAAGAAAAGATACTGGTATACGGAAGGACGCTGATATACGAAATGAAGTAGATACAGATTCTTAGGTTTCATCTGTGTCCATAAAAATCACTAAGAATATTTTTGTTTTTAATTCAGGTGATGAATATAAAAATTTATGGAACTCTATCCACGATGGTTACCATAGATTTAAGAAAATGATGTATAGGTTTAACTGCTTCAAAACAATCAAAGGATAAGACACCCGTTACTATAATTTTTGGACAGTCTTTCCCAACATGGATCTGGTGGCTCCAACTTACCTTCAAAACCAATAGTACTATAAACTTTCGAGGACATGACAGTGTGAACGATCTATTAGGTTCATAATACCAAGTATCCAACGATGGTGCGACTACCTAGTCAGAGTAAAATAGTATAAAAAAAGGTAACTGAAGTTGAAGTAGCAAATAAACAGATGACAAATTTACTTGCGAACAAAAATAGAAACAAACAAAATTTTATTATGAAATTAAATATAAATATTAAATCTGTAAGGAAAGACGAAAAAGGTGCCGAGATTAATTAAATCAATCTCGAAAAAGAAAGACCGACATTACTTTGTCAGGCACGTTGGTGAAGTTTAACGAAATTTGCCACAAGTAGAAAAAGCACAAGCAAAGAAACATTTATATTATGCAGTCTTCTCAGATTATGAGATAATGGCAGCGAAAAAATTTATTGAAAGACGAAACTCGCGCATCACATACAAATTATATTTCAGACCTTCACAACACTTTCAGACTATTACTATTTATTCTCACCAACATTCAGACCAAGGCAGTAATCAACCTAGGCCAAGCAGCGCGCCTCTTGTACATTATCAACACATTAGTCAAGTTACCAGCACCAGTTCATTACAAGTAAACAGATGCCTATTCACGGATTTTTCCATTCAGACGAATCAACGCCATGAAAGAAATGTAGAGGGTGTTGGGTATTTTAATTCGATAGACAAATATTAAATTATTTAGGCCCAGTTATTTCCATGATTTCCCTTTTGTCCTTTCGTTGGTTGTTGTTGCCTCGTTGGCATAGATGTATTGCGTGCACAATACGACTATCGAGCTGAGGTCTAGGCTTTGATTCCCGGGTCGGGTAAAGTGAAATTGAGTTTTTCTACACATTAGTAGCCTGAAGTCTAGAAATCTGCCTAATAAATCGCAATAGCCGCTACCTATTCAATATGATTTGATATAGCTGGCAGAATGTGGATGTTCACCTCTGCCTACCTCTAAAAAGGGAAAAAGGCGTGATGTCATGTAAGTTTGTGTGTATGCATCCTGTGTTACTTACTAATTCCCGATAAACAAATTCATAATCCAGCAACAAATTGCTGTTTGATCAAAGAGTAAACTAAAGTGGAGCGTCATAGTCCTAAAACATACGACAAAGCTCCATAAATAAAAATTAAACAAATTTATTCAACATATTTTGAAAATTTCTAACCCAATTTCCAAACCAGAAGGCCAACCTGCGAAGACAAACACGAGGCCTTACTTACATGTACCAGACGAAGCGAGTTCACCGACCTGATAATGAGATCCGCTTAAATCCCGTACAATCTCGTCAAAGCCAAATTGACACTGGCGAGCGTTGATTTTGTCAGTCTGTTTGTTTTGTCCGCGTTAATTTATACGACAAATTATTGTGCGTTGCATAATTATGCGCCGAATTGACGATTAATGTGATCGGGCATCGCATTTTGTAATCATTTGGCACGAGATAAACGATTGCACGCACAAAAGCGGTAAACGGTGGTATGTTTTGGATTGCTTTAATTGGTGTACCTGTTTATTGTATTTGTTGGTTTATCAGGCAAAATGTATATCGATGTCATAACCTTAGTAATCTAGTGTCAGTCTATTTCGGCTGTTTATTGTGAGATACCAGTTTTGAAATTTGGTTTATTAAAATTTATTAGAGTGCCTGGATATTAGAGACCTATGGAGTTTTCAGAGGAAAGGAATTGTGCACCACATAGCTGTAGTATCAGCCTCTATTACAACCCTGGACAGATAAACTCGGTGAAGGTTTCTGCCTATGCCCCTTCAGGTTTGATGGCGTGCGTTACCTTATTACATTGTATGTTAAAATTCCGTATAAAAATCGTATTTCTAAATCGATCAGCAAAACCATAAACGTTCAAAATTATTTAACAATTACCGCACCATTTTAAACATTGCAGGTCTTTATGAAATCTTAAACAAGATACAGAATTACGTAACTTTACAAACTACAAAATCATATAGTGCCAGAGACAGAACTAGCACCCAGCAGTGGATGCCCAGAAGGAAAATGCAGTCCTGACAAGCGTCAACTTAGTTCTGCCCCAAGCGAAGTTTACACAATCCTTGAAGCGCTTCCTTCGCTTCACAAGAGAAGACACTAACGTGAACTTAAATAAATGGACACCGAAAACTCCTTTATTGAAATGGGAGACTGCAAACGAGCACTTTATACCGCTTTTTATTCCCAATCCTTTTCAATGGCACAGTTTTATACTGGAAAAATTCTACGCGAATTTCTAGGATTATTTTTCCGACCCAAATATCGACCAATAGAATTGCACCATTCGACGTCACGTGGTACAACCTACATGGTATTATACTGATAATTTTTTGATTATTTTCTCTGGTAGTTACTATATATTATGAAATTCTTATTTGTTGACTGTTCATTTCATCTCATGGTGCAATTCTATTGGCCGACATTTGGGACGGAAAAATAATCCCCCGAATACCACACGAGCTTCAAAATTATCTGGCATTTCCCTCAAGGTTCCCTGCAAACAAATAAAGTCGTCAAGTTTTTCAGGAAAAATCACTCGCTCTTCGCGCTCGTGATTTTTTAACCTGAAAAACTTGACTCCTTCATTTGTTTGCAACGAACCTATCGGGAAGAAATACCCGATAATTTTGAAGCTCTTGTGGTATTATAAGTGAATATTTCTACGGCATCTGCCGGCTACTTTCATTGTGACAACCCGGTTAGACAAATTGAATTGGTGATAATATAAAACCTTATTACCTTACAAACAAATGATAAAAAACTGCTTCAAATATATATTGTTTTTATTGGTTAGAATTATTGTTCTGACTATTTAAGAAGCTATTGTTTTTTCGGTGCATTTCTGTAGGCTATCCAAATTACTAACTAGCACAAAAAAAACAGATTACATACATGTTATTACATACATTAAATTGGCACAAATTGTGATAGCGAGGTATTTAAAGTTTAAGCATACGTCATCGTCTCCGTACACTCGAAAGATATTTCGTTGCAATTCTCGCCATTTTATTCGTGTGTTAACTAAACGAACCAGAATCACAAATCATTTCTAGAATTCAATGTGAAGGCAAGCTCTTTACTCAGGAGGAAATATATTTGGTTCATTTTTACTTGTGGAATGAGAAAAGTCTACACCAATCACTAACATTTCTATTGATAAGAAAAAAAGAACGCAAAGCTACTTCAATTACACTTTACACTAACTTGTGTTACACAGGGTAATTTTGACATTGCGTTAATAAATGAAATCACATACTTATCTCGTCGATAATAACGCTTTCCATTAAGTTATTTTGACCGTAGACGTAAAATAAAAAAGTAAATTCCGAACAAAATAAATATCAATAAAAAGTAACTTTAAGTTTACACGCCCTACTACCACTACTGCTGCTCTAAGATAATTCATCGCAGCGGCAACATTATACTTTCATTCAGAAATAAACTTTCGCACACACCATATTCGCACTAAACTACGAAATGATCAAAAAATTTGAAAACTACTACTGGGATTTTAGGCAATAATATTCGTTATTCATGGACGATTTTTGGCAAGATGTTAGAAGAGGTAAAGACGAATATGTGGTTTCATTTAGTAATGCAATGTAAAAATGACCCTCTATAAAAAAATAGTTTGAACAACAACACCATGGAAGACCACATCACACTAAATGAGGACCAGTAGTATGAAGCCGCCATAGAAAAACTGACCTGCAAGTCCCGGGGAGAGATTATCTATCAAGGAGTAACGTAGGCATCAGATGAGGCACCCGGTGTATCTACAAGAGGGAAGACTCGCAGGACATCGGAAGAAGGTGCTTCAGCAACAAAGAAGCCAAAAACCAAGGTGGAAAAGCTCCCCTCACTCGTTCAGGAAGAAGTATCTGGGGATGAAGAGTCCTCTTCTCCCAACCCAATAGCGCCGCCTGTATATGTAGAGGAGAACAATTCAGGCGCCGTGTATACCATGCTTGCAGACATACAGAACAACCAGAGAGAGATTTTAACTTCTAAATACAATGAACACTCAACTCATCCAAGACAGACAGCGGGTCAATAATCTCCAACTAAGAGTGGAAACACTGCAGAAAGCCCTCATGATGGGGCTCACATCTCAGACGCCACTGGCAGGAGGCACCGCCCCAGCGAGCAGCCAGACATCGCATGTAGGAGTGACTTCAGGTGGACCCATGATTATCTGAACCAAATCTTTAGAAGGAGGATAGATGAGCAAAGGGGTCATCTGATAGTGGTCAATCATATCGGCCAATATACATTGAACAATACCAGATTTAATAAGTATAACTAACGCTTTGTTCGGTTCTGAAATGTAAAAATAGACTTTTTACAGATCCCTAATTTCAACTATCGGAATGTACTTTAAATTAATCCGTCAACGCCCGCGGTGGACACCGGTGTCCATTTATATAAGGAAATTAGCTTATAGTTATATATAAGCGGGCGTTGACGGATTAATAGCTGATGACTTAAGGCGCTGCGACTTTTTTGAAAAATTCATTTTTACGAGTTGAAAACATCAATACATCAACATTACTGTGGAACTGATTAATATCATCTTGAAATACAACTTCTTAAAGAGCTAAAAATACTGTTTCTGGGCAATAGGTGTAAAAAAAAAATATGTTGTAAAAGAAAACTGCAAATCAATACACGAAATCAGCTATGCTTCGGACCGAGGCAGAACTCGGAAGCAAACAGACCGTGGAGGCCGATACATTTCGTGTTTGTTTTGGATTAAAAGTCGCCCCCCAACAGCTCGGTTGATGATAACTGTAGATTGGTTTCGCCGAGTTGGATCACTGGAGTAAATGAAACCGTGTATGGTTTTTGGAGGAATTTCCTATTCATTCAACGTTGAATTTTTCCTATGATCGTTTAATATATTTGCTTTTATTTTATTGTAAGGAAAGATAATTTTAGAGCATTTTTGAATACGTGTTCTTATCTGCGTATTTATATTTTTTTTAAGCTAGTATTACTTGATAAAGCAATTGAATTGCTACTTCAACTTTGCCAAATAACTAAAAATATATAGTGCTTCACATCATAATATCTTCAATGGAAACTATGTAATAAGTTTTATAAATAAAGTTAGAAATGGAATACTCAAATAAAAAATAGAACATCTATGAGTATAGATTTTACTTTGAAGAACCAAATCACGCGTATTCAAGCAAGAAAATAAATACATGACGTATTGAAAGTAACGGAAAATCAATTACCCTGTTGAAATTATTTTTTTATTTCAAATAAGTTAAAGGTACTATAACACGACTAACACACATTTGAAATGTAAAATATTATGATGTGGAAATAAAAAGGCCTGTTGAAATGTGGAACCGGAATTGAATTGAAATGAAATGAAATAATTTATTCGAACCCATAAAATGTTATACATTATTAAGATTCTGTCAATATTAACTACCACCAGTTCGGAAAGCAGTTCTCCCTGGAGAAGAACGGGCAAGAAACTCTAGTGTTGCTCTTTTCAAAATCAGTTCAAGGTATAAAATACAATGCATTATGTAGAGAAAAAAAAAATACAATTCAGTATTTGTTTACTTTTGTTTAGAGCAGTTCATTTATATACTCGCAAAATAGGTAATAAATTTTAAATTCCAACACTAGTGCATAGTGAAATAAATTGAAATCGCGTAATGCGCGGCCTGAAAATCTCATTAAATCTCATGTAATACAAAACACGCGTTTTATGAGAGTTGTAACTGATTTATAAGAATAGATTACAACTTAAATCCATATAATTGAGGTCAGGAGATATTGGGCATTAACCTACTTTTGTAAGTTATTTTCGATAATATCCTCTCAACTCAGTTTTTACATGGTACATTACAGTTGTTATATGGTAAAATAGAAAATAACAAACTCCACTTAGCAGTGAGAGTGTACAAGATTTCATTTCATGTAAAAAGTGGGTAAAATGAATTAGCCAACTCCACATACGGCATAGGAAGGGGGAAAAATATAATTTATATAGTTATATATAAAATTAGCAAGATGTAACTTCGCGAAACAATAACTAGAATGTCAACCAACCGAAAACCAAATAAGTTTAATTCATCAATTTCAATTAATTTATAACAATTTTTCTCGTCGACCATGTTCAAATCCCATCCACTTCGCATATGAAACGTCAAATATAAAATTATTTTATACGAAGTACCGGGAAAATCTCAGGAAAATAACATCCTTTCCATCAAAATTGCCAATGAACCATAAAACTTTTAAACCAATAAAATATAAATTAAACCCTGTTCAACAATAAATAAATTAATTGGAACATAAGCAAACATTTTGAAAATTAATGCTGTTAACAAGGAACGAAAAAGGGCATCCCTTAACTGAGCGTTAAATTGTTAAAATATTTGTTCCAACAGTGGCTATATTTAAAATCGATGGGAACTTTTAAATGAACTTCATAATTAGAATGCATTCCCCTAGATTGGAGCATTTTTAACTAGTTACTCACGGCTCCGCCTAACTAGGTACAGTTTTAACTGCAGCATGAATGGACTGCCTGGACCGAGTTAGAACCCATCTTCAAGTATTGGTAATGTCTTGGAGAGATTGTAGGAGGTCTAATAACCTCCTCATTCTAATCTCCATGAAAAATAGGACTAAGAATTGGCAAAATTCAAAGGTAAAATCTTTGCTTAAAGAAAAATAATTGTGTATTCAAATAATAGATGAATGAGTAAAATCAATACAAACCACTTTTAAGTGGTTTGCCCGAACTGGTTCACTTAATAAACGTATTTTAATAGTACGAAAACTATATTGGGATCTAAGAGTAGTACTATCTTGACATCTTACTAATATTATGAATATGAAAATTTCTGAAAATGTTTTAATAAACAAAAGTGAACGCAGAACTAAATGAATTTGGATGATATTTGGCACACGAGTAGATCATGTGTCTTGGATTAACACATGGGCTACTTTTTATCCCGGGATTTAATTCACACGGATAGATAGATATTTTAATCTAATTTTTTAAGTAGGTGGCGCTGGCGTCGTATTGTGTTTTAGGGACTTTTGTAGCGGGAAAGGCTTTTCACGCGGACGCAGCCGCGAGCAACACCTATAGTAGGGACAAACTAATCTGGCTGGTATGACATGACACGGTTTTGAATTTTTCGGGTAGACGTTCTCATAGAGTTAACGTGTCGGGAAAAAAAAATTGTCATACCGGCCAGCTTAGTTTGTCCGAACTATAGTTAATAAATATAATTGACGGAACGCTACGTCCGAAAACAGGACGAAAAACAAGCAGCACTAAAATGCGAATTCAAAGCCAAATCGACAACAGTCAACACAATCACAATCAAAGAGTCGGTAATCATAGCAAACAAACACTACAAAACGAGAGAACGATAAAGCATCGATCCCGGTAAATCCAACTGCTGGTTCAGGCAGCACGAATCCGCGACCGATGGAGCTCCATTTTTATTTCACCCCGCGTAATTACCGTGGTTTCCAATACGTGATACATCCAACGCTCCGGGATATTAAGAGTCGAGCAAAAAGCGAAAAATTGCAATTATTGTGCAATTTTAACTGAATTGTATTGTTCATCAGCTTGGTAAAGATTAATTACTTAACACGAAGACTGGGGAAATAAGAATTACTTATTTCACTTCACCTGCCTTGGTGATGGGGGTTATTATTATACAATCTTGGGACAGCAAAATTAGCACTTGGTTAAGATTAAGAGTCTTGTAATGGGAGTTTGACGTCAAAACTGACATTAGTTGTGTCAGTTTTTGTTTTCACTTATAACAAAACCATTTGCGAGCGTAGAAAATAATTATTTTTTAGAAACTGATATCAAATTAATTTTAATTTTGTATGTTTAAAATACGTAAATCAAAGAGCATTACGTATAATACTACGGAAAACATAAATAAATACGCGAAAAACTGAAAAAATAGTGTTTGATTGTTAAAAATAGTTACACGTCAGTAAAGGCGAAGGTATTGGGTGCCATACGGCCTAAAAATGGTTTTTATGTTGCAAATAGTAAAATCATGCTCGCTGATTATAAATTCGACATTCTGAAACTTCGCTGGAGTTCTGTTTTAGTAATAATTGAATCACAGAATTCTAACCTCAAAATGTACGAAAAAGAATTATAAGCTTGAAAAAATATTTCTGGCGCTCGCTCGGCTCACGCATAATGTACACGGTTCTAACATAACCTAACCAACATTAGGACTTCTGGGACATACAATTTTTATTGTTGTATATTTATTGTCATAAAAACCATTTTTAAGCTGTATGGTACCGAATATCTTCGCCTTACTAAAAGTGAAAATTGACGCAAAACTAATTTTGACAATCAAACAGTACTTTTTCAGTATTTTGCGTAAATATTTACGTATTTTATCCATATAAAACTAAAAATAGTTTGATATCAGTTTCCAAAAAGAAGTTACGTTCTATGCTCGAAAATGGTTTTGTTATACTTAAGTGAAAACAAAAACTAACCTAATTAGGGTCAGCGTTGACCTCAAACTCTTGTTACAAGACTCTAAATCGCAGCCAAACACTTTTTCAAGCATGTTATACAATGGATTTTGCTTATTTTATACGACCTGTCCGCTGGTTGATGTCAACTCAAAGGCCACAAAACCAATGGGATACCGTTGAAGCAATCCGAGATGCAGAGGCATACTTAGGATTTGATCCAAGGAAGATCATTAATTAGTTTATCTCCAAAGCCAAGTCAAACATAAAAGCAGGTAATCTTTCTTCAAGGGCTTATAGAAGCCTAGGAGGCGCCACATTTGAACTCTATGAAAATAATGACGCCCAAGGCCCAATATACACAACTACACCAAGAAAACGACGATGAGAATTACTGCCACCGATTTTATCTTCGTACCACAGATTATTTTGATTATTGTGTTTATAATTTTCCGTATAATAGAAAAAATGCAGACACCATAAAAATTACCAACGTTCTTTTCAAAATTATAAAATAGAACTGAATAGAAGGAAAAAGAACACTATATTTTTAAATAAACTGCCAGTCCTTGCTAATATCAGTGCACCGGCCTGTTTCGAAATAATTAAGTTGTAAAAGGAGTTAGAATAGAACGAGCACATACCTATTTAAAAAGATATTAACCTTTTTGATGAGGCCAAAAGGTTTCGTCTCACTCCCAGTACATAACGATCTATGGAATGGAAGTGAACATAACTTTTTATGTTAAATGCGCTAACGATAAGAGGCAGACAGCCTACCTGAAAATAAGTATAGGAATTTTCGAAAGTTACTTTTATAGGATACCGTTTTGAAGATTTTATACTTTGTTAATTTTAAATTGGATTAGGATTTTTGTGATGACTATTAGAAAATGCTTCATAGATTTCGTTAGTACTTTTTCAAAAGCATTGAGTATTGCTCGATTTTTAAGGGTCCTACACGGCCTAAGCTATGTAAATATTGACCTTTATTTATTTACAACCAATAATATTGTCAACCTTTAAAGTTATTATATACGAGCATTTGCCCACGGCTCCGCCCGCGTGAATGAGTTTTCCCGGGATAAAAGTCCCACTTTATATTTTCTCGGGAAAAAAAGTAGCCTATATGTTAATCCAGGACATAATCTACCCGTGTACCCGTTCAGAAGTTTTTGCGTGAAAGAGTAACAAACATCCATACATCCAGACATCCATACATCTATACTTATAAACTTTCGCGTTTATAATATTAGTAGGATTATTTTTCCGACCCAAATATCGACCAATAGAATTGCACCATTCGACGTCACGTGGTACAACCTACATGGTATTATACTGATTATTTTTCCGACCCAAATATCGACCAATAGAATTGCACCATTCGACGTCACGTGGTACAACCTACATGGTATTATACTGATAATTTTTTGATTATTTTCTCTGGTAGTTACTATATATTATGAAATTCTTATTTGTTGACTGTTCATTTCATCTCATGGTGCAATTCTATTGGCCGACATTTGGGACGGAAAAATAATCCCCCGAATACCACACGAGCTTCAAAATTATCTGGCATTTCCCTCAAGGTTCCCTGCAAACAAATAAAGTCTTCATTTGTTTGCAACGAACCTATCGGGAAATACCCGATAATTTTGAAGCTCTTGTGGTATTATAAGTGATTATTTGAAATAATACCCTTATACGACGCGACGCCGTGTCGTTTTTATGTGTATGAGCCCTAACATGATGACTGTGATAGGGGGCGAGTTTATCGCCATATCGGGCACAAATTTCAGATTCTGGGCTGATACTGAATAGAAAAACACAATACCACTTTGCCCGACCCAGGGATCGAACCCGAGACCTCAGCATTGCAGTCGTACCGTAAAACAACTACGCCACTGAGTCAGTCAAATTGAAATGAAATTGTATAGTATAGTTATGTATAGTAGAAAAAAAGCGCCCTTTACTGATTTCAACCGCATCATTAACAGGAATCGCTGATAATAGACAGGGATATTTGGAGACACGGAAAAGCTTGGAGGAAAATTCAAAGGATGCTACCCTAATACGAGCCACCTTATTGGATCGTCAAATAAAGGGAATTGCAAATGAGACTATTTATGCAAAGTACGGTAAGCGGGCACCTTTTTACCCCATATCGGTGTAGTGTACCTTTCCGATCGTAAATCCACCGACATTATTACACCGCTGATTTAAGATACGCTATCCCGGGACGGAGTGGGGTACTTCGCACTTATTTTAGAGGTAGACCTATTTTAGACATTAACGGATTTGGGTGAAGTTTGAGATCATGTCCTGGGTTAACTCATAGGCTACTTTTTATCCCTGGAGTTGGCTCCCATGAGAAATAATGAATATTTTAAATCTGATTCTATAAGTAGATGGCGCTGGCGTCGTACTGTGTTTTAGAGACTTTTGTAGCGCAAAAGGCTTTTCACGCGAATGAAGCCGCGGGTAACACGTAGTATGTCTAAAATTTGTAATCTAGGTTTTGCTCGAGGCATAGCCTGAATAACCTAATTCGGAATAAATCTCCCACTCTACTTTTTTTTGAAGTTATACTTCTTTTTTTTTCGCGTTAGGGAAAAATGATGAGAGTAAATTTTTACGATGCGCGCGCGTACCGTCACGAATAACCGACACCCTGAAGTTAGCTATAGTCAACATTTTAGTTTTGAATTTTGAACGTACCCTGAAATTAGCTATAATCAACATTTTAGTTTTTTGGAATACAGAGCAGCCTGAGCTCTAGTGGTAGGTCTCTCATATGTAAGAGTTCGTCTGGGCGTGTATCACCGCAATGTCTATTTCTACCGCCAAGCAGTAGTTTGCATACACTGTTGTGTTTCGGTTTGAAGGACATTGTAGCCAGTGTAACTACTGGGCATAATGAGACTTAATATCTTATGTCTCAGGATGACGAGCGCAGTGGAATGCCACACAGTACATTGTAAGTCAAGGTGCTGGATGGTGTTGCTACTGTTTATGGGTGGTCGTATCGCTTATCAACGGGCGAACGGCACGCTCGTCTTGTGATTCAATGCAATAAAAAGTATGTTGGTAAGAAGTAAGATCTTTTTTCTTCCCTTTCCTTCCAAATGCGACCCTGGTTTAGATAAACAGTTCGTTAGTGTACAGATTCGTTGCCCTTTCAGCGGGTTCTTTAATTTGCTGATTTCTATGAATTATTTGGGTGACGTCATAAAACAGAATTGCGTGAACCTTACGCTTTCCTCTGTAATGTTTATGTATGGTTTGTGTAATGAATTCATTTAAATATATGTTAGTGATTTGTAATTTGTTTGCATCTGTTCCAATAGCACGAGTTTACGCGCTTTCGTATAGTAAAAAAATATGCAAAGGACATGTCCAAAAACGGGCCTAAAATTCTAACCAAGATTGTTAATATACATTTGGATAGAACTCCTAAAACTAACCTTTTACAATAAATCTTTTAATTTTAAAGACCTCCTATTTTGAGATTTATGCAATTTTATTTTGCTTTTAAAACGACACTTTATAAGAACGTTTTAAAAAAAGCTATTTATAAATTGAGGGTCCTAAAAATATTTTTTGAATGGTTCCAATATCCATATTTTGCCCCTTTAATATCCCTAAAGTTTGAGCCTGGTTAGATTTTGAGGCCAAGCACCCATACAAAAAGCGGACATCTCCTTTGATAAGCACCCCGGTGAGCGTGTTTGGAACTAAAATACGACCGCGTGAACATTGCACGCGTGTAAACTTCAAAAGTAAGTAGAGTAACCACACACAAACCTCAAAATGTATGGAAAATGGCAGCACGTGTATTTCTTTTGACGTATGGTATCGTCGTAAAAGCGGCGATGGCCTAGTTGGGAGTGGAACGGACTGCCGAGACGAATGTCCGCAGTTTCAAAACCCAAGGGCACACACCTCTGACTTTTCTAAAAAAGTTATGTGTGCATTCTTTGTGAATTATCGCTCGCTTTAACGGTGAAGGAAAAAACATCGTGAGGAAACCTGCATACCTGAGAAGTTCTCTGAATTTCGAAGGTATGTGAAGTCTGCCAACCCGCACTAGGCCAGCGTGGTGGAAGGCCTAAACCCTCTCAGTTGTAGAGGAGGCCCGTGCTCAGCAGTGGGCACTATATAATACCGGACTGGTATGGTATGGTATGGTATACATACAAATAATTTATAACAGGATGCACACATTTATTCTACATTATATATCAGTATTTTTGACAATACTGAAAGTAAGAAAATACGTTAATTTTTTCATTGTTAAAAACACAAGTTTCATCTATAATATCTATACTAATATCCAGAGATGTTCAAGATACTTCATAAAAGTATCTGAAATACAAGTTACAAGATACTTGTAAATAAAGGATTTGAGATACCAGATACAAGATACTTTTGAAAATGGTATCTAAATACTAGATACAAAATACGTATCTTCTAAATACTTTATTCAAATAAGATACCTTTTGAAATTATTTATTTATAGCCTTGAATGACGAGACGAGCGTGCCGTCCGCCTGATGGTAAGCGATACGACCACCCATAAACAGTAGCAACAACATCCAGCACCTTGAGTTACAAAGTACTGTGTGCCATTCCACTGCGCTCGTCATCCTGAGACATAAGATGTTAAGTCTCATTATGTCCCGTAGTTACACTGGCTACAATGTCCTTTAAACCGAAACAGAACAGTGCATGCAAACTGCTGCTTGGCGGTAGAAATAGACATTGCGGTGGTGGTCTCTCATATGTAAGAGTCCGTCTGGGTGGTCCGTCATACAATGCCATAAAAAAAAATACGTGTGGCACTCGGAGACTGCCGCGGTAAAGTTATTGCATAGCATTTTTTATCACAAATGTTGATTGACTAAACACAAATTCGATCTTACCCTTACCACATAAAGTAGATTTTTAAACGCACGTTTAGTCTTGTTATTGATAAATGTCAGAAATGCAATGGTCATCACAACCAAAGTAGAATAAATCAAAATTTGAAAAAAGAATGTTACGTTCGATTCTTTTGTACTCGTGCCGTGCCAACGCTGGGGAAATAGCTTCTACGCAATGTATTTAAGGTTCTTATTAGATTAGTAAGAAATGGTTTTAATGACTTTAATAAATAAATTAAATAAAAATATACTCGTTTCAAGAATTATAGCTTCTACGCATTGTATTTAAGGTTCATATTAGTAAGATAAAAAAGATGTCAGGTTATTTTCGTTACGGAATTTCTGGGTTCGGTCTCCAGTCTCCACGCTCAAGGCCCGCGATAGAAGCTATGCAATAGCTTAAAAATTCAAATATTGAACGTTTTAGATTTTAGAAGCTACTGTGTTTATTAAAAAATATGAGTAAAAAGTATTAAAATTAGGTTCTGCTGATTTAATAAAGTTCATTGAGATTTATCGGAATCAGGAGACACACTGAAAATCAAAATTATAAGACTCAATGCCCTCATGTTTTCAAAAGAAGACAGAAACCAGTTGAATACAATGTTTGGTTAACCAATTATACCATGTGCTTTTTACAAAAACAAATCAAGAATGTTACGTGTTGATTATTTAAACCATGCAAGTCATATATTGCTTCAATGTAATTGTATAACAGGCAAGAAACTTGCAACGTGTATATGGGCTTAAATGAGCCGTTAATGTAAAAAATGCATAGATAATTGGTAAAAGTATCTTAGCAAATTAAGTATTTATAAAATACTAAGATACTAAAAAATTGTATCTAAATACAAGATACAAAATAAAAATTTAAATAGTATCTTAGATACAAGATACTAAATACGTATTTTGTATCTTGTATCTGTATTTCAGATACTTGTATCTAGATAAATCACATCTCTGCTAATATCATAAAGAGGAAAGATCTGTATTTTTGTATATTTGCAACGAATAAACTCAATAACTACTGCACCGATTTCACCAATATAAAGCTACATTATCAGCGAGTAACAAAGGCTGCTTTTTATCCGGGGAAAATATAAAGCGGAAAGACTCATTCACGCGGGCGGAGACGCGAGCAAATTCTGTTAAATATAATCTATAATTCTATAAACTTAAAAAAGTTAATCTTTAAGTGCCCAATAAATTGTATTTATCAACACAATTATCTTTCCTATTAAATCGTCTAGTGCTAAGTTCCAAAGAAAACAGAAATAATTATCACCTTAAAATGATTAACACGAAATTTAAATAGAATGAAAACTACATGGTAACGTTGAAATGCTTTTAGTGAATTTTATATAAAAACGTGATTAACTTCATGGAAATTTGTGAAATACAAGCCTCCATTAAACTTTATACATTAGTGGTATTGTTGTATTATGTTGTGAAAACTAAAACATTTATTTTCATTGTTTGTATTTCAGTGTACATTGCTGTTTATTCTAATGTTTCTGTACCCTATGTTTAAGCAAAACCGTCAATGTATGTCATTATTGGGAAACCTCCCTCATTTAGTACACCACTTTTTCTCCGGCTTGGACGAAGATCAGTATGGCTCTGGCATCCGTGCTGGGCGCTCGTGTGTATAAACCAGGCGATTTTTTCGCCTAAACTTTCGTAAATACGCGTTTGAAAATTTCATTCGAAGAGTGAGTTGTTTTTGTGACTGTGTATTAACTCGTGTTTTAAAATTGTTTTTAACAATATAATGTGATGATTGTTAATTTTTTTTTCGTGTCCGGAGGTACCGGCAAGTCATTTCCTGGTTTAGGTAAATATATTAAAAATAAAAATTCAACAATTTTTTTTTGGAAAATACGGAAATTTCATATAAGTAATGTAATTAAGTATGTATTAAGATATTTTTTTATTTACAGATCTCACACTTTTATTACGGCCATGTATTAAAATATATTTAGTTTAACATGTGATATATAATTATACCATAATATTAAATGGTTAAGAAATATAACAACATAATAATAATTTCGTTCATCCATTTAATCAGTTTATACAGTAATAAAACCTATTACTTTGAACCCTATTAATATCAAGAGAACTTTTATCCAATATATTTTTTACGTTTTTATTGCAAAAAAAAATATTTTTATGAAAATATCATTATTAAATGAAATTTAACAAAGAAATAAGCCCATTACTAAGGAACCTATTGACTTAAGCGACAATTTTTTGCGATATTAAATTATACACATATTTGGAATTAATGTGTCTCAGGATGACGAGCGCAGTGGAATGCCACACAGTACTTTATAACTCAAGGTGCTGGATGGTGTTGCTACTGTTTATGGGTGGCCGTATCGCTTACCATCAGGCGAACGACATGCTCGTCTTGTCATTCAAGACAATAAAATAAAAGGTGTCTTTCTGCGACCCTTGAAAGCAATTTAAATTTTAAATACATAAATATAATAATAATGTCGCTTAACTCAATTAGCCTAACAACCATAAATATATTTTGGCCAATTGTGCATTATAATTATTCTGGCAATGCAAAAAATATACTTATAAAAAACACGTGCAATTTTTCCGATCATCAAATATTTTTTGTTATACTTATACGAGATCAGCAATCATCCCATTTGATGGTAAGCGACACTGATGACACGACGACTGTCGCTTAAGATAGGATATTGAGTCAAAACAGTAGCAAGAGCACCCGAACTTTGAATCACAGAGTACTATGTGGGAATATACTGCGCTTGTCATCCGTCATAAATACATTAAACGATAAGCCTCATTATGTCCAGTAATTATTGAAGAGTAATTATACTAGGTGCTTCCTTCAAAAACGGAGCTCAACCCTATTTGCACAATGTTGCTTAACGTTGGAGTTAAACATTATAATGGCACTTCCCAGGTAAACTCGGATATAAGAGATTTACTTATAATTTTATTGGATAAATATCTATTAACTTAATTTGTCTGATAAAAGACTGCCTCAATGACGTAGTTGTAATAGTCTGAAGTCTGAAATTTGTAGCCGGTTAGTACATCCTCTATTACATCATAGGATGGAGCACATGCGGCAATAAGTGGGTGCCCTGGACGCTTCGTCTACCCCTTCGGGAATAAACGCGTGATTTTGTTTTTATTGATAACAGACCATTCTTACTTTCTTACTAATATAAATGCGAAAGCTTGTGCAAATGTTTAGATGTATGTTAGGAGTAAACGCAGACTCTACTGAACGGATTTGGATGAAATTCGGCATACGGTGAGATCATGTCCTAGATTAACACAGGCTTTTTAACCAGGTAATTTGCTCCCATGGGAAATAATGTTTTTTTTTATCTCATTCTTTAAGTAGATGGCCACTGCTGAGCACGGGCCTCCTCTACAACTGAGAGGGTTAAGGCCTTAGTCTACCACGCTGGCCTAGTGCGGGTTGGCGGACTTCACATACCTTCGAAATTCAGAGAATTTCTCAGGTATGCAGGTTTCCTTACGGTTCAATTCCCATTTCCATTCCGTCCCATGATGTGACAGAGTGCGAGCCTATCGCCATAATAATATAATAATACCAGCCCTATATTATATGCTGCCCACTGCTGAGCACGGGCCTCCTCTACTACTAAGAGGGTTTAGGCCTTAGTCCACCACGCTGGCCTAGTGCGGATTGGCAGACTTCACATACCCTCGAAATTCTTATCGTGAATTCTCAGGTATGTAGGTTTCCTCACGATGTTTTCCTTCACCGTTATAGCAAACGATAATTGATAAATAATATTAATTTATCAATTATTGCCATATCGAACACAAATTCCAGACTCCGGGCGGATACTGAATTCTAGAAAAATCCCATATCACTTTGCCCGACCCGGGGATTGAACCGGAGACCTCAGGATTGCAGTCGTACCGTAATACAACTACGCCACCGAGGTCAAGGATATTTTTTTATGTTTTGCACATTCCTATTTTAATTCGTTGTCGCGTAGATAGTTTTAAACCATAAAATTCCGTCAACGATTTTTCCTTACCGTCCTCAAAAGATAAAGCGTCTTTAGTAAATGAATAAAATATTTAAGCATCTCTGAGGTTTATAACTACATACATATTATAGTCAAAGTTAGGAATTTGCACTCAATCATTCAGGCAGCATAGTTTACTTTCGTATAAACAATAAAATATAACATTATATAATCTATACCTACTAATATTATAAAGAGGAAAGATTTGTATGTTTGTAACGAATAAACTCAATAACCACTAGAACGATATTAAAATTAGTTGCACCAATATAAAGCTACATTATCAGCGAGTAATATAGGCTACTTTTTATCCCGGGAAAATATAAAGCGGGACTTTTATCCCGGAAATCCGCATTAACGCGGGCGGAGCCGCGAGCAAAAGTCTAGTTCTACATAAGAATAAACATATTTAAACATTGACGTCGGCTAAAAGCTTTTTATTTAAACGCGCTCAGTCTTTCATCAGTTATTAAAAAATAATGAGTTTTAACGCAGGTAGCTTAACCCCAGACTGTTCAACCTCGTTCAACGTTAAATTACGTCATTCCAACAACTTCAGTTGCGGTTGACGTGTTATTCCGTCCAAATTGTAGAAGCAGAGATAATATTTATACAACACATGAAATGAGGTCGCATAAAGGAAACCGTGTAATGTATTTTACAATATTGTTGCGGATGAAATGTCTACATCAAATATTTTCACAAAAGCTTGTTAGGTCTACGAGAAACGGGAGAATAGATTAATTTCTGTCTCTGTTTATTTTTAACTAGATAATTTATGTGACTAGATTTTTTTCTAATTACCAGCCAATTTCTAGTAGCTGGATGACGAATGTATAGTAACGTTAACCTTTAAAGAATCCTCTATAGGCACTCGTTCTTATAGGCGTTCTGGATCGACCAGAGCCCTAACGCTTCTCTGGATACTAGTGAACTACAGTTTATTTAACACTCTTTCGTATAGGCACAGTCAAGTCTAGAATAGTGAATACTATTGCAGAATAATTCCATTTTATTGTTGTCTCCCTTAGCATGTGACCTGGTCAGCGCCATTTAAGTTGCTGAGTTTTCTTGGTTATGTCTTCGACGTTTGTTATGTTTCTTAGATCTGTTGCTCACTTCTTGACAATTATTTTGTAGCCCAGGATGCTCCTTTCCATGCTCCTCTGATAAGTTCTTAATTTGTGGTGGAGTTTTCGTGTCATAGCCTATGTTTGGCAGCCATACGTTAGAGTTAGCAATATGCATGAATTAAACAGTTTTCGTTTTATTTTTATGGTGTATTTTTTGTTTTCCATAACGTCTTTGAATGACCAAAATCTCTTCCATGCGTTTGTTATTCTTCTATCTAATTCTTGTGCCATTTGGTCCTGAAATTATATAAGTTGTCCGAGGTATAAGTCTTCACATAATCTATTTGTTCGCTATCTACATGTAGGCTAATTTCTTTTCTATTAGTCATAGTCTTGGTTTTGGATTTGTTTATTGTGAGCCCAACCTCTATTCTTTTTATGGCAAGATCTTGTATCATTGCCTGTAGTGTTTCAGGATTATCAAATATCAACACCAGATCGTCTGCAAATCTGAGGTGATTGAGCTTGTGGCCATCAATATTAATTCCATGGCTGTCCCATTTCAGAGTTCTCATAATTTCTTCCAGTACAACAAAGCACTAGCACTTACCTGACCTCAATCTAGGGTTCACGCAAAAGCTTTCCCGAGTACAGTCAGCAGCATAAGTATCTGAACAAAATCAAAATTTCAAATCGCCTATATAGGCGTTAAGTTAAACTGAAACATTTGTTTTCTTCGTTTGAAGTAAAGTAAATCTCTTGTATTATGTTTTTGTGAAGAGAAAAAAATATTAGTAAGAACACAAAAGTATGTAATAGGTAATTTGATATTTTCAATTTGTTCAGCTACTTATGCTGCTGACTGTACATGCCGTCACCCTTCTGTCTAACTCATCCTAGAGGTGTACTTATAGGAAATTCTTATTAGAACAACCTAAGTATTGTTGAGGTGGGAAGCGAACATCTAACAAACGCCACTACCACATTAACAAATGAAAAATTCGAAAACGGTTTAAAAATATTTAGACATAAATTTCTTTATACAAAGAAAACAGGAAATACTTCGTCTTTGAAAATCTGTGAATATGTAAATTCGATAATGAAATGGGACAGGATAATTTGTTCGGCATGATAAATGGACGTTTCTGTGCTGGCGACACGTAACGAGCTATGGTGTACAGCGAACGTCTCCATACGTTTTGACTTATAAATTAGGTTAAAGTGCCTTCGTATGGTTATTTATCAAAGCAGTGAACGTTTAGAAAGGAAGACGCATTTTTTTTATTATTATTTATTGACTGCCTCGGTGGCGTAATAGTATTGCGTACGCGTTACGAGTAAGATTTGCGCGCTGAGGTCCTGGGTTCGAATCCCGGGTCGAGCCAAAATCCTTATGACTGGGTTTTTCCATCTTTTTGCGGTGTCCAGCCGGGTTGATTTATTTTCGTGCTCACTGATACTTAATATAATGTAGTAAAATGTTGATTGCTGTATTGATTATAATGTTGTATATGTCCTACACTACTGTATTGGGTGTAACCTGTAATTAGTAGTAAGTATGTGGAATAAATAAACTAAAAAAAAAAAACTTAAAAATTACTCAGTCACAGCTCGGAGTCAGAAAGGTGGCGGTGAGATATCCCCGTACCTCGGAAAGCACGTAAAGCCGTTGGTCTTGCGCCTGATCTATCTTCGGTCACGTCGGACTCACCGGACTATGAGAGTGAAGAAATAGCGAGTGAACCTGAGTATTGCGCACATACTTGTGCGCTATAATATCTCCTGCGTACCAGGCTGATCTCCGATAAGATTGGCCGGCGTGGCCGAAACTGGCTGGAAGGACTATTGTTTTTTTTTATTCATTAATGAGGGGTAGGTATGAATACGAACGTCTCTATACGTCTTGGCTTGTAAATAAATTCTGAAAACGATAATATGATTTTTGAAGAGTGAAAAGTATGAACAGAAGTACAACACCTATTTTACTCCTTATTCAAAAAGCTTATTTGAAATTTGCAAAATAGATGAAAAGTAAATGTACGTATCGCTTTATGGACCTTTCCGCGCTGTAACGTGGCTAAGATATTTATTACATTATCGAGAGATACATCGACTGGTATTGCTAATCAGTAACTTAAAAAAGATAGAGGCTTTTGAAATATCAATTTCCATGCAGACGTCAAGCTCGGAACAATATGGGTAGGTTAGACAGAGGGCCAGTCGACCCAGCCTGTCAAAGCTGATGTTTAGTTAAGAAACGTCAGTTAACGTTTCAAGATTCAAGATGACGTTGTCGCTTATTGTCATTGAGAAACTTAAATATAAGTTCATAATATACAGGTTGTTTCGTCTGGTCATCTGGCATAGTCTTCTTTTTATTATTTCTTCTGTACGTGTATCCGTCTCAGTTGACATTGACAAAATTGTCCAAAAGACAGAGTTAGGAAAAAAAACAATATACAGATTGGATTTTTTATATGGAGCAAGGGCAGCTACTTTAACCGCTCTACTGACAAAAAAAAACTTTCTTAGGACAGTGTCCTTTATCTATGAAGACATTAATTCATTACATTTACATTAGCTGACTTTTAATAATTACAGTCGGCAAGAAAATGGTTCATCATCATCAGCCACATGACGTCCACTGCTGAACATAGGCCTCCCCTAAAGATTTCCTGACGGATCTGTCAAAAGCGGCCCGTATCCAGCGTGTTCATGCGACCTTTATCAATTTAAATGGTTAATTTATGCAAAATCTTTTTTGACGCCAAGCGAACCTGTTGCTTGTCAGAATTAAAAGACTCTATAGTCTATAGGGAAGTTTTCTTGTAGCTACAACGGTTAAGACAGCTCTGCCCTTGCCTATTTAAAAAAAGCCCGGTGAAGCATTACACTTTTTCCGTTTTTACAGGTAGACTGAGGTGTATTCATTTTGCCAGCTATATAATGCACCGTCTAAAAGGGAGCAAGTCTTTTACTGGGTACAATTTCAATTAATACTCAGCAGCACAACCTATTATCACCCTGTATAGCATCACGCTTTTCCGCTTTTAGAGGTAGACTGAGGTATATTACACATTTCGTTAGCTTATTAGGTACTGTTTAAAACAGGGCTGCTCAACCACAGGCCCGCGGAGGAATTGTATATGGACCGCGCAAGCAATTTAAAAAAATCCTGAAATTTTGAAAACGTTTTGCGTGCCTCGGAAAAAAACGAGTCGCATAACTACCAAATCGTCTCTCCCTTTTCTTAATGTTGAGTTTTTATCGGACAAGACTTAAAAATAATTTAAAATAGGAACCGCCAGTGGCCCGTGAACAATTTCTGATTGACCGTTTGGCCCACCTGTTAAAAACGTTGACTAGCCCTGACGTGTAAAAGGTAGCAAGTCTTGCTATTTACTGGCCACATGCTGAGCAGAAAAACCAAATATCACTTCACTCGATCGATTCAAACCTAAGAGTGATACATACACGGTACCTACTCGGTAGTACCGCTATACAACGCTATCCAGGCATGGTAGTGGTGCATTTACTGCTAACGGCTAGGTCTCTCATATGCGAGGGGCTATCTGGGTAGCACCATCGCTATCTCTATTTCTACCGCTAAGCAGAGTGCAATGTGCATGCACTGTTGCGTTTTGGTTTGAAAGACATTGTAGCCAGCATAATTACACTTAGCCACGCCAGTAATTACTGGGCATTATGAGACTTAACACTTTTATTAACCGACTTCAAAAAAAGAAGGAGGTTCTCAATTCGTGTGTTTGTACGTTTTATGAAACGTCATTCGACTAAATATGGCAAGCTACTTGGTTATAAAATACACCACCTAATAATGTACCCATATTTGCAAAATAAATTGATTGATTACATATTCTTATGTCTCGAAGTGACGAGTGCAGTAGGCGGAATGCCACACGGTATTTTGTAATTCAAAGTTCTGTATGCCCTTACTACTGTCGTATCGCTTAAAATCAAGTGAATGGCATGCTCGTCTCGTCATTCAACTGCAATAATAAAAAAGGCAAGCTAAATATTCGTTACTCAAGATTGCTGTATAGTTCTGACAGATAGTGAGACGATTATAAACAGATTGAAACAATCGGGTCTTAAAGCGCAAACTTATTGTCCCGACATGTCGTCTCAAAATAGAATGAAATAATTAAACCACTATGCAAACAGTACGTTACATCGAAGTCATCCATTCATGAATTTCTGTTTATTGTATTACATTATAGTATTAATTGAACAAATCTTTACAATATGACATTTTATTCAAATTTCGCCTCATTTTTAATAATTTACGTGTCTAAAAAATTACTACACATTTTCACAAATTGCTCATGTAAACTAGCTATTTTGCAGATACCTGTTTTTTGCACCCGTCGACATAATATTGGTATTCTTTCCGAAATTTTATTATTATTTTAGGATCTCCCCCAAATGTATATATATTGAGCTTTAATGTAAAAACAATTCAGAATACAGTATGGTGCAAATGTATACCACAATTTTAGGAAACCACAACTACAGTAAATTAGGCTGGTAACTAAATTCAATTTGAATCAGCTGAATGTTTATTAGGATGCACTGAATGCAATGTTCAGTTATAAATTCATTTTTGATAAAAAAAAAATATGTTATAATTGTTTTATAGTAACTCTCAGAGCAATATACCTAGCTCCTTAACGATGAAAAAAAGCAACATTAGACCAGTAATTAACCCGGATACATTCAAATTGAATGATTGAATGAATTCAAAAAATATTATTTTAGGTACTTATAATCTTTATGTATATATTTATTGTGTGCGTGTGTATGTAACTGAACTCCTTCTAAACGCATGGACCGATTTTAATGATTTTTTGTGTGTCTTCAGGTGGATTTGAGAATAGTTTAGATTTACCATTCGTTCCGGGAAAATGTGTAGCGGGACTGTTATCCCGGAAAAACTCTTTCGTGCGGGCGAAGCCGCGGGCAAAAGCTAGTATTAGTATACTTTTATGATTGAGTACCAATTGCCAGTTTTGAAAGAAATAGTAACACGTAAGTGTACTCTCTAGTCTCTATCTAGTAACTTCTAGAAGTTATTCTTACATTAGAAACCGCCAATCATTTGACAGCCAAAGCTGACTTCTATAACTTTTAATTCAAAACTGTAAAAGACAATTGAAATTACGGGCCCGTGACCACATAGTGCTGCAAAGCCTTCGAAACGTCGGGAGAAAATAAAATAAAAAACCGCGATAAAATCCGTTATAATAGTTTAATTTCAATGTCTAACATCCGCGTTAACGTACGGAATCATTATAAAAGACAATGCAAACAGACTCATACATACAGTTCAGATAAAGACATAGTTCAAAATGTCGCCAAGAACGAAAAAAATACCGATATAAAACGTAACCCGCTTACACCGCAGTTTCATTCTTTGCGCTAATTGATATCGCTTTACCGAGCTCAGTTTTGTAATTGAATTTCGTGTTGGAGAAAAACGATTGAACTGTTGGTAACATGTTGCGTGAACCGGTTTAATTGGATAACAACGGCCAATAGTGTTGTTGAACTATTAATTATGTTAGTTTCTGAACATGTGTTACGAAAAAAAACATATAGATAGCTGGTACAATAGGCTATTTTACTAAATTTTCGATTAACTTTATTAAAATATTACGTCATTTAACACAGAAGTCACGATCAAAATCTAGTGAATAATCATCAAGATCCGATGGAAAGGCTGGATGTCAAAAATTAAAAGACAAACAATAGTTTCGAGTGACGTCGTCGGGTATTATTACGAGCTACGATAATATCAAACTTATTTGGTAAAGATTTCCTTTTATGGCTTAGGCAACCGTTCCAAAAAGGGTTCGAAAATCCCAACGTAATGATCACAAGAATCATCAAAGCAAAGCTGTGAGCAAACGCTGGTGGTACATCTCACGTTTGTGAGAGGCAATCTGGGTAAGTTAGTTTGCATGCACTGTTATGTTCCAGTTTGATGGACATTGCAGCTAACTGGGCATTCCAAGCTTAACATCTTGTGTCTCAGGGTGACGAGCGCAGAGGAGTGCCACGCAGTAGGTACTCTGTAATTAAAAGTTCTGTATGGTGTTGTTACTGTTTATGGGCGGCCGTATCGACTACCATCAGGCGAGCGGCATGCTCGTGTCGTCATTTGAATGCAATAAAAAACCGCTACATTAATCTTACAATATCTCATATCTATGGAGCGGAACAAATTGCTCCTATAAATAAGGTAACAAATCGCATACATATAGATATAATGACATGTCAGAAGAATTTGTTCCGTATCGCTGAAACACCAACGAGCTGATATATTCCGGTCCACAAACACAAACCCAACTTGGATATAAATGGCGGTGTCAACCGATGCCTCCTCTACCTGAGATTGGATTCGTTGCTCCATTGTACAACTGTTTGAATTGACTTTGCGACTTTAAAAAAGACATAGAGCTTTTGAAACAAAACGTGAAACTTTTCTATTTAAGTTCTCCTTTCTGCGGAAAACGGTTTAGAACGTAAAATATTGTTCTATTATGAACTTATTAAATGATTTTACGGTTACAAAGACTACTGAGAAAGAAATTGTTAGGAGTATTTTCTATGCTGGTTTGCAAAGTAAGACCTTAAACAAAGGGATGTAAGTTAAAATCTGATGAGGCAGATCTCTTGTTTATGTTATATGATTTTAAATCTTAATTTTTTTTATTGCATCGAATGACTAGACGAGCATGCCGTTCGTCTGATGGTAAGCGACACGACCACCCATAAACAGTAGCAACACCATCCAGCACCTTGACTTACAAAGTACTGTGTGGCGCTGAAACCCTGCGCTCGTCATCCTAAGACATAAGCTATTAAGTCTCATTATGTCCAGTAGTTATACTGGCTACAATGTCCTTCAAACCGAAACACAACAGCGCACACACTGCTGCTTGGCGGTAGAAATAGACATTGCGGTGGTACCCACCCAGACGGACTCTTACATATGAGAGACCTACCACCACTAAATCTTATTTTAACAATGGCATTTTCTATATTACATTAAACATACAGGATAAATGGGTTGCGTGGTGTACTAGAATAATCATATGCTATAGCATGGAGGATGCTACATAAGGGAGAGTCAAGATTATAAGAATACAGAAATTAAATAAATAACTAGCAGTGAGAGGGAGATAGACAAAAATGATATTCAGTCAATGAAAACTATTTTGGTTCCCATCAACACAACCTTTGTAGCTACACGTATTTACAGCGCAACTGAAAAAAAATCCGCAACAAGCCTTAAAGTTTTTGCCACAAAAACCAAAAAGTTTTACACGAATTCCAATTTTTTCGCTTTCCGTGCGAGTACGACACAGAAAACCAAACACTTGCTTTGCAAAACCTTATAAATCTTTTGGGACGGAACGAATTTCCACAAGTGTCGGTTGGATTGAAATGTTTCCACTATTTGTCATTCCTGTGACAGCATGACCATAGTTGGATTTTAAATATCATTTCCATGCGTTTCGAATGTGTCTACTTTAGATATCATAATTTCATAATACATGATCCCATGGGGAATGTTAGATTTAATTATTTCATTAGTCTCAAATGTATCGTTAGATTAATTTACTAAATAATTTGTATCAAGTGTTTAACCTATTTTGCAAAAGATTATGTATAGCAATATCATTAAAGGAGAATGTGATAAAAATCGAATAAAACGTTCAATTATCTTCTACTTATTGTTTTGCTAAAATTTCTTGTGATATTGTCATATTCTAGAAAATGTTATAAATTTCGAAGATATCCTTTCATGTAATCTCCTACAAGTGTCTCAGAACAATCTACAACCAATGATTTCAAAAAGTATAGATATGGCAATTAGTAGGGACAAAGTAAACGAAAGAAAGTTCCGCACGCACGTTCTTGATATTACGTATGGGAAAGAGTTCACGTATTTAAACCGGTATGAACAATAAAGACAGCTAGTATTTGTCACTTCAGTGTAGTGAATAAAACTGTCCCAATGTGTCGTATGTCTCAGGATGACGGGCGCAGTGGAATGCCACACAGTACTTTGTAAGTCAAGCTGCTGGATGGTGCTGCTACTGTTTATGGGTGGTCGTATCACTTACCATCAGGCGAACGGCATGTTCGTCTCGTCATTCAATGCTATAAAATAAAAAAAAATGGGTTACTTTCGAGTCTTCAAGTTGCGCGTGTTGACATATATACCTCTTTGTTATATGGAATATTATTGCCTACAACAGTTGACGCTGTTGCCACCTACAATAGTTGTAAAAGACCAATGACTATTTAGCTTGCATATTTATCTAAACAAATATGTGTACGTGGCCTCGAGTGGAGGCCACCCACTAGCAAGCGCAGCGTCGGCCGTCCACCTGCAAGGTGGACAGACGACTTGATAAAGGTCGCAGGAACACGCTGGATGCGGGCCGCTTTTGACAGATCCGTCAGGAAATCTTTAGGGGAGGCCTATGTTCAGCAGTGGACGTCATGTGGCTGATGATTATGATGATGAAATATGTGTTACTTTTACATAAAATTTACCCCATAGCCGTATGGTGGGCCTGGATTATCCCTCAAAAGTTCATGATCATCATCGACATCAGCATCATGATTATTATGACCATCAAAATCGCCGGGCTTTCGTCAATAATTATAATCATACTCTACATCTATCGAATCTAGCGAAGTCTATTTCTACCGTCGTCACAAATCTAGATTATTCAGATGAAGTCTTAAACCTCAACTATGGAATTGAAATAAAACTCGCCTTCGAAACGTCCAGATTAAAAATTAAAAATAAAACAAATTAATCGCAAATAATCCGTAAGGTAGTTTTATTTCAATGTCAAACATTCGAGCATAAGAAATCTTTATATGTCTATATGAAAATCAAATGTCAATAAATTTCATTTTTTTTTTTTCTTTTTTTTTTTTTTTTTTTTTTTATAATTGCATTTGTGTTCACATTTTGCCAATGTCAAGTTTGGCTTGTCTATTTTATCATCTGTAGTATGTCGAAGTAAAGCAGTGGCTACCTTACCAAGACTTTATTGAGGAGTTTTGGCGGCAACAAAAAAAAACACTTGATTAGCACAATTATTTCAATTCACTTCATTTGAGCTCTTTAATAGAACTATATTGGATAATATACCACCATAATTATGCAATATAACACTAAGTATCACCAAAATAATGAATTAAAACAAGAGCACCTCATGACACTTCCAAGTTCCCGCCAAAACTCCTTCAATATTTTCACATAAAAATCTTTGCAATTTTAACCCGTAACCGCGACCGGAATACACAATGTTATCTGAGTCACACTGGTCCTGACGTTTGTAGACATCCAATAACAAGTGTGCCGCGACAGCTTCGTGTGAAAACTACTTGATAACGTCAGGTGGCGCGGTATGCTTTTGGCTTTATTCCTGTTCGCATTTTAGGGTTGACATGACTTGCATTTTTTATTGTAGAGATTCTTCATTTGAGACTGCTGTTTATTTAGTGCACACAAATACTCACACTGATGCCCGTTATCCCCAAAGGGGTTGGCAGAGGCAGGAGTTGGCAACTAGTGCATCCCCTTTCACCGTGCGTATTCCGTCCCATGATGTGATAGGGGGCGAGCTTATCGCCATATCGGGCACAAATTCCAGACTCCAGGCTGATACTGAGTAGAAAAACCCAATATCACTTTTCCCGACCCGGGAATCGAACCCGAGACATCAGCATTGCAGTCGTACCATAATATAACGACGCCACCGAGGCAGTCAGTATTGAAACAATATCTACGTTAATTAATAAATTTAAATTACGTAACAATAACAAACCATAGATAATAAACAGCCGCCATCTTTACGACGCTATATCGCTAGCAAATAATAATCAAGAATATGACGAGCCGAATAATTAAACTAACAACGCAAGCCTACTGTTATAAACAGAATTTGGCCAAAATTCAACTAACTAAGCTGATTTAGTTTTCCACTCCAATCCAATTAGGGTTAAATTTGGTGAGATATTCCAGTCAGGGGTCCTTTAATTATGACGCTTTCGACCCTGGTTTTACTCGTTCATGAATATTTTATTGTAATCACTGTTGTGTTCGCGGTTCATCTTTATCTCATCTTAGAATCGATTGAAAAAAATGACCAATCAGAATAAAGTTTAACATGCTTAAGACATTCCTGGTTACTACCAGGAATGTCTAAAGCAAGGGCCGGCCTTAGCCATCCGGGCGCCCAGAGCTTTTTTTTAGTTACAGTGTATGGCTATGGTGCTCTCCTAGAGCCTATGACACCCTCTCTAGGACTTGGCGCTCAGAACGGCCCGCCCGGCCCGCCCCATACTAAAGCCAGAACTGAGTAGGATATATATTCAAAAGAGCTTGAGAAAGACTATTTGAATAAAGAAAATTTTGAGTTTGATTTTGAGTTATATCTTGTATCCGCCCAGATAGCGACAACTGTACACAACCCACCATAGATCCACCTAAGTGTGTCGCGTTCCGGGATCAGCCTATGTCATCATCATCATCATCATCAGCCCGCTGCAGTCCACTGCTGGACATAGGCCTCTCCCAAGATACGCCACAGAGCTCGGTCTGCTGCTTTGTACGGTGCGGGGTTCGGTTTCAAGGTACATAAGAACTCAACGACTGCAGATTGATAACTAAATATATTTGAGACTTACATCTATTTTATATTACATGATGCGCAACATAATTGTAGTATACAAGAGTAAACATTTAAACA
Source organism: Sphinx pinastri (assembly GCA_947568825.1). Taxonomy (NCBI): domain Eukaryota; kingdom Metazoa; phylum Arthropoda; class Insecta; order Lepidoptera; family Sphingidae; genus Sphinx; species Sphinx pinastri. Next base: position 11,000,216 of record OX387636.1, on the reverse strand, counting down.
TATTACACTACAGCTTTATGCACCCAGACGCTACCGGCCCTCTTGTGGAAGTCGTCCCGCCATCTGGCCAGAGGGCATCCCACGCTACGTTTGCCAAGACGCGGTCTTCACTCCCGAACACGCTTACTCCAGCGGTTATCTGTTCTGCTACATATGTGGCCAGCCTATTGCCACTTTAACCTACTAACTCTCAGAGCTATGTCGGTCACTTTGGTTCTCTGACGGATCACTTAGATCCGAATTTTGTCCTTCAGAGATCAGCCTGTGTATATCCCTTAAACAGGCCGGCATAATTGTGTCAACTGGCGAGGGGTATTCATCTCTCGGCTGTCGACACTCTATCTGGACTCCACTTCATCATCATCATAATCAGCCACACGACGTCCACTGCTGAACATAGGCCTCCCCCAAAGATTTCCAGACGGACCTGTCAAAAGCGACCCGACCTTTATCAAGTCGTCTGTCCACCTTGCAGGTAGACTGCCGACGCGTCGCTTGCCAGTACGTGGCCTCTACTCGAGAACTTTTTTGCTCCATCTGCAGTCAGTTCTTCGAACTATGTGCCCTGCCCACTGCCACTTCGCTTACCATGAAATGTAGGTCACTTTGCTGTGCCGAAAAAGAAACATTTCGATTGGTTAATCTTGAGATAGATCCGAACATAGCAGTTGAGATCCTTTATTGCTTTCGGCCGTAAATGATGATGAGAACTTCGTTTGTCTGACAGTAAGCTCTACGTCAACTCATAAATAGTTTTGTTACTTCGAGTTTGAGAGTAAAGCATACATACCTATAAAGTAGTTTCTAAGTTATAGGTAGTATTGGTTCCGAGAGACTGGTGGTAATGTTGATGATTAGTTCCACTTATTGAGGTTCAGTTTTGTAGTCTATGGCTGTCTACATAAAAAAATGATAGTGAATTGAATTGAAGATCAATCGTTTGTGTCGGGTTTTAGTATGGTAAACAGGACATTTCGTCATGCATGAAAATCCCACGATACGGTGATAAGTATCAAAACCACAGACAAACCAAGTTTTATTTTCATAAATTTATAGACATATAAATTAATAAAACAGACCTGATGGATGAAAATATTTTTGCTGATATTCAGATGCGTGGGTGGTATAATATTACTCAGAATAACGAGGGCTGGGTTTTTTCCGCTCGGCTTATTTATATCGAAACAACTGGCATTAGTTTCTAAATAATTAAATTCACCATCAATTATTTATAATTTGAATCTTTTTTTTATTTGGTTGTTTTGTTTTTTCTTGATTTCTGATTTAAAAACCACTCTTGAGTTGACTGAGAATTTGTTAAAATTTGGAGGATAGCCTTGTACTCTGGATTCTATCTCATATGGCTTAGTTGTGTCTCTAAGTACCGTATAGGTATAGGTAATAGGTTCAACTCAATTTCGCGCGGAAGTGCGATATCAGCTGAGACGCTATCAAATTAAGGTCAGCATCTTAGGACAGTCGCTATTTTATAAACCCATATTAACATCAGCTCAAATGACATCTCAAGTTACAATATGTGACGGATTTTGGCAACTAAGTTTTGTTTATGTAACAGCGCTTACTCAGCTGAGAACGAGCTTTTAAATGACAGCTTAAAATTGGTTTATTAAATAGTTTAATACATTAAATGTTATTTGAGATTTTACTCAAACATAGGATTGACTAGCTTTTGCGTGCCGTTCCGCCAGCGTGGAAATTTTTCCGGGATAAAAAGTAGCCTATAGCACTCAGGAGTAATGTAGCTTTCTATTAGTGAAAGAATTTTCAAATTCGGTCCAGTAGTTCCTGAGATTACCGCGTTCAAACAAACTCTTCAGCTTTATAATATTAGTATAGCTAAATAGTATAGATTTATTAATACCTCCCTAAGACTTTGTTAAATCTAGCCAATATTGCTTCTACTATGTGTATAGTTGTTGTTTTCCAGCTGGATACAAAAAAAAGTACCCCAACAGCAAATAAATATTTACTTAGTTTTTCTGTTCTCAGGTAAATTCTATTTCACATAATAATAAACCATGTAGTATATCTACAAGACATTTACTTAAGGCACCGCAATAAAGACAAAGATATTCTTAAACTCAACAGCAATTTTTATTGCTCCGTTACAATTCTATTCTCTTTATTTTTTGCAACTTGTTATTGCGCGATGAAATTTTCAAGGCGCCGAATTCGTTTTATTACAATTTTAAACATAAATATCCTTTTATAAGAATTTCGTAATAGCATCCTGTAATGGACTAAAGGTTTTCTTTTCAATACAGAAAAGTTCAGATAGTAGCCAGTTACATCTGCTGCTATCCAGATTCTAACCCCCCAGATCTACTATGAACTGCAAAACTTTTATAGTTAGTTTTTAACACAATTCAAAAATAAAGACTGACTCTAAAATGAAGACTGCCTCAGTGGCATAGTTGTATTACGGTACGACTGCAATGCTGAGGTATCGGGTTCGATCCCCGGGTCGGGCAATGTGGTATGGGATTTTTCTATTGAGTATCATCTCGAAGTCTGGAATTTGTGCCCGATATGGCGAAAGGATCGCCCCCTATCACATTATAGGGCGGAATATGCACGGCGAAAAGTGGGTGCACTAGTTGCGCCTCTGCCTACTCCTTCGGAGATAAAAGGCGTGAGTGTGTGTGTGTGTGTGTGTTCAAAAATAAAATTAATATTCCATAGAATTAAATTAGATTTAGATATCGAAACTGAAATATTAATTCTGCAGATCACAATCCGTGCATTTTGATAGAACACCGATGCTATTTGCCTACCGTCAAATCAAATATTCCAAAGTGGAAATGCGGAATAGATTATCGAATTCCTTTGTTTACTCTATTTGTAGTTGCCAGGTCATAGGTAAGTTTGGCGAGTGTCTAGATGGGTACCATTGTATTATCAATTGCTGCCGTCAAGCAGCTACACAAGCATTTTTGGTCTCGTTAACCTGTGAGGTTATTAGACGTCATGAGATGTAAGGTCGATTTCATTGATCGCTGATAACCGCTATTCGTCACATAAATTTATAAGCCGGACATTGACACGGCCGAAGGACATTGTAGCCAGTGTAACTACTGGATATAATGAGACTTAACATCTAATGTCTCTGGATGACGAGCGCAGTGGAATGCCACACAGTACACTGTAACACAAGGTGCTGGATGGTGTTGGTACTGTTTATGGTTAATCGTATCGCTTACCATCAGGCGAACGGCATGCTCGTCTCGTCATTCAATGCAAGAAACAATAAAAAGAAGTCAAATTAATTGACTCGGACTATCCTTACATTAAGGAAAATGGTCAATAAAACTTACAGGTATAAAAACCCGAATTAGGCTTTTCATTTTCCGAATTAAAACACCGGAATAAAGTCACTCTATAAATAATTTTACCGACGCATCCGTATTCTAACTGATCGCATTTTATGATTATTTTTATTAAAGACACGATTACAAGATTACGACTGGTCGTTACTTGTTTTACACATTTTTTATTCGAGCAATACGAACTCAATGTAACAAGACACAATAAAGTGTTATTGTGCTGTAAAAATAATGTTTCCAATGCTCCTCTTCAGATAAGTGCGCACCTAAATGGATTTAATTAAAATAAATATTATACGCATACTCACGCCTTTTTATCCCCGAAGGGTTAGGCAGAGGCGGAATTAGTGCACCGACATTTCGCCATGCGTATTCCGTCCCATGATGTAATAGGGGACGAGTCCATCGCCATATTGGGCACAAAATCCAGACTCCTGGCGGAATACTGAGTAGAAAAACCCAATATCACTTTGCCCGACCCGGGGCTTGAACCCGAGACCATAGCATTGCAGTCGCACCGTAATACAACCACGCCACCGAGGCAGTCAAAATAAATATCAGCTTCGGTAAATAACAGTTTCATATATAAATAGATGACTGCCTCGGTGGCGTAGTTGTATTACGTGCGATACGACTTCAATGCTGAGGTCTCGTGTTCGATCAACGCGTCGGGCAAAGTTATATTGGATTTTTATATTCAGATTCAGCCTGGAGTCTGGAATTTGTGCCCTATATGGCGATAGGCTCGCCCCCTATCACATCATGGGAGAAATTCGCACGGCGAAAAGTGGGTGCATTAGTTGCGCCTCTGCCTACCTATTCGGGGATAAAAGGCGGATAATAATTAATTATATATTAATCACTATTATACATTATTGATGTAACCAAAATAGATTACAAATTTGTAATAAAATTCTTTTCCAAATACTATAAAGTATAAATGTATGTATACTTAGTTCAGTTTACAAACGACTTGAAGAGGCCAAAGTTGAAGGATTGGTAGAAGTATTACACAAAGGAAACTTATTTGCAATGCTCTTAAGTTTATTTAAACTAGCATTTTTGTTGAATCATTCCTACGATTTGTAAACTCAAATAAGATTTAAACCTAAATTATAGTTGAAGAAAAATTCCTACCAGTAATAATATTTTTAAAATTGTCTAAAGAATAGCTGCAATTAAAAGCCATTGAAATTTTAAAATTAAAACTACAATTCGAGAAATCTCCCGCTCTATAACAATTTCCTGTAAAAGTGTTAACGAGGTGACTCCGAAGCGGGAACCCAGAAGCACAAAATAAACAGTAGTTTCAAATGGCTTGCGGTGGAAGAAAGAATTCTCGCAGATATTTGTTACCCTGAAACCTTTTACAATAATTTCCACGTTTGTATGTATGTCGCAATTTTACTCATTGTTTTAAACCTGTAAAATAATTTAAAAGATTTTTGTTTTATCTATAGGGTTGTTATAAGAAATCATAAATTAGAAAAGAATGTGCTATCGCATAGCAGCAATATAAAACAAACACTCATTATGCCTTTATAAAGAGGGTTCCTAAATAGCATGCTATACTACAGCATTCGGGTCTTTCTTGCTTTACATTGTATCACACAAACACGTTAAAATATTATTAAAAAACTATATCGCGTTTTCCATTACAACTCCGTACTTACAGTTTTTTTTTTATTGCCTTGAATGACGAGACGAGCATGCCGTTCGCCTGATGGTAAGCGATACGACCACCCATTAACAGTAGAAACACCATCCAGTACCTTGACTTACAGAGTACTGTGTGACATTCCACTGCGCTCGTCATCCTGAGACATAAGATGTTAAGTCTCATTATGTCCAGTAGTTATACTGGCTACAATGTCCTTCAAACCGAAACACAACAGTGCATATACACTGTTGCTTGGCGGTAGAAATAGACATTGCGGTGGTACCCACCCAGACGGCCTCTTACATAATGAGAGACCTACCACCAGTAGAGCTATTTTTGAACATTTCAATTTTGAAGTAAGTAAAGCAAATTTTTTTATACAATAACCTTTGCAAATTACAATTAGCAAATACATTTTGTAGTTTTAAATAACAGCGGGACGTGGGGTGGAGTTAGGGCGTGTTACACTCTATCGCACATCGCCACGCAACTCCGGCAAATAGAATGAAACTATGTTAAGTCAATTTGACGTGTTTCGGGAATTTGATAATTAGTTTTAATATCCGCAAACCCTTATTGTTAGTAATTTTGTAACTGAAAACGCTGTGGCATCATTGAGTAGCATCGCCAATATGATTGCTAACTTATTCCTTTTGATGTTATGTCAAAAATAAATTCTTTCTATTCCTTTTTTGTTACATTTTGTTAGGGATAGTTTCTTTTGGAACGTTTCTGTATCTGCGTGTTTTATACAAAAAATTCTTCCCCAAACACCTCAGACTATCACCAGTATTGGCGGAAATAGAAATATCTCAGGAAGATTCAAAGGATTTATTTCTATCCATTGCAGTGTCAGCCATCCACCCAATATGTCGGATATAAAAATGGAGCTAACGGCGAGCGTTCATAATTAACATTTTTACCGAACGATTCTCGAAGAAAAATGCAACTAAAAAATAGAAAATAAATTTGAATTAAGAAACTATTCTTAATTCAAATTAAGAATATAATAAAGTCAATATAATCAATTTCTTATTTACACTAGTAAATAAGAAAAAAATGTATTTTATTGTAAAAAAAGCGTGGGGTGCTTTTTAAGATATTATCAAAATGATATATCATACTTCTACTCATATTATCTGTCAATAAAATATTTATAACTATTGACACCATGCATCCACGCTTTTTTTGTCAACAAAATACATTGTTTTATTATTTACACTATTCTTAATTCAAATTTATTTTCTATTTTTTAGTTGGATTTTCTATAAAGCGTGTTTTTTAGTTTTTTTAAACTATTATTTATTTTAAATTTTTTAGTTCTGTTCTACTATTGTCCAACAAATGTCACTAAAAATATATATAAATTGACAAAAATCTCATTTTGCAAATTGAATAATGGCATAATCTTATCAAATTAGTGTAGTGTTATCGGTCCTCGACAAACCTACATAGTTTGAATAAAATCTGACCGTTTAAAGTGGGTCAAAATCGCGCCCAAAGGAGTCGGAGTCGGCGAGTTACAAACATACATACAAATATACAAAAAAATATTTTGTAACGTTTACAAACAGTGAGTTTATACATGATTACTCTTATTCTAGAAAGTTCTAAATAAAAACTATTTCTAAACAGATTTTTTTTATGGCATTGAATGACGAGATGAGCATGCCGTTCTCCTGATGGTAAGCGATACGAACGCCCATAAACAGTAGTATAACACCATACAGCACCTTGAGTTACAAAGTACTGTGTGGCATTTCACTGCGCTCGTCATCCTGAGACATAAGATGTTAAGTCTCATTATGTCCAGTAGTTACACTGGCTACAATGTCCTTTAAACCGAAAAACAACAGTGCATGCACACTGTTGCCTGGTGGTAGAAATAGACATTGCGGTGGTACCCATCCAGACGGACTCTTACATATGAGAGACCTACCACCAGTAGAATAGGTCTATCAAATTGCGAAATATAAAAATAAACAATTTACATGACGCGTCAAATATCTGCAGTCAATTGACTGATAACGTTTCCAGTAATTTTTGAAATATACAGTAATATTCCATTCCCATGTTTTTTAAAAAAAACTATCATTACTATTCAGTCTTTTTAATGGCCACTTAAACATTTAGCATCAAACGCAATTCTTTCTAAAATCAAATAGACAATCTCAAGCAAAAGAGCTTTGCTTTCAAAAGCATCAAACTTAATGACAAATGATTTGAAATCATCGAAACGAGAATTTACCGTGGCGCATTATTCACTCACATTGAGCGCAAAAACTCCACCAACATAACTTTTTTTCCAAATTGAAGTTTTCAGAATTTCCCTCCCTGCCACCAAAGTAATCGACTTGAAAATCGTTTCAGATGGAATCATTTTGTGTAACTGATTTGTGGTATTCGCAGTTATATCTATTGCAGATGGAACGGCTACGGAACCACGATTTTATGACATTAGAGTGGCTTTGAGAACTAAAGAGTCTCTAATTTCATTTTAATTTAATTGTTTGCCCGACATGACAATAGGCCCGCCTATCACTTTATGGGACGGAATAAACTTGGCGCAATGTGGGTGCACTGGTTGCGCCTCCGCCAGCCCCTTCGAGGATAAACAAAAATCAAACAAAATAACAACATTTAATAAAGACGTAAACTCTGTCACAATATTAATTATAAGTAGAAACACCATTTGACTTACGTTTCTAATTGTTAATTCAATTAAAGAAGAAATAAAATTGAAATATTAAACCTTATACTCCCCAATTGGGCTTTGAGAGGAATTACACAGTATAATTCCAAAAGGCCCAAATATGCTTAACAAAAACAGCGCCTTCACAATTGCCGATGATATTCAAAATTATGACAATGAAGCTAAAAAATCCAATACTCCTACAGCGCCGAGTGGAATATCAATGACCCACGTAGCTCATCCATTTATTCCGACCTACATACATCTTTCTTGCAAATCATCCATCTGATTAGTAAATTGCTCAATTTCTTGACATTCTTACTTGACATTTAATTGCAGAATAATTTCAGGTCGTGTATTGCTGCGTCATCTTCGCTTACTTAATTAACGTCATGATTTCTAATTCATGACTTTATGAAATTGACGTCTGAAAGGTTTTATAATTGAACCGGCTTTTTACGTCTGGTATAATAAATAGTAATTGGGGTTTTTATATTTATTCATAGGTTTTTCTGGAAAATTTTGGATTGAATTTGTTTTCGATGAAATTATTTTAGAAGAAGGCTAGCTTTTGCACGCGGCTTCACCCACGTGAAAGAGTATTTTCGGGATTAAAGTCCCGCTATAGATTTTGCCGGGATAAAAAGTAGCTATAGTCCTTTCCAGGGTCTTAAACTATGTCCAAACCAAATTTAATAGAAATCAGTTCAGCAGTTTGTGAGTTTATCGCGTTGAGACAGACAGACTCGGCGAGGGACTTTATTTGATGATATGTAATGTGATGGGTTAGATAAAGGCTACACCGTATAACAACGAGGTAAATATAGATTCTCACGTACTCAGAAAGGACGGTGTTACCTGTCTCGGTTCTATTTTGGTTAGGTTAGCCTGCAAAGTTGAAAATAAATACGTGATGTGTGTTTGGTTGCAACAAACTCTTACCAGACGGAGAATCAATATCTGGTTTCTTTAATGTTTCTCAACTCTGAATAAATAAAATCTACATTAGACCAATGTTGCCGCTGTGTTGTAGCGTATGTTAGTTCTCATAAAACTCATAACAGAATTCTGTATGGCGCTTGAATTTCAAATATGAAAGCAATTTCCGTCACTTGTGATAGGAAATAAAAATCACAAACAGAAGATGCGAGGTATTAAAACTCTCATTAAGAAATTATGTTAAAATGGCACGTTTTGGCATTAACATAAGGTTCTTTTGGAAATAGTTATGTTTACCAGGTGAGTTTCCAATATTAACAAATAATAGTGTCCATTCACACCCACACAGCCAGACTTCTTGTGGGTGTATTGTTGAAATTTTATTAGGTGGGTTGTAGAATGGTATATAAACATATAAACGAATATAGATAGATAAGCATGCGTTATAAATACTGAGTGTTACATTGTTATTGAATTTTCATGTACCAAAATATTGCTGAGAACTGAAAGCCTAAAACTTGGAACCAAAATTTAAATTAAATACACATACGCATACTCACGCCTTATATCCCCGGAGGGGTAGGCAGAGGCGCAACTAGTGCACCCACTTTTCGCCGTTCATATTCCATCCCATGATGTGATAGGGGGCGAGCCTATCGCCATGTCGGGCACAAATTCCAGATTTCGAGCTGATACTGATTAGTAAAATCCAATATCATTTTACTCGACCCGGGGATCGAACCCGAGACCTCAGCATTGCAGTCGTACCGTAATACAACTACGCCACCGAGGCAGTCAAATAAATTAAATACGATTGCCTTAACATGTAGATTCTAAATAAACAAACCAAGAAACTAAAGTACAAACAGAACTAATTGGACCGTGAAACGTACATCTATATTCCTCAAATTGTAATAATTTATTTTCTCACAAAATACATTTGAAGGGCAAATTCGGTTCAGCTACAAACAACAAATTTCAACAATCCCGCAGACAGTAATATAACAATAACATATCAGACTAAAATAACAGGTTCGTTGGGAAATTCGCAGCCACCGTTGTCTGAAATGAACGGGACCGGCTAGAGTAGGTCAATTTACGCCTTAGCATAGGTAAACACAAGTGTTTGGTTCGGTGCTGAGGCTAAAGCTCTGTTGGGATGTGCTTGAATGTAGCAGTTGAAGTAAAGCCCGTACATAATCATTAGGCTCAAACACTTAAACTGAGTTAAAGCGTTCGCGTTTTGAATGGTGAGGTTGCCTGAAGTAAGATAAGTAAAATAACAGTTAAAAAAAACTAAAAAACATGCTTTATAGAAAATCCAATTAAAAAATAGAAAATAAATTCGAATTAAGAATAGTGTAAATAAGAATTTATTTTTTATTGTCAATTATTTTCTATTTTTTCGATACATAGATACATAACGCATACGCATACTCACGCCTTTTATCCCAGAAGGGGTAGGCAGAGGCGCAACTAGTGCACCCACTTTTCACCATGCGTATTCCGTCCCATGATGTGATAGGGGGCGAGCCTATCGCCATATCGGGCACAAATTCCAGACTCCGAGCTGATATTAAATAGAAAAATCCAATAACACTTTACCCTAGGCGGTGATCGAACACGAGACCTCAGCATTGCATTCGTACCGTAATACAACTACGCCACTGAGGCAGTCATACATACATAAGTATGAAACTAATAAAAGCGTGTTAAAAAAAAAACAACCTAAACTGACAACAATAATTACAATACCATAAATGCAATACAACATACAATTCTTATTAATTTGTCCAAACTAATCATAGTTCGCCTCGTTATTACCTCGACCTCGTTAATCAGCAAACACGCCTAAGTACGCAAAGAAATAAAAATGTCCCCAAAAAGAACCCGTTTGACCCTAAAAAGGCGAAGACATTATCGAAACAAACTCCGAAATATTTTCAATTCGACGATGTTTCTTTAGGCACCCTCGCAGACGAAAATGAACAAAGTAAACATCGTAACACCGACTGGTAACTCGTAGTTTCCGTTCGAAAACGTCGAAAAAACGGGAGTGTCATGCAAAACGAACTTGTCCCGCGGGGACGCGTTCCATTTCTGATAAATAAAGTTAAAAGGGTTGGGGCGTTTCCCTAGGGAGATCAACTTGGTCGCAAACATCGAACTTACGGGTCGAAAGGCTCTTTCGAATGGCCACAGAATGTTATCTAAATTAAAATTTAGATGGGCGTAGGAAGGTTTGACTGACAATCAGAGTCAAATATTTACGAGGGTATTTCGACTTCACTAGGCATTTCAACTGAAAATTGTTGGAATTATTTTTTTATTACTTTGCACGCCATTGCTACTACGCCTTAGATTTCTCATTTCTTATTCATTACCATTTTAGATGTACGTTTATAAATGTAGGCGTTTTCAATTTGTCAAGAATTTATTAAAATGAAATTAGGTCGTCTGATATTCATATTTATAAGATTTTCGTTCCATTATTTTCCTTTTATCGCTACAACTCGCCTATATTCATTGCTTTTCACGTAGCAATAAGGAGTTCTTTGATTTTATATGCTACTAGCTTTTGCGCGCGGCGCCGCCCGCGTTGAAAAGTTTTCCGTAATAAAAAGTAGCCTATAGCACTCAGGTGTAATGTAGCTTCCTATTAGTGAAAGAATCTTCAAAATCGGTCCAGTAGTTCCTGAGATTAGCGCGTTCAAACAAACAAACAAACTCTTCAGCTTTATATATTAGTATAGATTATTGAATTTAACATTTATATATGTACAATTTAATTTTCATAGGACACTTCAGGCCGGAACTTGCAGAAAAATAGTCAAAGTTGAAGTTATGCTTTTTGAGGTACATTATGTACATGTTTTGACATTGGCAAAATCACCGCTGCAACCACAGATGATGATGGTGAGGCCACAAAGATAAAAGAAGAAGAACAAATTATAAGATTGTTAATGATAAAAATGGAACGCTGTAAGACATACCTACTATACCAGACATTGACAACCCACGTAATTCAACCAATGAAATTATCAATAACAACTTAAATTTTATGAGAAATATATTAAATTTCATTATGTTTTTCGTAGAAAAATACACAATTTACAAAATTATAAAAAAAGGACTATACTTGTTAATTTTCTATTGTTTATGTATCTAAACGTAATTTAGAAGATAAGAGTTATAAAAAAACATTTGGATCACATATATCTTCGTTAGAAAAGCATTTAATACCACCCACGTAAATATCGATACATAATGTCTCGTACAATATCAATCATATTTTTATCCTCAGCAAGGACAAAAGGGCGCAAAAATATCTGTCTTTTCTGTATCTATTTTCCAATCCCACATCTGTATTGATCGATGACAGTGGCCTTAGGTCAGACGGAACGTCTGATGGATAAATATTACCAGTTTCGGACGTACAGACTTTTCAAGAAAGTTGGATTTACAAATTTGTTTCTTACCTGTCTTAAGTTATACCTGAGAAATGGTTACTGCGTTCTTAAACTTCTTTTGTTGTTGTTGTGTTCTTGAATCGTACTTTTATTTCTTTATAAATTGAGACTTTAAAATGTCTTTATCATTACTTGAAAATACATTAAGTGAATTTTCTGTTTTGAAGCAATACGAATGCTCGTGATCTACGAACGGTCACTAGTTCAAAATTACGTTTAAGAATTTTCGTGTACTACTGTAGTAAATTAAATTCTTTTAGCTTTATGTTCTACTTAACCAAATTCTTAGTATTGGAATTTCTAAGCGATTTTGTGCTGACTTCTTTAACCATTGCTTCTATTTAGAACAGAAACTAAACGAATTATTGGAATATCTAGCACAAAATTATTATAGTCATCCACACACATTACCAAATGAATCGCTGTTCTATTGCTTAAATTTGAGTAAAGCCTCATTTAGACAGATCAATTGAAGGGAAAAGTATAATGCTAGGCGTAAAGTGATGAATCAAGAAGATCGACTTTAGCTCCACGTGTAAAATTTCATTTTGACAGCTATCATAATCATTCCACTAGTATGCCATGTACTAAAACGTCATTAATAGCCATTCTTCGTAACCGAAACTACTAGCGTCAGTTCTACAGTTCTATTTTAACCTAATTACCTCGGACCGGGAATTGGAAGCGGGTGCTAAATAAAGAATAATGCAGGCCATAAATAAAACGTTTAAAGCTCTTAATTTATAGTCTTTTTATTAGCACTCCGTACATTATTTTTAAGTTTGCCTTGCTGGTTGGTTATATAGGACACTTTCATATAAGAATTTACTGGTGGTCGGTCCCTCGTATGCTAGGGGCCGTCTGGGTAGGTACCACCGCAATGTCTATTTCTACCGCCAAGCAGCAGTGAGTATGCACTGTTGTGTTTCAGTTTGAAGGTCATTGTAGCCAGCGTAATTACTAGGCATTATAAGACTTAACATCTAATGTCTCAGGGTGACGAGTGCAGTGGAGTGCCACGCAGTACTTTGTACTTAAAAGTTCTGTTGCTACTGTTTATGGGCGATCGTAACGCTTACCATCAGGGAAGCGGCATGCTCGTCTTGCCATTCAGTAGCAACAAAAAAAAGAAGAAAGCATTTGTATCATCATAACGTCAGTAGATGATTTAACGGGTGTTGCTTTGGTTTTGGATATTAATTGATGTTATTAGAACCAAGCCTTTTTTGTACGTTTATAATGCGTTAGTGTGCATTGAATCCCTTCGAGTCACAGGGTAATCCATTGGCGAACAATTGTGGAACATTGAAAAAACACCTGACTGTATTGAGGTATTAGAAAATGACGGGTTTAGCAGTAATCTTGAGACAACGGAATTCCGTGATTCGGTATTACGCCAATGCACCCTATTTAAAATAAATGATGAAGATTAAGACAGATACTTAATTTAAATTATATACACTACATCGCGTAGACAAATATTCATTTTCCCAAAAAATGAATGCTATATAAGTAAAACAAGAACTAATAACTAACCTTTTCTTTCAAATAGCTAACAATTTGTTTAAACTTAATTATTTGGAATTGTATGAGTCATGAATCTCGCAATACCCTCGCATAATTCATTTCTATTATTTTACTTTCAAGCGAAACTTGATGGCTTTAATGAATTTTCTTTAATGCGGTCAAATTGATTCCGTCTTAATGAGAAATCTGAAGAGTCACCGTCGCTTGCAGATGAAAACGAGATGGCAGACATTAAACATTATAATTCTTGTATTCGAAGACTAAGTCTGAATTACTTACTCGTGGTATTCGCATTTATAATTAATGAACTTACTACTTATTATATTTACTGGTGGTAGGTCTCTCATATGTATGAGTCTGTCTGGGTGGGTACCACCGCAATGTATATTTCTACCGCCAAGTAGTTGTGTGCATGCACTGTTGTGTTTCGGTTTGAAGGACATTGTAGCCAGTGTAACTACTGGACAAAATGAGACTTAACATCATATGTCTCAGGATGATGAGCGCAGTGGAATTCCACACAGTACTTTGTAAATCAAGGTGCTGGATGGTGTTGCTACTGTTTATGGGTGATCGTATCGCTTACCATTAGGCGAACGGCATGCTCGTCTCGTCATTCAATGAAATTTAAAAAAAATAATCCACTGAAGCGTTATTTGGTAAAACCTTAGTAAGGAAGAAAAAAGGAGCATTGTTCCGGTAATTCACATCATTCGTTTATATATGTTACTTTTCGGCTGTACTAAAACACCTAATTATTTACTTTGTATTGTATTAATTATCGTCTTTAACGGGGAAAGAAAACATCTTGAGGAAACCTACATACCTAAGAAATCTCCTCAAGAATTTCGAGGGTATGTGAATGAGGAGACCTGTCCTCCGTAGTAGGCAGTATAATCCAGGATTAGTTTTATTAAAAAACCACATAACACTGGTAGTATAAATTATAACAGTAAACATTATACATAATATATACAAGGTCATGTGTGAGTTTACAAAGCTACTACTGGACACGCAACTCCTTTTCTACTGAGAGCGCTAGAGCTTACCACGCTAGCCTAGTTTGGGTCCGATATAACAATTACAACTGGTTTGAAACAAAAACTGACCTGATAGAACTGGAAGAACTTTTCGAACACTATTTAGATTTCGTTTTGTTTATTTGCTTAGTAACCTACAATGGATGGGGCATTAAATTTTGATCTCTACGTAGATTTATTTAATGTTATTTTACAAGTGGTCAACACGTTGATAGTTCATTTATCTATACTAATATTATAAAGCTGAAGAGTTTGTTTGTTTGTTTGAACGCGCTAATCTCAGGAACTAAAGGACCGATTTTGAAAATTCTTTCACTAATAGGAAGCTACATTACTCCTGAGTGCTATAGGCTACTGTGGCAACACAGCAAATTGGTTTCTGCGTGTTCACTATGGTCACCTCCCTTTGGCAGTCTTTGGCCTGTAAACGAAACAATAAAAAGTGTTCCTTATATTAAAAGGCGTATTAATTAATTACTGCCCTGGTTAGCGTCGTACAAGTTATAAAATTGGCGACGAGGATTTCAAGACCCGAAAATAATTGTGGAAAACCGGAAAACAAAATAGTAAAAGTAATAATTATTAGACTATAAAGTATAACCTCAACTTGTTATAAATGTCAAAATGACAGATCGACGTGGCGATGATTTGGCGGAATTTGTAGACAGTGAAACAATTGTATCAGAAGAAATTAAAAATTTCATTCGACAAGGAAAGACGTCGTGGATTTATACATTTCAAAAAAAGGAATTGCAACTTATCATAAAACAACTAGATTTACCAGTTGATGAAAAAGCTAACTTAGAACAAACTAGACACCAGTTACGAACTATCGTAAAGGATAAAATAATAGAAGAAAACAGGATGAGTAATACACTCGGTGAATTGGATTCCTTTGGTGGTGGCAATTGGGAGGTGTATAAACAACAATTGGATTGTTATATCATGTTAAATGATATAAAAAGTGTCAAAATTGTGCCTTTGTTAATCACAAAACTAAAACCACATGTGTTCGACATACTTAATACACTATGTGCACCTCAAACACCTGTCTCACTAAAGTATGATGACTTGTGTGAAAAACTCACAGATCACTATCACCCGAAGGACCATGCTATGATTTATAAATCAAAATTCAGAGCAAGGCACCAAAACCAAGGTGAAAACATCGACGACTATGTACTAGCTCTACGAGAAATTGGCAAAAAGTGCAAATTTCACAATTTAGATGATGAGTTAAAGGAAAGGTTAATTAACGGAGTAATAAATAAACATTTAAAATTTGAATTGTTAAAAAACAGCGAGAAAACATTTGTTGAAATGATAAAGTTAGCAAAAATGATGGAAGTCGCTAATATGGAAATTACTGAACAAACAAACCTAATGAAAATGAATATTGAAAGACAGAAATGGAGAAATAAAAGGCAAACAAATCAACCAACTCTGGTAACAAGTGATCGACTGTGTTTTTGTTGTGGAAAAAAGGGACATTTTAAGAAAGACTGCCGTTTGAAGGATAAATACTGTAGTGAATGTGGACAAAAAGGGCACATTTTCAGGGTCTGCAGTAGAAAGCAATTTGTGTCAACAAAAAATGTGGAGTTGGAAGAAGACATAAATCCTCCAAAGCCTGAAGATATACATGAAGAAAATGAAGTTATTCGTGATGAAGACTTTGAAATGTATTCCTGGAGATGTGGTAAAATTGATCCAATGATACTAGAGGTAAACCTTAATAATAATTTAAGCCATTTTGAAGTTGATACAGGTGCCGATGTGTCAACCATGTCTGAAAGTAAAGCATTAAATTTATTTCCTGGCAGACAAATTAAGCCATGCCATGTTTTGTTTAAGAATTTTGATCAGACAATGTCTTCACCAATTGGTGTTATGGAGCCAATGACAATTTCATATAAAAGTAAAAAAGCTATAAATCAAAGATTGTTTATTGTCAAAGATGGCCTACCAAACATAATTGGTAAAGACTGGTTACAAGCATTAACACTATGGCCGTTAAAAATAGAACCTGATAATATAATAAATATTTGTAAAAGTGTTAACTATGAAACAAAATTTGTAAAACAGTTTCCCGAGTTATTTAGCCCAGGTTGGGGTAATTTTAAAGGTGGTGAAATTAAATTAAAGTTAAAACAAGGGGCTATTAGCAAATTTTTACCAGCAAGAACTGTTCCTTTTGCATTAAAAGAAAAAGTAAACAGTGAAATTGATAGATTATTAAAAAATAAAAGAATTGAGCCAATAGAATACAGTGAATGGGGTACTCCAGTGGTACCCATCTTAAAAAAAGATGGTTCAGTTAGGCTATGTGGTGACTTCAAAGTCACCCTCAACGAATACCTGGAAATAGATCATTTTCCTTTACCAACAATTCAACATATTTTAGTAAAATTACAAGAAGGAGACTGTTATTGTGAATTAGATTTAAAGGAAGCATATCACCAAGTCCCACTCGCTAAAGATTCACAGGATATAACAACAATTGTGACAGAAAAAGGTATATATAAATATTTATATTTGCCATATGGTGTAAGCACTGGAGTGGGGTCATTTCAGAGATTAATGTCACAAAGCTTAGCTAATATTGAGGGTGTAATTGTTTATGTAGATAACATTTATATTTTAGGTACTGGGAAGAAAGAGACTGAGGAACGTTTAACAAAAACTTTAAAAAAATTAAATGATCTCAGCCTTAAAATAAAAATAGAAAAATGTAAGTTCTTTTGTCACAAAATTGAAGTTTTTGGATTTGAAGTAAGTAAATCAGGAGTAAAAATTTTGAAAAATAAAATAGATCCAATTTTGTCATTGTCTTCTCCAAATGATTTTAAAACATTACGTTCATTCTTAGGGAAAGTTAATTATTACTATAAATTCCTCAAAAATATGGCTATCATTTTACAACCACTGTATGAATGTTTAAAACAAAAACAGTTTAATTGGACAAATGAATGTGAATTGAGTTTTCAAAATATTAAAAATGCCTTAGCAAGTGTTGATAGCTGTTCGAATTTTGATCCTGACTTGCCTATAATATTAACATGTGATGCTTCAGAGATTGGGGTTGCTGCAGTGTTGTCAAATCGAGATAACAATGGAACTATAAAACCAATAGCTTATGCTAGTAAAATCTTGAATGAAACTCAGAAAAAAAGTTTATTCTGTAGATTTGGGTATCCATTGTTACTAGTTACTGATAATGGAACAACCTTCACAAGCAATGATTTTAAAAAATTCTGTGAAAATACTGGTATAAGACAAAGTTTCACGCCACCATATCATCCGGCCACTAATGGGGCCGCTGAGCGGTTTGTCGATACTTTTAAAACACAAATAACAAAAATTATCTTGAGTGGTATGTCATTAAATGATGCTGTGGACCTGTTTCTCTTTGATTATCGTAATACACCTCACAAAACTACTGGAGTAAGTCCAGCCAAATTGTTGTTCGGTCGAGACTTAAGAAACAGATTTAGTGTGATGAGACCGCCACCATTGGCTGATAAAATCAACTCCGAACAGGATAAACAAATAAATCATCATAAAGGGTCTAGACTTGTAAATTTTCGAGTGGGGGAGAAAGTAATGGCAAAGGATTTTCGTAATAACAGCCAAAAATGGTCGGAGGGTGTAATTGTTGAGGTTTTAACGGATGGGGTAACATATGTTGTCGAGGTGGACGATATTCGATGGAAGAGGCATGCAAACCAATTGTTAAAGATAAATAATTAAATGAATAACTCATGTACTGAGAAATTGCTTATTTACAGTAAATATACATGTAGTATATGTTAGTATATGTGTAATAGGTCAATCTTTCATTTTAGCCTGGGGAGAGTGTGGCAACACAGCAAATTGGTTTCTGCGTGTTCACTATGGTCACCTCCCTTTGGCAGTCTTTGGCCTGTAAACGAAACAATAAAAAGTGTTCCTTATATTAAAAGGCGTATTAATTAATTACTGCCCTGGTTAGCGTCGTACAAGTTATAAAAGCTACTTTTTATCCAGGAAAAATTTTTCCACGCGGGTGGAGCCGCGCGCTATGCTAGTATTATATATTTGGACACTCGCTTACGTTATATTATTTCTTGTATCGTGGAATCCTTGAGATTAAAGACATACAGAGTTTGATGATAACATATTACTTGTACAAACCATTTTTAACCTTAACGGAATATTTTCTAAGAACAAAATTCCTGCTTAAGTCCAAAACAATAGATCAATATTAACTCAGGCCCTGTAGTAAACCTTGAATTGATACAGCATCAATCTATCTCAGGAAACTCAGACAGTTGTTCACCTAAATGGAATTAATTACAAACCTTCTAAGAAAATTGGCTGCTAAACGGCCAGTGAGTAATACTAATTTTAGTAAACTGCTTGTATCTTTGCTTTTCAAACTATGTGATTTTTTTTCACTTTTAGGCATGGTTTTGATTGATCGATTAATGAGATATTCTCTTCAAAAATAATTAAAAGCAAATCGGAAGTAACACGAACGTCTCGGATAAAAAACAAATTTGTTTATCGTTACAATATCTAATGGGTTGTATGGCCTATATTATACATTAATTAATCGTTTTATATTCAGTCATTATAATAATACAAGATGATATCGCTGTGGCTATGAAACTTACATTTTACCAAATAACTCTAAATCCGCATATAATTCACATCATCCATTTCAAACCTACTAAATCCAAGAAACGTACCTTGTAATTTCCTCTCATGGGTAACAAATCATTGAATCCAATCGCTAACGAACATTATTAAGACAAATGACATTATAATTTAATACATTTACTACCAAATTGCTTTAATTATGGAAATTAGGAGTCAATTAATTAAAACCATTTGAGTTTATCTGCTTGACGCTCGAGGGGAGATGAGCATTTCCTACTAGATTAAGTTAGTTCAGAAGCTCTAAATTGTTGTGGGCAACTATTGTGTTACATTGAATATATGCATTAAGTTTCGGGACTATGTTCAGACTGAGGATGAAGTTGCAGTTTACATTTGGATAATTATGTGCTTCGGTTGAATTTGAATAGTGATTTTCTTTTTTGAACTACTAACTTGTCAGCATTAGATTTTGCAATGTTCTTTATTAACGTTATATATTTTTTTATTTATTATGCATATTGCTCTAAAACATTTGTCTTGACGAGAGGTACTCAAAATGAGGTATTAAAACATTGAAAAAGCAAACACCAATTTCAAATAAAACGCAACGTATTTTCCATATCCAATGATTAATAATATAAGCTTCGTTATTCCACAATTACTAGCGTTTAAACACGATAAAATCTGCCAAACATTTGTTACCAACCGCATCGGCTATTAAAATGAGCTGCAATCAAAACATTTTAGTGGAACAGCCACCAAGCCCACTTGTCAGCTCGAAAATTCAACATTTTAAGTTGGATTTATGGCAACATTTTATATGGGGAAAGTTCGTGCTAATTTGCTGAGGGTTTTAATGCACTCACTATACACAATTCGGTTAATGTTACTGCGAGTGCAATGTTTGTGGTTGAGATTTGCTGGCTGGCAGCGTAGAATGGTTAATTCATATTTGGATAACATACATATTGTCTAACTGAAGGACTGCCTCGGTGGCGTAGTTGTATTACGGTATGACTGCAATGCTTAGGTCTTGGGTTCGATTCCCGGGTCGGGCAAAGTGATATTGGGTTCTAAATTCAGTATCAGCCCGGAGCCTGGAATTTGTGCCCGATGTGGCGATAGGCTCGCCCCCTATCACACCATGGGACGGAATACGCACGGCGAAAAGTAGGTGCAGTAGTTGGGGCTCTACCTACCCCTTTGGGGATAAAAGGCGTGAGTGTGTGTAGGCTGCAGTAGATAAAACCATACTTCAAATATATTCGCGACTAGCTTTTGCTTGCAGCTGCACCCGAGTGTAAAAAGATATTCCGGGATAAAAGTCCCGCTATTTTCCCGGGATTAAAAGTAGCCTATGTCCTTTACAGAATCTCAAATTATCTCCATACCAATTTTCATCGACATCGGTTCAGTAGTTCCATAGATTACTTCCTGCGAACAAACAAACTTTACCTTTTTATAATATTAGTAAAGATAAAGAATTCTTGACACTTGGATTATCGATGTATGTATTGATCCATGTCCCAACATTAAGAAAATATTTAACAATAATATAATAAATGTACGTTATGAAAGGCTATAAAGCGCTGGATTTGTACAGGAAGTTGAACAGTTGAATGCCAAAAAGTATCAGCTACTGGAAGACAAAAATGAACAAAATAATTCTTTTAACCATGAGTCCTAAATCACAATTCTTGATATCACGTAACAAATCCCGCAAAAATGATCGAGTATTGCCACAGCATTCATATTTTTTGTTTTCGTATTTGTTCATGTTATAAATCTGGGAGAAACGACGATATACGCTGATGGGTTTGTTCTTTAGCCTTGTGCTACAGAATCAATACCAATAAAGCTGGCAGATGAATTGCCTATGGTGTATAGACTTTTGTTTATTCTTTATGTTTTAAGGAACAGAATTAGGTTTATTAGATAAAATTTGAGGCTAGATAGATTGATTGTTATATGGCGAAAATTAAACATTGTTTTTGCATATTTATTAATGTATCTATCTATCTATAGCTTAGCTAGTAATTTTAATTAGACACCGACTCCAAATTTTACTTCCTTTATATAAATAATGCTATCGTTTAATTATTCACGTATTTATCTAGCTTAGCTAGCAATTGAAATTAGTCACCGAATATCGGTAATGTTAAATTATTTTTAAGCTATTGCATAGCTTCTATCGCGGGCCTTGAGCGTGGAGACCGAATCCTGAAATTCCGTAACGAAAATAACCTGACTCTTTTTTATCTTACTAATATGAACCTTAAATACAATGCGTAGAAGCTATAATTCTTGAAACGAGTATATTTTTATTTATTTTATTTATTAAAGTCATTAAAACCATTTCTTACTAATCTAATATGAACCTTAAATACATTGCGTAGAAGCTATTTCCCCAGCGTTGGCACGGCACGAGTACAAAAGAATCCAACGTAACATTCTTTTTTCAAATTTTGATTTATTCTACTTTGGTTTTTTTTTTTTTTTTTTTTTTTTTATTGCTTTGAATGACGAGACCAGCATGCCGTTCGCCTGATGGTAAGCGATACGACCACCCATAAACAGTAGCAACACCATCCAGCACCTTGACTGACAAAATACTGAGTGGCATTCCACTGCGCTCGTCATCCTGAGACATAAGATGTTAAGTCTCATTATGTCCAGTAGTTATACTGGCTACAATATCCTTCAAACCGAAACACAACAGTGCATGCACACTGTTGCTTGGCGGTAGAAAATTGGTTTGATTTGATTGGTTGTGATGACCATTGCATTTCTAACATTTATCAATAACAAGACTAAACGTGCGTTGGTCGCGTTTAAAAATCTACTTTATGTGGTAAGCGTAAGATCGAATTTGTGTTTAATCAATCAAAATTTGTAATAAAAAATGCTATGCAATAGCTTTACCGCGGCAGTCTCCGAGTGCCACACGTATTTTTTTTTGTCGTTTTTGAAGGCGGTTTAATTTTTTGTTAAAAAGGTTTTTATTGCCTGAGAGCGTTGTGAATTGTGCACTCGTATGCGAATTTAAAATTTATTTCCTATTTTGCAAGTATATAAATGAACTGCTCTAAACAAAATAAACAAAATAAACTTAATTTTATTTTTTTCCATGCATTGTAGTTTGTATCCTTGAACTGATTTTGAAAAGAGCAACACTAGGGTTTCTTGCCCGTTCTTCTCTAGTGAGAACTGCTTTTCGAACTGGTGGTACAGCTAATGTTGGCGGAATCTAAATAATGTACAACATTTTATGGGTTCCAATAATATTATTTAATTTCATTACCAAAGTCAGAATAACGTTTTATTTCCTAGAATCTCGATAGTTACAACAGCATAAATAACTGGATATCTTTACACTACGAAGGAGAAACTGATGACGTAGTAATTACATTTTACCGAACAAAATACATAGGGCGTGTACGAATTTTTCAAATGGAATTCAACAATGTTAATTACCATTGAAATGTCTCGCAGAACGGGCTTCATTAGCAATGTTGTGTTGTCACGTAAGGCCGATCCCTAATGCTATTAGTCTAATGTGTTTTCAGTAACGGTCAAAAAGGTCTTTAAGTTTCATTTCGCAAACAGTTTGACACGTGCTTTCCGAAATGGACGATGAATTTGAAAATAACGGCTTTAATAGTTAGATTTTTGTAATGCTCAAAATTTCAGAGAACGTGAATATATTTGTAAAGAGAGTTGTCAAAGTAACCATTCTAAAATATTCTGATTTTAGATGCGATGTAACTATTGCTAAAATTTGGAGTATTACAAATGGCTTACTTGAAATATCAAAGCTAACAGTTTGCAAAGAGTATTAGGAATATTGGATCAAAATCTCTCCGAATATACTAAAGTTTCACCAAAATTATTCAGATTTTTTACAATACATACAGCCACACAAAACGAAAAAGTAAATAGCTTTTTTCACGTTTTAAATAAAAAAGATATCCTATTATATTTAACACAGACATCTTTACGTGATCTAACAAAGAGAAAATGTAATAAAGGCAAAGTACAAAGTTACATACAGAATTTCGCCGTATATTATGTAATTTTTGTTTAAAGATGTTACGACTGCGGTGAATTGAGCTTTTGGGGGCTGTTCAGTTATTCAATGGTACATAAATACGTATATGTTATAGAGAAACTCTGGAGAGAAAGTTATTATATAATCATTGTTCTGTTTTGTTTTAAAGCAATCGATGTATTTCATTATATGTGGTTCTTACTGTAATTATTTGATCAATTATATTTACTGCGTATATTTCTACTAATTTGAATATAACTTACAACTGACTATTTTATTGTGCTCGATAGAATAGATAGTAATAACATGGACTGTCGAGACGAAAGTCCGCATATTCAAAACTCAAGGCATCATACTTTTCGTAGTTATGCTTGTATTGTTTATCAATTATAATCTTTCGCTTTAACGGTGAAGCAAAAAATCGTGAGGAAACCCATATTCCTAAGAATCTTACATTACAATTTGAAGGGATGTTAAGGTCCCGTTTTTTCAACGTTTGTCAAATCAATGTTACATTTCTTCAATTTAACATTTGTTAAGTGAGGATTTGTCAAATACGTTTTTTCAACTAATGTTATCACTATAGTCAAAGGTAAACATTTGTTAATTTATTGCCAGTATAATAAAGCGGGGGAAAAAATATTTTCTTTGGGGATGTTTCATATGTGTCAATTTTTGACTTAAAGGACTTGTATCCGAAGCCGTATAATGTGATTTAAGAAAATATCTTTGACACATTTATGATTTCATAAAATTATAATTATTATATTATGAAATATGAAAAATATTGTATCATTTGTGCGTAATATTCAAATATTATAATGCGTTCGTCTTACATGGCGGGATGCGGCGCGGGCTTGAACAAACTCCGCCAAGCGGCCGCTGGACTTTGGAAACGCGACTCGCAGTAGCGGCATGCGCCAACAAATAACAATCACCCGGGCTCGTGCGCGTTAATATTATGATTGTAATAATACTACAATCACAATTTAATTTCGATGTGCGCAGTATTAATATGTGTACTTTAAATACTACATTTTCGGGTACATCGAATTATGTTTCTTGTCTTCGTCACCTCGCTTAGAATTGCCAAAGTTGTTAAAACTCAGTACAAAAGAATCGGAAGAAACAAGTGTGGGGACTGTTACGTGATTGTGAAACGAAAATCCAATGTATTATGTAGTAGATATTTACTACAGGGAACACATGACTTCAAACCGTATTCATTGACATGAGTCATGAAGGGATGTTTACGCCACAAGCTTCAGGGCGGCATACTACGGGCTCTTGCGTGCTACCGTACATAATAATTGTAGTGCCGTGTATTATGTACATTTTTTACAATTTTTAAAGAGTAGATATGTAGTATTTGATATTTTATTAAATAATTATCAAGCACGTTGTACTGTGTTTCTTTTCACCACATAATTCAGAACTTTAAGACTGTTATTAAATAAAATTATATAGATATTAACAATGATGTGTTGATTACTTTCACTGTAATTGAAAACAAAATAAGTGTGAGTTATTTATTATTCTCACTATATTATTACAAATACAGTGTAATTAAAATGATGCTATTCTTCAGACAAAAAATGTTAGTTCAATGACCTTGAGATCTAACCTAAAACTTTGTACTTATGTCGATAAATAATATTTTCGCGATTTACAAGTTGATTTACGGATTATTGCATGAGATAGATGGAACTTCTTAAATAAGCAGGAGAACAGGCGAGTAAAATAATAATTGTATATATTTCCTATATTTTGAGAAGTGTTTGCTTACTCCCAGTTTTTGTAATATTATTATAAAAATAATATGTAGGCTATAATAATAATTATACTACTCCATTTTCCTGTTTTAAAAAAAAGTCATACCGTGGCTCAAATGTACAGAAATAATTTGCTTATGACTTGGCAGCATGGTCACTGGTCATGTTTCACCTTAGCCGGTTCCTTGTACAACACATAAAAAAATGTACAGAAATATAAAACTGTCATTACCGAAAACAGCTGTTCGCACGGGAGTTAATCAGCGGCCATCTTGCTAATTGCTCATTCTTGGGTGATCAAATATTTGACAAGCTGTTATAACAATTGTAAGCTAACAAGGGCTGAAAATACGCGGAAACGTCAAAATCGATGATTACATTAGATTTAACAAATTGTTAGATTTGAAAAAACGCGACCTAAGTCTGCCAATCCGCACTAGGCCAACGTGGCGGACTTAGGCCTAAACCCTCTCAGAAGTAGAAAAGGCCTGTGCCCAGCAGTGGTATATAATACAATGCTGGTATAGTTATATATTTCTTTATTTTAGATACGGCAAATATGTATTTATATTTTAATTAATTAACAATTTCAACTCAGAAGTTCGACAGCTATCATGAATATTCCTCGAATAAGTCCAAATAACTCGATACCCGCCAGGCAACAATATTCAAATGAATTAACGAAGGGATAACTATATTTATTCACGTATATTGGAAACACAAAGGTACCACTGCTAAGTACAATTTGGCGAGTTAGTTTAGAGCGCCTCGTTTAATAAAATCTTTATGGATAGAGTACTGGCAGATAAGTTACATGTTCTATTTTATGTTAGTTTATTTATTAATTTAAGTATCATAATAAGTATAACTAATAACATAGCTCGCGCTTAGTGTAAAAGTAATTTGCAATATTGAATTGGAAATGTACAAAAACACATTTTAGGAACACCACCTACAAAGTTGTGTCAAATTAACTATGGTGTGCAGTGTAGGCAATAGACCCTATGTATACATTATTAACTATGTTGTTATGTTAAGTGATCAACGTTCCTCCCTCCCACAATTTCAAGATATAAAACTCTTTGTTATGGCTATTTTTTTTTTCGCGCGGAACAACGCGCTATCGCTACCACCACCGGAGGGTCAGTGGAACGGTTATGTTGGTTTCACCGGTCTTACGGTCCAATGTCGTTACTCGGGAGTATAGCATCATCCGAGCGAGCATTAGAGCCATTGTTATGGCTACTGCTAACGAGGTAAACTAACTACTGAACTCCAAAGCATTATTAATCTTCATAAAGTATACACTACAATAGAGGTTGGTGAAATTTAAACACACACACTCCCCGTTATCCCCGAAGGGGTAGGCGGAGGTGTAACTAGTGCATCTACTTTTCGCCGTGCGTATTCCGTCCCATGATGTGATAGGGGGCGAGCCTATCGGCATATCGGGCGCAAATTCCAGACTCCGGGCTGATACTGAGTAGAAAAACCCAATATCACTTTGCCCGACCCGGGGATCGAACCCGAGACCTCAGCATTGCAGTCGTACCGTAATACAACTACGCCACCGAGGCAGTTAAATTTAAAGTGAAGTGAAAATTAATTTAAACTACTTAATAAAAAGCATTATTCGCAACTCTATGAAGTTGATGTTACACGTCACTAGAAACTCAATAAACCAACCCGTCTGAAAACTGCTTAGTCAGAATCAATACAAAAATGTAAAGCACTACGTTTGCGAAGAAAAACCACATTGTAAGGTCATGTGAAAATATACTCAACTAGTTTCAATTGATCTCTCTTGACACTGGTGTTAAGGTGCTGATGGATGTTAAGAATACCAGAGGCCGCAGCCAAGATTCCTTTCTAGAATCGTTAACGCTAATGGAAAAAAAATTGAAATGAAATATTCTATAGATAAGTCTATCGCTAGGATAATATGTCATTCCCATACGTAAAGTTAGCTTTAATGATTGTAGAAAACGATCTTAGCTACAGCCCCAGCTGTTGTTTGTTGCATAAGTTATCTACAGGTAATCAATCTCGAGCATTTTTAATCTGTATAGTGTACCCATAACGGTCCAGTCGCTACATTATGGGCAATTACAGTAATCTCATTTTCTATCTTATGACAAATTACACATTTCTTACGACACTGCTAAGTTATTATTAATATGAATTTACTGGTGGTAGGTCTCTCATATGTAAGAGTCCGTCTGGGTGGGTACCACCGCAATAGTTATTTCTACCGCTAAGCAGCAGTGTGCATGCACTGGTGTGTTTCTGTTTGAAGGACATTGTAGCCAGTGTAACTACTGACATAATGAGACTAAACACCTTATGTCTCAGGCTGACGAGCGCAGTGAAATAACTACACAGTACTTTGTAAGTCAAGGTGCTGGATGGTGTTGCTACTGTTTATGGGTGGTTGTATCGCTTACCATCAGGCGAACGGCATGCTCGTCTCGTCGTTCTATGCAATAAAAAAATAAAAACAGTCACACTGAAGCTTCATTTTCACCTAAATCGTGACTTAATAGTCTAACAATATAAACGAATAGGCACAAAATAAATTCACGTACATTCTAAAATTGATATCCCTCGCTTTAATAAGGTTGCCTAGCGAACTTTCCTTCTAATCCCGGGTGAATATTGTCTGATCACGCCTTCCTGGAAAATGTTGTTTAATTAAACTTTTATGTAATTATATGGCTTCTTCCGAACATCTTGTAACATCGTCTGCCCTGGAGACCTTTATTTATTACTACATAAATTGTTTGATCTGAAAATTAGTTGGCAACTTTCTAATTATAATCTATTGGTTGTATTTGATCAGGCTTATTAATGCTGGAGGCGTGGTTATGGAGTTATAATTAAATGTCATCGGAGTCTAGATTAAATTCAATTAGCTTTGGACACAACGTCTTCGACTTGTGGCACTTTTTGTTAACTCTATTAATGGAGTTTCGATGAGATATTTCTTTGATAATATTACTTAGGTGTAAAGTATAAAAACTTCGTATATTAGTAAATGTTGTACTTTCATTATTGTCCTTTAGTACAATGGCGGGTTTGGTATTAATATATTAATGCATAGAAGATATAATCAAAGTAATATTAATACTCATACACTGTTTTTTTGTTCTGATTATTCTAGAATTATTAACAACGAGAAAAATTAATCTCCTGAAATTTCAAATTAGTGATAATAAATTAAAGATAATATAATAATATCATGAATAATGGTTGGAATACTCATTACAAACGCATGATTTTTTGCAATTGTAATGTTATTTATATCCATTTTACTCATCAGCAGTCACTAATTGATATTTGGACTTCCAACCGACGTCCATCTGGTGTACAACTGATTTGGTAAAGGTTGCAGAAACACGCTGGATGCAAACCGCATTTGACACGTCCATCTGGAAATCTTTAGGGGAGGCCTATTTTCAACCGTGAACTTCATGTGTCTGATGATGATGATGAGTCATTTGATCTTTATGTCTTACCTTTTTTATAACGTGTGCAGTGTTTAAAATAGACCACTTTAAAAAGAAACCACTGACACTTTAGTACACGTACATTTTTATTTTAAAGCTTTAGTGCATTAAATTAATCGTTGGTTCTGTTATTACTGGTTCAAGGAAATAATTAAGTACTACTAGAATATTCATATATTGAAATGGAATTATTATGACCCGTTGGTATTTTTTTATCAATGAATTACTAAAATATTTAGCATGCTTAGGTTTTATGTCACGCGTGAGATCCTTGTGACCTGGATTTACATAAAACGATTACTATGCACGACACGCCAAGATAAAATGAAATAAATAAGTGCATTTGATGATTCCATCATCATCATTTTATATCACTCTTAATGTGGAATCGTTTAAAAATACTTCGCATATTGCAAAAACGATTCGACTAAGTTTTTACGATCGACCATCTGCTGCCCTCAAGTCCCTGTAGAGCATTCAATGAGGGCAAATGGTGTTGGAAAGACCGATACAAACTTTCCCAACTTGGGAATAGAATTCCTTTGTATGATACACTGTATTCGTATTCCTTGATAATACCTGATATAACAAAGAACCATATCTAGCAGAAACATCCTATGAAACTGCGGCACTGGTAAAAAAAAAACTCCATATATGTTTGTACTGCATATTACATGTTAAGCAATAGAGACGATATTTAAAGAATAATCTAGAAAGTGAGTCCAAGTACTGAAGCTAGTTCAAAGTTTGGATATTGGGAAGCTGATATTACGCTTCAATGTTGCTTCTAAAATTAATTATAGTACGAAATCCAGAATTAGCCTCAGTTGAGATTTCGAAGTCGGTCAACAGGCGTTGTTTAGTTTACCGTAATATTAGAGGTAGTTCTAACGAAAATTTACGCCTAGAAACTATATTACATTTCTTTATGATTTCATAATTTATAATGTACCGAGAAATAAGTTCGCAATCAGATGTTTAGTTTTCGATTTCTTTTGTTATTAGGTTCTATGGCTGTGTTAGCTATTGAAGAAGACTAAATTATGTGTCCAAGATTTTATCTACGACCCTGAAGGCAATATCACTGTAGTTGACTAGTGGTAGGTCTCTCATTATGTAATAGGCCGTCTGGGTGGGTACCACCGCAATGTCTATTTCTACCGCCAAGCAACATTGTGCATGCACTGTTGTGTTTCGGTTTGAAGGGCATTGTAGCCAGTATAACTACTGGACATAATGAGACTTAACATCTTATGTCTCAGGATGACGAGCGCAGTGGAATGCCACACAGTACTTTGTAAGTCAAGGTGCTGGATGGTGTTGCAACTGTTTATGGGTGGTCGTATCACTTACCATCAGGCGAACGGCATGCTCGTCTCGTCATTCAATGCAATAAAAAAAAAAAAAAAGTTGAATAGTAAACTGCTGGTTAATGTTATCTTATTTTACTAATATCATAAATGCGAAAATTTGTGAAAATGTTTGGATGTTTGTTAGAAGTAAACGCAGAAACAACTAAACAGACTTAGATGGAATTTGGCATACGGGTATTTGGTAGTGGAACGGACTGCCGAGACGAATGTCCGCAGGTTCAAAACCCAAGGGCACACACCGCTGACCTTTCTAAAAAAATATGTGTTTATTCTTTGTGAATTATTGCTCGCTTTAACGGTGAAGGAAAACATCGTGAGGACACCTGCATACCTGAGAAGTTCACTGAATTTCGAAGGTATGTGAAGTCTGCCAACCCGCACTAGGCCAGCGTGGTGGACTAAGGCCTTAACCCTCACCGTTGTAGAGGAGGCCCGTGCTCAGCATTGGGCAGTATATAATACAGGGCTGGTATGGTATACGGATATATCATATCCTGTATTAAAGCATAGACTACTTTTTATCTCGGTACTTTTCTCCCATGGGAAATAATGGAACTTATTGATCTGTTTTTTTTTTAATATATGGCGCATTTGTCGTTCTTTGTTTTAGAGACTTTCGTAGCGTAATCATAATGTTATATGTTTATAGGCTAGTTTTAAGGTCACCTGTTATTTAATTACATTATTCAACTGTAGCACCAGTTAAACGCAATACTAAAGTACTTACAACGTACCAGAAAACGAAGTAATAAAGCCGACAAGGTCAAACACGTATGGTGCCGGCAACTTCATGTGTGTATGAAAATACACAAGAAACTCCACATTCGCGAAATGAAAAAAACATATTCCGTACAAATATTAACTTGCGAGAATGTTTCATCTAGTAACAACTCATTTTTCACAACAATGAAAAAATCTGTTGTCTTTCTGAGTTCTTCAATATTTTTGAGAATATTGCTGAAGCGTTCTTGATTAATTGGATTGTGTTATTTGTTAGTTGTGTTGATTAGCATTGGATAGCTGGAGTACTTGTTTGCGTTACATGGAATTGACCATTAAGTTATTGCTGTATGAGATAATCAGAAACCCAAAGCTATATTATCTATGTTGTCGCTGAAATTGACAAATTCAAACAAATTTTGTGCCCGATATGGCGATAGGCTCACCCCCTATCACATCATGGGACGGAGTGCGCTTGGCGAGAAGTGGGTGCACTAGTTGCGCCTCTGCCTACCCCTTCGGGGATAAAAGGCGTGAGCATGCGTAAGCATGCGTCAAACAAATTTTGTTCCCTATAATTATAAAGATTACATAATAAGCAATAACTGATTTTATTTAAAGTAGAGACATCTAACGAACCAAGTATTAGAATAATGAGCAAACTCCGTAACCCTAGATTACTTCAACCAAGTACTGTTGTTTATGTATTTAAAACGGGCAATTGACTTTCAATGTCCTTATTTCAAATGCAAGGCTCAGTTCTTAAGATAAATAATGCATCCAACGAGCTGCAAGAATAATAGATAAGGATCTTATAAATAAACATAGAAACAATAAAGGTAATTAGTGTTTATTTTTTTAAATCTCAAAGGTAAGACAAACGCGTTCCACTTATACAATATATGAAACGTATTAAACAGCCGTTCAATTAACAATCAGGATAGGTACCAATGTTCCATATTAATTAATATTTATACATGCGAAAGTAACTCTGCGGGCTTAGAATGCGACAAAAAAAAAGTGTGTGTACTTATGTACACGCGTTATAAGTTATTCTTCTTTGGCGTAACAAGATAAACATCTTATTAAATAACGCGCCAAAAGAAGTATAACTTCAATATCTTTCGCCTTATTCTACGTTCAAAATTCAAATCTAAAATGTTGGCTATAGCTAACTTCAGGGTGTCGGCTTTTCGTGACGGTATGCGCGCGCATCGTAAAAATTTACTCTCATCATTTTTCCCTAACGCGCCAAAATAAGTATAACTTCAAAAACACAAGTCGTAAGACGATGTTGTTTGATTATGTTGTTTGTGATTGATCGTGAGACCAATACGTCAGTCACGTGTTAGTCTCTCAACCAGTCTCAGTAAAACGAAATGGAGTCGTATCGTGTTTTTTGTCGCATTCTAAGCCCACTGTCTGTCTGATACATTTTCACGGTTGAAGCACTAAACCAATTTTAATGAAATTTGGTATGGCGATAGTTGAAGACTCTGGCAAGGAAAAAGGATACTTTTTATTTTGGAAATATATACAGCATGACCATTATCAAGGAAAAAATATATTACAGGTGGAGCCGCGAGCAAACCTAGTTGTTTATACATATTGTTTGCAACTCAGACTGTGTGAAAAATCTCTGCTGTAATAAAAACCGATGGACCATGGTGCCTTATTGTACAAGTCACATTTTGACCGACTTCAAATTGTTTCAGAGAGCCTGCTCGGCGGGTAGGATGCGGCGGTATGCACCGCTTAGTGCTGTTAATGGCGGTGCTCACACGGGCCATCGCCCCCCAAACCAACGACAACGACACCGGTGAGTCTCTTTCGACATTCTGATCTCCTGGTACCTGTTCGGATCGACTCAGTACATTGCTTTTATAATCTGTTGCTCTGGTACCTATTTTAACATTTCAATTTATCTGCCATAAGATAGACTTATTTTGGATAATGAAATGTTAAAATCGCCTGTTTGTTAATTTCATAAATAGTACCAATAGCCCAGTATTTACACTCCATGCCATGTCTATCAATTACAGCACATAGCTTAGTGCCACAAATAAATAATTCTGTCGTACCTACCCAAATAATTTGTGCCATATAAAAGACCTTGTAAGCTAAGCTAATTATAGAGTGATCTACAAATTTCATTACTTTTTAAATTCCATCATAGTTTACGTAACGACGCCTCGCGACGCGACGGTCGGGAATTCTGAACTTGGCCTAAAATGTTTACTTCACTCCATTGTGTACTCGTTAGCTCTCTTTTCCTTTGTTCTACATTGTCATCGCGTACCATAATGTCTTTTGACTAAAGTTTTACTTATTATCATTCTCAGCTAAAAATTCACAGCAGTAAAGCATTGACTACCTCAACTGGCACTTGAAATATGAATCGTAAGTTTTTCGGTTCGATAATTTAGCAGATCAGAACAATCAAAATTTGAGTTTTTTGAAACAACGGACATGCATCGGGAGTTAATTGTGTTCTTTGTGATTATGCGTTTGATACTATCAATGAAACTAAATAAATAAATGATGGATGGAAATAAATGTTCCGTTGATGGAGGCGATACATCATCCCAAAATTTGGTTGGTTACAAAAATTTACAGGTAAGCTGGTAAAGAAGAATAATCAATTCATTTTACCTTCAAAGGTGTCAGGTTGATGCGATAAAAGGAAAATTTAAAACTAAATCTCGACGATTCCAATCTCGAAATCTAATTATTTATATTAAACCTTTGAATCGAAATTTCACAAACATTTATCCTTTTAATTACAAACTGACTTATCATAACGTCTTTTAATTTCCTTTTTATTATTATAGATGGCTGCTCAATTCTTTTCAATATTTCTACGAGACAGTCGCATAAAATTCAGATATCTTCTCAAAATACAATTGTACATAATTTGGTTGACTAAAAATCTAATCACTCACATTTCACAATCTTACTAAACTACCATGATGAGACATATGAATGGATATAAGAGTATGGCATAGTTTTTTTTAAATCTAACAACTCCCTTTTTTAACCTGAAAATCTAAGGCGCTCAAGATTCGTAGTCGAACATAAATGTATTTTGCGTATGCTGGTATTAGACCAAGTTAATAAAGATATGATTAAAATGTCCCTTGGTTATTTATAAGAGGTAGTCTCTAGCAATGAGATCACCAACCTGTATCATATCTGCGTCCACATGATTCTTTTGGTATAAAAAATAGTAAATAAATAAATAAAAACTGAACCTCTTTCTCGCAGTAACGCAAGGCACTGAAACGACGAAGCCAGTGACGAGCATCATGACCCCTCCCCCCACGGTGTTCCGAAGCATCCGCGTCACGTCGAGGCCGCGACGGCCAGGCATGCGGCAGAAAGGGGACTCGCCGATGCTCAACTACATATTTGATAGCTATGCTACGAGCAATAAACATTTTCATGACAAGTGAGTATTTATTTTGCAGTTTTTATGATATCTGAGTAAATAAATGATCATCGAATATATAGGTCGACCAAATACAAAATAGTCCATTGTTTTTTTTTTTGCTTGCATTTGTCACAGGAAGCAATTTTCTGTATTAGATGTGAAGGAGGGTATCGTAAAGTTAAATCCAAGTTTGTGGGGTCGCAACCCTTATCCCGCGGCCGCCATCTTGAAAAAAGTGGCGCTGATGGTTTTTTATGGTATAACAGGCAAACGATTCGTCTCACAAAAAAATTGTAAAACATTTTTCATTGCAAATTAAATTCTCTACAACTTTGGCTTACAATTTTTAGTCGTAGAACCAAAAATAACAAAGTTATAAACGAAAATCGATGAAAGTTTTAGAAAAATAAATCATCGATTTTCTATTAGTCCTCTGACAAATGTAACTTTCCAATGGTTTAAAAGTCAATCACCCAAATAGATGGCAAGCAAAAGAGGACATTCAGCATTAACTGTCTCAGACCGTGTTAATTCATCCAAGGTCAAGTAAAGTTGATGGTCTTATTACACTAGACGAGCGCGCAGCGTCTTCTGCTCGCTGAGAATTCGCTTGCAATTTGATAATGGGATACGGGCCTAACTTTATCTGACTATGGAAAAAACAACCTGTCCTTAGACTTTAACTGGAGGATAACATTTACTTGAACATTGTCAAAAAGGCCGTTGACAAAGTACTTATAAAATGTTAAAAATGTGTTTTTTTTATGGAATTGAATGACGAGACGACCGCTCGGCTAGTACTAAGCACTTATACAATACTTTTAAATTACTAAGTACGTGTAATTTTACTGCGCTCGACAACCTAAGCCATGAGATTGTAAAATTCTTAATGCCTAGTAATTACAACGTCTATAAATCCTTTGAAAGGAAGCACACTGATCCTTGGTAAAAATATTATATTCATTGTGATGCTATCCACCTCAATTCTCGTATTCAAGAGACTTGAATTCGAGAGCTCTCTAACAAGTAGTCATTATGAAATTTCAATGTATCTAGTCAAGTCAAGTCATGAGGTTTTGCATTCAATTCTCAAGATTGTGAAGCCTGTAAGTTTTTCATTCGAAAAACCACACGTAATTTTCTAGACTGGCTACGACGTCAAACTCCCTTTTTTATAGGACGAGAAATAAGCTTTGAGAAAAGTAGATGCAATAGATATTCCTCTATCACTCAGAATAAAGGGCGTCGGTTTTGCTATACATAACTTTATATAGCAAGTGTTCTTATAAATCATATTTCTGAAATATTATGTAATTTATATCTTTTACTGTTACAAATAAAGCATCTAAAGTAGTCTATCTTAAAAATTTCGGTGTTTCATTTTATTCATGAGTTATTTACCCGCGTGCCCTATTAACTAAGAATGAACGTTTCGTTGAAATATAAGCCATAAATATTTAAAACAGAGTTTGTTTTTGAATCGAATGAATCAACGTTACCAGACATTGCATTAGGACTAAAGTAATGTAGTAAATTTGCATAAGACCTATTGTAATGAAATGTTTTTTTATGTTTTGTGTGGTTTAAATTTTCATGAAATGTTAAGAAAATATTGTCCTTTTAATATTCTGTTATTATTTGAATACACGCTTTGCAATGCAATGCAATCAGCCCTGTATTACTGCCTACTGCTGAGCACGGGCCTCCTCAACTACTGAAAGCGGTTAGGCCTTAGTCCACCACGCTGGCCTAGTGCGGGCAGACTTCACATACCCTCGAGATTCTTCGGAGAATTCTCAGAATATACATACGCTTACTGGTGGTAGGTCTCTCATTATGTAAGAGGCCGCCTGGGTGGGTACCACCGCAATGTCTATTTCTACCGCCAAGCAACAGTGTACATGCACTGTTGTGTTTCGGTTTGAAGGACATTGTAGCCAGTATAACTACTGGACATAATGAGACTTAACATCTTATGTCTCAGGATGACGAGCGCAGTGGAATGCCACACAGTACTTTGTAACTCAAGGTGCTGGATGGTGTTGCTTCTGTTTATGGGTGGTCGTATCGCTTACCATCAGGCGAACGGCATGCTCGTCTCATCATTCAATGCAATAAAAAAAAAAAAAACGCTTATACGCTTTATTTTAGTATAAATAATTAAACAAAATGTATCTTTCATGTAAATGACTTCTACGGTCTATGTTATTTTTTATTTCTTTTGAATGACGATGATGATTCAAAGTGATACGCCTGCCCATTAACAGTAGCAACACCTTACAGAACTTATAACTATAAAGTACTTACTAGGTGTTTTTCAAAAAACTTTTCCGCTACAAAAGTCGCCAAAACGCCAGGCGCCATATGTTTAAAAAAATCAAATGAAAAAAATAATACATAATTTCCCTTAGTAGCAAATTACCGGGATAAAAAATAGCCTATGTATTAATCCAGGACCTGGTCCATTGAGCCAAATTTCATCCGAAACCATTCATGGGCTTAGAATGTGACAAAAAACACGTCACGACTCCGTTTCGTCTCATTGGGATTGGTTGAGAGACTGACGTATTGGTCTCTTGATCAATCACAAACATCAAAATTAAACGATATCGTTTTACGAGTTGCGTCTTTGTGTCACATTCTAAGCCCACTGTTGTTTTTGCGTTTGCTTCTAACAAACATCCAAACATTTTCA
Source organism: Sphinx pinastri (assembly GCA_947568825.1). Classification (NCBI taxonomy): domain Eukaryota; kingdom Metazoa; phylum Arthropoda; class Insecta; order Lepidoptera; family Sphingidae; genus Sphinx; species Sphinx pinastri. The sequence goes on along the minus strand of OX387636.1, from coordinate 10,963,359 downwards.
CAAATGCGGTGGAAATAGACATGAAGGTGGTACCCGCCCAGATGGCCCCTCGCATACGACCCACTACTAAACTAAACTTTTACACAATACACGTCTTCGTTAATATTCTTTGCGCACTTTTTTTGCTTAAATTTTTTGCTATATTAAGTGAACTGTATCTTTGTCTTTATAGTATTATTTGAAGTGCCCCCGGTGCCCATAACACAAGTTAATTCTTACCATGGGCACAGGGGGTTACTAATTACTTTCTCCTGTACACAGTTATGTTAATGTGGTCTTTATAGTGCATAAATTTATTGTATTTTTGTTTTTGTGGAAATAAATTTATTCTTATTCTTATTCTTAAACTATGTGACTAAAACCAGCTGCATTGCAGTTCAATTAACAATTAGAAAAACAATTCATTAATTATCACTGAAGACACGTTACGAACTAATTAAGCCGAGTGCCTACAGCATCTCATTTTCCGATCTAATGAAGATACTTTTGGAGTGGAAGTTAAAGAATTAGTTACCATACTATGGTATGGAACCGGACCCGGGAGGCGAAAATACTTCTTTAGCGGTCCCCCGACGCGACGACGCTTGGGTCAAAATATTACTAGGTACTTAAACGACAAAGACACTTTTATTATTTTACTTTTTAGAGATTTCTATGTCGGGGGTTATTTTAATTTTAATTTAATTTTTGTCTAATATGTACATCTTTAGAATATAATATTTTACGCCCTGGATTGTGCCTGGCGCTGTAGCCCTCTACAATTTTTAACGCTATCATTATACAGTGTGTATTTTATTCGAGGGATCTATTTAAAGACACGGTAGTTCATGCTGGCATGTAACTAATAAAAACATACGCAAGAACAAATAATGACAAATAACAGAATAAACCTCAAAACAAAAACGTAAAAAGGCTCCCAACGTGTGGTCAACCTTGCTTGTTTGACCTATTTTAATGGTCATTACGTATGAATATGGCCTTTAAATATGATTCGTTTTCCCATCACACTTTATACCTGGCTTAGAAAGGCAAAAATATCTAGGTGCTAAAATTCTCGTTAAAAATAAGGTCATATATTTTTGTGACGAGAATCGAATACTGAATACCCTCATTAAACATGTCCCTCGACTAACTTTACATACTGTGTATAGGAATGATTCTAGCGATACAGATATTGATACGTTAGGTCATAATATGTTTTTAGAGTTAATGATTGTATAAAGGCATTTTAGCTACGGCCTCTGTTAATGCTAAGAGGTCACAGAAATTAAAAAAAATAGGTGATTACGAAATGAGATATTTGTCTTCTGCAATATCGATATAGTATCAAACCAGTTAAAAAATAGAGATATCATTCATCTTAATTCTTACTATCTTCCTAATATTATTAATACGAAAGTTTGTAAAAAAGTTTGGATGTCTGTATGTTCGGATATTTGAAGTAATCGCAGAAACTACTGAACGGATTTCGATGAAATTTGGCACTCAGGTAGATCATGCTATGGAATAACACATAGGCTTTTATCCCAGTAATTTGCTCCCATGAGAACTAATGATTCTTTAAGTAGATGACGGTGGCGTCTTACTGTTTTTAGGGACTTTTGTAGCGAGAAAGGCTTTTTTCGCGGACGAAGCCGCGAGCAACATCTAGTAATCACATAAAAACATAATATTTGGTTGTACCAACTGTAATGTATTGATTTCAAGCAATAAATCACTTTTAATATTAAATTAAGATAACTTTGACTAATCGCTTTAAACTTTGTTCATAAAGTTTTTTTTTATATCCAAAACTAAACACACATATCACTCTAATTCGAAAATAAGTATAAACAACTACAAATTAAAGTGCTGTCGAAAACACGTGTCTTAAATTATTGTGTTAGAGTTGTTTATTGCTTGACTGCCTCCATCACGTGTGGCGAATTTAGTTTCATACTCGGGTCAATTATCTCATTTACTTCAAACGTTAGTGTGATATTATATTATCTTTATTGGCATTTATTTATGAACTTGTTCATATACTGGTGGTAGGTCTGTCATATGTAAGAGGCCGTCTGAGTGGGTACCACTGCAATGTCTATTTCTACCGCCAAGCAACAGTGTGCATGTGTTGTGTTTTGGTTTGAAGGACATTGTAGCCAGTATAACTACTGGACATAATGAGACTTAACATCTTATGTCTCAGGATGACGAGCGCAGTGGAATGCCACACAGTACTTTGTAGCTCCAGGTGCTGGATGGTGTTGCTACTGTTTATGGGTGGTCGTATCGCTTACCATCAGGCGAACGGCATGCTCGTCTCGTCATTCAATGCAATAAAAAAAATTATGTAATTAATTTTATTCGCCTCTCCTACGTTAGTCTTCTCTCAGATAAAAGTAATATGTTAAAACATATCTTACTAGCTTTTGCCCGCGGCTCCGCCCGCGTGAAAAGTTTTCCCGGGATAAAAGTTCCGCTTTATATTTTCCCGGGATAAAAAGTAGCGTTTGTGTTAATCCAGGACATGATCAACCCGTGTGGCAAATTTCATTGAAATTCGTTCAGTAGTTTTTGCGTGAAAGAGTAACAAACATACATTCTTACAAACTTTCGCGTTTATTAGTAGGATTACGCTACTGGGCAGTATAATTTCGTACAATTGATATCCTTTAAGTGATAAGCGGCGATAGCCTAGTTGGGAGTGGAACGGACTGCCGAGACGAATGACCGCAGACTCAAAACACAAGGGCACACACCTCTTGACTTTTCTAAAAATGTATCTATGTATTCTTTGTGAATTATCGCTCGCTTTAACGGTGAAGGAAAACATCGTGAGGAAACCTGCATACCTGAGAAGTTCTCTGAATTTCGAAGGTATGTGAAGTTTGCCAACCCGCTCTAGGCCAGCGTAGTGGACTAAGGCCTTTACCCTCTCAGTTGTAGAGGAGGCCCGTGCTCAGCAGTGGGCAGTATATAATACAGCGCTGGTATAGTAGTATGGTATGGATATCCTTTACTGTCAGTTCAGTAATTCGAGAAATTAAGACCCACAAAAATATTCATTGACATAAAAACTATCATAATACATTTATACAGGATCATTTTGACATTGCGTTAATAAATGAAACCACATACTCCTCTTTGCTTTTGCTAACATTGTACCAAAAATTATCCATGAGAAACGAATATTTTCACTAAAAATCTCAATATTACTTTCCTGATTTTTTGATCATTTCGTAGTTTAGTGCGAATATGGCGTGTGCGTGAGTATTTTTCTGACTGAAAGTGTAATGTTGCTCCAGCGACAAATCCTTCTAGAGTAGTAGTAGTGGCATTAGGGCGTGTAAACTTAAAGTTACTTTTTATTGATATTTATTTTGTTCGAAACTTACACTTTTTTATTTTACATCTATGGTTAAAATAACTTAATGGAAAGTGTTATTTTCAAGGAGATAAGTATGTGGTTTCATTTAGTAACGCAATATCAAAATCACCCTGTATACATATTATAATGCGGTGATAACAAATAAATCCCTTTTATTTTATGTATATCTGAAGATAGTTGGTCAAATTGAGTTTGATCTGTATATAAAAATAGTAGATCCTGATTGGACTTTGAACCCCATTAAATAATCGGCTTATCAAATGACGGAACATATTTTCATGTAAATGTAACGAGATATTAAAATACCGTCAAACATAGCTAAAAAATATTCTCTTTGGATTGTTTTAGAAAAAGTTGGGGATATCTTGTGTTGCATAATAAATTACACAACGATGTACGATAAACTCAATTCGTAAACATGGCACGTATATTCCAGAGTTGCCACTTTGAATAAAAACTGGTCCTAGTTGGGGGTCACATTTTCCTTTTGCAAAAAACAGCCCCTAACACATGTTGCGATGTTTTTTTTTATAAATCACGCGCCGAATAACATAACTGGCTTTTTATTCGGCCATCTTTTGCAAGTTGTAATGAGAAAAACATTTTATCGTATATTTCGTGGGTTAATATATGGTTTATTACTGTTCATGACCGAATCGTGCTAATCTAATAAGTCTAGTGCCTGTTTTTATTTGTATCTTATATTATCTAGATATGAGATACAAATTTGATTATATTAATACGTAAACAAAAGCTGTAGCCCTTTGTAAGAACATTTCGCGAACGGAGGAGTGTGACATTTAAAATGATTAAAGCTCATAAAGAGAAGGCGTGAAAAAAATAAGATTTATGGTTAATATGTGTTATAAATATATTAAGTTACATGGTAGAACTTCGACCACTGGACGATCACTAGTCTTTATTTATTTATTTATAATTTTTATGAAAGTTTACAGCACTTGGCCAAAACACTTACATCTAACAATATAATCTAAGTATAATAATCTAATAACAGGTTTATAAATAGTATAAACAAGATTTGCCCGCGGCTCCGCCCGCGTGAATGAGTTTTCCCGGGATAAAAGTCCCGCTTTATATTTTCCCGGGATAAAAAGTAGCCTATGTGGTAATCCAGGATATAATCTACCCGTTTCATCGAAATCCGTGCAGTAGTTTTTGCGTGAAAGAGTAACAAACATCCATACATCCAGACATCCATACTTACAAACTTTCGCGTTTATAATATTATTATAGGAAGGAAGGATATAGGATTAAAGTACACAGTGATCCGTGTCTATCTGTTTTTTCGCTAACTCCTGAACCACGGAACGGATTTAGATGCGGCTTCAACCTCAACTACGCAGGGTCGGCTCAAAACACTTTTCTACGCATCTAGCAGAAATGATTACTTATTTTTACAATTGGTTATCTAACGACAACCCGTTCTATAGTATCGAATCTCGAATTGTTTGTTTGTTTTGTTTGTTTGTTTGTTGTTACTCGGCATTGGCTTCAAATCTAGGACCTTTCAGAGTCTCGCCATTTTTTACGAGACAAAAAAATCTTTTTATTAATACCAAAATTTATAATGATTCCTTATGTTTACGCGAATGTTACCAAAATTTATGTTCAAACAATAAACGTCCCAACCCCAAAACACGAAACATACTATACACGAAAATATGTAATTTCCAAGGACATAATTAGGACGGCATGTGTAACTTGCGCGTATATTGGCAAGTTGGCGGTGTTGGGCCCAAAATGGATGTTAATGAAACATGATATTAACAGATAGTTTAGATCCACGTCGTTTGCACCAACTGTAGTGAACAGATAATGTTAACTGAGGCTGGCCTTTCTTGTTTGTTAAGTACTTTGATGCTCTTTGCGGGAAGCTAAAATACTAGTATATCAGATATAACAACACTGGTTGCGTCCTTTAAGCTGATTCACACACACACACTCACGCCTTTTTTATTCCTGAAGGGGTAGGCAGAGGCACAACTAAGTGCACCCACTTTTTGACGTGTGTATTCCGTCCCATGATGTGAGAGGGGGCAAGCCGTGAGCCACCGACTCCGTGCGGATACTGAATTCTAGAAAATCGAATATCACTATGCCCGACCCGGGGATCGAACCTCAGGATTGCAGTGGTACCGTAATACAACTACGCCACCGAGGCAGGTGTTACAGATATAAGAATACTTTGAGCTTTGTTATCATGTTGCCTTGAACTTTAGAACATATACGCTCCATATTATTATTGTAGAAAGAGTTTTAGCTCCGCTTTGAGAAATTCCCCAAGAACGAAAGGTTATAAAAATATTCGGACTGCCTCGGTTGCGTAGTTGTATTACGGTATGGCTGCAATGCTGAGGTTCGATTCCCGAGTCGGGCAATGTGATATTTTGGAACGAAGTTCCTTATCGCGCGTTCTGAAAGGGGGCTGGACGGAAAAAACAAACGAAAAGTTGTCACGACACTTTTTGCTATTATCTTACTAATATGAACCTTAAATACAATGCGTAGAAGCTATAATTCTTGATACGAGTATATTTTTATTTATTTTATTTATTAAGTCATTAAAACCATTTCTTACTAATCTAATATGAACCTTAAATACATTGCGTAGAAGCTATTTCCCCAGCGTTGGCACGGCTCGAGTACAAAAGAATCGAACGTAACATTCTTTTTTCAAATATTGTTTATTTATTCTACTTTGGTTACTGACATTTATCAATAACAAGACTAAACGTGCTTTGCTCGCGTTTAAAAATCTACTTTATGTGGTAAACGTAAGATCGAATTTGTGTTTAGTCAATCAAAATTTGTGATAAAAATGCTATGCAATAGCTTTACCGCGGCAATCTCCGAGTGCCACACGTATTTTTTTTTTCTCTAGAAACTTATGTATTGGAACGGAAATAGGAAAATATTTATATATTTATATATATACACACTCTGTTATATAAATAAAATTTTATTACAATTCCTTCACTAATTTTTTTTTTTTATCGGGCACAAATTTCAGACTCTGGGCTGATACGGAATTTTGGCGTTAGGCTCGCCCCATATCACATCATGGGACGTAATACGCTCGGCGAAAAGTGGGTGCACTAGTTGCGCCTCTGCCTACCCCTTCGGGGATAAAAGGCGTGAGTGTGTATGTGTGTGTATACTCACGATTCCTTTTGAATTATAGGTGTTGATAGGCGGTGCTCAGCGACCATGAACCTAATTAACCGTATGCCTTAAAAAACCACTGCACACTTATCGACCGGCTGACCGACATTTTCACTTTCATTCATAATACTGAACCTTAAAATCTAAAATTATGTATTTTGTATTCAAATTTACCAACAATTTACAACGTTTTGTTAAACTCAAAACAGAAGCAACTCTTAAGGTGCTTAATTATTCATCGTGGCAATTAGCAAATTCTGCGAAGATTATCATAATTTTCGAAAAGCCAAAGACAAATTTCACTTAACCCGATTAGGGACCATCGCAGTTTACTAGCTTGGAAATAAGTCCAGCAGACATTAAGGCTAAATTATGAGGATTTGGTACCTAATTAGTAGGAGCACTAAAGTTATTTATGAATATGCTGTCACTGTTAGTTGTTATGATTATGAGACTCTTGGCAACAAGAACGGTTGCGGAATAGGTATTCTAAAACCTGGTGCCAAGTTTCAATGTGAGTTAATTACAATGCAAAACCTTAACTTGATAACGTTTGTGAAGTATGCCTTTTATAATATTTTAATTCAATTTATGTAAACATGAATCAATATTATGTTGTATCAATTTACCAAGGAAGATTATTGATTTCCATAAAAAGTCTGTGACTGTCTTTATTGTCATAATATACCTAAATAGTAGTGTTGGCTTAATTTGGATTAATTTTTAGCATGTTAAATCTCATTTAGCATTTCACAGATTAAATGCAGTTGCTAAATTTCGTGAAGTGCTAATTAATTTAATCTGAAATAGCATTAATTGCCATCACTACTAAGTATTGTGTCCGATTATTTGCAACTGCTAGGTAGAAGAAAATAACAACTTAGCTGCGGTTAAACGTCTTGTAAACAATTTACGTTTCCCTTATGTTGCAGCGTACAAAGAAAAACTAGATCATCTTGAGTAATATAAGAAAACATTATGTTATGGAAAAATGGAAGCGAAACTTAATTAAAATTTAATTTTAAAGCAAGAAACAACTAATAACTTCGTTACATTTACCAGAATCTTGTAAACGACGGCAAAGGTTTTCTTCGTATTTCTTGTTTGGAAAAATTAAATAAGTAAGTAGGGGAGCGAGGGGCTTCTTGTAATAGGGGTAAGTATTATTACGGCCTTTTTACGACGAACTTGAACTTTATCACTTTTTTTTATGGCATTGATTGTCGAGACAAGCACGCCGTTCGTCTGATGGTAAGCGATACGACCACCCATAAACAGTAGCAACACCATCCAGCAACTTGAGTTACAAAGTACTGTGTGGCATTCCACTGCGCTCGTCATCCTGAGACATAAGATGTTAAGTCTCACTATGTCCTGTAATTGGCTACATGTCATAATGTCCTTCAAACCGAAATACAACAGTGCATGCACACTGCTGCTTGGCGGTGGAAATAGATATTGCGATGTTTTTTTTTTAAATAAAACGGCTAAACAGATGTTCACCATCAATTTGATAAATTTTTATTCCCTGCGTTTCGAAGACTGCAGACTTCATGGCTTTTTTACTGAATGTTGTTTTCATGTGTCAAATGCTGTGGTCATAGCTAATGGTGCGGCAGCGGGCACTGTGAGTGTATATTATAATAAAACCAGACCTATAGTATAATACTGCCCACTACTGACCACGGGCCTCCTCTACTACTGAGAGGGTTTAGGCCTTAGGTCACCACGCTGGCCTAGTGCGGGTTGGCAGACTCATTTATCGTAGTAAATGTTTACATTAAACTTATTATACTTACGTAAAATTTCGGTTGAAATTATTAGTATGGTATAATTTAAAATTCTATGTTTTATAAAAAAATCTTGCTATTATGTCCTTGATTTTATAATTCTGTTGATGAATTTGAAAAATCATACTGTGGGATTAGTATTAACTGTACGATTTATATTAACTAAGGAAGTGTGATACAGAGTTGAAGCTTTAAAATTTCATGTGTTTACACAAGAACAGTGATATTAATAATTGATGTATGGTTAGTGTTATTTAACATCTTGATCTCGTTTATTTGTTTTTCTGAAAATTGTTACAACAAGCCCCTTGTTTCCCTAAATATTACATTTTGCCTTCCCAATTGAATTCGGAAATACGTTTTTAGTAGCAACTTGGAGAGATGTAGGCTGGCAGATTGACCGCAGGCCTTGTTCTTCTTCCCTAACAAGTTTAATTATTATTTCTGGTTTAATTTATTTAAAACTAGAATTGCGCGCGGCTCCGCCCGCGATGAAAAGTTTTTCCGGGATAAAAAGTAGCCCATAGCACTCAGGAGTAATGTAGCTTCCTATTAGTGAAAGAATTTTCAAAATCGGTCCAGTAGTTCCTGAGATTAGCGCGTTCAAACAAACAAACAAACTCTTCAGCTTTATATATTAGTATATAGATTTATCGCCATACGGTCTAGTGGTAATGTCTTTGGTAAATCGTCGAGGATTCAATTTCCAGACCATGATATTTTTTTAAGTTCGAAAATATGCACCTAAATTATCCGATATTAGAATTTACTTCAGATATAACTCCAGGGATAAACGGCATGGGTGATAATTTAAATTCAATTATTATTCTCGCTTTAAACAATTTTTCGGACTAATTCGTTTGACCAACTTAAGTCAAATACCTACCTTGAACTCTGTAAGTAAAAGTATAAGTAATTCAGTTGGATACTGTAATGTTCTTCAGCTCTCTATAACAGGCTTATGAAGAAGTTTCTTCTTTCATATACATAGTTACATGTCGCGCAACGTAATATCGTTGCGGGCTAACTTTGGCTTTGAGTTTTGGGCTTCCAGTAAGCGATGTTAATTAAGCATATATCGATGAAGATCCACTATCTTTAGTAATTGAACCCTCTAGTTTCACCGGGGCTCAGTGAATTAAGCTGTCCGTTTATAACCGTGAAGTCTAAGCATATACCGATACTAAAATGACAACCAGGCCCAAATGTTGTTACAAGATCTCAATCTAACTCTATATTAATCAATAATTTCAATTAAAACTCAATCGAATACTTTCCTGTTTGATTTTATATGTAATTATCTTTTGTAAATTTAGCATCAAAATTGGTGGAAAAATAAAGCAGTTATTCATATTTGAAATATTGTTGTAAGAAGTGGGGGCGGGGTGGGATTATTGTGCTATTTATTTCTTACGCACGCAGCGTTGTGGCCGGTGTTATTGGTGACGTCACAGTTTCTATTGCAACTCTGTTATTTGGCAGCTAACCCTATCATCAATTAATTTCAAAGCTTTATAACTTCCCAACTTTCGATTTCCCAATAATGATATAGAATATAAATAAAATTACCTCCATAACCCACAATTTGTCGAATATTCGCGAGCAAATGCTGATATGAAATCTACCGCAAACTGACAATTAACTAAAATTGTTAGTAACGATGATTTTGGTTCTCTAATGAATGGAATTTACTAATACATTCTCTGAAGTTGAAGCTACGATAGTTTCATGTAATTTAGAACCAAAATTGATTGATGAGATAACTTGCGTGCCGCAAATGACTTCTATGGAGTTAGACTTAAGTTTAATTGTAGCAGACAATGCTACAATAATTGGAATGCTCGCGAATCCCTTTCTGTTATGGCATTTGCAATAATTCATAGGATGTCAGCTTCAGTTTATTTCCTCTTAATATGGGACATTGACAGGTCCGTCTGGAAATCTTTGGTGGAGGCCTATGTTCAGCAGTGGACGTCATGTGGCTGATGATGATGATGATGATGATGGGACATGCTTATTGTTTATACTAGTGTGGTGGTGTACGATAACCTGGATAGATATTCCCAACTGGGAATGGAACGGTTTGCCGAGACGCATGTCCGCAGGTTGAAAACCCAAAGCACACGCTATTGAATTTTCTAAGTTATGTGTGTATTGCATATCAGCAATTATCGTTCGATTTAACGGTGAAGGAAAACATCATGTAGAAATCTACACATACCTGAGAATTCTGCAAAAATTTTCGAATGTGTGTGTGAGACTACCAACCCGCACTAAGCCAGCGTGGTGGACTAAAGCCTAAAACTCTATCAGTAGAAGAGGAGGCCCGTTCTCAGTGGTGGGCAGTATACAGAGCTGATAGATATAACAGTAATTAGTGAGTTTACTCAATAGGTATAATTCAAAAATAATGTCATAATAATTAAATAATCCGTAAATATCGTTATCGTTGGTTTCTTCAGCCAAGCAGCAGTGTATATGTAGTATGGTGTTTCGGTTCGAAGGACATTGTAGCCAGTGTAATTACTGGTCATCATGAGACTCAACATTTTATATCTCAGGATGACGAGCACAGTGAAGTTTCACGTAGTATTTTATAATTCTGCGTGGTGTGCTTTCTGTTTATGGGCGGTCGTATCGAAGTAAAGAAAGTGTAATAATAATTATAGTGTTGTTTGATAATCGCTAGAATTGGATGAACGCAATATTATTTATATTCTACATCTATGGAACACGACTCACCGAAAAAGCTATTTAATAAGTTTTTCATTAATTATTACCTATACCTGTAGATATGGTAAAAGATTTTTAAATCTTGGAAATGCGAAGGGATATTCTCAAAAAATTTACGTGTATTTACTAAATTAGGTCAACCAAATTTCATACTATCTAGAATTACGAGAGACAGGAAATTTGAAGTTAATTGATGAATAGTCAACGAGACACGAAAATTGTAGCCCTATTTGAAGGAGACACTCAAGTTTCACGTAAATGGCAACTCAAGATTAAGAAAGACTCCTTGTAACATTGAGTGGGGCCAGAGGTCAATTATCAGATTAGACAACATTACTCTAAAAGGAATTTACGGTTGATCGTTTTATAAAATAATCAGCAGCTTATGAATACACGTCAATAGATGATTGGAGTTTTGAATTGGTTCAGCTACTTAAGTGGCTGACTATATAGACTGTTTAATTAACTGGGACTGTATGGGGAAAACCGAAGCTATAGGAGATAAAGGAAGAAAAAAATCAGAGCAGCAGAAGCTGACTATGCCAAGATGTTTTCATGAAAAACAACCAAATGATTGCTAAGACTATTTCCCTGTATCTCCCAATAAAAAAACACTATATATTATTGAACCAATAATAAATCTTTCTTTTTTCTTCTTGCTATGCTGTATTGCTATGGTGTTATAAACATTGGCGTAAAACTGACCACAAATATTAATAATAATATTTGTAATAAAACTACTTTCAGTCCGCCCCGTCACCATGAACGGTACACAATTTTAAAAACGCGACGACATTTTGGAGATTTTATACCCTTCATACGTCGCCAGTAAAAAATAAACAGATTTACCGCGAAACAATACGTAACGCAGTTTTTTTTCAATGTCGAACATTGGCGTAATCCTAAAAATCATTTAAATACTGTTTGATGAAAAATGTAACTTTTATGAAAAAAAATAATTCCATAATGTATAGGAATAGTCTGGAATATGTGCCCGATATGGTGATAGGCTCGCCCCCTATCACATCATGGGACGGAGTACGCACGGCGAAAATTGGGTGCACTAGTTGCGCCTCTGCCTACCCCTCCGGGGATAAAAGGCGTGAGTATGAGTTCCGTAAATAAGTGCTTATTATACTTAATTGAAGCAGTAAATAAATATAATCTTATTTTTTTTATTTTTTTTTCGCCTGGTAAAAACCCGTTATCGCTACCACCACTGGGGGGTGAGTGGAACGGTTATGTTGGTTTCACACAGTCTTACGGCCCAATGTCGACACTCGGGAGTATAGAGAAATTCCAATTCTATTACACTGACATAACAACGATTGTCGATTTCACTTAAGATAATGTTGATTGAAAAATTAATATAGTTCTATGGAAACAATCTTAAAATATCCAATTCCTTTTTATTAGAATTACTAGATATTGCTCACGGCTTCTGTGTGGAAAATAGCCTAGCTGGGAATGGAACGGTCTGACGAGACGCATGTCCGAAGTTCAAAACCCAAGGCACATACCTCTGATTTTTCGAAATTATGTATGTATAGTTTATCAATTATAGTTCGCTTTAACGGTGAAGGAAAACATCGTAAGAAAACCTACATACCGGAGAATTCACCAAAAATAATTTGAAGTGAAGTGTGCGACCCACACTAGGGCAGCGTGGTGGACTAAGGCTTGAACCCTCTCAGTAGTACAGGAGATCCGTGCTCAGCAGTGGGAAGTATATAATACAGGGCTGGTGCTATGTTAATTTCGAAGGTATGTGTAGTCTGTCCGTTTGCATTTATATCATTACCTAGCTTTTGCTCACGGCTCCGCCCGCGTGATAAAGTTTTATGGGATAAAAGAGATTAGTTTTATCCGTTCTGGGGTCTCAAACTATCTCCATACCAAATTTCATCGAAATCCGTTCCGTAGTTTCGGAGATATGCAGTAACAACCAAACAGAAAAACAGACAGAAAAGAATTACAAAAATCGCTGATTTGTTTTCCATTACTCTTCTTTAGTCAACCCCTTTCTTTTTTATCACATTTCTTTCAATGTACAGACACACCGAGATCTACTGCTTTATTATAGTATAGAGAAGAATATGTAAGTTAACAAAGAATCATAAATATCTGACTAAATTAAACTTATGCCATTAAAAAAAAAACTATTAAACAAAATCATACTTTGTATAATTAATCAGAATTACACTGTTTTTTATGTAGCTGAAGCTCAAAGATAAAAACAAGTACGTAAACATTCGTACCATAGAACATACCAAATATAATATATACCCTTTCTAGCCGATTTCGGCCACGGCGGCCAATCTCAACAGAGATCAGCCAGATACGCAGGAGATATTATAGTGCACAAGTGTGTGCGCAATACACAGGGTGCACTCGCTATTCCTTCACTCTCATAGTCCGGTGAGACGGCAGTCCGACATGACCGGAGAGAGATCAGGCGCAGGACCAACGGCTTTACGTGCTTTCCGAGGCACGGGGGTATCACACCGCCAACTTCCTGACTCCGAGCTGCAACTGAGTAATTTTTTTAAGATGGAAAAACCCAGTCACAATGTTTTTGGCCCGACCCAGGATTCGAACCCAGGACCTCAGCGCGCAAATTGTACTCGTAACACGTACGCAATACAACTACGCCACCGAGGCAGTCAAAATATAAACGACATTGCGGTCAATGTTTGGCCGCAATCGGGTCTAATAAACATCAAGGCAAAATAAGGCCGAAACTAGAAATTGGGCCTGCTATAACACGATATTGCAGAGGAAACAGAAAGGAGGATAAAATCCTCTTTGGACCTAAATATTTTTCGGGCAAAATTACGAAGCTAGGATTTCATAAATATTTAGTAGGATCATTAAGATATAATCTGAATTGTAATCATCACTACCCTTGAAGTAATGAGTTATAATGAAAAGATGCCTATCTAGATACTTTTTTTGTTCTTCTTAATCATATCATAAAGATTTTATCTAAGTTTTAGGTATAAGATTGCAAATTATTGTATTTTAAGTTAAATACATCAATGGGCAGTGGCGTAACGACATCGTAGAGGCCCGTGGTAAATTAATCGAATGGGGCCTTAGATGAAAAACCTGCATAAATTATTCTGACCTTTTTTAATTCCCAATACACAGAAAGTGACTGCCTCGGTGGCGTAGTTGTATTATGGTACGACTGCAATGCTAAGGTCGGGCAGTGATATTGGATTTTTCTATTCAGTATCAGCCCGGAGTCTGGAATTTGTACCCGATATGGCGATAGCCTCGCCCCCTATGAGACGGAATACAAACGGCGAAAATTGGGTGCACTAGTTGCGCCTCTGCCTATCCCTTCGGGGATAAAAGGCTAGAGTATGTGTGTGTATGTGTACACAGAAAGTTTCCCTTTCAAAATGGGTCCAGGGGCCCACTATAACGAGGGCCCGTAGCATTTTGCCCTTCTACTCAATATTGTTACGTTACTGTCAGTTTTTTTCCACGATGCACTTTAACACCCATATTTATACAAAATGTTGTTCCAGGTTTCGTCCGCCATCATTTGAAGGCGACATGACGTCTGAAGACACAATCATTGACGCAGACACTGGTTCTACAGTCATTTTTGACTGTAAAGTAACCGCCCTGAGAGATAAAACGGTTTGTGGCACCTAAAACATTTTTATTACGCATAAATGCTAACCCAGATTTATATTTTACAACTTGACAGCTTAGAAATAGATCGTAAAGAAGTGTTCGCCGTTTTTAAATCTGTTAGTATTGAAGTAAGCACCAGCCGAGTTGAAAAAAAGTCAAACAATGTTGTAGACGTAGATTAGAAAATTGCTGTGGAATTTGTACTTAATAATTATCTGGATTTTCGTGTACGTCAAAATGATGACATGGTAAAAACTGAGATCCAAATGTAATGGCAATCAATTGATGTATTTCGGTCGCTTGAATGATGCTTGCTTTATCTGCTTTTGATCATCTTAAAAGATGGCTCTGGAATATGATTCGTTTAATTTTCATCACGTGTAATTTCGTTTCTCTTGTCCTGTGGTTACTATAAAGTTCAAGTAATAGAAATAGATAACTTAGCGTCCCAATGACAAAAATTAGTAATAAGATTCTTCTCTTTAATATTATTGTCTAATAACCACCATTTTTTTTTTAATGTTACACGGCAATTTGGCCTCACTGCACCTGATGGTAAGCGAACAGAAGCCCCAAAACATGTCGACCGGCAAGAAATAAACATCCCCGAACGGTCGGCACAGTTATGCCAGCCTACTTAATCGTTTCTTCAAGCTCCGCAATCGCCAATCGCCTCAAGGAAACCAGTCTTCCAAGCTGGTCTTATTTGAAAATCGTGAAGCAAGTAATTGATGAGCAACAAGTAAATAGCCCAAGTATCTCATAGAATTCTAAATTAAATTAATTTTACAGCTCAATTCTGAACCATTAGATAATTTTACTAAAGGCCAATATTGTACCGATAAAAACATTCGTACTACTAACAACACAAGCAAAAATGCAACTCGGATAAAGAACTGAATTAAAACCCAGTATAAAGAAGCTGCAATTCGAATAAGTTGTGATGGTCGTGCGAACTCTACTACACCTGCCTCCCATATCGATTCATTAGAGGACGATTCCGAACACGATATTGTGATAGAAAATCTCCATATTGCTACGGGTTAAAACATTTATTTTTTTTATTTTTTCATAACCGTCGTCTTTCAATAAAATGGCGTTTTAGTTTATGATGACATAAGCCTATTAAGCAAAATAATCGTAATAAGAACAACTTTTAAATATACACTTAAAAAATCAGCTCTCTTTTGACCAAAATATTCCAGCTTGGTTTAATTCCGTTTGGGTAATAGGCGGAGGTACTTTATGGCTGAAAAATAATATTATCAATGTTTTATGATTTTGTCATTTCCCTCAAATTATTTGATTTAAAATAAATTTGGAGAATTATGGTGGTCATGCAAGGGCTACGGACGACTATATTTTTTGGAATTGATGAAGTTAATAAACATGTAATGAATTATTCGAAAAAAATTACGTACAGTTTTGGCGTTCTTGTATATGTTCTAATTTAATGTTATGCAGAATTCTCAGGCCTATATAAAAGAAAGAACTAATATAACAAGTGGTCATATCTTATGTAAATAGAAAAAAGAGTCTACTTCTGCGATTCTGCAATCTTTGGAATCGTACCTTAACGTAGCCGTTTGTTGCAGGTTTCCTGGCTACGTGTGTACGACAATGAAAACTTGGAACTGCTTACTTTAGATCTGGACACGCACACAGCTGATGGGAGGTAAGGTCTTTGTACTGTGTTTAATATTATTCTTGTTTTACTTTTATCTATTTGCAACGTTTTAAGAATACTAATCTCAAATCTGGATGATTCAAGTCTTCATTTTTTAAGTTTGAAAAATTTGATTCTACGCCGTGGTGCTTCAGTGGTTTAATGCACAACATCGATGCATGATTTATAATATGATATCACAAATAACTATGAAATGTACGTGTTTAATGAACAACATAGTGACGTAAATATTTGTTTGTCAGTTATGCTATAAAAATGAATAGTCCAAGAGAATCAACTCGTTGGTTAATAATCGCGTGCATGTAAGCTTTGGATTAAATTTCCAGGTTGGGCGACTTTTGTAAAAGTATTTTTGAAGAAGTATACTAGTACAGATTAATGTTGAACATTCTGTACTTAACTATAATGTCTATTTTCTTGGTTTTGTTTTTAATTTGGGGTGGGAATAGTGTAGTGGGTTACATTATTATTATTACCTGTTACTTAAATTCTTTGTTTTCAATTGAATATGTATTTTTTTTATTTGTAACTGTTTGCTATTCCAATAAAAAAAAAAAAGAAGTTATACTTCTTTTGGCGCGTTAGGGGAAAATGATGAGAGTAAATTTTTACGATGCGCGCACACACCGTCACAAAAAACCGACACCCTGAAGTTAGCTATAGCCAACATTTTTGAATTTCGAACGTAGAATAAGGCGAAAGATACATTTTTTAAAAAGATTTTTATCTTGTTACGCTAAAGAAGTATAACTTCTAACGCGTGTACATAAGTACACACACCCTTTTTTTAATAACACCTGACTGGGAGATTAGATTTTGAAATTTTTAGAGGTGATTGTAATTATGGCAATTAGGCTATATTTGAGAATGGAGAACAATCTGCCGAGGCCAATGTCCGTAGATTTTAAACCCAAACCACACGCCATTGAATTTTCTGCCAAACCAGCAGTAGACCAGCATGGTTGACTAAGTCCTAAACCCTCTCAGTAGTCGACGAGGCCCGTGCTCAGCAGTGGGCGGTATATAATACAGGCCGGTTAATGGCAGTGTACCTGCTTAGTTAACAAAATACATAAATGGGCAACGTAGATGAACACGACATAAATAGTGAAAAAACGAATGTAGTAATCGTGAATTTTTATTCAGAACACGAAAGTCAATGTTCAGTAGTTTTATTTCAAAAGACATTACTGGTGGTAAGTCTCTCATATGTAAGAGTCCGTGTGGGTGGGTACCACCGCTATGTCTATTTCTACCGCCAAGCAGCAGTGTGCATGCACTGTTGTGTTTCGGTTTGAAGGACATTGTAGCCAGTGTAACTACTGGACATAATGAGACTTATCATCTTATATCTCAGGATGATGAGCGCAGTGGAATGCCACACAGTACTTTGTAACTCAAGGTGCTGGAAGGTGTTGCTACTGTTTATGTGTGGTCGTATCGCTTACCATCAGGCGAACGGCATGCTCGTCTCGTCATTCAGTGCAATAAAAAAAAAGAGTTTCAGGATAAAATCCCTGGTCGGGCAAAGTGATATTGGGTTTTTCTACTAAGTATCAGCTAGGAGTCTGGAAATGCCACTGGTAAATGGCAATTAGGCCCGCCCCCTAATGCCCCCTATTACATAGGACCTAATATAACTGGCGAAATGTGGTAAAAAGGCGTGATCCCATGTACAGTCATCTACATTAGTAGCTGAACAAAGTCAAAACTTGAAATTGCCTAAAGTACATTTTTGTTTTCTTACGGATATTTATATTTCTTCATAAAAATAAAATAAAACGGATTTACTTTACTTCACACAAAAAAAACAAAATGTTTCAATTAATCATAACGTGTATAAACGATTTGAAGTTGTATTTGTTCAGCCACTTTTGTGGCTGACTGTACCTGTGTATGTAATACACATGAGATTTTTGAATGATTTCTTTGTTCACAGGTACAGAGTAGACTTAGCTGGTGAGAATTGGAAGTTGGCTCTGTCTGACGCAAAAGTAGCTGATTCTGGAATCTATTGCTGCCACGTGTCCACACACCCGCCTATGTTAAGGCGGTTCAAACTGACTGTCCATCGTAAGTACAGTTTGGTTTTTAAATCTCTTCGTACTGAATTAATAAAAGCCCGTGTTGTTTAGGCATGTAGGTTCATATTTGAGCAATAAATTTCATAATTTTAATAATAATAATAAAATCATTTTATTATCTTATTACACTAATAATAACATATATGTTAGTACTGACCGGGACAGTAGTTCAGAGCAGTGCTGATTTTCAGCCTCTAATAATTTTACGATCAAAAACGCAGCAAGAAGGGCAAATGTGCTGGAAAATGACTCTAATGGCATATCATATTTTAAAAGATATATTTACGAGAAACAATTTATATTAAAGCTTGTAAGTTATTAACGATATTATGTAATGTCATTGCGTTACAAGCTTCTTAGCCTTAATAAGACTGGTACAATCTAAAAAAATAATACCTTACAAACGAAATATGACGAGATAATATCTAGGACAGCCAAAACTCTAATATAGAGATATAATTTCCAAGGAGAAGGAACTAAGGCTTATTTTTTCAGGATCAAATAAAAGAATGACGTTCCTTATTACTATGTTCCGTTTGAATTCGAAGGCTTTTAATAAAACCTTTTTGCAAACCGCAATTTCTTTCGCAGCACCCGCAATAAGAATGAGCAAAGAAGCTTTTCTTGAAACAGGGGAGACATTATCTTTGAAGTGCGCTGTGCTGAATTTGCACCCAGGTGATACTGAACCCGAGATGCATTGGTACAGGGGAAATACGACAGTGTCTCTCGACGAAGTTCGTGGTGGAGTGCTCATTGAGACTGATCATTTGACTCTTACTAGCCATTTGCAGGTAAGCCCGTGTTACATACGTGATCAAATAATGTTAACGGTCTTATTATACTGTACGAGCAAGTGTTCGCATCGCTGTGAATTCGCTTGCAATTCGTCAGTGTGATATGAGCCTTAGGGGTCGTCCATTAATCACGTGATGTTTTTTAGCAACTTTTGTACCCCCTCCCTCCCTGGTGACATGTAGTGAGATTTTAGACTACTCAACCAGAGATTACGTGTATTTTTTTGGTACAAAATATCTTAAAAATGTTAGCGGATTATCTTCAAATACAGGTTAAAGTATACCTAATCTAATTTAATTTGAATCGCGCGCGTTAAAATAAATACACGTGATATATACTACCCCCCCCCCCCTCCCTTTCTAGCCTCACGTGATTAATGAACGACCCCTTACCGGACCACGGATGAAACAAACCGTCCAGGTAAGTGTATTGGATGGATTGAAATAGGATTTGGTTTTTCGGAAACGTTACGTTGGTGTATATTATGTAGTACATTTTTTATGGAATGAAACTAACTTTGGCTCTTAAGTCAGTGTACTGACAATAGACAATTATCTTTTTCATATCTTATTACATCTTCCTTCGAATTGCTGGGTAATCCTGGTTAACCTGTACCTCGACTCTACCCAACAAGCTACTTTGGCGAGAATTTCATACATAATAAAATAAAAAGCTACTAGGTACTGTAGCTATTCAGTTGGCAAGAAAATAAATCCGATATTCCCTTGTCAACAAACAATAAATAATAACAATTTATATGTGATCAAACGCTTTTTGATATTTTTTTCGCGGGTCTACAAAAGGGAAAAACACGCAAAAATTTTACCTAAACAATTTTGATCATAGCGCTAACCCAGTTACGAAAAAAAGCAACAATTTTACATCCACGTCGCGAATTTACTTTAAAATATTATAACGCGTATGTAGGCCAATGTTGGTGATATGCGCCAGGCCATACTATCTCTGTAAATGTTTATTGTGAGATAACAGTACGCTGTGATGGCAATGAATTAAGGAGGGGCCTTGGGTTGTGCGTATTATTATGTCAATTAGCAGTTTTAATACTTTTTATGTAAACTCGTGTAGACTATAGGCCAATTTATACAAAATTGGTCTATTTGCATTTCGTTTTTTACTTTTTTTTTTCTATATACCGTTACAAAATTAAGTCGATGGAAAAGATTTCTATCGTTCTACAAGCATGCCGTACATGTATTGGCGTAATTTTTACGTCCGGCCGGGTAGGTTAGGACAGTTAGATTTTGTTATTGATGAATCTTTCTTGTTTCTTGACTCAATAACGTCATTACACTGCAGCTAAGTAAGTGAGAATATACATTTTTCGAAAGCCACCACAAACATGGCCGCCGCTTACTGGATGTTACCAGCTAACTTCACAATGAACTCGTAAAATATGAGCCCTTTTCAGTTGGATGTAAAATTAATTGGATCTGATCAACAATTGTATGATCTTCATTTCATTGCAATTACTTATATATATATGTTTAATGTAATATAGAAGATGCCATTGTTAAAATAAGATTTAGTGGTGGTAGGTCTCTCATATGTAAGAGTCCGTCTGGGTGGGTACCACCGCCATGTCTATTTCTACCGCCAAGCAGCAGTGTGCATGCACTGTTGTGTTTCGTTTTGAAGGACATTGTAACCAGTGTAACTACTGGACGTAATGAGACTTAACATCTTATGTCTCAGGATGCCGAGCGCAGTGGCATGCCACACAGTACTTGGTAAGTCAAGGTGCTGGATGATGTTGCTACTGTTTATGGGTGGTCGTATCGCTTACCATCAGGCGAACGGCATGCTCGTCTCGTCATTTAATGCCATAAAAGAAAAAGCCTATTAACCCGTATAGCTGCGGTATATCATAATCAATTAAAACTCCAAATGTCGTTTGCAAATTATTACGTTTTATTGTAGCTGTATCTCAAATGCCACAAAACGTAGGTAACCATATAGCATAAAGCATTAAACTAAAGAGTTAAGATGCACACCGCAGACCCATTCCTCAACTCGCAACAGTTTTTCAAGTTAATGAGTCAATTTGACAAGATGTTTGCCAACAGGTGGCCCGTCTCCGAGTGGAAGACGCTGGGAACTACACCTGCGCTCTAGAGGCACCGCTGCTGATGCGAACAGTCGCCCGCGTTCATGTCTTACAAGGTATGTTTAAGTATTTATGGTGGATGTGAAGCTGACTTTACTGCTGTTTTTATATTTGTTTTCTGTAGTAATGAAGATGCTACTTTTACTTTGGGCTTGAGCAGTGTGGAATTTGGTTGGTGACTTATATTAAAGAAAGCAACGTATGTCCTTTCTTTTGTTTGATCTCATGACGCACTTAATTTCATCAAACTTCGTTCAGTAGTTTAGATATGACAGCGTAATATATATTATCGCATTTATAGCTTGTATAATTGTTAAAGGAAAGTGGAAATAAACAATTGTGACGCAAGAAAAAACATTTTTAAAGGTCCAATTTTTTGTCAATTTAGCACCCAACCTACCAATTAATCGGGCGTTCTGGACCCGCCTTTCACAATAAGTGCTATCCCGGAAAAATCTTGTAACAGCAGAAAAAATATTTTTCTCTTAAAATTGCTGACGATCTTTAGCTCCTGACTAAAATTTAATAGTGAACACATAATTTCTTTCTATTTTAGGAATCTAGATAATAATAAGGACGTAAGACAAATTTCGTTGAGATTAATTTCTAAAATGGCGTCGCTTGTCATCAAGTGAGTGACCTACTCATTTTTTTAAACACTTGTATGACAAAGCAATCAAGCCACACGACAACAGCAACACCAGCCAAATTTTATATCACATAGAACTACGTGACATCACTGCACTCATGCAGATACTGCACCCTGAAACTAGGTGTTAATACGCAGGGACGATTTCGCGCAGCTATCTTAGTGCAGCAAGATACTCCGGGGACGTCTGATATGCGCCGAAGAGTGCGACCTTGGTCGGTATGCCAGTGTAAGGTATACATGACATAGTGTTAGGGACTCGCCTCAATGCTCGCTCGGATGTTATACTCCCAAAGGAGATGTCCGCTTTTTGTATGGGTGCTGGGCCTCAAAATCTAAACAGGGTCAAACTTTATGGATATTAATGAGGCAAAAATATGGATCAATTAATAAAGTTTTTAGACCTTTCCATTTATAACTAACTTTTTAATATCTTGGTTAGAGTTTTAAGCCCGTTTTTGGACATGTCCTTTTGACATTGGGTGGTAAGACCGGTGAAACTAACATAACCGTGTCACTTACCCGCTGGTGGTAGCAAAAACGCGTTTTTCACCGCGAAAAACAAATCTCATAACGCCCAGTAATTACAATGGATACAAAGTCCTTTGAACCAGAACAAAACAGTTCCATTAACTTAATGATAACAACTCTTCTACAAGTTAACATTAAGTCTGTAACTCAAATATTCCAAATTATACAACGTAGGCCCT
This sequence comes from Sphinx pinastri, assembly GCA_947568825.1. Classification (NCBI taxonomy): domain Eukaryota; kingdom Metazoa; phylum Arthropoda; class Insecta; order Lepidoptera; family Sphingidae; genus Sphinx; species Sphinx pinastri. The sequence continues at coordinate 10,940,582 of OX387636.1, read as the reverse complement.
GCTTGCTCAGCACTTTTAAGGCTGACACTTGATTTATATACATTACTATCGTAAGTCGATCACGTCTATTCTACATCGTATTTTTTTTGCGTAACTATTCTAGAAGTATTTATATCTATTTTGAATACTGCATCTGATGGCAAGTGATACGTATCTTTCAAAATAATATTCATAATACTATGTAATATATTAAAGTTTAGTGTAAAATTTGTACCAAATCAAGAATCGTGAAATACTGTAGGAACCGTCTCTTACTAGCTATGAAGCAGAGGATTTGGTAACAAAAGAGAGATGATGCCTCGATTCCATTTTTTTTATGATTTATTATATTTTTATTTCATTCTTACCATTATGACGTGTGGTGTTGATTAAATAAATACACAAATAACATTTTAACATCAATTAAATCAATCTCATTTAATGTATTTAACTATTAATTAATAAACAGAGCTTAATCTATCATTTAAGAGCTGGTTTTCAGCTGGTTTGGCGCTCTTTAATAAACAAAGCACAAATTTCAAAATCCGTCACATACTGTGACTTAGGATAAAATGAGCTGATTTTATAATATGAGTTTATTAAATAGTGACTATCTTAAGTTGCTGACGTTAATTTGACAGCGCCTCAGGTGATATCGCTCTTCAGAGCGAAAATGAGCTGCGTTTATTAATACGGTCCCATTGAAGAAAATTAGCATCAGATGGCTCTAATTTCTTTAACTGTATTACCATTTCAACCATCAAATTGACCGTCTAACGTACTTTTTTAAATTAACCATCAAGAAACCTGAGTAAGTTCGTTGCTTCCATTCTATTATAAAAGCTATCATCGCGGTTATTTCAAACTTCTGTAAAAGGAAAGAATATTCCGATCGAGATTACTTAGTAGCTTACTCTTGTAACAAAGTGGGGCAATGCTTGAATAAGATGCACAAAGCACTCTTTATTCTTGTTACTTATCTGTATCTTACTGTTTGATGAAGCGTCATAAATAATTCCTTATGATCATAACCATTTGGTATTTTTATAGCTAAAGACAATCGCATGTAAAAGGCTGATAAAATATTTAAAGGTATTAAAACTTGGACTGCCTCGGTGGCATAGTTGTATTACGGTACGACTGCAAGGCTGGGGTCTCGGGTTCCATCCCCGGGTCGGGCAAAGTGATATTGGATTTTTCTATTCAGTATCAGCCCGGAGTCTGGAATTTGTGCCCGATATGGCGATAGGCTCGCCCCCTATCACATCATGGGTCGGAATGCGCACGGCGAAAAGTGGGTGCATTATTTGCGCCTCTGCCTACACCTTCGGGAATAAAAGCCGTGAGTGTGTGTATGTGTGTGTATTAAAACCTGTTTTATGTTTTTATAAGAAAACATGTTAATAGAACTTATTATTCTCTATGTATGTCGTGTCCGTTATTTCAAAAATTTCTACACAAGCCTGTACTTCATTATTTTCATCATAGTTATTTATTTCTACGCTTTTTGATTTGTTTGCCAGAAGCCCAAGGAGATCTTCTTTTCAGTCTTGTATCTAAGACATTGACAGAAATTGACATTACAAATGTTAACTGATCATTAAAATTTTGAACTACCCACGATAAAGTCCATTAGTTCTTACATTCCATTAATATATTCACGTAATCAATTATGCGGCATCACATCCATATCCATTGTCTTATTTGAATATCCATCAGCTTAATAGATTCACTCATTCATTTGCTCAGAATATTAAAACTTGCTGAAATGTATATTGACGCACTTTGTGTTCATTACTGTTTTACATATGTTGCTAGGAGTAATTTCGTTTTGAACGTGCACAATGGAGAGACAATTCTCGCCCGCGTTAAAGTACATACTAGTCTCTTGATAGATATTAAAAAAAAATGCTAGCAATCATTGCGTACGAAAGGAGGGTTCAGGGGATAAAATCAATAAATAAAATTTCAAAAATGGTTTAGTAGACCCCGTTGAAAGCACATAATATAATTGTGTTGAATATCTCAAGCTCTCAGACCAGGCTTAAGCAGTATGCTGTCGGTTCGATTTGTTCATTAACCCTGCAATCACTTTTCTTTTCTTCTTTTAAACTGTTGCATTCTTTCGCAGGTTCAAGCCTTGCCGAACTACAGAGTGGAGTGAAGACCACCACGAGTTACTTCAATCTGTTACTGACTTCACTCATCCTAGCGTTCGGAACTCTGTACGGTGACGTAAGGTGACCAATTTAAATAGCGCAAAGAGTGTTATAATGATAGCTGGCCTGAGGATTTTGGAAAAATCTATTAAAGACTTATTTGTAGAAAAGTTAAGAGTTGAAGAATATCGTTGTCTTAATTGTTTATTTATAAACGCAAAAATCGAATGCAACGAATAAGAAGTACATAAAAATGTTGATTCTAATTTGCTGCAACACATACTTATATAAATTTTGATTGATTTTCAAAGGACATCTTTAAGTGCGCTCCTATATGATATGATTTACACATCGTCATCAGCTATAATATGAAGTTCACTGAATATAGGCCTCCCGTAAAGATTTCCAGACGGATCTGTCTAAAGCGGCCTGCATCCAGCGTAAATATATTTAATTATAAATTTTGATGGGTGCAAGTGGCTCTTAATCTGAAGATCTTATTATTCTATGAGTACCTGCGATCAATGTCGAGGACTTTATCTTAAACTAGATATTCCAGCGGTATCTAGTAAACGTATCCACCTCACTTTTTCATCTTTAAATGCGTTGTAAATGTTTTATCGGAATCTCAAGAAATTGTTTGTTTGGCCGTCTCTTATCCTTGTATAATTTATTTAGCTTTTGTGGGTCTTTATAAAGTTTTTCCAGGATAAAAGTGCCGCGATTTTCGCGGAATAATCATCTTTTTCATTCCCAGGGTCTCAAAGCATCTCCATACCAAATTTCATCGAAATCGGTTTAGTGGTTCAGCCGTGAAAGCGTAATACAGACAGACAGAGTTTCTTTCGCATTTATAAATATGGGTTAGTGACATTGTGTGACATTCTTTTTGTTCTAAAATAGAACTGCTTTAATCCATTCTTGATTTGTCTTCTTCAAATAGTCTATTTCTATCTAACTGATCATTCGATGTACATTTATAACCTTTCATTTTATAAACTCTTCCTATTTTTGTTGTATCAAGGTCAGTGGAACTTCGTAAAATGGAAAGTTAAAGTATTTCATGATGGATACAGTTTTTATTACCTTTTTGGGTATTCCATCACTCGCTTCTTGATAGAGTGTTTTCTCGTGTATTTACACGTAAGCTCTTTTTAACATTATTTTGTTGCCAAAGTTACGATTCACCATCAGCCCTGTATTATATATTGCCCACTGCTGAGCACAGGCCTCCTCTACTACTGAGAGGGGTTAGGCCTTAGTCCACCACGCTGGCCTAGTGCGGGTTGGCAGACTTCACATACCCTCGAGATTCTTATGGAGAATTCTCAGGTATGTAGGTTTCCTCACGATGTTTTCCATCACCGTTAAAGCGAACGATAATTGATAAACAATACACACGTAACTTCGAAAATTCAGAGGTGTGTGCCTTGGGTTTTGAACCTGCGGACATTGTCTCGGCAGACCGTTCCATTCCCAACTTGGCTATCGTCGCTTTAACGATTACGTTGTTCATTTATGTGAGTTCTTTAATATTTTACCTAAATATATTAATTGAAGCTTTTAACATCAAAATTTTATCTAATATGTCGAAAAACCTTTAATGTTTTCTTGTCTAATTGGATCACACCAAAAAAATAATAGTGTGTTGCAGAGCTATTAAATTATCGCTGTTTTCTGTGATGTCGCTTGATGGTCTGATCTTCAATTTTCAGATAAAATGTTATCAATCAAATAATTTATTACCAGACTAAATTTATAATTTAGATAATTGAACAACTTTATTCATACAGTTACCATTTTTAATATATTTATGTTGCATCTTATCCTACGAATAACATTTTCTGATGATTAAAAAATCTGCCCTGAGTCTTTGAATTTTAATTCTTCAGGTTGTTCGTCAATATCTTGAAGTACTTGGCTTGCACTAATATACTATTTTGTTGATGCAACGTTTTTTTTTTGTTTTAAACAAGATCCGTGCCATTCCGTTTACAACCTGCACGTGCAGGTTGAAACCACGTGGTCTTAATGATTTTTTCCAAAATCTCTCAAGTCCAGTCGACAGAGCGGTTTTCAGAGATCCTTAAAAGAAGCACAAAAACCGTCCAAGGATCTATATGGAAATAGGACCATTAGTGAGAATGTACATAGCTTGTACAAAATGTATGTAATACATTAGAAGACGTTTAGTTTAAAACACATATCACAAAATATCTTCTTCATATCACTGAAAAATATCGCACTATTCTTAACTATTTTAATATCATATTTTATTTCTGTCCGTTATTGTGAACTGTATACCGTGGTAGAATAAGAAGTAATTAGATAATAATTAAAATACCACTCATGATAGCCATAAACCACTGAACAATCATAAGAATGTAAATACCTTTTTGATATTACACGAGATATCGGAAATATGAGAAAACTTAGTATAAGAAAAAACTGTTAAACTTTTTTTTTATGGCATTGAATGACGAGACGAGCATATCTGTTCCATATCATAATGGAGCGGCAGAAACATGAGTTACACGTTTTGGTTCGAGCCGGGATGGATGTGACCACGAAGTTCCGAGCTGTATCGCGTTTAAATTGCGTGTGTAGTGCGTCGTCTGTATGTACAAAAATAAGCCGTCTGTATAGGTTTCTAAAGTCACTAATACGAGTTGCGTCTCTACCTATCTCTGGACACATGCGTGAACTTATGTTATAACAATTCCGCTCGGATCTAATTATTTATATAAAATCGTTTCACGTTTTAAGCCCGAGGCATTAATGGTTGACGGTCGTGTCGTGTATATATCATTCATGTGAATTGAGAGTGGTTATGAGTGGTATTTTATCACATAAGGTACTGTTTTGACACATTTATTGAATGTTTTTTTTGTATACCAGACAGGATTTGTTTGTACGTAATTAAAATTAATATTTTTTCGTTCATATATTGTTGATATTATATTTATTTGAATTCAAAATATTTTATGACAGAAAAGGTGTGAATAATAATTATAATTAGCGATTTTGATCTATCTATAGTTTAACCTTTTATTTAATTTTTTTTTTAATATCTCGTATCTAATACTATACGAGTATGCGTAATACTATGAAACAGTATACTTATCTAACGTTAATAATACATCAATGTTGTAGAGGAACAATACTTTAATAAATATTGTAACAAAGGGCGTATACACACGAGATTTTTAACAAGCTGATGGCGCGCGCTTTTACTGCGCGTCAGATTGCAGTGCACAACTGACTCGTTTACAGCGCGCTATATGGGTGTTGAAAGCGCGTCGTCAGGTTGTTTCAAATATATTTTATTCATACGCTATAATACGTCATATCGATTGTAAATATAAAATATGAATTATAAATTAATAACGATTTATCGGTAAACATAATAATTTTGTATCACAATAAACTTTGTTACATATTTATGTTAGTTGATAATAATTTATCGTTTTGTTAGCGGTAATTATATTGTTATCTCATTAATAAATTACTTAAAATATATATTTAATAATTATTGTGAGTTAGCTAACTTCTGTCAATATAATTTTTATAAATGGCAATAATATATTTATCGTATAATATATTTCTGTTAAATGGATTGTTATGTAAATCAATTTAATTGTAAACATGAAGTTTATAAAATAACATACAATTCATAAAATATGTTGGATTGTTAAGAGAATCTATGTAAGTACTAATATCCATATTTAGTATTTCTATTGTCAGTTTTGGATATTTATAGTTTTTTTTTTTTTTTTTTTCTTTTTTTTTTCTTTTTGGCAAGGCGCGGTTTGCGCATCTGCCAGTGTCAAAGTTTTTGGAAGTTACATATATAATATTGTTTCTTTGTTATCCTCAGTAGTAGTAGTACTATGTCGAAGTAAAGCAGTGGCTACCTTACCAAGACTTTATCGAGGAGTTTTGGCGGCAACAAAACAAACACTTGACTAGCACAGTTATTTCAATTCACTTCATTTGAGCCCTTTAATAGAACTATATTGGATAATATACCACCATAATTATGCAATATAACACTAAGTATCACCAAAATAATGAATTAAAACAAGAGCACCTCATGACACTTCCAAGTTCCCGCCAAAACTCCTCATATTTATAGTTTCGTTTCATACAAAAATTATAGGGATGTCACATTTTATGGAATGTATGTTAATCAATTAAAACATCACGGTGCTTTAGTTGACTGTTGGTTTAGCGTAATTTAATATTTAAATATATTACATGTGCAATATTGTGATAAAAATTAAGATTTTATAATAAAATAAATATGTCAAAATATTTTGTTTTCGTGGTCGTCAGGTATAAAAAAAATATGAATGGAGTTTGAGTCGTAGACTAGAGTGCATAAAGATGCTTATAGAAAAGCAGATGTATCTATGAAAGATCAAACTTTTTTTTAAAGAGTGACCGGTCATGCCGTATAATATAAAGAGGACAAAGGATGGACAAAAGAATCATGAATTCGATAGTTAGTTACTATTAACAAAAAATATATATATTCAATCAGAGTATCATACAGTTTTATACGTTTGAATCATTACAACATTGTTAATAACATAAATATGGTTATCAAAAAATATTTCAAATTCTAAACGAATAAATTTTTGGCAACCCTCATAAATAAATGCATAGTTTGAACCTCGCAATAGTCGAGAGGACCTTTCGTCTATTTTGTCTATGCATGCTGATTTTCGGCCAGGGAAACCAATTATTCTGTAAACAATAGAATACCTCTGACTTTTCGTAGTTACGTGTGTATTGTTTATTAATTATCGTTCGCTTTAACGGTGAAGGAAAACATCGTGAGGAAACCTGCATACCTGGGAAGTTCTCTGAATTTCGAAGGTATGTGAAGTCCGCCAACCCGCATTAGGCCAGCGTTGTGGACTAAGGCCTAAAACCCTCTCAGTAGTAGAGGTGGCCCGAGCTCAGCAGTGGACAGTATATAATACAGGGCTGATTGCATTGCAAACAATAGAATACCGGGAGCACAGTACACATATATATACAGTAGAATATCTTCATACAAACGGTCGGAACGCGAGAGATGCCTACGCGGCTCGATATTGGTACACATTAAGTACACAAACAGTTGCGAGTGCGCCGCAGTGACAAACGAACGGTCTGAAGGTTTTATAAGCAGTAAGCGTGCATTTTGTGAATACTTGAATTAAAAAAACATAACCCTCCTTCTTTCGCAGTCGGGTAGTAAGTACAAGTACTTACTTAATATAGCAAAGAGCAATTATAGACTATATTGTGCTGTTTTTAGTTGCTTGAATTCTTGTCCATGTTTCCCAAAAGTATATTTAATTAAACTTTTTATCCGAATGCGGGTTTTTTATACTATTATATTGAACAATAAAGCTTTTCGTAAGTCTCAGTCGAGGCGCAAATATTTTTCAATATCAAATTGATAAAGGTGTTTTTTTTTTTCTTTTATCAAATCTACTACTCAAAAAAGGAACTCTAAATTAGAGTACTGTGCGGCGTTGCTACTGTGTATGGGGTCGTATCGCTTACCATGAAGCGAGCGGCATGCTCGTCTTGTCATTTAAATGCAATAAAAAAGAGAAAAAAAAGTGATATTATTCATCCTTATTTACGGCCTAAAAATAACATGACTGGAAGGTAAACGAATGCGACAAGGCATAAAGTACCTTCAACATGATGCCTCGGGCGTTTCAAAGAAAAAAATGTCTTGACTAATGAAAACTGACCCAGGGGCATGATCTTTTCGCTTCAGGCCTTTCTAAAGTAAATATAAATGTAAATTTTATCTCATTAATTTACAAAACAACATTGTTTTATTTATTTTTTCCTGGCAATTTTGCAAGTATGTAATTTGATGTTAAAATATTTGTTAACAGTAATTACAGATAGAGCTTTATACAATTTTCTACATGAAATACACACACACACACTCACGCCCGTTATCCCCGAAGGGGTAGGCGGAGGCGCAACCAGTGCACCCACTTTTCGCCGTGCATATTCCGTCCCATTATGTGATAGGGGGCGAGCCTATCGCCATATCGGGCACAAATTCCAGACTCCGGGCTGATACTGAATAGATAAACCCAATATCACTTTACCCGACCCGGGGATCGAACCCGAGACCTCAGCTTTGCAGTCGTACCGTAATACAACTACGCCACCAAGGCAGTCTACATGAAATGTTTTATTTTATCGTGTTTGGTGTCAGATAAAGATTTCCATTTATATGTAATAAGATAAGATAAAGTTTATTAAACAAAAGAAAAACATACAAAAACACATAACATAAATAATTGTCTTATAATTAGAGTAATGCTAAGTAGTTCAGCAATGTGTTTAATAGACTTCTGCTCGCGGCTCCGCCCGCGTGAATGAGATTTTCCGGGATTAAAGACCCGCTTTATATTTCCCCGGTATAAAAATTATACATACAAACCTTCCTCTTGAATCACTCTACCTATTAAAAAGCGCATTAAAATCCGCTGCGAAGTTTTAAAGATCTAAGCATACATAGGGACAGACAGCGGGAAGCGACTATGTTATATACTATGTAGTGAATAGTGATGTGTAGAATAATTTAGGATGAAAAAAGTCTGCACTCTGGACCTTTTTTTCTACCATCCCTGTGGGTTGTTGTCCAAATATTTTAGTCTGGAGTTTCTTCCTGTCTTCCTACTTTAGGTTCTCATCGCTTTGTTAGTGAAGGGCTACCAGATAAGCTTGGCTAGGATCTAATTTCTTGCTATTTAAGATGATCGAATTTTGTCCAACTACGTAATAATGATTATTCTTGCCCATTTATAACCGATTTCAGAAAAGGTGGTTCTGTATTTGACTCGTATGTATGTATCTTTGATTGTATGTCCGCGGTTTTCTCAGAAACTAATGATCTGATTGGACCCTTCCAATCAGATCATTAGTTTCTGAGAAAACCATTTGTCATAATATTACTTACCTTATGGTACCGGAACCGCCTCTAATGCGTCGACGACGGTTACCGCGGGGTTTTAGTCGCTACACCGGCGTGCAAAGCATGCCGGTAACCCCGACATACCCGCCTCAGTTCCTCGGACTGACGCGGGATCTTAAAGTGATTTCCCCGCGACAAAAAAAAAAAAAAAAAGGATAAAAGTCATTGGTAATATAGAAACACGTGTATCTCTACCTTCCCTTCTAGGGAACAAGCGAGATATACATAAATGCCACAAAACCAGGATTCATTCAAGTTTCAAACTCATTTATCCTCACCGTACAGCTCTTCAAAATATTATTCAAAGCCCAAAAAATTTCATTAAAGAATAAAATATAATTCCATTTCAGTAAGGACATTGTTTTAATTACAATTACTTAATAGACAAAGGACTTGGAAACATTTAAATTAGGTGCGGCGTCGTCCATCTTTCGAACAAGTCTCTTTAGAACTTGAAGCTGTTTTGTTGGTTTAATTTAGCACGTCGACATAATTCTGGCGACTGACGAGGGTTCTCGTTATTTTTTAGACTATATTGAACGTCACGTGCAGTTATAAAAGATAGGTTCATCCCTATCACATATGAATGCACAATATGACGAAAAGTTACTGCACTAGTTGCGCTTGAACCAAAAAGATCGCAAGTCCTCAGTACCGTACCATTAATTTGTAAAAGAGTTTTTTGGATTTTTTCAGGGATAAACAGGCATGAGTATGGGTGTGTTATGAAATAGCAGACCCACAGTGTTAATATATGTATCTAAATTATAATAGGGCCAGCACGAAAGAAGTTAGACCACTGACTTTCAAAACAGATGTGATAAGACAGCACAAAGTTGCGTTTTGTTAAATGTATGATATTTCTGAAGATTTTAAAATTACTCCCGTTCATAACGATGCTAAAGATAAGCAGTCAAGTACGAGAAAAATGTTAATCGAAATTTTGTATGATGGCAACAATTATAATCTCATTGATCTCCACAATTCAGTCGGCCTTCCTAATTGTTTCTTCAAATTACACGTAGAGGACAGTGTAGGTAAGACGCAAAACGAGGCCAAAAGGCTCTTTTACAAATTAATGGTACGGTAATAAGGACTTGCGAACTTTTTGGTTCAAGCCGAGATGGAGATCACAAAGTCGTGGTTCGGTAAGCCACTTCACGTTTAGTTAATTAAGTCACAAGTAAATTATGGACTCTATAAGAACTTCAGCCTTAACTTTACCTTTATGAATTAACTAGGTCTTGCTCACGGCTTCGCCCGCGTGAAAGGCCTTTCCCGCTACAAAAGTCCCTAAACATAGTACGACGCAAACGTCATCTGCTTAAAGCATCAGATTAAAAATATCCATTATTTCTTGTGGGAGCATATTACTGGGATAAAAAATACCTTATGTGTTAATCCAGGACATGATCTACCCGTGCGCCAAATTTAATCCAAATCCGTTTAGTTCTGCGTTTTCTTCTTACAAACATCCAAAAATTTTCGCAAACTTTCGCATTTATTATATTAGTAAGATAAGATTTAACCTATTACAACATAAAAAACTTCTGAATAAATGCTACTTTTCACAACATAAATATATAAGCAGACCAAATACAAAACTCACACTATTTATCTATGCACTTAAATAAATGGTTTTTTTTTATTGCATTGAATGATGAGACGAGCGCCGTTCGCCTGATGGTAAGTGATACGACCACCCATAGACAGTAGCAACACCATCCAGCACCTTGAGTTACAAAGTAATGTGTGGCATTCCACTGCGCTCGTCATCCTGAGACATAAGATGTTAAGTCTCATTATGTCCAGTAGTTACACTGGCTACAATATCTTTCAAACCGAAACACAACAGTACGTGCACACTGTTGCTTGGTGATAGAAATAGACAATGCGGTGGTACCCACTCAGATAGACTCTTACATATGAGTGACCTACCACCAGGTAATAGAATGAGTACCATCTATATTAGCTGTTTCATACGAGACATATCAAACAAAAACTAGAAACTTGTGAAACACGCCGTTAGTATGACTAAATAGAAGTCGAGAAAAATATGTTCCACTCCAAAAGTTAAATTTCTTTGATCATTAACCACAATATTTATAAATACATAAGAGATGTCCCAACTAACTGATCTGATACCTTGACAATCAGTAGCGAATCGTAAAACCCATCAGATCGTAAATACAACTTGATTTGAATTACAAATGAACGGTTTATTAAAATATCTGCGGCCCTTTAAAAGGACAGTCTATTTCCTAATTGAAAAGCAAAGGGTTTATGGTTGTAATCCACCTTTTGTTTTGATCATTCTGCTGGTTGGATTTATTCAAAGGTTTATGTTACTTTGGTTTGACTTAATAAACCAGTTGGCTTTCAACTGAACTGAGTCTGTATTTTGAACTGATTGATCATTACAAAGATGAAATGTCTGTTGTTAGTGACGAGTCATCGTGTAGATTAGACTAATGATAAAACCTACCTTCGAAGACTGGTTAAGAACTTTGTAGGCACCGACGGGTAGGATAATAGACCATAAGATATTCTTAAAACTAATAATCTCCAGCCTTTAATCTATGCTAATATTACAAGACTAAAGTGTTGATTTAAATGTACCTATTCTAAAAATTATTTCATATCCAATTATACTAAGGACTCATTTTTGTCGGAAACGTTTCGTGGCATGAATAACTGTGAGTATGACATACTGGCTTTTGCAGCCGGCTGCGTCTGCCAATAAAAAAAACCGGGATAAAAGTCTCGCTATATATTTTCCTAGGATCAAAAGTAGTCTCAGAATCTCAAACTATCTCCGTACCAAAGGATTCTCTATAAAAAAACTAGGCCTTAGCATAGATCATCAACATCCCGATTTAAATCTGAGATCAAGTCAAAAAATATTAAAAGCTCTGTGTCACGCGGCCTATTTAGATAGCGACATAAAAAATACCTAATATAGCCCGATGCTATGCTACCAGAATAAACTAACAGTAAATGTTATTAGAAAACTGAATGTCTCTATAAGTGAGAACTTGTTATTGGCTTTTTGACAACTAAATTGTTGCTATTCCTAATATAATCATTAGCTGTAAGTTTTCCATGCTGAAAATAAATAAATAAATAAATGAAATACTGTATCGAATGTACAAAAACACAGTATCAAATGTTAGACAGAAATATTTTTATCATTCATTCATGCCTTTAATGGAAAGCAGATTTGAAGTGCCTGTTTGATTGAAAAACATCGAAATCAGCATGTAAGCTGCTTATGTTCCGTTTAACAATCGGATATACTGACTCGGTAATGTAGTTGTATTGCGCGGTATTACACCGTTTTGAGGTCCCGAGTTCGAATCTCAGATCGGGAAATGTGATATAGGATTTTTCTACTCAGTATCCAATATTATGGCGATAAGTTGGTCTCCTATCACATGGGACAGAACACACTGTGAAAAGTGCATGCCCTGGTTGCACCTCTGTATACCCCTTTGTGGATAAAGTCGTTATATGTAATTTGTTTTTTTTTTATTTGGTGATATTTCTCTGATATAAAATAAAACTTTATTAAACTAATTCGAAATGCCGCCATAATATTGGAGCATGGGGATATTAATTCTGATCTGATTACATACAGTCAACCTCAAAACTGTGTACGAATTGAAGATACGATAAAACCTATGATATTATGCAGCTTTAATCAAACAGTCAGACTTCAGAAGCAGCAATGCAAAGAAATTTTGAATTATGATGTGCTGCGTGGAACTGATTTGCGCTCTCTATTCTAGGATATAGATGTTAAGTCTTATATAGCGTAGTGGCCTGCGATAATAATAGTTTCATCATCATCATCATCACCCACATGATATCTACTGCAATAGGCCTTAAAGATTTTCAGACAGTCCTGACAAAATCGGCCTGCATCCAGCGTTTCCCCGCGACCTTTGTCAAGTCGTATTATTCTTTTAGACATCATAAATTATCTTACTAATATTATAACTGCGAAAGTCTGTAAAGATGTTTGGATGTACTAATTACCAAGCTATGTTCTATCTGTAATTTTCTCTATGTGAGCTGAGATAAGCTTAGTTTTTGGTCGACAACCAGCATTCTTCTTCTTCTTCTTCTTAAACCCTTAGAAGTCCACTGCTGAACATAGGCCTCCCCCAAAGATTTCCAGACCAACCTGTCAGAAGCGGCCTGCATCCAGCGGGTTCTTGCGACCTTCACAAGGTCGTCCGTCCACCTTGTAGGAGGACGTCCCACGTTGCGCTTGCCAGTACGTGGCCACCACTCGAGAACTTTTCTACCCCATCTGTTGTCAGTTCTACGAGCTAACAACAAATGGGGAAGACAACCAGCATAACACTTTCAAATAGTAATTAAATAGATAATGCTCCACGCACTGTAGAAGATATGAAACAAGATATGACACGGAAACTACGTTAATATAGCTCATAATTTCTTAACGAGGGCAAATTTAATCGCTGTGATTAAACCCCCCTTAAATGAACTTTGTTTAGATATAACCTTATAGACGTACCTGTTTTAGTCCGAGTTGGCTGCAAATCAGGAATTTCTTATAGGTTCTAAGATACTCCCGACAGTTCATAATATAATACTTCGTAGGCATACAAACTCCAGAGGATGGAGAAGGTTATCAGGTGAAGAGCAGTACCAATAAAAAATAAGCCCTGTTACATGAGCATCAGTTTGTTTTTACTCTGCCACGGCAAAGTGACCATAATGGTCCTAATGATATGGTATTCTTTTGAACTCACGACTTTCTGGCCTCTAACCCTCAATCGCTATCATGTAACTAGGTGACAAATTGAACTAGTACAATGTCCAACAGCTACAGGTAAGCGAAGTCAAAAACAAAATATAGCTTAGAAAACCATTATGGTAATCCGATGTCCATAAAATACATCCCAAATATTCACTGCAAAAGTTTAAAGTAAACTTGTGCATAATTCAAGAGAAACTCGTCTCCTGTTGTGATAACAACAAACGTATTTAGAACTGAACGCCATTTGAAAGGTGGATGTATTTGGGGGGATGTTTAGGGGATATATTGAAATGTGGCTTAAGTTTTGTGAGATCGTCTTTGAGATTCCACTACTTAATAGGACTAGTGAAGAAGAATATAATTAATGATGGACAAATTGGTTTTTTAACGTTGGTAAATTACAGCAATCAAGTCATCGTGATCATTTAAACCCTTTAATGACTCAAGATTCGACGTAATAGTTATACGGTAAAATTACAGTTATAATACACTAGTTTCTATTTTTATTTTGCCTGAATGCCTGAATGGCTTTAGCAGTCGTAACGTCACCAAGCAGCCCAACGAGGATCAGCACTGGCTTTGTTGCCAGCCTAATATGGTGATGCGGAGCAGTTTTTGACAAAACATAATTTTAAGTTTTTGACCAAAAACACCGCGATACTCCCATGCCTTGGAAATCACGTATACTTAACGTGCTACTTTACGTAGTGAAGCCGTTGGTCCTGCGCCTAATTTCACTCCAGTCATGTCGGATTGCCGTCTCACCGGACTATGAGAGTGAAGGCATAGCTGGTGCACTTGTGTTTTGCGCACACACTTGTGCACTATAATATCCCCTGCGTACCTGGCTGATCTCCGTCACAGTATAATAGCTACATTTTGTCTCCGTCGAGATTGGACGCCGTAACCGAAATTCAGCTAGGAAGAAATTATTAAGTTTTTTTTTGTTATTATTGTCGTTGTTTACTACAAATAAGTTGCTTTTCTTTCTTTCTTTATTCTTATTGCCTTCATTCAAATCAATTACCTCCTTAATACCTAATATAAATTTAATAAATTCACATTATTTATTAAGTTTGTTATTTTGATTAAAAGATAATAATTTTTATCCATTGAAAACTCAGCCTTAACGCCTTGCTCATGTGACCTACAATAGAGTCTTCTAAATACAACACGGATACGAACAAATGTTTAGAAAACGAGATTGCAGGCGTAGCGACGCCTGCAATAAGCGTATCGGGAAATGGTCTTTAACAAAGCAAACAAACTTTTAAAGTGCTTTCTTTCAAACCGGTATTATCCTTGTTAGATTTGACGATAACTGCTGTAAGATAGGAATATGTTGCAAGCTGCCGGAGCAAATGGTTTTGATGGAAGAAGGATGGGAAACAAGAAAGACTTTCTGATAATTTAAAGTCCTTTTTTTTCATTGCATTGAATGACGAGACGAGCAAGCCGTTCGCCTGATGGTAAGTGATACGACCAACCATAGACAGTAGCAACACCATCCAGCACCTTGAGTTACAAATTACTGTGTGGCATTCCACTGCGCTCGTCAACCTGAGACGTACGATGTTAAGTCTCATTATGTCTAGTAGTTACACTGGCTACAATGTCGTTCAAGCCGAAACACAACAGTGCAAGCACACTACTGCTTGGCGGTAGAAATAGAAATTGCGGTGGTACTCACCCAGACGGACTCTTACCTGTGAGAGACCTACCACCATAAGTCTACGTGTTTTGTGATACGAAAAAAGTAACATCAAATTTGCTGAGGGATTTGCGTCCTTATTGCGTCCTCATAACGACAGGCTTGCCCCAATTACTTTCAGAACGAAACCGAAAATGATTGTTTGGTTATTAATCAATATATCAATACAATTAGTATTTCAAGCAAGGCGTTTTTTTAGGTCCGTTCTTGCAAGCTATCTGGAGACGGCCATAAAGATCGCTGATTTATTCAAACAATATTAGTACGGTTTAACTGCTCACAGCGCCAAATTAATATACTTACCGACATTATTATCAGCCAAATGGATTTCATCTGGCTGACTTCATTGCTGAACATAGACCTCCTCTAAAGATTTCGAGACGGACCTATCAAAAGCGACCTGCATCCAGCGGGTTCTTGCAACCTTTATCAGGTCGTTATCTCCTTGCAGGTGGACATCCAACGCTGCGCTTGGTGGTATCTACTCACCCACATTAACCCCCAAAATATCCGCCCCCCGAGGCAATTCTTGTGCTTTGGGTCTTCACACCCAATGCACGCCCATGCGCGGGGGGACATTAGTCGCGGGCCGAGGCACACAGTCAGTGTGTATACCTCTTGGTTGTATAACACATTGAGGCCTAAAAGGGCCCGCGAACATTTCCTGGCACCCTTTTCCTTTCCACCCATCCTGAGAACCTTTCTCCATTCCCCACCTTTCCTTCCATCATCCTATTCCACTTCCTTCCCAGGCCCCTGCAGTCGTCAAGCCGGGGGACTCCAGTATCCCATTCACAGGTTTCCCCCGGTGTTGACTGCAGGATCGCCTATCCAAAAAAAAAACCCCAAAATATCCTTTTCGCGCAGTCGACTAAAACAAAAATTTGCGGCCTGTTAAAAATCTAGAATGTTAAGACCAAAAAATTCTAAATGAGCTCCCAGTCTGCCGGGATATTTTGGCTAGGGCCCAAAACAACCACGCTCAGTTGAATTTATGTGCCGCTATATAGGCAAAACTTTATTCATTTAAATATTGGGTACATTATACGATTTATAGGATATTCTTTGATATTTACGTTTGTTTTGCAAAATAATTTGCTATGTTTAGGGAAAAACTACAGGAAAGAAGATACATTTATAATAATTTATTTAATAAGTAATATAATATACTTGTCAACAGTATACGGAAATAGGTAACTATAATAAATAAACACACAAAATATGAAGAAACACATAAACCATCAGTACGTACTTTACTGGTGGTAGGTCTCTCATATGTAAGAGCCCGTCTGGGTGGGTACCACCGCAATGTCTATTTCTACCGCCAAGCAACAGTGTGCATGCACTGCTGTGTTTTGGTTTGAAGGACATTGTAGCCAGTGTAACTACTGGATATAATGAGACTTAACATCTTATGTCTCAGGGTGACGAGCGCCGTGGAATGCCACACAGTACTTTGTAACTCAAGGTGCTGGATGGTGTTGCTACTGTTTATGGGTGATCGTATCGCTTACCATCAGGCGAACGGCATGCTCGTCTCGTCTTTCAATACAATAAGAAAAAAACAACCCTAATGATGTCGTTATACCATACCATACCAGCCCTGTATTATATACTGCCCACTGTTAAGCACGGGCCTCCTATACAACTGAGAAATTGTAATGAGTATATTTTAAAGCTAAATTATTGTAAAATATAATTAAAAAACCGCAATAAAATCTGCAAAACAGTTTTATTTCAATAAATGGTTAATTATTCATTTCTTAATACCCCATTATTTACGCACCTGCCTTCTTGTATATCTACACCACTTTAGGTTGACTGGTAGAGAATAACTATGGCATTAAGCCTGCCTTTACTCCATGTATGAAGTGTAAATAAATAGAATAGTTATAGTTTAATTTAAAAAAAAAACAAAACTTGCGAGATTGATAATGGCGACTAAATTGTTGATTACCAGCCACTTATCAGATAAATAATTAACTTGCTCGCTCTTTCATACCATAAAACAGTTGACCTAAAATCCTCAAGCCCATGGCTATTTCTTCAATGCGGAAATTACCCAATTTTTCTACAAAAAAGCGTCGTCACGAGCTTATAATTTGAAGATTTTTTTTCATCAAAAGCTTTCCACGAACAGCGAAGGTAAATGTCACTTTTAAATAGTCCGCGTTTATATCTACCGGAAATGAATCGTATTTTTAACCGACATCAAAAAAGAGGTTCTGTATTTGTCCCGTATTTATGTATTTATATTGAAAAAATCGCGGACATACAAACTTACAGTATTGTCAACTAAGCTAAGCAAATACACGAACAAATATACGAAAACAACGTTCAATTTAAATTAAGCATCGACTCCAAATATTTTTTTGGTTTGTAGTGGTTTTGAAGTCGGTTTTTTAAAATTATAAAGAAATAGGGGATTTTTTTGGAATATCTTTGGAACACAAGTTAGCTCGGCTTGCAACCCTTTGCTTCTACGGGGTAACAGAAAAAGCTCTGGAAATTTACCCACTTTTTTATAAAAAAAACTAAGTGTATCTTGCGGCTTCACACGCGTAAAAAGCAGCTAAAACACAGTACGACGCCAGCGCCACCTACTTAAGGTATCAGATTAAAAATATTCATTATTTCCCATGGGAGTAAATTACGGAGATAAAAAGTCTATATGTTAATCTGGGACATGATCTACCCGTGTGCCAAATTTCAGCCAAATCCGTTTAGTAGTTTCTGCGTTTAATTCTAACAAACATAGAAGCATCGAAACATTTTCACAAACTTTCGCCTTTATAATGATAGAGTAAGATAAAATGACGAAACGAAAAAGCTGTTTGACTCAATTCAAAATCTCGGCCGCCCTGTGGATTGGGGGCGTTTGGAGAATTCCACCACGGTATCCCCTGCCTGTCGTAAAAGGCGACTAATAGGGGCCACCGGGGGTCGCAGGCGGGCGGCAGGGGGCTGTCCGTCTTTCACTTTTGTGTTCTCTTAGCACATTGAAGCGATCCCTGTGATGGACGGCAGCGTGGCTGGTAGGCCTCACGCTGCCATTGACGCCGAGGGCGTCCTTCGGTGCGTGGGGGCTCCTGAGCCCCCCCACAACAGGAGACGGGCCGCACTAGGCGGCAACGCGCAGAGGCGGCTGCGGACGACAACTTAGACACTCCCGTCAGAGGAAGCCCGCAGCCGTCCCTAATGCGCCGAAGATGGCCACCGCGGAGTTTTGGTTGGTATGCCGTGCGTTATACATAGGTTAGGGACTCGGCCCGGCGGTCGCCCGATGGTTACATCTCTCCGGGTGGCTCAACGCCGGGACGTAAGGCACGGTGAACCCAACATAACCGCTCAGTCGCCCCCCTTGAAGGCTGGGCGGTAGTAATAAGTCACTTTCTCCGCGAAAACAAAAAAAAAAAAAAAAAAAGGTTGCTCAGTGAAAATCCAAACGAGTTATTATATTAAAAAGCTTATTGATATGATTCATGAGTTACGTTAAAAATCCTTTTAACATGACAATCCATAATCCGTTATACATTAAAAACGTATTCAAATTATAACTTAAATTATACCCAACTCATTCGAAAACCACTCAAATTAGCAACAAAGTGGTCTCTTTAAAATTTGAATATGAAAAGTTAGCACAGCAATTTTCCCTCTGATCGTAGAATATAAATTACAAACAGACGGATAATCGCACCGACCGACAGATATTGTTGCTTTAAACAAAATCCCAGATGGAACCAGTAGTGCAACAAAGCCGATAATTTTGTCGAATATATATGATTTGTGGTGACTGTGGTCAATGAATGCAGTTGAATTATCTGAACTGATTGCAATGAGAGATAAGATTAGTGCTGTGAACGATGAGCATCAGTAAAACATGGTTGATTTTTCTATATATGAAATATGAAATGAAAGGGGCGTTTATCCGATATTAAACGACCCACCTGATTATAAACCATAGAAACGTCCTGAATTTAATATTAATAATAACGTTTGTCAACTTGAAACCTTCAATCTTAAATGTTATAACGACCGATAATTACACTGCTTCAAAATGCTACCAACAGAAATACTAAATATTGTACTATTTTGATTATGGGTAGAAATAGACAATGGTACCACTCAAGACGGACTTGCGACAAGAGCTATTAAATTAGTATTCTCAAGTAACCCTCGTCACAATAATTTCCCAATGAATCGCTGAACATGATCGTATGTTTATTAGCATACGACGTACCCGAACTTCAAGGAAGGCACGTACCATCGAACACTCTCTATTGATTATTCATGACTAGGCCTTCCATTTAAATCGCTCATTCCGGACTCTGAAAACCGGAACAATTAGCAAACACTGGTATTTTTGGTAGGAAAGATTAGAAAATAATGTTTCTTTCATGAAGAAAAAAAAGGAAAAAAATATATCACGTTTTGGTAGGAAAGAATCGATAATAAATTATCTTATTTATCAAAAAAAGAAAAGAAAAAGGTCATAAAAGTAAAGAGGATCCATGGTGGGCAGGCGGTTAGTAGGCATCTTTGAAAGAAGGATACACTGCGACTTGAAATGAATTGGAAACACACAGACCTGAGGAGTTTTTTATGAAAGACCAAGTTTTAAATAAATTTTAAGACTAAGAATTCGTGAAATCCAGGAATTTCAAGAGAGTAATCGCCAACACGACAATATTTTTAGAAACATTTATGCATATTGCAAAATAAGTCCAATCCGGAGAAATGAAAGCCCATGGCAGACCTAAACATGGCCCACTTGACGTCTTAATTTGGGCTCGAAGACGAGCATAGTATGTCGAATAACACAATTTCATATAATTTATAAGCATATTGTAAATTATGATAATAGGAACGAAATTTAGTTGAGATTCCTTTCATAGTCATTAACCGCACAGATAGGCCGATTTGAGTAATGAATCAATAAATAAATAAATTTATCAGATATAACGAAATCAATCAATAATAGTGAAAACTACGTGCGAATATGCTGAGCATTTGGTAGCTCTAACTTGTCTTATCTCATTTAGATTGAAAATTCCGATAAATGGACTGTTATTGAGCGTAGAGAATTTTGAAATCCTCTAAAGTGTATTTCATTTGCTTTCTCTGATAAAATTATTCTAGCAGGTATCTGTAATCTTAATATATATAAATCTCGTGTCACAATGTTTGTGCTCAATGGACTCCTAAACCACTTAACCGATTATAATAAAATTCGCACACCATGTGCAGTTCGATCCAACTTGAGAGATAGGATAGTTTAAATCTCAAATTATAGTCGCAATTTTAATTTATTGCTAATTATTTGTCTGTTATTATTTGACAGTCACAATTATCTTAACTCCAAATGATTCTAACAGATGTCGATACCTTTCGACTGGGTTGAGTAAGTAATCAATAGATGGCGCTGCTATGAATGATTCTAACAGATGTCGATACCTTTCGACTGGGTTGAGTAAGTAATCAATAGATGGCGCTGCTATGGTAAATCTACGAACGTGTCATATAAGCTACATTTTAAGCGGGACTTTTATACCGGGAAAACTCATTCACGCGGGCGGAGCCGCGGGCAAAAGCTAGTCTATATATATAAAAGAAAGTCATGTTAGTTACACTATTTATAACTCAAGAATGGCTGAACCGATTTGGCTGAAAATTGGTGGGGAGGTAGCTTAGAACCAGGAGACGGACATAGAATACTTTTTATCCCGGAAAATATGCAATACCCGCTGATGTTTTGGAAAACTGAAGAGTGCAACCTATGTACCAAAATACATGAACAATAAAAAATCATTAAAATACTTTTTTTTTATTTGTCTTTCCTAATAAAAAAATTAACTTAATAAAATCCAAAATCTGCTTATTTAATGTGTCTAAGGCGGAGCAGAGTTCGCCGGGTCAGCTATAATATTATAAAGAGGAATGATTTGATTAATTGTTTGTTTGTAACGAATAAACTCAAAAACTACTGGACCGATTTTGAAAATTCTCTCACTAATAGGAAGCTACATTACTCCTGAGTACTATAGGCTACTTTTTATCTCGGGAAAATATTCCTATCCTGGAAAAAGTTTTTCACGCGGGCGGAGCCGCGAGCAGAAGTCTAGTAACTCATACTTTAATATAATGTACTAAGAATTCCTGTACGAATTAGTGACGTCTACAAAAATAAAAATAATGCTTATTTCTGAGCTGAAGGATTTCGTGGACTTTAATTTCAAACTTGGTTTCTTTGTCTTCAAAGATTGTTAAATTTTTCGTAAAATAAATATTCTTTTAACATTTTAAATTAAGTGTAAGTATAATATATTTATTATAAAATATGTGTGCTGTCTGTGGACTTGTTCGAGAATGTTACAAAGACTGAACATATTTGTGGAATTTCTGGAATTTGTGCCCGATATGGCGATAGGCTCGCCCCCTATCACATCATGGGATGGAATACGCATGGCGAAAATTGGGTGCACTAGTTGCGCTTCTGCTAACCCCTTCGACGATAAAGAGCTAGAGTGTGTATGTATATATGTATGTACTGAACATATTTTATTACAGGTGCTGATTGAAGTCTCGTAACTGGTCAACATCTTACCTATGTACCCTCAACGATCTAAGAAAGGCTTCAGCGATGATCACTCAATAACTGAGAAGGCCTGGTCTGTGCTGACTGATGATGGCAGGATATTTGTAACCGTCCGGATAGCGACCACCGTAATCATCATCATCATCAGCCACATGACGTCCACAGCTGAACATAGGCCTCCCCCAAAGATTTCCAGACGGACCTGTCGAAAGCTGACCACCGTAAACCAGGTGTAAAACTCGCAAAAGTGACACACGAAAATGTGTCGTGTTGTATGTACAGTCAGCCACAAAAGTAGCTGAACAAATTAAAAACTTCAAAACGCTTCTGCTGTGTGTGTGTTCACTCCAGTCGAACTATTCTTTTTTCTTTATCTAAAATAAAGTTACCCTGTGAAGTCTATTTTAGTGAAGAAAAAACAATTGTTGATACTGACGCAAAAGTTTAAACGCGATTTGAAATTTTGAATTTGTTCAGTTATTTATGTGGCTGACTGTACATGGACCTTATAGGGACTTGGCATATTTTCCGCGCGTTGCAGCGTTTTTTCCATACCTCCTTTTGGAATCAAATCTAACAGCTCAAATGCTGGGACCTTCTCAAATTTATCCACGGTGCTTTAAATCTGGATTTTCCAGGTGTAAATATTACGTTGGGGAAAAAGTTTCTTCGAATTTTATATGAAATCTACTACTTTTTACAAAGATTATTTACATTTAATTACAGTATATAGGTGGCATATTGTTCGATCACTTTCTGCCATCTTGTAGGTAGTGGCTATAATCCCGTTTCTTTAGAAATTTTGGAACTTCTGATCAAAAAAACGCAACAATTAGTTTTGGTAGTCCTCTTTTGATGTTAACCTGACACTGCCTAAAGAATTCTGAAGAGACCGAAACAGGTGGAAATCTGAAGATGCAAGGTTAGGGCTATATGTTGGAAGCATAACCTCCCAGCCAAACACTCTTAATTTTTGCTGAGTAGCTAAAGATGTGTGTGGTCTAGCGTTATTGGGATGAAAGACCACACCCTTTCTATTGATCAATGCCGGCCGCTTTCTCTCAACTTCTTGCTTTAGTCTCATTAGTTGTTGGAGTACAAATCCAAATCTGTGGTTATGCTAGATGGTAAAAGCTCATAATGAACGATGCCCTTCCAATCCCACTATACACACAGCATCACCTTATTGCGAGTTAACCCAGGTTTTGCCACAGTCTGTAAAGCCTGACCGGACTTTGGCCACGACCTTTTTCATACGTTCTTGTCGTACGTGATCCATTTTTCATCACCAGTTATCAATCTCTTCAAAAACGATTCGGTTTCATTACGTCTCAATAAAGAATCGCAAATGAGTATCCGGTTCATTACGTTTCTTTCAGTGAGCTCGTGTGGCACCCAAATATCGAGCTTTTTTGTGTACCCAGCTTTTTCCAAAGGGGTCAAAACAGTATTGTGGTCAATTCTCAGCTCTTCAGCTATGTCGTAACTAGTGATATGTCGATCTTGCTCCACTTTTTCAAAAATGGCGTGTACTTTATCCGTAATAGGGCGAACAGAGCGAGGTGCAACTTTGACATTAAAATTTCCGGAATGAAAACGCTTAAACCAACTTTGTGCTACTCTTACTGATACTAATTAGGTCCATAAACGGCACATTTTTTTTTTCGCGGTTTGCTGTGCATTGTTTAGTTTTTATACTAAAATTTTAAAATGTATCGAATTTCTTCATAAGATTCACTCATTTTGACAGAAAATGAAAAATAGCTGAAAACAACATTTTACTTATTATATTTACTGGTGGTAGGTCTCTCATTATGTAAGAGGCCGTCTGGGTGGGTACCACCGCAATGTCTATTTCTACCGCCAAGCAACAGTGTGCATGCACAGTTGTGTTTCGGTTTGAAGGACATTGTAGCCAGTATAACTACTGGACATAAATAATGAGACTTAACATCTTATGTTTCAGGATGACGAGCGCAGTGGAATGCCACCCAGTACTTTGTAAGATGCTAGATGGTGTTGCTACTGTTTATGGGTGGTCGTATCGCTTACCATCAGGCAAACGGCATGCTCGTCTCGTCATTCTATGCTATAAAAAAAATCTTTCTTTTTTTGAAAAATAATCTTTTCAATGTCATCCAAACCAGCCAGATACAAGTAGTACAGCCAAAGAGATTTTATTACAAGTTTATACATACTAAATGGGAAAAGACTTTTCCCCGACCTATTTTGATTAAGGTTAAAATACCGTTTTAGTTCATAATTTTGCATCCCGCTTTCTTATAAAAGGAAGTGGGAAAATAATATTCTTTCTAACTCCTCCTTATTCTTCTATTTGATTAATTTCGTTGTGGGCTATTTGTATTTGTATACTTATTGCTGCCAGAGACTCGTCAAGTTTCACCGTCCGGTGTCATAAAATGCAGTGGCGAGTTTGAGGGTGGGATAGTTTTTAATTACCATCATGTGGAGTGGGGTCACTTTGCGGCATCCGAATAAAAAAGCCTGCCCGAGACCCTTCTGGTAAGCGTTACGACTACCATGGTGAGATTTTGGGTAGGATCCCCGGCCAGACAAAGTCATATAGGGTTTTTCTGTAACAGAAGTTTGGAATCATGCTCGGTAAATTGCAACAGGCTCGTCTCCTTCTACATGAGATCCAACATAGCTGGCAAAATATGGGTGTGGTGTACCTCGGCTTACTCTCGAAAAAATCAAAAAGGTCTGAGGCATAGGCAAATAATGTAAAAAAAGAAATTACCATCAACTTTGTTGAATTATTTCTATCAAATATAAACGAAACGTTAACTAAACAACTCGGTGTTTGCTTAGCGAACTGGTTTTTTTTTCGGTAAATGTTTTTTATGCCGTCGTTTGTGTGTAAAAGGAAACTTGTTTTAATCAAGTGCCTCGGATAAGTTTATGGATGTTGTTTTACATAATGAAATACTGGATATGTCAAATACTATATTGAAGGTAATAAAAATGAAATAGTAAAACTATTTTATGGCATCTTGTATTATGAGTCAATTAGCATGCTATGCCAGAATTTATGACATTATTTCATAGATAAATAAGTGGTTTGCTGTTGCGTTTCGGGTGATTATAATATGCAAGAATCCTATTACTTCCTGTCCTTGAACTGTTTTCTTTAAAATTCGTAAATCCGTTATTTTTTCTGCCGTTGTGTTTGTTTTCAGATGATTAGAATGACTTAATAAATAAGGACACTTATTGCTCTTTTAACATATTATTGTAAAAATCGGCGTAAATTGCTCCAAATATCTCAAAAGAAAAGTAAATACTACATTCTGACACATACACACACTTAAACTAAAGACTCTAATTTTTTAAACAATAAAATTTACTTTGACTCAAAACGACAAGCAACTCGTCAATTTAACATTTGGCTTTATTGCGTATATTTGCATCCGGTTCGAAGGACCCATAGCCCTTCCAGTCAATCTTACATTCTATGGTAAGTTAACTCCGCCAAGAACTTTGTTGGGCGCTGTTAAAAGGAATTTTAAGAGGTTGAACCGTCTTTCAGCACTCCCATACAAGTAGGTGTTTAGTGGGTAAGCGGAGTAGCTTGTAAAAGATACGAGAATATGTTTTGGCTATTTAACAGTAAAATTGAAGTGGCGTATTTTAAAATGCACTCAGATGTAATTGGTAAAATGGAACGCTTCCTTTCAGTGTTTTTTAAAGTAAAACCGCGTGGTCTTTTAACAGTCGGAATTCTGCTGGTATTAATTAATAAGTGACTATCAGTCAATATTTATAATATTAAAATAATCATAGACTATTCCAAAACTTTATTAAATGATATCAACTTCAGGTTTTGTAAAGGCAAAAGGGTCACAAACAAAATAGTTCACATGATGCATGTCAAGCAAATTGCATTTTAATTATGATTTTTATAAAATACAATTACAAAAATAAAACTATACCTTTATTAATACTCAGCATCAACTACGTTTCGCTTTAACTTTCTTTCCAAAGAGAGCATTTACAACAAATTTCATAATCTTTAACACACCAACAATGACTAATAGAATAATAGCTAGAAGATCGAGATACAGCTTCTGGTATAAGGGCACGTTCAGAGCTGGAGAGCGAAGATGCGGCGCGCCTCGAGTCTTGGCTACGTGTTCCACCCAATGCACCAACTCCTGACCTGGTGTGACTGGCCGATCGTGGTATATCATCGACAGTTCTTTGACTTTCTCTTGGTATCTGAAAAGAGACGATTATTGTACTACCTCAAAATTCTTAAATTGAATATTTTCAAATATATTTTTAAGTACCTTTAAGATAAATGTTATAATTCTGTAAATTATTTCTTTAATGAAAACCCTAACTAAAATATTTGTACGCTAGAAACGGAAGCATACCTTGAACTGATGAATAACATTTAACACTATTCTTACAAATATTATTGCTGTCACGATTTTGGTCTTTAAAATATTGAACTTCGCATTAGAGGCATAAGCATAGTAAGATGTAATATTTTATTATTGATTTTGCTATGGTGAGTTAAAGTGTCTAAATTGTGATAGATTTCTCTTTATACTGCCTGACTGATTGCCTCGGTGGCGTAGTTGTATTACGATACGACTGCAAGGCTGAGGTCTCGGGTTCGATCCCCGGGTCGGGCAAAGTGATATTGGATTTTTCTATTCAGTATCAGCCCGGAGTCTGGAATTTGTGCCCGGTATGGCGATAGGCTCGCCCCCTATCACATCATGGGACGGAATACGCTTGGCGAAAAGTGGGTGCACTAGTTGCGCCTCTGCCTACCCCTTCGGGGATAAAAGGCGTGAGCATGCGCGTGCGTTCTCTTTATAGGTCGTAATCCAAAAATAGAAAATTGAAGATTGTAATAGTTTACATTTCTCTGAGTTCTAAAGTATATTATAAGTCTATATGTATCTAATGCTTATAACGTATACAAAATTAACTCACTTTTGATTTCCAAGAATTTCCTGAATGGCAATTTCGAGTTTGGCTGGTGTATCATAAGCAATATTAACTTCAATAGCAAATCCTTTCCTGACAGCTCTCTTGATGTTTATGAACTGATCAGCAAACAACGGAATGCCAATGATAGGGACGCCAAAGTGCAAGGTCTCTGTTGTAGAAAGTAGTCCTCCATGGGTGATAAAGAGGATGCAGTTAGGATGAGCTAAAACGGATACAATTGTTTTTTATAGGTAAGGAGCGTTCAAGCAAGTCATGTGTTAGAAATCACCATCGCCCAAAAATATTAAAACATTGCCTGCAGGCATTCTAAGACAAAACATTAAGTGTTCTACTTGGTGGTGGTAAGCCAGAATACCATACCAGCCCTGTATTATATACTGTCCACTTTTGAGCACGGGCCTCCTCTACTACTGAGAGGGTTTAGGCCTTAGTCCGCCACGCTGGCCTAGTCCGGGTTGGCAGACTTTACATACTTTCGGAATTCCTATAGAGAACTTCTCAGATATGCAGGTTTCCTCACGATGTTTTCCTTCACCGTTAAAGCGAGCGATAATTCACAAAGAATACACACATAACTTTTTAGAAAAGTCAGAGGTGCGTGCCCTTGTCTTTTGAACCTGCGGACATTCGTCTCGGCAGTCCGGTCCACTCCCAACTAGGTTATCGCCGCTACCTTACTTACGCCTTACCATCAGTGATTAATTTGTCTAGCTATAATAAAGATTATTTTTATCAAGCAAAAATTCAAATGAAAACTAACCAAGAATACTTTGCTGCGGCGCCCACTGTACAATATGAACGTTCTTGGGCAAGTTCGGTAAATCTTCTTCCAACTTCCAAATGACTGTTTGTTTCAAACCGCTGAACGTTTTCAGAAACTGCCTTTTCATTTCATTTGGCAATGTTTTGGCCTTCATCATTGATCCCATGCTGAAGTAAATTACGCCTTCGCTGGCTTTGTCCATTATTTCTTGTAAATTCTGGGAATATTTTAAATAATTGCGTCATTGAAAGTAGTTTTTATGTTACAGCTGTTGAGTTATCACAATTCTTTTGTTTTACGATAAAATCTTAATTCCAGTTTAATAATTATATAAAAAGTTATGAAAAAAAATAAAAAAGGAGATTGAAGTATCTTGTTACATTTATATACTTCTAACTAAGCATGTAACGATGATAGAAATTAGAAAGTAAATTTATCAAATTTAATCCGTCAAACAATTATTTCTTTAATCTGTCAGCCATTTAGACAATAGCAGTATTACTTATAAAAAAACTAGTATGCTCTTAAGCAATGCTTAACTTTTGACACACACGATCAGCTGTAAGTCAAAACCCACCATCTTGCCTTTTAAGTAGACTTAAACTAGGCCACGGCGATGTTTAATTTTGACCGTTATTTAAGCAGTGCTTAACCACCTCTTAACGCTAAAACAAGATTATAAGTAAGACTGTAAATGTATTAATAACTAAGGCGTCGCTAACACTAAACTTTGCTATTCCAATTTACGTTGAACATCTAAAAGTCAAAATACAAACTTACTTTAGGCAAAGGCGCCACTTTAGGATTGATGTGATATCCTGAAACAGGAACATAATTTTGTGGCAATTGAATAGCCAAACCAGATGATACATGAGAGTTTCCCAATACCATAGATCCATTATACTTCACTTGGTCATAACGCGGTAACTGTCTTCCCCTTTTAGCAATAGCTGGGCCGTAACCGTTTTCGTAAGATGCTAATTCTCTGCCCGAAATCGCCCTAAAAATAAAGAAGCCAATATTGGACAATGGCATATACAACGCGTTATTCTTCAAAATCATTTTAATGACCCCGCTGACATTCGGCTTGGATCCCAGCGTCCACGTGCAAACGCAACCTTAAGCGATATGAAATCAAGTCTATTTTGTTATAGACGCAATTTCGCTCGCGAATGTAGACACGATTTTGTTCTAGAAAGTAATTAAGACAATCTTCAATCTTTACAATTCTCGTAAACCAATGCTTCTTATGAATTTTAATAATTATAAAGGGTTTGAAAGAATCCTTAGGAAATAATGGAATTAATTTAGATTAAATTTCAATAGATCTAGTATGAGATGAGACTACGACGCTGTTAAAAGCCTTAATTATTTCCAAGACCTATTGAATCTATAAACACGTATAGAAATTCATTAAATGTTTTAAAGCGCTTTCATTAAGTTTCCTATTATGCAGTAAGATTAATTTAAGTAGGCTACCAAAGTAAAGAAAAAGTAAAGCATTCTTATTGTTTATTGGACTAGCTTGTTACCTATCATTGCTTGAACTACTACTGTTTAAGTTGTTTTTCAATTGTTTTATAAAACTCAC
Organism: Sphinx pinastri; assembly: GCA_947568825.1. Classification (NCBI taxonomy): domain Eukaryota; kingdom Metazoa; phylum Arthropoda; class Insecta; order Lepidoptera; family Sphingidae; genus Sphinx; species Sphinx pinastri. The sequence continues at coordinate 10,911,009 of OX387636.1, read as the reverse complement.
CATCTGGAATAAATCACCCCCAGAATATTCCACAGCTCAGTCACTCTCTGCAAGAACGTCAGCGGTGGATTTATTGGAGACATGTGATCGGGTGCGTAAGCTGGATTCGGAATATCGTCAATCAGCCTCAAGATCATCGGATGTGGCTCGATAGATGATGACCAAATGAAAGGACAATTGAATACTATTGAGAACCTGAAATGGGTTTTTAACTATTCAAATTAAGAGTTAAACATGTGACTCACACGTAGGTTTCTCGACCAATCACAATCACAATAATGCGACATGAACGTTCGTGTCGTGTTTCTCGCATCTCTTTATTGGGAAGCATAGTTTTAAATAATAAAAGATTATGCGGGACAGCACCTTGTCGTCACTCTGAGACATACAATTTTGAATATCATGAAGCCGTAATCCTTCAACGCCCGCGGTGGACACCGGTGTCCATTAATACAAGGAAATTAGCTTATAGCTATATATAAGCGGGCGTTGACATTGAACAGCAACACAACATTCCTTGCGAATGCAGCTGGCAGATCGAAATATATTGCAGTGGCATTTTTTTTAAATTGTAGTTCAATGATGAGACGAGTATGCCGCTCGTCTGATGGTAAGCTACCACCTTTAAACAGAAGCAATACCATATAGAATGAATCTATACTATAATATTATAAAGAGGAAAGATTTGATTGTTTGTTTGTAATGGATAAACTCAAAAGCTACTGGACGGATTTTGAAAATTCTTTCACTAATAGGAAGCTACATTACTTCTGAGTGCTATAGGCTACTTTTTATCCCGGAAAAACTATTCACGCGGGCGAAGCCGCGAACAGAAGTCTGGTTGAATTATAAAGTACTGCGTGGCACTTCTCTGCGCTCGTCAACCTGAAGCATGATATATTTATTCCCATAATACCCAGTAATTACGATGGCTACAATATCCTTCAAACCGGATTACAACAGTGTATACATAAATCTGCTTGGCGGTAGAAATAGATATTACGGAGGTAGCTACCCAGACGGCCCCTAGCACATGAGAAACCTTCTACCAGTCATACGAGAGACGGGTCTTATCTTTTCTTCGTTTAATTATCTTATGTATGTCATATAATAATAAATAACCGAATCACCGCTACGTACTCTGCATATCTGTAACAATATTAAGTTGTCGACCTTCTGAGATAACATTGCACTTCATATTTTACAATCTTCTTACTTTCCGTACGTAAGTAAAAATCAATCATCCATCGTGACAGGTCCACATGAAAATCGTTAGGCGAGTCCTGTGATCAGCAGTGGACTTCATGTGATGATGTCAATGTCTTTTTCTACCTCTAAGCAGCCGTATGTATACACTGTTATGTTCCGGTTTGCAGGAAATTATAGCCAGCGTAATTACTGGGCAGTATGAGACTTAACATCTTATGGCGCCTTAACATGTCAGACTGACGAGCTCAGTAGAGTGCCACGCAGGTCTTTGTAATTCAAAGTTCTGTATGGTGGTGCTACTGTTTATGGTCGTTCGTATCACTTACCATCAGGCGAGTGGCATGCTCATCTCGTAAAATGCAAATGCAATAAAAAAGTGATGATGTTAAATAAAGTCTCCTCTAAATTCTTTACATCATCATTATCATCTATCACATGAAGTCCACTGCTGAACATAAGCCTCCCCTAAAGATTTTTAGACTCACCGAAATTTCCAGATTTCCAATAGTCTTTACACCTACAAATAATTGCTGAAGTTGGTTAGAAATGAAGCGTCTCTCATTTGGAAATATAATTTTTCTTGTGGTTCTTTACAATAATTAGTGTTATTGGAGTGTACAGCCAGCAGCATAAATATCTGCACAAAACCAAAAATTTATTTTATTTTTGTGAAGAGGAAAAAAAGATTAGTAAGAACACAAAAGTATGTAGGCAAGTTGAAATTTTGAATTTGTTCAGCTACTTATGCTGCTGACTGTACGTGCTCATAAAACAAAGTAGATAATATAAAAATGTATGATAAAGCATTTCAAGTCTTACCCACAGTATAAATCTGAGTATAGCCACTCAACTATAGCCACATCGTACTGTTCAGTGCTGTCTGACATAAACTTTTGAATATTTGGATGCATTATTGCGTCGTTAGCTATATCCTGCATTACACTATACATCGTTGCCATGTCAGTGAAGTCTACTTCGCCGTCTAGCATTTTTTTAAGATCTAGCGATGATGCTGAAATAAGTTTCAATTTTAGTTATTGATTGCGTAAGGTTGCAAATCAATTAATTATATGTAGTGACTGGGCCTTTTTCAATGTATGTATAGCAGAAAAAGTAAGATAACGAAACAAAAAATTGTTTGATCATAATGAATTGTTATAATTTGGCAATCGTAAGTAAAAATAATGATTTATTTTTATCTTTAGAATTGTGATCTTTAGAACACGATAAACTAATTTAAAAATTCCTACTATAAATATGAAACATTGTAAAGATTTTTGTAAACTTAGATGTAACACATAAACTGATGGAGGTATTTTGAAGAAATTTACATACAGGCTACCGTTATCCTAAAAGTACTGTTGAGCTTTTTGGGAAAGTCTAGTAGAAAATACTTTTTGCCTTACCTAAAGGAAACAACTCTATATTGGACGAAACGTCAATTTGCCGAAGTTTCGGGTGTGGTGTATTTATCAAATACGGCGTTATGTATGTCACCTAGAACAAATCATAATGTAATATTATTACTAACCATACCATACCAGCCCTGTATTATGCCCACTGATGAGCACAGGCCTCTTCTACAACTGAGAGGGTTTAGGCCTTAGTCTACCACGCTGGCCTAGTGCAGGTTGGCAGACTTTACATACTTTCGAAATTCTTATAGAGAATTTCTCAGATATGCAGGTTTCCTCATGATGTTTTCCTTCACCGTTAAAGCGAGCGATAATTCACAAAGAATGCTCACATAATTTTTTAGAAAAGTCAGAGGTGCCTGACCTTGGCTTTTGAACCTACGGACATTCGTCTTGGCAGTTCGTTCCACTCCCAACTAGGCTAACGCCGATATTATTACTGAATCCCGCTCATATTATAAATGCGAAAGTTTGGACGGATGTAGGTTACTCAATTACTCTAGAACGATTGAACGGGCCTGAATGAAATTTGGCACAGAGATAGATTATAATTTGGAATAGGACATTAGCTACATTTTATCCCGGAAAAATATATACCGGGACTTTTATTCCGGAAAAACTTTTTAACGTGGGCGATGCCGCAACGAAAAGCTAGTGTATATAATAATACCAGCCCTGTATTAAATACTGCCCACTGCTGAGCACGGGCCTCCTCTACTACTGAGAGGGGTTAGGCCTTAGTCCACCACGCTGGCCTAGTGCGGATTGGCAGACTTCACATACCCTCGAAATTCTTATCGAGAATTCTCAGGTATGTTGGTTTCCTCACGATGTTTTCCTTCACCGTTAAAGCGAACGATAATTGATAAACAATACACACATAACTTCGAAAAATCAGAGGTGTGTGCCTTGGGTTTTGAACCGCCGGACATTGTCTCGGCAGACCGTTCCATTCCCAACTAGGCTATCGTCCACTTTTCTATTGCTTATTCAAGCTAGTGTACTATTATGTATTATAGTCTGACTGCGAGTGCTGTACCGCACCTTGAGAAGGGACTGAAGTGAGGAGGGCAAGAAAGCAAAAGCACAATTTCACATGAGATTGATAATGCCAGCAAAGTTCTTAAGATATTGGTTGAAATTAATTCACAATATTTTAATTTAGGTTGGGTAAAAAGTTTCTTCACATTTTATATGAAAACTCAAGACTTCTTTTTACAAAGTTTATTTACATTTAATTACAATATACAGGTGGCATTTTGTTCGATGACTTTCTGCCATCTTGTAGGTAGTGACCATAATCCCGTTGCTGTAGAAATTTTGAGACTTCTGATCAAAAAAACGCCACAAGTAGTTTTCGCAGTCCACTCTTGATGTTAACCTGACACTGCCTAAGGAATTCTGAAGAGACCTAAACAGGTGGAAATCTGAAGGTGCAAGGTTAGGGCTGCATGCTGGATGCATTAAAACCTCCCAGCCAAACTCTCTCAATTTTTGCTGAGTGGCTAAAGATGTGTGTGGTCTAGCGTTATCGTGATGAAAGGCCACACCCTTTCTATTGATCAATTTCGGCCGCTTTCTCTCAACTTCTTGATTTAATCTCATTAGTTGTTGGCAATAGAGATCCGAATCGATGGTTATGCTAGACGGTAAAAGCTCATAATGAACAATGCCCTTCCAATCACACCATACGCACAGCATCACCTTATTGTCAGTTCACCCAGGTTTTACCACAGTCTGTGAAGCTTGACCGACCTTTGACCACGACCACTTTCACCACCAGTTATCAATCTCTTCAAAAACGATTCGGTTTCATTACGTCTCAATAAAGAATCGCAAATGAGTACACGGTTCATTAGGTTTGTTTCAGTGAGCTCGTGTGGCACCCAAATATGGAGTTTTTTGTGTACCCAGCTTTTTTCAAATGGGTCATAACTATTTTGCTGTTAATTTCTCAGTTCTTCAGCTATGTCGTAACTACTGATATGTTGATTTCTTTTTTGTTGTTTTGTTAATAATTTTGTTGACTTTTTCAAAAATCGCGTCCACTTTATCCGTAACAGGGCGACCAGAGCGAGGTGCATCTTTGACATCAAAATTTCCGGAATGAAAACTATTAAACCAACATTGTGCTACTCTTACTGATACTGCATTAGGTCCATAAACGTCACAATTTTTTTTCGCGGTTTGTTGTACATTTTTTCCTTTATTATAATAAAATTTAAAAATATATTGAATTTCTTCATTAGATTCACTAATTTTGAACGAAAGAAAAATAAAATTGAAAATAGCTGAAAACAAGATTTTACTAATTTCTTTCTTATTTGCAATATAACTTTTTTAATGTCATCAAAACCAGCCAGATATAAACAGGCAAAGAAATTTTTTTGAAGTTAATTCATACTATATGCGAAAATACTTTTTCCCCGACCTACCTAGATACGATATCTATTTAAACATTTAATTTTATAAAGAACTAGCGGCCCGCCTTGGCTTCGCACAGGTAGCAAAGCATATTATATGCCTACATTTATTTTTCTGTAGTACAAAATATTTATGAATTATTCACATAAACCTTTCTCTTGAATCACTCCGTCCATTGATGAACTCCGATGAAAACTGTTTTTAATTATTCAAAAAAATAAAAACAACACACATAACCTACATCAAACCTTTATCCCTAAATGGGTAATCAGAAGTGCAACCATGGCACCTACTTTTCGCCATGTGTGTTCCGTCTCATGATGTGATAGGGAACCAGCCTATCGCCATATCGGGCACAAATTTCAGGTTTCGAGCTGAGGCTGAGGAGAAAAACCCAATATCAGTTTGCCCGATGCCGGATTCAAAACCGGCACCTCAGGGCAGTGTCGTACCGCAACCGAAATACAACTACGCCACCGATGCACTCATACAACTTAATGAAAAACGAGCAAGCCACTTGCCTGATGGTAATTGGTAAGCAACACCATCGCACTTAAACAGGAGCAACACCATACAAAACTTGGATTTACAAAGTACAGGAAGGCACTCAACTATGCTCGTCACCCTGAGATGTTAAGTCTCATAATATATGTTACTTCAAACCTGTATTGCTCATTTACCTGTTTAACTGTTTGTTGACCCAAATAAAAAAGCCAAGTAATTACGCTTCGATGTCTTTAAAAGCAGAACACAATAGTGCTTATACATTGCTGCTAGGCGGCAGGCAGAAATATTCACGACGGTAATTTTTTTTTATTGCTTTGGATGACGAGGCGAGCATGCCGTTCGCCTGATGGTAAGCGATACGACCACCCATAAACAGTAGCAACACCATCCAGCACCTTGAGTTACAAAGCACTGTGTGGCATTCCACTGCGCTCGTCATCCTGAGACATAAGATGTTAAGTCTCACTATGTCCTGTAGTTACACTGGCTACAATGTCTTTCAAACCGAAATACAACAGTGGATGCACACTGCTGCTTGGCGGTAGAAACAGACATTGCGGTGGTACCCACCCACTCTTACATATGAGAAACCTACCACCAGTAAATACAACCAGTAATAATATGACTTGGAATCTATGTTGTAATTTTAATTGTAATCAAAACATTGATGATTCTTTATAAACAATTATAATTTTCACAACGAGGTAAACTACGATAGCAGTTATCTCATCGTAGACAACCAATCAGCCTTTGACACCCAGGGGTTATCAACCGAGCATATGCATACATAAAATTTAGAGTCAGCAACAAAAACGTATGAGCTAATTCATAATTTCAAAATCACTTATAAAATATAATAAAACTAACGGTTAGTAAAAAATAACTGAACAAATTTAAAACTCAAAAACAATACAATATATTTTTTATAGAAAACACTTTTTTGTTTATTTCAGTGAAAACCAAAAATATTGGTAAATACATAAAATAAAATCTTTGCCGACCATTGATGTATTGGATTTTTTAATACATCAATGTTGCCGACCTAAAGTTTTGAATTTTTTTAACTTTTTTTGTTGCTAACAGAAGTGACAGATTTCAAATTCAAATTGTTTATTTATGAAATCGGGTATATGTACATTGGTCTTACATAATGCTGTTACAGGTCGCCGAAATCTGCTACAAGAGCATATAAATATTTATAAAATAAATCCTTAGATCTAGAATAAAATTACTTAACAAAACCACTCATAAAATATATCTAAGAATAAAGTTTGTTATTAATATAGTATTTTAAACAAAAATATAAACTTTTAACTTTATTCTAAATAAATGTAATTGAAACAACTGTAGCCTCTAATTAAGTAGCATAAATCAGTACATGTTATATTATAATAAATACCATACCATACCATAACATACGCATACTCACGCCTTTTATCCCCGAAGGGGTAGGCAGAGGTGCAACTAGTGCACCTACTTTTCGCCGTGCGTATTCCGTCCCATGATGTGATAGGGGGCGAGCCTATCGCCATATCGGGCACAAATTCCAGACTCCGGGCTGATACTGAATAGAAAAACCCAATATCACTTTGCCCGTCCCGGGGATCGAACCCGAGACCTCAGCACTGCATTCGTACCGTAATACAACTACGCCACCGAGGCAGTCCTGTAATATACTGCCCACTGAGAGGGTATACCCTCTTTACATAATTCAACCATTAATATAGAATATTTATTATAATATTGCTCAATTGCTTCGTTCAGTTCATATTATCTGGCGTGGAACAAAATACTACGTTAATGATTTGATAAACAAATCTGTATATCAATACCATTCATTAAAAAAATAATTAGCAAATCGGTTGAATACAGCGGCCGGTTAGGCTCATAATAGATTTCATAATTTTATTAAATAAGTATAACTTGAGAAGAGTCAAAGTTAGGTGATTTCTAGTGCCTGGGTGATAAATCAGTGCACCAATACCTTTCACGTGAAAAAAAAAATATCGGTTGGATAGAACGGCTACAATTATATTTTAAAAGATAGATGACAAGTCGAATGTTCATACATAGCTTCCCTCCAACGCAACCAATTTAAATAGGAAAAAAGTCAAATCAAAGAGTCCGTTTCCGGGAGTGTTCTTAGACCAAACCTTAATTAGAACCGGAAATATAGAGAAAACTATGAAAATATAAGAAATGTACAGGAGGGAATCGAGTTTGAGTGTAGCTTGAGACGGGAAAAAATTACATACTTTCTAATGCTTGATATTAAATCTGTATATCATAACTAAAAAAAAAATTAAGCCAATCAGTTGGATAGAATAACCCAACGGACTCGTAATTAAGTTTTTTTTTTTAAATATATAGAACTATTTTCCCGCTTCGTAAAGTTTCTGATTTTAAATAATATAAAAAACAGCCATTAAAAAATCATCAATATCGGAGCTGTTCCTGAGGACTTCCGAAGAATGCCTATTTTGTGTATTCATTGACGCGACTATTGATTTACTTTAGTTGGCTGTCAGATAAACAAAGTTCATCAAAGCCAAAGAAAGCTATGACATTGCCGACACTCTGCGTTCGGGCGCACTGTGCTACCTCATATTATTTGTGAATACGGGTGAAATAAATTAACCCGGGATTAATTTGGCAGAGAGGATTCACAACAGCCAATCTCAGTCGGTCAAAATACTAACTTCTATAACATAAATGAAAATATTTTTTGGACCCACCGCACTCTGAACTATACACATAAGAGATAGACTATCCCGCTCTCACACCTGCCACTTTTTTTTTTTTTTTCTTTTTTTTTTTATTGCTTTGAATGACGAGACGTGCATGCCGTTCGCCTGATGGTAAGCGATACGACCACCCATAAACAGTAGCAACACCATCCAGCACCTTGACTGACAAAATACTGAGTGGCATTCTACTGCGCTCGTCATCCTGAGACATAAGATGTTAAGTCTCATTATGTCCAGTAGTTATACTGGCTACAATATCCTTCAAACCGAAACACAACAGTGCATGCACACTGTTGCTTGGCGGTAGAAATAGACATTGCGGTGGTACCCACCCAGACGGCCTCTTACATAATGAGAGACCTACCACCACTTTGACTCCTGTAAGCCAGGATCAACAGTGACGCTCGGCGAGTCTCAGGAAACACTCATCTGTCTAACCCACAACGAAATTATACAAATAGAAAGTATAGACGAGTTGTAAATAACTGTCTACTTCCCTCCATAGTAAAGTGGAACAAAAAAATTAACTAAGAAGGTATTTAAACCTCAAGTATAAGACAGTGAATAAGTTTATATTTAACTTACATCGTGTCCAGCTTCCAGTAGTAACCTCACATACCCCTGTCCAAGGATGGAGTGACTCTTCCCAGGGTAAGGGAACGCAACAAGCACATTATAAGCCGAAACATTCACAATGAACACCGATAACAATATAATATTGTACATTTTGGACGCATCCGCCTGTCGTCAAGTGATAATTTAGTATGGTTATTTATTCCGGTCGTATCTGAGACGAGTGTAATTTTTGGAGATCCGTGCGCGAATGCTAAAGCAACTGATAATATGCTTGCTTTGATCTATCATCCCGATTTTTTATGGAATAGTATTAATACGATGAGTAATAAGAAATAATACTAAATATTAAAAAAACTATTTATCATGGAAGTCCCTTCAAAACTGAAGGGTTTTTGTATCTTCGTGAACACAATTTAAAATTCGAATTTTTTTATTGCATTTGAATGACGACATGAACGGACATGCCGCTCGTCTGATGGTAGACGATACGATTACTTTTTCGCTCAATATTATTATTATTATTATAGCCTCTTTAATTCCATAATGAATGACTTATAAAAACATGTTTCTTATAAGATTAATTATTACAAAATATATGCATGCATAAACTACTATTACAATAAATAATATCTACTGTAACAATTAAATTACAATCGCAAAATAAATAATTCAATAAATTTCTAAATAATAAATAAATTCTAATTTTCGAATTATCAAATTAATTTACCAAATTCGGTTTTATTATTTCAATATGGACCCCTCAGCGGGTAAAGGCCTCCTCCAATTTTCCCCACTTCTGTCTGTCCTTTGCTTTTATGATCCAGTTTTCACCAGCTTTCCTTATAATTTCATCAATCCATTTTTCTCTCGGTCTGCCTCTCTTCCTTTTGTTTGAGGGTCCTTGCCAGTTAGTTACTCTTTGTGTCCATCTTTCCTTGTCCATACGTGCAATATGACCAGCCCATTTCCATTTTAGTTTTTGAGAATGTTCCAGAGCATCTATTATTTTTGTTGTTTTTCTTATTTCTGTGTTTCTTTTCTTGTGTTTTCTTTGTATGTGAAGTAGACTCCTTTCCATCGCCCTCTGGCATACTTGTATTTTGTTTTTAGTGTAGTTATTGTATATCCATGTTTGGCAGCCATACGTAAGACAGGGTAGTAAACATGAGTCCATTATTTTTTTCTTAAGTTTTATAGGTAGCTTCGATTTTAGGGTTTCTTTATTGCTCCAGAATTTGTTCCAGGTTATGTTAACTCGTCTTTTTACTTCATCTTCATGTCTTGTCTTTGAGAAAGATACTTGTTGTCCCAGGTAGACATAGCTTTGCACATATTCTAATGTATTATTTTTGACCTTTATTGGGATAGTTCGGTGATTTGTCATGATTTTTGTCTTGATAGAATTTAGTTCTAGGCCGATCTTATTGCTTACATCGTTTAGTTCACTAATCATTTTCTGTAATTGAGATGCTGTTTCAGAGAACAGTATAATGTCATCCGCAAATCGAAGATTACTGAGTAGTTTCCCGTTGATAATAATTCCTTTGTTTTCCCAGTTTAGAGTTTTCATTATACTTTGGAGCACCGCTATAAAGATTCTAGGTGATAGGGGGTCGCCCTGTCTAACGCCTCTACAAATATTTATTTCAGGGCCTAGTCTCTCTAACTTTACACGACTTTTGCTTTTGTGGTAGATGTCTTTTATAAGATCTATCATTTCCGATGGTACTTCGCACTCATGCAGAGCTTTCCACATGCTGTTATGTGATATAGAGTCGAAGGCTTTGGCGTAGTCGATAAATGCCAGGTAGAGAGATCTATTCTGTTCTATATATTTTTCTATGATCAAATTTAAAGTGTGGATGTGATCTGTTGTTGAGAAGTTTTTCCTGAAACCTGCTTGTTCCGGCGGCTGAAATTTCTCTGTGAACATTGCTAGGCGGAACTCAAGGCATGAAGCAAATAATTTGTACATGTTTGATTGTAAATTTATTGGTCGGTAGTTTCCAATATCGGCAGGGTCTCCTTTCTTATAAAGTAAAATTATGTGGGAATGCGCCCATTCTTTCGGTATTGTTTTGTCATTTAAAATCTTGTTAAATAAAGTTGTTATGTATGGTGCTAGTATAGTTTTCCCCAATTTTAGTGCTTCATTTGGGATACCATCTGGCCCGTTACTTTTGCCGGATTTTAGAGACTCTATTTTTTTAATTACTTCATGTGTATGGAATCTAGTTAGAGGAGTAGAGTTCTGGTTGGTCGTTTGGATTTCCGTATTATTATCTTTTTCTGTTTTTTCGCTCAATATATTCAACTACTAATTAATTAATAGTTTTCAAATTATTCCACGATTACAGAGCCGGTTGTCCACTCGTATGGAAATTGAGAATGTATTAGTATGCAAATAAATATGTTATGAACTGCTCTAAACAAAATAAAGCTAATTCTATTTTTTGGTCGTGTGATACACTAGGTATACCTAATAAATTTTACCTTTGCACTGATTTTGAATAGAGCAACATTAGCGGTTCTTAAACGCTCTTCTATTATGGAAACTGCGTTCCGAACTGGTGGTAGAGTAAAAATTTACTGAATATAAGTAATTTTTGTCATTTTGTGGATTCAAATTAATTATTTCATTACATTATTAATTATAGTTAGTAAGCGAAGCGACTGCTGAGAAAACAGTAGCAGCATCATTTGAACCGTAACGGATTTTTCTCAATTCATTGTTAAATTTTTATTCTCGACCTTTTAAAGATTTTTTTATTGCAGTTCAATGACGAGACGAGCTTTCCGTTCGCCTGGTGGCAAACGATACGACCGCCCATACACAGTAGCAACACCGCACATAACATTGAAAGTACTGCTTGCGCTAACAAAAAAATAGCACCGACTTCAAAAAACACTATAAGGTAAAAAATAACTTGTGCTTTGCTTATGGGTTATAAGGAAATTTAAATAATACCAATACTATATAAACTACCATTCGTGTGATTAAGTTTATGTAAAATGAATAAATACTTATCATATTTTGAGGTCCATTAGAATTCTATAAATAGATATTATAGTTAGATACTAACCACATTCTATAGAATCTGTCGAAAAGCGCCTAGGTACTCATTTTATGATAGCAATATGACAAATCTACGTTTCCGCGATTTATAACTTTTTTATAAATAAATCGTTTCACATACCTATTTATCCCTTACCACCTATTGATAGTCCCTGTTATTCGTATGTGGCGTCTCCATGGTTAGACCCACAATATTAATTATTATTATCTTCAGACTGGAGAAACATCCAACTATTTAGTGTCGGTTAAACAGCGACATGGCCTGACATATGAGCGCTCACCCTACAGCGAGGACCGGTTACCTGCCCCCGCACGCCGCGCGTCTCGCACCGGGCCGCCAGCGGAGCCCCGGGAGCTGCGTAGACGCAGCGGCCGCCACACGTATAAACGGTCACCATGCTTATGTATTATCTTTTATTCAATAAAAAATAGCTCCAATTTATACATTGCTAATAGGCTTTCGTAAGGGCACTTCTAAGTCGTCGAATGAAATTACTCGTATGATTCAGGTCTATTCAGTCTGTTCCATAAAATGATGAAGATATATTAAAATGGGACCACTTCGAGACCCTTATTTACTAAATAAAGAAGGTATCAAGGAAATACGCTCCCAATTTTCAGAGAAATCAGTGGATATACATAAAAAAAATGCAAACATACGAATTGATAACCTCCTCCTTTTGGAAGCCGATTAAAAACAGTACGAACAGAAAAGACAGTAAGTATTTGTCACGTGTAGAAGTCACGCGTATGCGCGTAGTGCATGAAATCGCCCCAATTACTCGCGTAATTGAATATAAAATTCTTCGGAAGTCCTCAGGAACAGCTCCCGATTTTGATGTTTTTTTTTTTTATCAGGAACCTTTCAAAGTGGGGAAATAATTCTATATATTAAAAAGTTAACCAAGTTTGTTACGAATCTGTCTATTCTATCCAATTTATTTGCTTATTCTTTGAAATGAAAGTTTATGATGCACATATTTGTTATGAAGCATTAGGAATCACCTAACTTTCACCCTTCTCAAGTTACACTCAAACGCGATTCCCTCCTGTACATTTCTTATTTGTTTATAGTTGCAACACTGGCTGAAACGGTCTTTTATTTGACCTTTTTTCCCATTTCAATTGGTTGCGTTGGAGGGAAGCTAGGTGTGAACATTCTTGCCGTTGTATCCATCCCATTTGATTATATATATTTTTTACATGTAAGGTATTGATGGTCTGATTTCTTACAAAGCACTAGAAATCTCCTAACTTCGACCCTTCTTTAGTTATACTCATATATTTTAAAAATATATAAAATCCATTACGAGTCCGACTGGCCATTCTATCCTACCGATTTGCTTATTTATTTTTTAATTAACGGTATTGATGCATAGGTTTTTTATTAATCATCATTAAAAACAAATTAAGCAATTCAGTTGGATAGAACGGCCAGTCGAACTCGTAATAGATTTCATATATTTTTCTAATATATTATGAGTATAGCTTGAGACCTCTGCGCATTACTGGGAAAAAATCAGGAAAGAATCAGGGTCTTGATAGACAGACGGACATAAAGTGATCCTATAAGAGTTCCTTCTTTCTATTTTGAGGTACGGAACCTTAAAAATCATTAAAATTGATCCAGCCGAATTGTAGTCAATAGAGAACATACACATTTATTAAAATAATATATAGAGGTAGATAATATTATTCCAGCAATCATTCGTTCACAGAATATTATCGTACTTCCGACTTACTAATTTTACTGGGTGTCCCTAACATGGTACGCCAGACAAAGAGAAGATGGCTTGAATTCTCTACGTGACATAAAAAATAAAAGTGACGCCATTTTGTATTGAAGTGTAGATTACATAAAATGCGTTCTATGGCAGGCCGCAGGAAAGGTCTGCCGGACCCACTAGTCACCAGAGAATATTATTATACATTGACTAGGTGTTGCTTGCGGCTTCGCCTGCGTGAAAAGCCTTTCCCGCTACAAAAGTCGCTAAAGACGACGCCAGCGCCATCTATTTAAAAAATCTGACTAAAATGCCATTATTTCCCATGGGAGCACATTACCGGGATAAAAAAGTAACCTATGTGTTAATCGAGGACATGATCTACCCGTGTGCCAAATTTCATCCAAATGCGATCAGTAGTTTCTGCGTTTACTTCTAACAAACATACATACATTCAAACAATCAAATGTTTTCACAAACTTTCGCATTTATAATATTAGTGAGAGTAAGATGAAAATTTCAATAAAATGTTTACCAACATCGGTTGAGACTATTCTGTGAATCCAAATTGTGTTAATAACAATTTTATTTCCTTTAAATATCTAAAAATGCGTTTTTTCCTCAAAGCCCAGCAAGTACAAAAAAAGAGCGTGTTCCCACCTAAAAGGCCGGCAACGCATATCTGTGCCCCCTGGTATTGCAGATGTTCATGGGCGGCGGTGATCACTTACCATCAGGTGAACCGTATACTCGTTTGCCACCTATTTCATAAACAAAAAGTACGGCGACTTCATTATCATGATCATTCTGGTCTTACTTCATTCAAATACAGTATCGGTGCAATATACTTTACAAGCTTCTTGCAGAAACGATATTTTGGCTTATTACGACCGACCGCCTGCTTGACGTGAACCCTTTCTTTGAGATAATTATATGGAATTCTCTGTGTAATCACTGAGCATTATTCTCAACATAAGTCTCTGGCGACGAGCGCAGTGGAGTGCCCTGCAGTTTGTTATTCAAAGTTTTATATGGTATTGCTACTGTTTATGGGCGGTCGTAATGCTTATCAGCAAGAAAGCGGCACGCTTGTCTCGTAATTTACCTGCATTAAAAAAAAGTAAATTTTCTTGTATCTATGGTACAGATTTTGGATTATATTAAAATTTATTGTTTTGTCTCACCTTTATTAATTAATACCATCGACTACTGCTTCCACGCTTTGATTAATTATATACCTAGATAGACACTGAACGTTTCAAACGCGTCGAAAAAAATAGAGGCCAACAGTTGTCCACTAAATGAGTTCGAGTGAATTATTTTTTGTTGTTTTTCATGGATATAATTTTCTCCCCGTTTTAATAGAAACTATGTAATAACTGGTATCATTATGCGCGCACACAAGGATACGCAGAATGATGCAGCGATAGCGTATGACAAAGCTGTCACGCATACTAGCTTAAGAAAAGTTGGCCTGTTTGTTTTAGTTTCATTGCAGTGCGTCACTCTATCTAGGTTTATAATTTATCAAAGCTTCCACGTTAGTTTTTGTCAATCTACTTGTCCCAATATTTAGCAATAATTTTTTTCTTCGCGGCTCAAGCGAACGATTATAATTAATAAACAATCCACACGTATCTTCGAAAAGTCAGAGCATTTGAAATAACGGAACTGTTCGTTTATAACAAACAGTTTCATAATTCCAAGCACCGACTATGGAATTTTTGTATAATCCAAAAAGGAAAATTTGATCGTATATTTTTATAAACTGACTGACTGACTGCCTCGGTGGCGTAGTTGTATTACGGTACGACTGCAATGCTGAGGTCTCGGGTTCGATCCCCGGGTCGGGCAAAGTGATATTGGATTTTTTTATTCAGTATCAGCCCGGAGTCTGGAATTAGTGCCCGATATGGCGATAGGCTCGCCTCCTATCACATCATGGGACGGAATAAAAATGGCGAAAAGTGGGTGCATTAGTTGCGGCTCTGCCTACCCCTTCGGGGATAAAGGCGTAAGTATGCGTGCGTATTTTTATAAATGAGTAATCTGGCGGACGAACATAATTCAAATTTCAAACCCTATTATATCTTTTCTACGTAAGTTAAGTTAATTGTATAACTTGTTCAATTTAATCGGGAGATTTTTCTCTCTGAAGTGAAACCTACATTTTCATTGCAGAAACGCTGCAAAATATGTGAAAATGTTTGGACGTTTGTTAGAAGTAAGCGCATAAACGGCTGAATAGTTTTGGAAGAAATTTGGCACACTTTACTGGTGGTAGGTCTCATTATGTATGAGGCCGTCTGAGTGGGTACCACCGCAAGGTCTATTTCTAACGCCAAACAGCAGTGTGTATGCACTGTTGTGTTTCGGTTTGAAGGACATTGTAGCCAGTGTAACTACTGGACATAATGCGACATAACATCTTATGTCTCAGAATGACGAGCGTAGTGGAATGCCACACAGTACTTTGTATTTTGTAACTCAAGGTGCTGGATGGTGTTGCTACTGTTTATGGGTGGTTGTATCGCTTACCATCAGGCGAACGGCGTGCTCGTCTCGTCATTCAAAGCAATAAAAAAAAGACATTGTTACATTACTAGATTTTGTTTCTGGCTCCACTAGTGTGTTTGTTTTTTCTTCATTTATAAACTCCGTTGAACTCTTCATCGCTTCCAATGTAGGTAACTCGTACGAGTTACCTAGATAGTTGGTTCATAGATACATCAAGTCCTGGATGTATCTATGAACCAATTTTCATCAAAATCAAATCTGTCGTTTACGGTCACGGTCAAACACGGTTTGCTGGTAATAGGATTTATTTTATATCAGCCCTGAGAGCGAGCACCGTACATAAGGTGTTAAAACCTGCCATAGTGACTCACATAAGTGTGCCATGTTCTGGGATCAGCCGGTGTATATCCTTCAAACAGCCCGGTATAATTGTGTCAAGTGACGAGGGATAATCATCAGCAGTCGACACTGCATCTGGACTCCTCTCCGCTTCCATCAGGTGCAGTGGAATCACTTTGCAATCTGCCCTGTATTATATACTGCCCATTGCTGAGCACGGGCCTCCTCTACTACTGAGAGGGGTTAGGCCTTAGTCCACCACGCTGGCCTAGTGCGGGTTGGCAGACTTCACATACCCTCGAAATTCTTGTGGAGAATTCTCATGTGTGTAGGTTTTCTCACGATGTTTTCCTTCACCGTTAAAGTGAACAATAATTGATTAACAATAGACACGTGACTTCGAAAAGCTAGAGGTGTGTGCCTTGGGTTGTGAACCTCCGGACATTGCCTCGGCAGACCGTTCCATTCCCAAATAGGCTATCGTCCTTAGTGGGATCACTTTGCCGAGCCCTTTATTAAAAGAGAAACAAAACACTGATAGATCATATAGAGGACATGTCCTGGATTAACATAGCGGCAGTCCCTCCAAAGTTTTATCCAACATCATCTTTAGCGATTACACTGCCTTTGTAGAAGAAGTACAAAGTGTTTAAATTGCTATAGGCATACCATATAATTATTTCTGACGTAACAAAGAGTATAAATCTATTTATAAATTATTATTGCACAAGGAAAACGGGATTATACAAATAATTAGAAAAAGACAGAATACATAAAAAGAGACAGACAATATGGAATGTAACTTCCTTTATCCTATTACATTTTTATTTATAAAGCCGTGTCTTCGTTGTGTCGTATCGTGTGATGCTTTTGTATTGTGTTATTTATTGTTATTTATCGTACTTGTGAACTCGCGGTCATTTAGGCGAAGCCCTTGTCATATCTATAAAGTAAATTGTTGTTTAAGCACTTTGATTGCGCGATTATATTGCATGCTTCGGGAGACGTTGTATTCAAAGGATGAAGATTAAAAATTAAAGACGGTGTACAATATGTCGTGTTTGCGTCATGTATATGTCGAATAAAATACTGTTAGATAAATGTTGTTTAGTCAATACACTGTTTTATAAATACTGTGATACTGGAGAATATTGAATTGGACGCATTTGTGGCTAGTATTTCGAGTATGAAGTTGACGTTAAATATGTGTAGTTTAATAAAATATTCACCACAAAGTTTTATGTGGCTTGCAGTTATTTTTTGTGGTATGTGCCAAATACTATGCTATGAATTCTTACTAATACTATAAACTAGTTTTACCGGGGTAAAAGTCCTGCTTAACATTTTCCCGGGATAAAAAGTGGCCTTATGTTAGCACAGGAATAGCTTCGAGACTATAATCTATCTATGTGCCAAACTTCATCTAGATCTGTGCAGCCGTTCTACCGTGATCGACGACCAAACATTCAAACTTTTGCATTTATAATATATAATAATATATGAAAATGGAGCCTATATGTTAAGTTAGACCTCTAGCAATACATCAGTGAAAATTGCATTCAATTCCATGCAGTATTTTTTGCGTGATACGTGTACAAATATACGGGCAGACAATAAAAAATTCTAAGAACTGTTATTGTGGCGTCTGTTGCTCTAATATATATCCCCATAGTTTTTCTCCGATATATACAATGTACAGACGCCTGTTACAATTTTATTATATGTATAGATGTTGAAGTTTGTTAAGATGTTTATTTGCTAGCGTAAACGATAGATTTGATTTTGATAAAATATGGTTCACAGGGAAGTCAAGTCCTGGATTAACATACGAGTTATCTACATTGGAAGTGATAAAGAGTTCAGCGGAGTTTATAAATAAGGAAAAGCCGAACATGCCAGTGGATCCAGAAACAAAATCTAGTAATGTAACAATGTCTTTTTTTTAATGTATTATATGATGAGACGAGCATGCCGTTCGCCTGATGGCAAGCGATACGGCCACCCATAAACAGTAGCAACACCATTCAGCACCTTGAGTTACAAAGTTCTGTGTGGCATTCCACTGCGCTCGTCATCTTGAGACATTAAGATGTTAAGTCTCATTATGTCCAGTAGTTACACTGGCTACAATGTCCTTCAAACCGAAAATCAACAGTGCATACACACGGCTGCTTGGCGGTAGAAATAGACATTGCGGTGGTACCCATCCAGACGGACTCTTACATATGAGAGACCTACCACCAGTAAAATGTGTTCCGCTACTGTGACAATAAATGTTTCTTTCTTTCTTCTAATGTATAAATTTATTGATTTTCATGGATTCTTTCCCTTGTTATCGGTTTAAACCAATCATTAATACTACCAAACATTCGTTCATCAGAATTTAAGATAACAGACCTTACCTACGTACTTATGTGCGACAAATCTATTTAGCGGTACCTGCGATTTTATACTTCTAAAAACATCAATAAGTGTGAGTCCGATATTTTTTAGTATTGTATGTTATATTTGACCACGTACACGCACCACTATTTTGCGACAAACACGTTTTCAAAACAATAAAGTACTGTTGTTTTGTGTCCTGAGCATATTTTTCAACTGCACTTACCTTAAAAATTGTCCAAGGAAGACATTTTTAACTTTACTAATCAAAATCTTTTCATTTTAACGGAGATGACAATCTAAACAAGGTTTTATTTCAGAGGATCCGAAATTAATGCTCCAAGTGTCTGTTAACGACATACAAACCTTCAATGGTAAGAAAACATTAAAATTATAGTACCTATGTCATAACATTCTCAAACAAAATTGTTTGTGTGTTATTATTCTTCAAAAGGAATATGCATTGGACAGAGTTTGGGTTTTTTTTTTTGTAATACACCAGCACAAACTTATGACTTTGGACGTTTTATTTCTGTCCTGTTTCGATAGCCTTGCTGTATTGCGTACCTGCAAGATGGACAGACGACTTGATAAAGGTCGCAGGAACACGCTGGATGCAGGCCGCTTTTGACAGGTCCGTCTGGAAATCTTTGGGGGAGGCCTTTGTTCAGCAGTGGACGTCATGTGGCTGATGATGATGATGATTGCGTACGCGGTACTACACCGCTCTGAGGTCCCAGGTTCGAATCCCGGGTCCCGCCCGGGATTTCACTTTTCCCGAAAAGTGATATTCGGTTTTTCTATTCAGTATCAGCCCGGAGTCTGGCATTTGTGCTCGACATGGCGATAGGCTCGCCCCCTATCACATCATGGGACGCAACACACAGGCGAAAAATTAGGCCCTCGTTGCACCTCTGTCTATCCCTTTGTGGATAACGGCGTAATGTGTGTGTGTGTGTGTGTTTTAATTCGTGATAACTATTTCCGAAATGCTATCCTTCAAAAAAGGGAAGTAACCGATTGGATGCTGCGACAACACTCTTAACTTGCACCGAAAAAGGTTACCTCTCTGCAATTTGTCGGCTTTTTGCAAAAACTAATAAACTGCAAAAAACATGAATGATGAATTAATACAACGGATGAGCTCGTCTGTGTGTGTTGCATGCAAAAACTTACTCCTTTTTATTTTCTTTTTTTGCTGTTAATGAATTCTTGCTAGAAGTCGACGTTTTGCTGAGTAGCTATATCCTAATTTTGGTAAAACGGATTGCAAAATGAAGGCAATACTGCTTCGGATTTGACCCCGGGATACGTATCTCTCATTTGAAATTGTGTATTTCGTTAATTAAAATCATCGTGAGGAAATCTGCATACCTGAGAAATTCTCTATAAGAATTTCGAAGGTATGTGAAGTCTGCCAACCTTTACTAAGCCCGCGTGGTGAACTAACGCCTAAACCATTTCATTTGTAGAGGAGGCCCGTGCCCAGCAGTGAGACAGTGTATAATACAGGATTTTTTTTTCTAGGAACCGTGCATTATGATATCGGCGATAGTATACGTTTTTCCTGTGATATGTCCAATATGTCAATGACCGCAGCGTATCATTATAAAGTAGTCCATAAAGGTAGTGAGTATTTTTCGTCTATTCCCGTTACATTTATATAACAAATAATATCACCCAGTAGTCTAAAATTTGCGTCCTATATGGCAAGAGGCTCGGCCGCAATCACATCATGGAACATAATACACGTGGCGGATATATACATGCTGATCCCGGAACGCGGCACACTTACGTGGGCCACTACGGCGGGTATTAACACATATGAAAATAAAACATATCCTACCACCAGCATCTATTCGTGGTGTCATTGTTTATAGATGGACTTCTTCAATTTAGAAAAGGCTCCACGGTTTTATCGGTTTGTTATTAGGTGGTCGTGTCGCTTTTTTTATCGGTGGCACGGCAAAGTGACCTCACTTCATGGGGTTGTAAGTGAAGTGAAGCTCAAAAAAAATTCGACTAGCAAGAGATAAACATCCCCGGCCGGTCGACACAGTTATGCCGGCCTGCTTAATTGCTTCTTCACGCTCCGCTTGAAGAACCCAAAGCTGTAGGAAGCAGGGAATACGTATGCTGGGAAACCGTTCCATAGCTTAATGCTGCGGCAGAAACACGAGTTACCGAACCTTTTGGTTCGAGCCGGGATGGAAGAAACCATGTAGCTGTACCATCTGTAGAGTGTACTATTTTCTTGTCACACAGTACTTTAACAAATTCAAAGACCATATAGTACTGGTTTGTATTTGTTGTAATAACTTGGGTTTTAAGTTTTAAAGTAATAATTTGATTTCAGGTGAAACTCAAGAAGTAATACCACCGCGGGGTTCAATTTTGAAATTTTACTATAATATTAAAGCAGATGATCTGGACAATGCATCTAGAATATACTGTACGATGGAAGGAGATATTAAAAATAAGCGCGAAAGCGATCCCAAGAAGCTGATCATGAATCCAGGTTGGTAAAGTTTCATTGTTTAAAAGAGGTGAATGTGGTGGAGGTTGGTGGTAATGGTATAAAATGGGTACAGAGTGTATAGAGAGCATACGTCATATGATATAAGGCTTATTGAATCACTGAACTTACAAACTTGAATATCGATACTTATCTTAAACTTGAGTCTTATGGCTCATCCCAACAGTGAGTAACTACGTATCAATACGTCACGTACGTGTTCCCTCCTTCCTACAACTTAGGGTCCTTCAAGCGGAGCGTGAAGAAGCAATTATGCAGGCCGGCATAATTGTGCCGACCGACCAGGGATGTTTATCGTTGCCTGGGACGAGGAGCGCAGCGCTCTCAGAGCAGTCGTCGGAGGAGACATCTCGCTGCCGGCCGTGGTCGCTTCCATGGTCGGCAGTCGGGAGGCCTGGCGTGTGGTGGCCCACTTCTGCGAAGTGGTCGTCTCGCAGAAGGAGAGTGCCGAGAGGGATCGGGAGCGCGAAGATACCTCCCGCTGCCAGAGGAGACGAAAGAGGCGCCGGGTGGACGACTGACCGGCGTCTCCCGCCCTGTGTATTGGAGACGTTTGGAGAATTCCACCACGGTATCCCCTGCCTGTGGTAAAAGGCGACTAATAGGGGCCACCGGGGGTCGCGGGCGGGCGGCAGGGGGCTGTCCGTCTTTAGTTTTGTGTGTTCTAGCACATTGTTGTGACCCCCGTGATGGACGGCAGCGTGGCAGGTAGGCCTCACGTTGCCGTTGACGCTGAGAGCGTCCTTCGGTGCGCGGGGGCTTCTGAGCCCCCCCACAAAAGAAGACGGGCCGCACCAGGCGGCACCGCGCAGAAGCGGTTGCGGACGACAACTTAGATACTTTTCGTCCGAGGAAGCCCCCAGCCGTCCCTCATGCGCCGAAGATGGCCACCGCGGAGTTTTAGTTGGTATGCCGTGCGTTGTACATAGGTTAGGGACTCGGCCCGGCGGTCGCCCGACGTTTTCCATCTCTCCGGGCGGCTCAACGCCGAGTCGTAAGGCGCGGTGAACCCGACATAACCGCTCGGTCGCCCCCCACGAAGGCCGGGCGGTAGTGGTAACGCACTTTCCCGCGAAACCAAAAAAAAAAAGATTTAGCATTAAGCTTGCGTGAAATGTCCTAATAAACTAACACAATTGTTTTAAAAATATATTTTAGATTTAATATACTCAGCGAGTGACCCCGTCACTCCGAGCATCATGTCAATCATCAATCAATCATCGTGCAAATAATTTTCTAGGCCGTAGCCGAAAATTACATCTAAATTGACAAAAATCTGTATAAATTATTCACGAATAGTAAATATCCGTATAAATATCTGCATCCATTTCATATCTGTATAGTGTGTTAAACATCTTTATAAATACAGATAAATCTGTATACCTGGCAGCACTGTCTAGCACGCTGGACGCGCGCAAGATAGTGTGAATGCTACATCTAGCGCCATGACGTACAGTAAGCTGCCTCTCTAATCGCGATAAACTTAAAAACTTCTAAACGTAGTTCAGTGAAATTTGGTATAGACCTAGTTTGAGACTTAAGGACATAGGCGACCTTTTATCCCGGAAACACTCTTTCAGGCAGGCGGAGCCGCGAGAAAAACTATTATAATAAAAAGACTATTTATTCCTAGATAGTAGGTTATTTAATCTGTATAATTTACTTAATATGATTTTTTAAATGATGAAACGAAACAGGTTCCTGCAAACGAATAATCACTCTGAAGCCCACCGATTCTCGTTCACATTATTTCTATATCATCAACTACGAAATTAACGGGACGGGGAAATATCCAGGGACACATTACACAAGAGAAATTTATAATAAGACAGAATACAAGTACATTCCCGTGGCAATGGAAAAGAATACTACCGATACCTCGGGATTATCAAAGATGAGTAAGTACTCCAATCGCCAATGGATAAAATGTTGCAGACTTGTGAAATAGAAAATATTGATAAGAGGAATTCTCATGGAATACTGAAAACTCCACTTCGCCTGATTGTAAATGGCGAATTTACTATAGTATCGATCGCTATAACGGTGAAGGAAAACATCGTGAGGAAACCAGAGCCTGTAGTCAAAATGCTTTCTACAAGCGTAAACGCCAATAGAATAGAAACAAATGAATAGGAATGACGTATTTTGCACTAGACCTGTCAATAAAATATGTCATTCGCATACATAGCGGCGATAGCCCAGTTACTGGACATAATGAGGCTTAACATCTTATGTCTCAGGATGACGAGCGCAGTGGAATGCCACACAGTACTTTGTAACTCACGGTGCTGGATGGTGTTGCTACTGTTTATGGATGGTCGTATCGCTTACCATCAGGCGAACGGCATGCTCGTCTCGTCATTCAATGTATTAAAAAAAAAAAAAAGTTGGGACTGGAACGGACTGCCGAGACGAATGTCCGCACGTTCAAAACCCAAGGGCATACACCGCTGACTTTTCTATCAAGTTTGTGTGTGTATTCTTTATGAATTATCGCTCGCTTTAACGGTGAAGGAAAACATTGTGAGGAAACCTGCATACCTGAGAAAAGTTCTCTGAAGTTCGAAGGTATAAGAAGGTATGTGAAGTCCGCCAACCCGCACTAGGCCAGCGTGGTGGAATAAGGCCTTAACCTTCTCAGTTGTAGAGGATGTCTGTGCTCAGCAGTGGGCAGTATATAATACAGGGCTGGTATCGTATGGTATACATTATTTTCTATTCTATTGGCGTTAACGCTTGTAGAAAAGCATCTTGGCTACAGGTCCTGTATACCGGAGAATTCTTAAGAATTTCGAAGGTATGTGACGTTTCCTCACTTAGGCCAGCGTGGTGGAAAATACCTAAATCCTCAGAAGACAATGCATATTCATAGCAGTGGCATAGTAATACAGGGCTAATATTATTATTAATCCATCATAGACTGCTCCGGTGCCGTAGTTGTATTATGGTACGACTGAAATGCTGAGGTCTCGGGTTCGATTCCCGGGTCGGGCAGAGTGGCGAAAAGTAGGTGCATTACTTGCGCCTCTGGCTACCCCTTCGGGGATAAAAGGTGTGACTTTATGCATGTATGTATGTAATCCATAAGCATCCTCTAACATCTGCCACGGGAACAAACATTTTAATGTCTTCCTATTTTTCGGTATAGTCTACATTGACAATTGGTATTTTTTTTAATGCATAGAATGACGAGACGGGTATGCCGTTCGCCTGATGGTTAGCGATACGACCACCCATAAACAGTAGCAACACCATCCAGCACCTTGAGTTACAAAGTACTGTGTGGTATTCCACTGGGCTCGTCATCCTGAGACATAAGATGTTAAGTCTCATTATGTCCAGTAGTTACACTGGCTACAATGTCCTTCAAATCGAAACGCAAAATGCATGTGCTCTGCTACTTGGCAGTAGAACTAGACATTGCGGTGATACCTACCCAGACGGACTCTTACATATGAGAGACCAGTAAATGAATAATTATTTTTATTTTGCTTTGCAATTTTTTAGGTATAAGTGGAATCAGTTTGGGTGTAGCTGCCTGTGTCGTATTGGTGGGCGTTTTTTGCCTTCAATTTGTGATAAAGAAAAGACGTGCGAATCTCCAATCACCACCTAATCGAGATAATGTGAGTAATCTTACTAAATTTCTCTTTAACTTCAATTTTCCTTTTTTTACATTTTTATATATACAGGGTAATTTTTACATTGCATTACTAAATGGAACCACATATTCGTCTTTACCTCTTCCAACATCCTGCCAAAAATCATATATGAATAACGAATATTATTGCCAAAAATCCCGGTTGTAGTTTTCAAATTGTTTGATAATTTCGTAGTTTAGTGCGAATATGGCGTGTGCGAAAGTGTATTTCTGAATGAAAGTATAATGTCGCCGCTGCGACGAATTATCGTAGAGCAGTAGTAGTGGCATTAGGGCGTGTAAACTTAAAGTTCCTTTTTATTGATATTTATTTTGTTCGGAACTTACACTTTTTTATTTTACGTCTATGGTTGAAATAACTTAATGGAAAGCGTTATTTTCAACGAGATAAGTATGTGATTTTATTTATTAACGCAATGTCAAAATGACCCTGTATACTAAAAGAAAAAAACATTAATACATAATATATAAATATAAAAAAGTGCATCACCCTCCGATGGCGAGGCTCAAGACCCAAGCCACCGGTGGTCAGGGATTCAAAGTGAGGAATCTCTTCACCATGCGTGCCGTGTCCAGAAGTATTAATATTATTAACAAGTTGTTGCTCGCGGCTTCGCTCGCGTTACAAATGTGAAATTATGGTTTGCATCTATGGCACCCACTTTTTTGGCGTCACTTATGTCAGACAAAAATATGTGTTTGTAGCATCAATGGTTTGTAGAGACTACGACATAGTACTACATGGAAATATATAAGTTGTGTTAGAATTTTGACTAATGTGCAGTACCTGTTATATAAAACCGTATTTCATTTATCTGATTAGATATTTATAGCATTCATCCATGAACATGGCAATCTTTTTTTGATCTAATTGAATATGTTTTGAATAGAAATCATGTATGGAAGTTTATTTTACCTGCCTTAGCGTCATTAATTTTCTTTCTAGGTTCCAATTCATAGATAATCTTGAATACATTTTTCAGCTCAAATGGCGTCAACTTATTTATTTGTTGCAGATTTCCAATCAAGTAATTTATGCAGATCTGGAATTATCTGAAAGGACTGCCAGAACTGTCCCAGTACTAGAGAGTAATGATACACCATACGTAAAAATTATCGGAGTTATACAAAAAAAGTAATAAAAAATAGAATTTTGTACTGTTTTACTTTTTCTTGGATAAGAAGAAGAGCAACAGATATGCATGTCTGAAGTCTCCTGTTCTAAGTAGTAGAAGAGGCCCGTGCTCAGGTGTGAGATAGTGTATTACGCAGGGCTCATAATAAGTTAATATTATTAAACAAAACACACATTTCCTTTATCCCCGAAGGGGTAGGCAGAGTTGCAATCACGCCGACTACTTGCCTGTGTGTTCCGTCCCATGATATGATAGGTTAATATTATTATTATTACCGGATATTTTGTTACTACTTGATTGTATTACGACGGTGGATACGATGAGACACGAAAAAAATCGCATTAAATATTACATTAAAATTAAAACCATTCCCAAGATACGAAAAATGGCCACAAATTATTTATTATCAACATTAGAGAACTTTAATTCGAATTCATAACTAGTTAAGATTTACGAATAAATGATTAGGTTATCGCAGGTAATTCAGTGTTATTTGGATATTTAAATGCAAATAATATATTCGAGATATTTTTACAAAATTCATAATGTGAATAGCAAATAAACGATGTTCTTTAAATAAATTATTAATAAACATGAGTAGAGTTAATTTATTTTATTTGTTACGAGTTATGAACTATGCAATTCAAATAAGGCCTAAACTCGCTCTCAATTATCGCTTAATGGTGAAAGAAAACATTGTAAAGAAAAACATATACCTACACGTAATTACGATGGTATTTAGGTAAGTAGTTACTTCAAGTTGGTTTTCTGTCAACAATGGTACTAGCCTGGTCAAGCTCTGTAAAGTGCTGTAGATAAAAGTGCCTACAGCGTGACACTACCACTTTAAAAACACATCTTAACCACGAAGAGTCGGCGCGACTAGTGCACCCACTTTTCATCACGTGTCTTCCGTGCATTTTTTTTTTTGACGCGAGTCGGCTTTTCTGACCACACCGGACTTTCGGGCGAACGCTTTAGGCGCTCCAACCCTTTACATTTAAACGACCACGCTGAGGGCACCCCCTAAGTGGGGTACGAGCCTCGGCTCAGGGCAGTCGTTGGAAGATGATTGAGACATCAGCGATTAGGTGTTCCGTCCAATTATGTGATAGAGGGCGAGCCTATTGCTATCATTATCATCATCAGCCACATGCTGAACATAGACCTCACCTAATGATTTCCACACGGACCGGTTGAAAGCGGCCTGCATCCAGTGTGTCCCTGCGACCTTTATCAAGTCGGTCTATGCCATATCGGGTACAAATTTCAGACTACGGGTCTGAAAAACTGAGCAGAAAAACCTAATATCACATTACATTAAAAAAATCACAGAATATGCCTTAGTACATGATATTATGTACCTTTAAATAAGAACTATAGTAGGGACAAACTAATATGGCCGGTATGACATGACACGGTTTTGAATTTTTTGGGTAGACGTTCTCACAGAGTTATCGCGCCGGGAAAAAAATTGAATTGTCATACCGGCCAGCTTAGTTTGTGCGAACTATAGCTTCCATTCATTGGCGTAGAAAGAGAGGGAACACATCCATCTCTTTCCACCGCCGTCATAACATGTTTTCAGTGAAATGCGAGTTCTCTAATATTGCCTTTTATGTCTCAAGTGAGCAGGCGGTCTGAATATGAATGAAAGTGCACCAACTTGTTAGCAATAATAATAGGGTTACCACTTCGGGTGACACTGAAGGTTTGTTTATGAATGATCTTGGGACTTTTGGTAAGGATAATTGTAAAGTAGATGTTAATAGTTGAATAAACATATCTTACTTCTTAGATACTAATGGAATAGTTTATGAATACGTTTGGATGTTTGTTAGGAGTGAACGCTGAAGCTCTTGAATACAAATTTAAACGCATGAGTTTTAATCCGGAAACTCGACGTTGAACCCTTTATTCTGGAAAATAATCTTAAAAGCAAGCGGAGCCGCATGTTACGTAGTAATGAAGAAATCTACTTTTATATAGTTTGGCAGTAATTCTATCGAACCTTGCAAAGAAATACTAATAATTCTTTGAAATTCATCAATAATTTAGTCTGCCCTAGATCTTTTACAATAAGAATGTTTTTTATGAACCATCTTCAATAGTACACAAATTATAAACTTTATCTAAATATTCCAAAACTTGTAACCCTGCTATAATTATTCACGCCGCGCAATATTCCAAACCCGTCCGCTATTCCACTAGCAATAACACGTGAAATACGTGAACCAACTAAAAATCAGACAAAACGCCAAATTACGCACATTTTGAATGCGAAAGCGTGCTGTCTTTCCGCGATATTGCGATTGAGAGGCGGAGGGGACGCAATACCACAAAATGTATTTTCATCTCATACGGAACATATTGGGGGAGATATTGCTGTAACTAGATAGCGTTGAAGGTCTCTCGTATATGTGGTCCCGTCGGGGTAAATTCAACTGATTATAGTGACATTAGACATTAATTTATTAGTAGACATTCATAAAAATCCATCTTAAAAATTACTCAGGCGCAGCTCAGGGTCATGAAGTGGCAGTGTGATACCCCCGTACCTCGGAAAGCAGGTAAAGACGTTGGTCCTGCGCCTGATCTCTCTCCGGTCATGTCTGATAGCTGTCGCACCGTACTGAGAGTGACGTAATAGCACCTATGTATTACGCAAACACTTGTGCACTATAATATCTCCTGCGCACCTGGCTGATCTCTATTGATTTTGACCACCGCGCCGGTGGCCGAAATTCGGGTAAGAAAGGGTTAGTAGACATTAGTCTATTTCTGTGGGCGTATCGCGAGCAGTAGTGGGCGTGTTGCCTGCTCGCGCAATATAAACAGGAAGTACATAATCTAATACAGGATTTAGACTATTAAAAAAACTGAAAAACTTCTAGAACAAAATATATGACACTAGTATTATGTAGTTGCAGATACGCAACACACACCACACATATAGACACATAAGAACGTAAATATATTACAACACTGCAGCCGTACCTTAATACAACTACGCCACCGACGCACTTAATACGAGAGACGTACCTAGTAAAATAATTTAGAGAGTAATTTGAGATATATTTTTATTCTAGATTATATTTTACGTTGGTGGAACCGCAAGCAAACTCTTGTAATTAATATGTTAATGCAAACTTACAATAAGCTGAGCATAACAACGCTAAGCTGCTTCGCGGTGAATGCTGAGATTACCTCTGAAAGGAATGGCGTCTTTTCTCGGTCCTCGTCCCACGCAACCAATTTAAAAAAATAAAAGCGACTTAGAACTTAAGCTTCATTCAAACGGAGCAATTATTCCTAGCAATAATCTTACGCAATGATTTCTAACAATTATCGTCAGAAGATTATTGTTCCATGTTGTTCAGAAGCAGGCGTATAATCGACGCGTTTGAAAAGTTCAGTGTCTGTTTAGGTATATAATTAAGCAAAGCGTATAAGATTATTTTTTAGGCCAGGCTTGTATTACCTGTCAACGCGGGCTAAAATTGCTTGATCAATGCGAATGTTTAGACGGGCAAGTTTTTATGCCCTTTCAAGAATCGCGCGTACGTGAAAAAAAAATTGCTCGATCTAAATGAGACTTTATTAAGAGATTTTCTTAGTGTAAAGGAATATTGTTGATTTATTAAAGTACTAAGCACTGTGTATACAGTGTAGGTACATGTAGTATATTGTCATTGGTTTGTTTATGAACAGATGGGTACCACAAGGACCACGAATGTTCCGCGACCACCATTCATTAAAATTATAGTGTCATCACCACTTGGAAACGAAGCAGTGGTGCATTCAACAATTAATATAAATCACAAACAGTGTATCTTCCTCACACCAGACCCCACGCCAGTCGATAAGAAACTTAAGAGCTCGCATACAATACGGTATTCAATAATACAAGTGACCAAAGAGATTCGCTGGCAGTCCCACTACAATCGATAATCAACTTGTGTATTTATATATAAGCGCTAAGCATTTTATTTTACTCTCTCGCAAACTGTCTTCATATACACTCGCATACTCTGTAGTCGGTCCAATACATCACATTGAATCCGTCTCTGAATTTTATTTCTAAGTACGACGCATTACCCTGCAAAATGGTAACTGACCGCATACCTAAAACTATCCTCAAAGTTACCCCCAGTCTTTATTAGTAATAATAATACTAGCCCCTATAGTATATATCCTATACTGTTATAGGTACTGCCCACTGCTGAGTCCAAGCCTCCTCTACGTAAAGGGTTTAGGTCTTATTCCACCACGCTGGCCTAGTGCGGGTTGGCAGACTTCACGTACCCTCGAAATTCTTATGAAGTCTTTACTAAAATGCCTTTTATTTCGACTGTAAGGAACTTAGAATGGTAAATAATGTAAGTATTTACTTATAGGCGGCAGTCATTAGCTGAATTTTGATGGCCGGTGGTTAAAACATTTGTATCTACCCTAATAGCGACCACGGTACAAATGAAAAACCCGCCATAGTGGCCCATGTCAGTGTATCGCGTTATGGAACCAGCCTGTGTATATACAATTTCATATAGGCCGGCTTTGATTAATTATATACCTAGATAGACACTGAACGTTTCAAACGCGTCGAAAAAAATAGAGGCGATCAGTTGTCCACTAAATGAGTTCGAGTGAATTATTTTTTGTTGTTTTTCATGGATATAATTTTCTCCCCATTTTAATAGAAACCATTATGCGCGCACACAAGAATACGCAGAATGATGCAGCGATAGCGTATGACAAAGCTGTCACGCATACTAGTTTAAGAAAAGTTGGCCTGTTTGTTTTAGTTTCATTGCAGCGCGTCACTCTATCTAGGTTTATAATTTATCAAAGCAGGCCGACATAATTTTGACTGGCGAGGGGTAATCATCGTCATCATCGACACTATCTAGACCCACTTCTACTACCATCAGATGAAGTGGGGTCCCTTTAATATACCCGTATAAATTAAACTTGAACATCCCTCTCAAATAAATCATTATTAAGTTTAAATGCTAGGCAACCCTGCCGTTTGACCACCTGTAAATATAAAATGAGTTCAAAAGTTAGATTTAGTCGCTAAAACTACACTCGTGTGGTTTTAACGATTTGTCAGACGTTGGCAGTTGTCAGGATTATGTTTGAGGATTTGAATAGATTTCCCATGGGATTAATGTTAGAGTAGCCTCTACTCTCGGCTTTACCCGCGTATCTTTTACTGGAATAAAAGACATACTGTGAATTTCTCCTATTTAAAAAGTAGCCTATTTTCCCAAATTCAATCAAATTCAAAGCGCAATGCATGATTGGCTAATATTTAAACAATTAACTTCAATTTCAAACTTATGTACGTTGAAAGAAGATTCATATTTCAACACTCAAATAGTTGGTTGGTTTTCGGGAAAAACAAAGTTGAAATTCGGTCTCCTCAGCCTCGGTCCAGTAATGTGAACTAGTTAAACCTAATACTATATTTCTTACGACACGTGTATAATTTTATTAATGTGTCTCGTGTAACTACCCTACTTGTAAAGTAAAATAATTATGTACCAACTTCCATGCCAACAAAAGTTATTAGAACTAGACCAGAATTATAATAAAAAAATTAGAGGTGTCAAGGGACACCCGAATGGAACGAACTTCCTTTCGATTAATTAGTGAAGGAATTGTAATAAAATTTTATTTATATAACAGAGTGTGTATATATATACACGTGCAACACGGTTTTGTTAACTCCAAATCAACAACTACTAATCTCCTTACGTATACTAATGTGCTCTCTAAAGTTCTTGGTGTAAAGGGACAGGTAGATGCCATCTACACAGATTTTGCCAAAGCGTTTGATAGAGTCGATCACAATATTCTCTGTGCAAAAGCTGAACACTTGGGTATACATGGTTCTCTATTACGTTGGCTAGAGTCGTATCTTCTTAACCGCAATCAACTGGTCACTGTACATGGCTATGAATCTGTTCCTTTTGAAGCTAAGTCAGGTGTTCCTCAGGGATCTAACCTAGGACCATTATTATTTAACATCTTTTTAAATGATTTGCTAGAATTATTCTCATGTGACTGTCTCGCCTATGCCGATGATTTAAAAATCTTTAATATTATAGCAAGTCTTGATGATTGTCATAAGCTTCAGGCTGATATTAACAAACTTAATAATTGGTGTAAATTAAATAATATGTCCTTAAATATTGCGAAATGTCAGTGTATAACATTTACCAATAAACTAAAACCTATAACCTTTCAATACTGTATTCAAAATTCACAATTAAAACGTGAAAATGTTGTAAGGGACTTGGGCGTTCTGGTTGATTCTAAGCTCAGTTTTAAACTTCATTATGAAACAGTTGTGTTGAAAGCCAGAAAAATGCTGGGTTTCATAAACAGAGTAACACGCCCTTTCAAACAACCCTCAAGTCTACTTACTCTATACATATCCCTAGTGCGAAGCATACTGGAGTATGGTAGTGTCATATGGTCACCATATTATAAGGTCCACATAAATAAATTGGAGTCGGTCCAAAAACGTTTTGTCAAACAGTTGAGTGCAAGATTTGGTTTGAAGCTTCTTAATTATCAGGATGGGTTACAGGAATTTAAACTAGATACATTACAGTGTAGACGAAAACTATACGATCTTATGACTTTATATAAAATTGTAAATTCGAAATTGGACACCACATTGTTGGGCCAGGTGTTTCTTAGAGCCGCTATTAGATCAAACCGTAGACAACATCTGTTCTCAGTACCTGCAGCTACGATAAATGTAGCACATAATAGTCCGTTACATCGTATGTGTAATTGTTACAATGAGCACTGCAAGGAGTTGGATATATTTCACCAGAGTGTTTACCACTTTAAAAAAAATATTAAAAATCTAAAACTACTTTAAAATTTTATATCTCCTATGTAACTTTATCTTTTTAATTGATTAAAATTTAGTGATACTATTTGAATGTTGTGCGCGGGTTTTATCGGTGTACAAATTTAAAATTCTTATTATGTATATTGTATATTAGATGATTAAGTATCTTTGTACATTGTTTCTGTGCCTAATAAATAAAAATAAAATAAAATAAAAATAAATATATAAATATATAAATATTTTCCTATTTCCGTTCCAATACATAAGTTTCTAGAGAAAAAAACAAATAAATACGTGTGGCACTCGGAGATTGCCGCGGTAAAGCTATTGCATAGCATTTTTATCACAAATTTTGATTGACTAAACACAAATTCGATCTTACGCTTACCACATAAAGTAGATTTTTAAACGCGAGCAAAGCACGTTTAGTCTTGTTATTATATAAATGTCAGTAACCAAAGTAGAATAAATCAACAAAATTTGAAAAAAGAATGTTACGTTCGATTCTTTTGTACTCGTGCCGTGCCAACGCTGGGGAAATAGCTTCTACGCAATGTATTTAAGGTTCATATTAGATTAGTAAGAAATGGTTTTAATGACTTTAATAAATAAAATAAATAAAAATATACTCGTTTCAAGAATTATAGCTTCTACGCATTGTATTTAAGGTTCATATTAGTAAGATAATAGCAAAAAGTGTCGTGACAACTTTTCATGAGAATTTTTTCCGTCCAGCCCCCTTTCACAACGCGCGATAAGGAACTTCGTTCCAAAAAAAAAACATTGAAATGATTTCTCATTGTATTTACGCGAATGTTAGACATCGAAATAAAACTTTTACTTTCAGACTATCAACACATCAGTTCGCCCCGTGACAATGAAGGCTACAAAGACATCGAAACGTCGGGAGAAAATAAGATTTAAAAAAAACGCGATAAAATCCGAAATCTAGTTTTATCTATTTTCTTTTCTAATACAAATTTATAAATTATGATGCTTATTCCATAAACTGATAGTTTTTAATCCCAGACCGCAATAAGTTACAAGGAACTGCGGTCCGTACTTCCGAGCTTGATGTATGTAACCTCTTTTTTGCTGGTCTAGGCTTCACCCTCGTAAATTTGGACAATTTGTGGCTCTGTGTCATTATGCAATGAATCTTTATGAAGTTTATCAGGTCATTCGTTTAAGGTAATGGGCAGCTGTCTTGTTTATAGACAGTTAATAGTAATGTATGAATCTAATAAAGAGATGAAGCATCGATTTTGAAAAGTAGTTTCGGTATGTCCCGTAAGATGTCACTAAAATGAAATTTGTGTGGCTTGTGTTTTAATTAACATTTGAACGAATAATTTTGTAATTTTAGCGGTTCCTTCATAAAGTATATTACGCCAGATTTATAGTTATATTTATCGAATAGTATAAAGGTATTTAACGATTAAAGAATATGTTCTTGATTTAGTACTCTTGTGCTATATGCTGGAAGAAACAACATAGACTCACAGATTTTGCCCCCAAAAATTATTTCCATGACATCATCATCAACATCAGAAATATTATGTCTTTATTGGGGACAAAGTCGTGCACGAATTGGAAATAATAACAATTCTATTCTATTGAGGAAGCGTTATGGTATAATGGTGTGGCCACACTTAATATAATTAACCGTATAAAAATAAAATATAATTCACAAAATTCTCAAGCGCCAAACATCACTAAAGTTCGACCATAACCGTGCATATTCCCCAACCACACAAACTGTTCCGCCATTATCATAGGCTTACAAACTAATAAACATAAAACTAAATAGGAAAAACAGAATGTAGAAGCGCCAATTAATTAGGCCAGTACTCGTTGCTCGGGGCATAAGTTTGCCACGGCGCTACAAACTTTGTTTGTTCGCGTAATGAATGCGACCACAGCACTTGTTTTCCATCCCTACATACACAGATTGGGGTGGCCATGATGGAGAAATATTTGATCTATACTTTTATAGTAGTTTTGTTTTTTTTTTTAATTAAAATTAACGACGAAATTAATAAGCGATATGACTGCCCAAAAACAGTAGCAACACCACCAACCTTTTAATAAGAATAAAGTACTGCAAGGCATTGCACTGTGCTCGTCATCCTGGGACGTTAGACTGCAAAGCCAGTATTCACAAACGTTACTATCTAAGTACGGCGCAATGTTATGATAATAGGCCTGTTTCTCAGTGCTTACTGCATGGCAGCTTTGGCTGTGCGTCGACATAGGGGTGCTGTGAGTAGCTAATATTGAGATACAACTTTAGTTATATTGGCTGTCAAATCCTACTATAATATTATAAACGCGAAAGTTTGTAAGTATGGATGTCTGGATGTATGGATATTTGTTACTCTTTCACGCAAAAACTGCTGACCGGATTTCGATGAAATTTGGCACACGGGTAGATTATGTCCTGAATTAACACATAGGCTACTTTTTATCCCGGGAAAACTCATTCACGCGGGCGGAGCCGTGGGCAAAAGTTAGTTTACAAATATGAACGAAGCCTAAGAAACCTATGAAATTGCGGATACTATGCAATCAGGCGCACTGTGTGTCCTCATAGTCTTGTTTATGAATACGGGCGTTATTCTGGTAATGTCCAGAAATTACACTGTTTTAATTCTTAAGTCAATGTTCCAATATTCTGGTTAGATTCCACAAAACAGCTATTGTTATCTCTTCGAGTTTGGGTTCTATAAGGCACTGAGTGATTAATTTAAGCAATAACTTTTATATTTTACAATTAAATCCAGGTTTAGAGGAAGCGCAATTTCGGCTATCAAATGTTAAATATTCGTTAAAACTATCCATCACTGCATAATTTTTGATCGGTACTCAAAAAAATGGAATTAAAGAAGACTGTTCTTAAATATTCTTACGCCATGGCTACCGCATTCAGGATTACATACTTTAAAATGTATTAAGTTCCGGCTACCCGTCTCTATACCGGCATATTGTGTGTACCTTAGAGATATTTCGATTAAACTGTGTACCTTACCCCAAGCCGCATAGTCCGAAGCGTTGTTTTACCTCACCATTACTAATTACGCATCATCTCATATTAGTTGACACAAGAAATCCCATAAGTCAATCCCACTATATGAAAGAAATCCTACTCAATATGGAAGTTGTAAATACTTAATATGTTTGGATGTTTGCGCATCCCGCATATATTTTTAGTATTTGGTATGCAGACTAATTCCTGGATTAACACTTAAGGTAACTATATTCTGGAAAAGCGTAAGAAGACAAAGTCATACGCTTAAGCTAGCAAGCTATGAAACTTTATCGATCCACTGTCGCAGAGGAAACCCGTGCCCAGCGGTGGGAATGTGTGTGAAATAGGGCCAATATTATTACACCAGTATTTCAATTTAAACTGCACGGCAATGTAAATATAAACATATTTACATTGTAATGCAATAGGGTAGTTAACTACGTTTTTTATACAATTATGAAAAATGTATGCCATCGAAAATCTAATAGAAAAAGGAATTTCAAAATTTGCAATAGTAAGTAAGTTATAAAGCTTTGAAATTTGGTGGAAGGGGTAGCTGTCAAATAACAGCAATACTAGGCTGTGACGTCACCAAGCGCCGCCGGCCATAACACTGCGTGCGTGCGAAAGAGATAGCGCGATATCCCCACCACGCCCCCACTTTTGCTCAAAAGAATATTTAAAAATTGAATAACTGCTTCATTTTTCAATCGATTTTGATGCTGATTTCACAGAAAAATTTCTTATTCGATATAATTTTCTGTTACATCTAAAATAATGTACAAAAACAAACATAGGAAACTACCCTATTGAATAACACGACGAGACGAGCATGCCGCTCGCCTAATGGTAAGCGATACGACCGCCCATAAACACTAGCAACACCATACAGAACTTTTAAATAGAAAATATTTTGCTGGCTACAATGTCCTTGAAACCGGAACACAACAGTGCATGCACACAGGTGCTTGGCGGTAGAAATAAATGATTGAGAATTTGTTGATTCTCCACCAGTTGATCATACAAGAGAATGTTACTATTATAATAAATACGAAAGCTTGTAAAGATAACTATTGTTCATCGGAAGTAAACGTAGAACTCTTGAACGGATAGTTGAAATCTGGAGAAGTTTCAGAATTTTGAATCAGTATCAAAATTTTGGGTGAAGATCGACCACGTCCTTTTTACCATATAGGATACTTTTATCCGAAAGAGTGAAAATTAACACTCCAAGCAATACCTAGTATTTTTAATATTCGTAAAGAAGAAAAGTAAAGAAACGATACATTATTTCGTCTATTTCACCGTTCCCCTCCTAAATTCCACGCACTCGATTAAGTCCTCTTTATCCTCATAACGTGTTTCATTGTGACTACAAATACTGATACAGATGTTTGTCGCGCTTCGTCTAATATTACTACATTAACTTTAAACAAGTAGGTACATGAGGAATCATTTTTGTCGCTAGTTTGCTGATAAGCATCACAAAAGTAACAGCGCCACCCAGGATGCTGAATCACAAAGCTTTAGAAGGAAGCACGTACCATCTTGTGAGATCAACATGTTTATACGGCTACTGCATTCAATCAATCAATCGACGCTGTAGCGTGAAGAAGCAGATCAGTAGGCTGGCATAATTGTGTCGAATGGCATGAGATAACTATCTGTTGCCATTCGATACTGTATCTGTATTTACTGGTGGTAGGTCTCTCATTATGTAAGAGGCCGTCTGGGTGGGTACCACCGCAATGTCTATTTCTACCGCCAAGCAACAGTGTGCATGCACTGTTGTGTTTCGGTTTGAAGGACATTGTAGCCAGTATAACTACTGGACATAATGAGACTTAACATCTTATGTCTCAGGGTGACGAGCGCAGTGGAATGCCACACAGTACTTTGTTAGTCAAGGTGCTGGATGGTGTTGCTACTGTTTATGGGTGGTCGTATCGCTTACCATCAGGCGAACGGCATGCTCGTCTCGTCATTAAATGCAATAAAAAAAAAAAAAAAAAAAAAAAAAAAAAAAAAAAAAAAAAAAAAAAAATCTGGACTGTACTGTATCAGCGCGCTTACCATCGGGTGAGGTGCAGTCACTTTGTCGTGCTCGAATAAAAAAATAAAAAAAATCGGTCTATCGCCGTCCACTGCACTAGGCCTCCCCAAGTGAACACCAACCATCCCTGTGTTGAGCTACTGCATTCGCTTATAAA
This sequence comes from Sphinx pinastri, assembly GCA_947568825.1. NCBI lineage: Eukaryota > Metazoa > Arthropoda > Insecta > Lepidoptera > Sphingidae > Sphinx > Sphinx pinastri. The sequence continues at coordinate 10,872,651 of OX387636.1, read as the reverse complement.
AAATACTTTTTGTAAAATTCTCTAATGGTCATCTTTGCTTTTTTTCTATTTGCTCCCTTCCAACTATTCCATACATATTCGCAATGCCCCTATCCATTACAATTTTTTCTCATAAACCCTCACTTGGAATTCTCGATACGAGACTAATAACTTACAATTTACTCCGTACCAATCGAGAGGCATTCATATTTCCAGTTGCGTCTAGTTTTATTTCTTCCAATAGAAGTCTTTAGATATTCCGTTTTACTAAATTCATTTGGTAAGCTGCGTTTATGAGAATAAATTGGGGAGGCTTAGATAGATATTGATTTGATAAATGATAAACTGACTTCTCTATATCATTCAGCTCAAATACTTAAGCTACTAGTGTAGGCTTTTACCAAATTCATTTCTGACCATAAAATCGTTTATTTACATTTATTTATGATATCTAACAACCAAAAAATAATGTGTTATACTCGTGACATTATTTAAGATTATTTCTTAATAGAAAACATACACTCATTCAGTAGTAATAACGAATGTGATCCTCATTCCATAGTCATATTTCATATTTCAATTATTTTAGAAATAAAAAAAAAATACGTGTGGCACTCGGAGACTGCCGCGGTAAAGCTATTGCATAGCAAATTCGATCTTACGCTTACCACATAAAGTAGATTTTTAAACGCGAGCAATTCACGTTTAGTCTTGTTATTGCTAAATGTCAGAAATGCGCAATGGTCATCACAACCAAAGTAGAATAAATCAAAATTTGAAAAAAGAATGTTACGTTCGATTCTTTTGTACTCGTGCCGTGCCAACGCTGGGGAAATAGCTTCTACGCAATGTATTTAAGGTTCATATTAGATTAATAAGAAATGGTTTTAATGACTTTAATAAATAAAATAAATAAAAATATACTCGTTTCAAGAATTATAGCTTCTACGCATTGTATTTAAGGTTCATATTAGTAAGATAAAAAAGATGTGAGGTTATTTTCGTTACGGAATTTCTGGATTCGGTCTCCACGCTCAAGGCCCGCGATAGAAGCTATGCAATAGCTTAAAATTAAGATAATTTTACTAAAATGTAAGTTGCACATCATCTTGTGTGGATTTTAAATATTTATCGTTTAAAAATATTACGTAGTAAATGTGTTATTTAAAAAAATCCAATTATGATTCCATCAAGCAAGAAAAACTAACATATAATACTACAAACCAGTAGAAAACTTTGTTGCATTCATATTCTTTATCTTATCCTTCCAATCTAAAACAATATTTATGAAACATAAATAAGTATAAAGCAGGAGTACGAATATAAATCTAGCCCGAGGGACTCAAGGAGCATAATGCAACAAAATATTATGCCGAAAATTTTGTTACGAAATACCGCATTTTATTTACTACACATATTTTTAAATTAGATACGTTTTGTATACTTTGCAAATAAATAATCGTAATAAATAAATAATACTTTGCAAATAAGTAATATTTGAATAATTTATTTTGACTTGAAGTACTATTTATTTTGAATGCGTTTTTAACTAGCATTACCAAATTTGTATTAACAAAATAGGTACATTGACCCTTTCACAAAGATCAGCTAAATATGTCGCAAATAATGATGATGAAAGACACACACAAAATTTTATACACACATATTTAGATTCGATTTCTAGTTTGGAAATTACCCCTTCTATTACATATTATGCATAACTTCTATAGGTGGCTAGTTCTTATTACGAAGGAATAAAACTGGGCCTTTTTGGTTCCACACCTTTTTTTACTAGATTTAGTATATAAACTAGCCAGACTTCAAGGTAATGAGTTAAGTAAACTAAAGTATCGTGGGCCAGACAAAATATTGGTAAATTTTCAAATAATAGCCGTTTTAAGATTTTTCCATTTCAGGCAAGTGAGATGTGACGCAGGAAAATGAAATCAATGGTATAAAAGGAACAAAAATACATAATACGCGACAAGTATAATACATAACCACGTATATTCTTTCCTTAGATTGAAAACCAATATAAAATATAACTATGAGAATGCTAATTTACTCCCAGGATAATGAAAAAAAAAACAGGAAAGTGAAATTATTGCACGAAAATGTCTATATTTAATGTTTATTTAGAAACACATAAGCACAAAGAGTAAAAATTACGGCACTAGAAAATATCAGCCTGTTAAACAAGTCTTCGTATCATAATAATATCAAACTTATCCTGAAGAGATCACATAATCAACGACTGGAGACTAATACGTGACTTCAAAATTAAACGACTCACGAGTTAAACAAGTCCTTGTATCATAATAATATTAAGCTTATCGTAAAGAGAACACATGTACTCTATGAGTACCTTAGTACAAAAATAAACTACAGCTTGTTTCGAGGTAGAAATGTTAAAGATGACTTAATTAGGTACTAATGGTGTTTAAAATCACAAGTATATTATTTATAATAATCAGTCATAAATTCAAGGAATGCGTTAGTTTAACTTTTCAGTTTCGTCTTTATCCGATAAACATCCTGGAGAGGTGAACAATGCAGGATCTGTTTTGATGCAGTTTATTTGCGCCACAGATTTCCGCGCATTGATGACATATAGTGCATTCGATCCAATCTTAGTCTGTTAATCTTCTTCATATAAAGATCTACAGATAATACAGGAGCAATCGTCGCAATCCTTTTTGTATCTTTTTTGTTCTTTTTACTTTACTATTTGGTTTCTTTTTTTGGGAGTATATCTTTTTGACAACTTTTTTACAGCCAGGACTTTTTTTTACCAGATTTTCTTGGTGTACCTGAACATTTTCATTAGAATTTCTTTTCTTCTTTGGCCTTTTCTCTTCATTTTCCGGAAAAAGATCATTAGGGTCCACATTTAAAAGACAACAAAGTAAGCTATCAGAATGATCTATATTAAGTATCACGTCACTAGTACCGCTCAAAATATAATCCAAATTCGGAGAATTGAGTACGATTGGGCTTATGGCATCATTCCTTTCAGAGTCTGACTCGTCAAAAATGTCGTCAATATTTGCTGTCCATGTAGAATATTATAAATAATACTATTTTTTTCTTTTCTTTTAAAGCAGCTAACTAACAGCTTCATAACGTTTTCTTTCATTTTCGCGCTTTCTGCTAATGTCTCTTCGCTGCTCTCCTTTTTTTTAGGTAGCGGCATTTTGGTTTCTGTGAAAGAGTCCTCAATATGTTAATAATATTAACTACACAAACTAGCAGAAAATTGTAATCTAATATTTGTATTTTGTCCCGGAAACTGAGTAATGTACAAATAAAACATAATAAAAACTAAACGTATAGGTACTTTGTATCCTATATAATACCTAACTTTCATCATATTACATTGAATCAATACCCGAACAATAGCTCTGTGAATGTTTATCACATTCCTGTAATGTTATCATTTTCTTGTTTACTAAATCCAGACAAGTGATACACAGAAAAGTGATAATTTTGAGGTTTTTCATGAATACTACAAAAATGCTGTCTTCGATTGCAATTTTAAGGCTTTATATTATATTTACACTAGGTACATTAATTAAAAATATAAATAATAATTAAAACATCCAATTATTGTTGAGGTGAGTACTTACCATACGAGTGATAACTTGTCTGACCCAAACGCGTCTGCGGTCGAAAAAATCTTCGTCACGACTGTCTGAGGATCTGATTGGCTGCAGATCGAGCTGCAATGGGCTCATTGAGCTACGCACTATGTATCGGCAGTCTGACAACGTCACTTTTTGTTTAAATTGTCGGTGTTATTAACGTGTTTTTAGCCGACAGGAATGTGATACGAAATTCTTGTCGCCTCTATTCTCTTATAAAAAAATGATTAAAAATAGGGCGGGACGTGTATAGTTTTCTAAGTTTTAACAAAGTTATATTAATAGTCACTGTAATTTGATGCCATGTGTTTAATTACGTACATATTTCGCGTAATATTACGGTTCAAAGCTCGAGTTTTGGAAAATCGCCCCACAGGACAGTGATAATTTTGCTGACATTTGGGCATTTTTTTGCAAGAAATTAGTTTCTTACCCCTCTGAATTTCAGTGCCCAAATAGAAGACCATTAGATACCTGTTCCAGATTCAAAATAAATCAGGAATATTAAAAACTTAAGAAGCTACGACTTGAGCCCACTAAAATTCCTTCACTGTAGGAACTAACCAGGTGCTAGAGAGTTTGAGAAAAAAAATATTATGCTTTTTTGCTTGCTTTTTGCTTTTTCAGTTAATACTTTCTATAATATTACGATTTATTTCCATAATCCGTAGCTATTTAGATCACCATGTCGAGTAAACAGTAAAAACCATCGAAGCGTAACATTTGTGTAGACAGATTGCTCGTGGAACACAACTTTTCGCTCTTAAACGAAAATCTGAAACGCGACGGCTACATTTTATATTAAAATTTTGAAATATGGAAATATAATTTATAATTTTTTTTTTTATATATTGGTACCTACTGGTATTGGCCAGATGGCGGGACGGCTTGCACAAGAGGGCCGGCAGCGACTGGATGCATAAAGCAGCAGACCGGGCTCTGTGGCGTATCTTGGGAGAGGCCTATGTCCAGCAGTGGACTGCAACAGGCTGATGATGATGATGATGATGATATTGGTACTATCACATCCAGATTCATCAACGTGTCTGAAACTACTAGCTTACAAAAACGGTATTACTCACGTATCGTTGGTCAGAATCGCCGACCAGTTTCGACCTATTAAGTAGCTCATCTTTTAGGTTCTTTTTTTTAGGTTTTTGTAAGCTAGTAATGTGATATGTCCCGCGTAAGTGTCTGAAACTACTAGTAATTTAGTAACTAGACTTGGAACAAACATTTGTGGATCGCACAAACGTTTGCCTAGTCCTTTACGTCTAAATATTTGAAAGATGAATACCCCGCTGGAATTTGACTGGGTCGCGTTACGTGAATGTAGTGTATGCTTTGGAAGATACTGGACACTACGTTTCCCTCATATTGTTATACGTCAAAAGGACTCCACAGAACCCAATGATGTGTAACGAAAAAGGTGTAGATGCGTTATAAACAGTCTCCAAATGGCATACGAAAATTGAGCTAATTACCACAATCGGCTTTAGTATCGTGACAGAATCTGTTGAAGTTAGACGTCTAAAGAATGTTAGATACAATTTTCTATATGATAATAATGAGAATTATGATAGGCCGTAATACTACAGGACATAATGAGACTTAAAAAATTATGTCTCAGGATGACGAGCGCAGTGGAATGCCACACAGTACTTTGTAACTCAAGGTGCTGGATGGTGTTGCTACTGTTTATGGGTGGTCGTATCGCTTACCATTAGGCGAATGGCAGGCTCGTCTCGTCATTCATTGCCATAAAAAAAATACTTTTACGTGTTTGTTATCGTAATATTTAATTAACTATGTGTGGGATAATGTGCCGTTTTTGAGAGCCGAGTACAGTATAGGTGCCGTATTTACACATTTGTATAATAACATCGATAGAAGTGGACGATAGCCTAGTTGGGAGTGGAACGGTCTGCCGAGACAATGTCCGGAGGTTCAAACCCAAGGCACACACCTCTGGCTTTTCGTAGTTACGTGTGTACTGATTATCAATTATCGTTCGCTTTAACGGTGAAGGAAAACATCGTGAGGAAACCTACATCCCTGAGAAGTTCTCTGGATTTCGAAGGTATGTGAAGTCCGCCAACCCGCACTAGGCCAGCGTGGTGGACTAAGGCCTAAAACCCTCTCAGTAGTAGAGGAGGCCCGTGCTCAGCAGTGGGCAGTATATAATACAGGGCTGATTGCATTGCATTGCATAATAACATCATTGACTGAACCTGATGGTATGTGGAGTAGTATCCAGATATTAAACGACTGATTTGAGATGATTATCTTCACTAGTCGACTCAATTATGCCTGCTTATTGTCCTTTACTTTCCTTTTCTCCAATCAGTGTCATCCTCATTATTCTCCTGTCCTGATGGTGCTGCAATCTGGGTTCGCCGCAACACACGTTTTTACGTATGTCGCATAATAGGTTTGGCCTAACTTCAACTCTGTGACATGCACCTTACAATCATAATAATAAGGTCGTATTCATCATTCCAATTTCCATAGACTCACCTTCTAAAATTAAAATCACGAACAACGAAAAACGTCCCAGATGAGTCGAACTGCGCCTAATTCAATCCGTATACTTTGTATACCCAAACCGTATCCGACATTTAGTTTGAAAATAAAAAGGTGAAGTATACGACAGAACGGATTGCATATAACCCAGCAGTCTTTTGGGATTTACCTCGGCGCGGTTTTTGCCAGGCGCGCTTTGCACCGTCACGTAATTTGGAATCTGATCTTTGGGGATTTACCGCCTAATTATGGGCGTTGAAATTCGATTGAGGTTAGTGATGAATCCTGATCGGTCAGAATTATGGACATCCTTTGTTACTTGTTATAGATGAAAAAAAAATTAAGTCCTTAATTGTAAACCAGTTAAGTTACACAGAAATATAGTATGTAAATAGACTAATAAGGTGTCTGCCGCATTTATGAAATGAAGCATCTGTTTCACGCGTTTAAAGTAAATGTTATTTGATAGCTATCGTATAAAAAATAGATAGATAGATGTAGATACTACATTTGATTACCATGTAGCATAGTTTTGAGTGTTAGTTTTATAATGGCATGGCATAATGACCCCACTGCATCTGATGGTAATCAGAGAGGTCCAGGTAAAGTGCCTACAGACGAGCGGTGATAATCTCTCATCAGTCGACACATATGCATAGACTGATCACAAGACTTTTATATTTGGTCGGCTAATACATTTATGTGACGAGAAGCATTTACTGAGAAGTTGTGAAAAGCACTAAAAGCTACTATTACTAGATATTTTTTAAGAAGTACAGGACTTTGACTTTGCATAATGTTTAGGAATTCATTAGAAAGAATTTATGTTGTTTTTAGGGATTAAGTAAGATGATGTTATTATAAATCATAACTGGAGAAATATTTGACTACAAAAATAACATGAAAATAAGCCTTGTCTCGAGATCGGATTAAATCTTCATCAGACGTTCACTGAACCGAAATTTATTTTTATAATATATATATAGGTAATATTCTTAATCGTTAAAAATATAATAGATGTAATATGGGAAAGAAATTGTCAGTTATGCGTTCAGGGCTCGAACTGAACCGATTTTGATGACGTTTGGTTCGGAGTCAGATTGAATCCAAAGGAAGACTGAGATGACTATTTTAAATATTTGTCCCAACTGATTTCCATGCTGATAAAACCGCGAGCAAAGACTAACATAGCGAATTGTAAAAGAACTGAAGATCTGCCCAAATTGGAAGTGACCTTTTTTTCTTACATGTATGCAAACCGCAAACTGTTTAATCTAAGCTATGTAATATGACCCGTATTCACAGACACCACTATAAGGACTCACAGTGCGCCCGAACGCATAGCATCAGAAATTTCATAGTTTTCTTTACTTTGTTAAGCTTTGTTTATCCGACAGTCACCTGAAGTAAAGTTGTATCTCAATGTAAGCTAATCACAGCGCCTTCATGTCTACCCACTGCGGAGGTTGACATACCATAAATCTCTTCCTAGCCGATTTCGGCCACGGCGGCCAATCTCAACGGAGATCAGCCAGGTACGCAGGAGATATTACAATGCACAAGCGTGTGCGTAATACATAGGTGCACTCGCTATTCCTTCGCTCTCATAGTTCGGTGAGGCGGAAATCCGACATGACCGGAGAGAGATTAGGAGCAGGACCAACAACTTTACATGCTTACCGAGGCACGGGGGTGTCACACCACCAACTTCCTGACTCCGAGCTGTGACTGAGTAATTTTAAAGGTAGAAAAACCCAGTTACAATGTTTTTGGCCCGACCCGGGATTTGAACCTAGGACCTCAGCGCGCAAATCGTACTCGTAACGCGTACGCAATACAACTACGCCACCGAGGCATTCAATACCATAAGTACTCAAAAACGCTTCCTGTCATAGCATTGCTCCGTGCTTAGCCTTAGTATAATTTTCTCAGCTATGTGAGCTAAGCTAACCCAACATAGTTCTTGGTCTGCCACCGCCACTATACTTTTAAATCGACCGTCATAACACAACGGTGTGACAACATCCCCCTCTTATTCGCATGTAAATGGAGGAGTCATATTGAAATTCTAAGGATACCAAGGATGGAGGTAATTCCTTTTTGTAAGCAGCTTCTTTGTGGTACATAGTTGATCCAGTCTCGTGCAAGTGGATTTACTGATACGATTCCCTATTTAGGATGAAGAAATGACTTATTCAGATAGCGAGGGAATCCGTTTCCTTTTAAATAACCTTTGTATTTTTAGTAGGTCGAATATTTTCGAGGTTTAAGTGTTTAAGGAAGAAACGTTTAAGTGCCAAGTAATGTAGTAGTAAATTTAGAGAAGGATAAATAATACTTTGAAATAAAGTCGATAATGAGATCTTAATGCTGCTTTAAAACGTGAATTCGGAGGTTTCTTTGAAAAGACGAAACATCTGTATTATTATTATTATAAACATTATCTACAAAGTATACAAAATTAACAAATATTTTAACAGTCTATTATGGTGGCGTAATTATATTACGTTATGACTGCAATGCTGAGGTCTTGGGTTCAATTCCCGGGTCGGGCAAAGTGACATTGGGTTTTAAATTCAGTAGCAGCCTGGAGTCTGGAATTTGTGCCCGATATAGCGATAGGCTCGCCCCCTATCACATCATGGGACGGAATACGCACGGCGAAAAGTGGGTGCAATGGTTGCGCCTCTGCCTACCCCTTCGGGGATAGAAGGCGTGAGTATGTGTGCGTGTCTATTATGCTCTTATATCCAGTACAACATAGTGTTACACTTTATTTCTATTCCACAAACTCACACATTAACTAAAGCGTAGGCAGCGGTGCAACTAATGCTTTAGATTTTAAACAGTCTTTAAAAGCATCCATTGTGATTTTATTAACTCCAGCATTTTATTCAAGAAGCACGTTGGCGGTCAGAGGAACTTTGAGCAAGTTTAAAACTTTCATAAAACGTCGATTAAAGAATAAAATGTGCGATATTCATGTAAAACGGTGGAGATCAATGATTCCAAGCGAACATTCTAGAAGTAGCGAAGAAGTATTATTCAAAGTTTTACATAATTCCCGAAGGACAGATGCGGTAAATCTGCATGTATTTAAAGCTAGTGTTTATACGCCATTATCATCCTAGGGGAATTTTAAAATATATTTTCTACTAGAATTTTTCTCGCAGCTTCGCATAAAATTGTAAATTTAACAAAGTGCATGTTTTTGCTATAAATGGTTTTTAGGTCTTTCGTATCGAGGGGTCGTCTGGACTCTGGATTGATAACATCGCAATGTCTACTTCTATAGCCAAGCACTGTTGAATTTGAAGGTCATTGTAGCCGGCGCAATCAATGGGCACTATGAGGTTTATAATTATTCCAAAACAAAAACATTTAACCCCAGAGACAGACATCTGCGATGACTCCCATATGAGTTCGTTGTTGATACTAAGTCATCCAACAAACATATTGGGTATGTTAATAAAATAACGAGTCCTAAACAAATAACTCATTAAAATAAAGCTCCATTTCGGATGGTAAATAGAATTACAAAGAAAAAACACACAGACGGTAAAGTAATTTTGTTACTTATTACTTTGATATTAGAAAGTAAAATAGCTTAAACCAACATGTGTTACAATGTTTTTTTTATTTCCAAATCGTTTCTGTAAAACGATGGATAAAATTCGTCGACCTCACATTAGATTGAGATACGGGACGCTGACAAAAATGTTTCTTAGAATATATAAGTACATACACAGCCTTTATCCCCGACGGGGTAGGCACAGGTGCAACTAGTGCACCCACTTTTCGCTGTGCGTATTCCGTCCCATGATGCGGATGCGGATGCGGATGCGGATAGGAAGCGTGTGGGTGGGTGGGCGAGTGGGGGGGGACTGTTTCTGTAAATAGATGGATAAAATTATTTGACCTGACATTAAAGTGAGATACGGTTGTATGCGCAGAGAGCAGGTTACTTCTACAAGAAGCACTCACAGCTTGGAAGCTACAGCTCCAATCGGGTGGTTTGGTGTTGAGTGTTGCAAAAACCCAGTTTATGGCTTTTAATGATCCATGTTCTGACGACCAACCTATCAGCATTGATGGTCAACTTATCACCAAATGTGGTCAGTATAAATACCTGGGAAACATGATGCATAGTTCAGGAGACCTAGAACACAACATTCAGCACCGAATAGCAGCAGCATGGCTCAAGTGGCGAGAAGTTACAGGGATCACTTGTGACAAAAAGATGCCGGTTAAACTTAAAGGGCTTGTCTATAAGACCATCATAAGGCCTGTCCTCATGTACGGTAGTGAGACTTGGGCCGTCACACAGGGGCATGTTCATGCCATCAGTGTTGCTGAAATGAAGATGTTGAGATGGATGTGTGGCATCACAAAGATGGATAAGATCCGAAACGAGTATGTGCGCGGTAGTCTCGGAGTACGAAATATCGCGGACAAGCTGCTAGAAAACAGGCTGAGGTGGTATGGACATGTCAAAAGAAGACCACCTGATTACGTTGGCAACCAGGTACTGGAACTGTCCATTCCCGGAAAAAGACCAAGAGGGAGACCAAAAACTACATGGACAAATGTGTTGCAACGCGACATGGTGGCATGCAATGTTTCCGATGACGACGTCATCGATAGGGCGAAGTGGAAGAGAAAGGTGAAGAAGGCTGACCCCACCATCATGTGGGATGAATAGTCGGGAAGAGAGAGAGATTAAAGTGAGATACGGGAAGTTAGTAAAAATGTTTTTTAGAATATATGTCTTTTAAATTTTTCGGTAGAATACTGAAAACAATTCTAAATTCAACGTAGGTATTGAAGTTTCTTTTACATTTTCTTCTTGTTAAATAAGTTCAACTTACCCTGATAGTATCAAAACTGGTACGAACAGCGTACATAACAGACTGGCTGAAGTCAACGCGTGGCCTAGATAAACTGGTGGAAAAAAGGCCAAAGCACATCGGGAGTATCGGTGCGGCGCAAAAATCGAGGGGAAACCAATAAAATGTACATAACTGTTGAACGTCCGACTTTTTGCAGACCCTTCGTGACCTCAAAACTAATGGGTTTTGAAACGATTTGTTTTCGAGCTTAAACGTGTATGTGTTTTTTGATGAAGGTGAAGATAAGTGTGTATGCAATTATGTTAAAATAATGATGATATTGGAAGTTTTAGGTGATGTTATTGCTGTTCATCGACAGTTATGGTATTTGTATTATAGAAAACGAACGAACTGCTCTCAGCGTCTATTTTTATATAAATTATTGTTTAAATCATTTCAATTTCTTTGAAATCAGTCAGTCCAAGCAAATACCTTACTAAACTAAGAAAATGGAAATTAGAAGCATCTGGATCAATATGGCCCTATGAGAGAAATAGTATGTTTCTCCTCGGTCAAACAATTGCTTAACGCAACGCAGAACTACTTGAAGTATCTGGATTCAATAGCCAGAATCGATTCACAACTTAACAATGTACCTACTAAAATTAAAAACAAAATTACATATTTTCTCTATGTCATATTCCGATCCTGTTTCAAACATGTATAATCATTTTCTCATAAATTATGCATGTTCAGATAATAAAACCCAAAGTATAGGTGAAGACGAAATTCATTATAATTTTAATCGTTGTATAACAAAGAAACATTAAATGGATACCGAAGGGTCTAATAAAATGGACTCGCCTGTCAAGTTTCTTATTAGGAATACTTTATGAATAATGCAAAACGGAAAAAAACATTTTAGAATTATAATGGAGCTGAAATTTTCGCATGAATATTTAGATGGATTGTTATGTGTTATCTGAATTGGCGTTGGAAATTAAAATTAAATTCCTTTGTGGCTATGAGTGATGACTGAGCTTATCAGAAGTATTATCCTTACTACATAATTTTATAATATGTACAATATAATAATATGTATGAAATAATACCTATGTTTATTGATATGCTTTACTTTCGATCATTCAAGCATCAGTTCTATCACTCCTGATATCATCGATTTCAAATTGATCGTCCAATGAATTGATAGATTTTAGACAAGAATAATAGAATCTTATTTTTGAAGCCAGTTTAATTACTGGGCAGTATGAGACCCAATATCTTGAGATGGCAGTGCCTTCAGTACTTTGTAATGAAAAAAGTTCGTGTGGTTTACTACTGTTGGTCATATCGCTCACCATCAGATGAGCAAGTTTCCCGTCTCATCATTTATATCTAAAAATGTTACCATTAATATCAGTAAAATCAGTTTGTTACTTGTTTCTATATGATAATGTTCTGTTTTGCTATGCATGGACTGCGCCGCTGCTCTGAGCGTGTTTAGATCCTGTTTTGTTATTCTTTTCAGTTAATGTATTGTGAATTGGGGTATTGTTTCTGTTGATATGCGACGTATTATGTTAACAAAGAAATATAACTCCTTTCTAGATTTAAAATTCAGACAAACTAGTATACCTATATTCAAGAAAGGCAAGACAAAAGAACTAGTAAGTTCTCAGTTCGCTGAGATTGATTGGTTGAGGTTGATTTCGAAAAAATGTTGTCTGAAGTGGAAATTCAATGCTCTCTACTATATAAATGGTCACTAAACCAATAAAGGAATTTATGTTTTAATATTGGAGCGTAAAAAGGGGCATTAAATCTAAAAGGTAAATGTGTTTCCTTGATATTCATTTTAATACGGTATTAAGAAATATATTCAGCTCTTTAAAATATTGTGTATCTTATACAGGGTCATTTTGACATTGCGTTAATAAATGAAACCACATCCAACCACTCGTCTTTGCTTTTGCTAACATTGTGCCAAAAATCATTCATAATAAACGAATATTTTCATCAAAAATCTCAATTTTACTTTCCTGATTTTTTTTCAATTTTATAGTTTATTGCATATACGGCGTATGGGTGAGTGTTTTTCTGACTGAAAGTGTGATGTTGCTCCAGCGACGAATCCTTCTAGAGTAGTAGTAGTGGCAATATTGCACGTAAACATAAAGTTACTTTTTATTGATATTTATTTTGTTCGAAACTTACACTTTTTTAATTTACGTCTATGGTTAAAATAACTTGATGGAAAGTGTTATTTTTAAGGAGATAAGTATGTGGTTTCATTTAGTAACGCAATGTCAAAATGACCCTGTATATTCCAAGTAAATCACAATGTCACTGTTAAATTAAATTTCGATTCGCAGAGAAAGTGATATAGCAAAATAAATTTGAAACGAAATAACATACACAACTTTTGATGCAATTCAGATATAAAGATGCCGAAAATTCAACCGAGACATGAACATTCGCAGGGCTGGGGTAAAACCATTTTATTTCGCTGTCGATCCTGATATATACCGAATGGGTCCAATGGGACCCCTTATGTCATACGATGCTCATACGATGTGGCAGATTAAAATTATATCATAATTTATACCGTTATGGTCGACGAACTTTTATCTGCCAGACAGAATCATTTAATTTATTAAATGTATATTTTTGTTGATCCATTGATTCAGTAGGTGTTTTTTTTTTTTTTTTTTTTTTTATAGCATAGAATGACGAGACGAGCATGCCGTTCGCCTGATGGTAAGCGATACGACCACCCATAAACAGTAGCTACACCATCCAGCAACTTGTCTTACAAAGTACTGTGTGGCATTCCACTGCGCTCGTCATCCTGAGACATAAGATGTTAAGTCTCATTATGTCCAGTAGTTATACTGTCTACAATGTCCTTCAAACCGAAACACAACAGTGTATGCACTGTTGCTTGGCGGTAGAAATAGACATTGCGGTGGTACCCACCCAGACGGCCTCTTACATAATGAGAGACCTACCACCAGTAAAAGGTGTGGTTTTGAGTTTGTGGAAAATGTTAAAATTTGAATGTTTTGGAGACGTAGATAATTTTATTTTCAGGTTAAAGATGTAGAGAAAAGTATTAGGGATTCATAAAAGAATTGAGGTTTGATAATTAATTATGGTAAAGATACTTGAACCTAGAGTTGGTCGCAGAATTGTAGACAGCTGTGTTGAGAAAACTTTATTTAAGCAAAGTAATTAAAGTAACGGGCAATACAATTCATGATATTAGCTAAGATGCTTGGAGGAAAGACTAATTATGTATTGGAATCCTGTTTTTGCGAGGGCATTTTTTTTTTCAGGATAAAAATAATATGCAAACAGCATTCAAGAAAATGCAGTATCTTACTTACATACAATATTATATATAATTTTATAAATCTTATCCTTCTAATCCAAACATTTTCATAAACTTTCGCATTTATAATATTAATAAGAAGTTACTACTTATTATATTTACTGGTGGTAGGTCTCTCATGTGTAAAAGTCCGTCTGGGTGGGTATCACCGCAATGTCTATTTTTACCGCAAAGCAGCAGTGTGCATGCACTGTTGAGTTTCGGTTTGAAGGACATTGTAGCCAGTGTAGCTACAGGACATAGTGAGACTTAACATCTTATGTCTCAGGATGTCGAGTGCAGTGGAATGCCACACAGTACTTTGTAACTCAAAGTGCTGGATGGTGTTGCTACTGTTTATGGGTGGTCGTATCGCTTACCATCAGGCGAGCGGCATGCTCGTCTCGTCATCCAATTCCATAAAAAAAAATCTTTTATCCAGGAAACATATTTAGCGAGCCTTCTCTCCAGAAAAAAGTCGCTCGGATGAAGCCGCAAGTAACACCTACTATGCATATCGTCTGACGCCTCAATGATAGTCGCAATGCAGTATCGGTTTTATCGGAGTGGTAAATCACGCCGGCCTATGAGATCACGCTGAACGCGCGTAAGCCGGCTGAATTTGGGCTTTATCGACTGCTCCATAAAATCATTCATTAAAAATGATTGCTTGCATAGGCTTACCTATTTCATATTAATTTCTGCTTAAGTCTCTGGTAGAGTTAAAGTTCTACTACCGTGTACTGTTCTGGGATATTACTAGGACTAGCTTCTCCTCTTGACTGTGGTGTATTTGTATTACGTGCGCGGTACGGAACTACTCTGAGGTCAAGTGAATTCTGTCCTCACATCGGGGCGCGAATTTCGGACCAGGCAGACGAAAAAACTTCTTTAGCGGTCCCCCGACGCGACGACGCTTGGTCAAAATATTACTAAGTACTTAAACGACAAAGACACTTTCATTATTTTACTTTTTAGAGATTTTTGTGTCGGGGGTTATTTTAATTTTAATTTAATTTATGTTTCAGACTTTTTAAATTATTTTATTCTCCATCATGGGGCCTTGATAATCCAATATCTAACATCTACTCGATGAGACCATCTTTATGAGCCCAAACACGCTATATCTGCTATAAGTTGCTAAGGAGTTGGGTATCCCGCAGACTACTTGATGCTACAGCATCAGCTCATGTTTGAAAATATTGCCGAAGTCACAGTACACCAAATTTTAATTCCGTCGGGCTTTTTAAATCGGAAATGAGCTGATAATCTTCAAATGCCTGAATAGATCCTCATAAATTATAAGTAAGAACCATCGCGATAGCTTTCAACCAAAAAAAAACCGCGTCAAGATTGGTCCATTCGTTTGAGAGCTACGATGCCACAGCCAGACATACAGATACACAGACACACACCCTAAACTTATAACACCCCGCTTTTTTGTTGGGTGCTAAAAAGAGAAAACATTGAAACAATTCATTATGAAGTGTAAATAAAACAAATATTTTTGAAAAGTGAATCTATTAATTTGTGTATTTAATATTGTTTGTTATGTAAAACGGGTCATTGAATTTCTGATTAATTAATGGGTTCTATTATTTATGAACTACCTACAAATAATTTTGCGATTAATTGTTTTTCCAATTCGTAATTTTCGGGCTTTTCTATCCTTATCAATAAGTAACTCAATTATAATCTATATTATTACGACTTGATAAATGTCGCATGTACACTCTGGATGCAGGCCGTTTTTGACAGGTCCGTCTGGAAATCTTTAGGGGGGGGCCTATGTTCAGCAGTGGACTTCATGTGACTGATGATGATGATGAAAAAGTATTAGTTAATACATACTTAATATTTCTGGGCTATTGGCATAATAGTCGGGCTACGGGTTCTGCGTTCTATTTCTTGGCTGGGCTATATATTTTAATAATATTTTTGTAGATCACGGCAAAGTTGGCACTGCATCTGATGGAAAGTGAAGTGTAGATAGTGTATCGATTGACGAAAGACGACTATCCCTTGCCACACAACTCTGCCAGCTTTTTGCTATACCGGACAACACAGATCCCATGACACTTACGTGGGCCAGTATAACGGGTTTGATTGGTTACCATACCTGTATTATATACTGCCCACTGCTGAGCACGGACCTCCTCTACATCTGAGAATAAGGCCTTAGTCCACCACGCTGGCCTAGTGCGGGTTGGCGGACTTCACATACCTTCGAAATTCAGAGAACTTCCCAGGTATGCAGGTTTCCTAACAATATTTTCCTTCACCGTTAAAGCGAGCGATAATTCACGAAGAATACACATATAACTTTTCTTTTAGAAAACTCAGAGGTGTGTGCCCTTGGGTTTTGAACCTGCGGACATTCGTCTCGGCAGTCCGTTCCACTCCCAAAAAGGTTATCGGCGCTTTTTGATAGGTTGCCCCTTATTAAACATTAGCTCATTTATTGATAATAACATAAGTGATCTAAATGCCTACAGAATACAACCTACAATAATATCTGCCTTTACTTCAGTAAAATCACAAACCGCAGCCGTTCTTTTATATAAAAACAAAACTGCATTTGCCGCTATAAACTTTCCAATATGCGGAATATTGCGACACGGTTCTAGGTGAAACGTCTACAGTTTGCATAAATATGAAATTTCCTACCGATATCCGATTCGATTTTCATATTTTCAATCGACAAAGTTTTTCTTATATTGTGTTTAGATTTAAGAATTCTTGGTTCTTACTTATGCTGTTTCTAATTGGGTTCCTAGAATGTGCGATGGTCTTCCACCGTAAATTTTTACACAATTTTTTTTTTCCTAAAAACACATATTGCACTCGTACGTTTACGTTATCAGAATACGCATGCTCACGCCTTTTATCCCCGAAGGGGTAGGCAGAGGCGCAACTAGTGCACCCACTTTTCGCCAAGCGTATTCCGTCCCATGATGTGATAGGGGGCGAGCCTATCACCATATCGGGCACAAATTCTAGACTCCGGGCTGATACTGAATAGAAAAATCCAATATCACTTTGCCCGACCCGGGAATCGAACCCGAGACCTCAGCCTTGCAGTCGTACCGTAATACAACTACGCCACCGAGGCAGTTATCAGAAAGTTTAGTATAAAGGTCTTCAAAGTGTAACATTAAAAAAAGGATGCAGTGAGCAAAGACCGTAAAAGATGATGACAACGATAGTCAAACTACTATAGCACTTGACTAATGTTGAATCATCTATTATTTTGAAATTAGTGTAGTGTTTCTCGGAGAACAGTTTATGCGCGACGCCTATTTAGGCTACTAGGCCCATCTTCAAACTTTTACCATAATCAGCAGCTGCTTTCCAAATTTAATTATTTACATCAAATAATCGAAATTTATCTTCATTGTTTTTGTGTGCCTGTTGATTTATTTTATTTACAAATTCTTCATTTATCTTCGGCGTTTGTTTAGGACGAGGAAAGTAGTAGCCTCGGAGAAGGGTTCGTGTTAACAATAATTGGCATTGTTTGGAATTATTTGCTCATTATTTTTTGTTGTGTGGAATAATTTTGGTAAATGTATTTAGAAGGGAGGCTTGGAAATGTTAAAAAATATTATATTTTGCTAATTTTCTTTTTATTGCATTGAATGACGAGACGAACATGCCGTTCGCCTGATGGTAAGCGATTCATAAACCATACCCATAAACAGTAATAACACCATCCATCTTGAGTTACAAAGTACTGTGTGGCATTCCTCTGTACTCGTCATCCTGAGACATGTTAAGTCTCATTATGTCCAGTAGTTACACTGGCTACAATGTCCTTCAAAACGAAACACAACAATGTACACTGCTGCTTGGCAGTAGAAATAGACATTGCGGTGGATATAAGAGACCTACCACCAGTAGGTGATATTATGCAACTTGAGTTAATTTTTATAATCGTGTATTTAATTTGTTATCATTCAACCATTGTTTCGGTAGGCCGTCCCATTCCCAGCTAGGTTATCTTTTGTATAATAGAACAACACAATCATTTAAACATCTCCTTTAAAATAAAATAAGTATTTTTTATAACTTTAAGAATCTATGTGTCTGATATGAAGGGAATGCTTTGTGAATAGAGAAAAAACAATGTTTTTTTTTTATGTGGCCACGGCAGTTTAGGCCCCTTCACCTAGTTTTAAGCGAACTGGGGTCGAGATAGACAGTCTTACTTATAAAATAACTAGTCTGCTCTTAAGTAATGCTTAACTTTTGACACACACGATCAGCTGTAAGGCAAAACCTGCCATCTTGCCTTGTAAGTAGGTTTAAACTAGGCTGCGGCGATGTTAGTTATAGCAATGCTTAACCACCTCTTAATGCTAAAACAAGTCTATAAATAAGACTGAGAGTATCAACTGACTAGAAATGATTATCGCTCGCTAGTCGACAAAATTATGTCGGCCTGTTTGAACCAGATATACACAAGCTGATCCCGGATCACGACACGTTTACGTGGGCTACTGTGGCGGATTTTAACACCTGCAATCCGATAAAAAAATATTTCCTAGCAACGGTTTGGTCGAAACATCCAAATTATACTAAATAGGTGCTATAGGGAGGCCTATGTTCAGCAGTGGACTTCTAAAGGCTGAAGAAGAAGAAGAAGGTGATGCTCGCGGCTCCGCCCACGTGTAATTTTTTCCGGGATATGAATATTTTCCCGAGATAAAAAGTAGCCTATAGCACTGAGGAGTTATGTAGTTTCCTATTAATGAATTATTTTTCAAAATCGGTTCAGCAGTTCCTGAGATTAGCGCGGTCAACCAAAGAAAGAAACGAACAAACTCTTCAGCTTTATAATATTAGTATAGATTTACTTCTTACCCAACAAACGATCAAATATCTACACTGTCTATACTTCCTTTATTACAAAAAAGAACAAAATAATTCAAGCCGTTCTAAAAAGAGACCATTCCCGAACAACGTTTACGTCTCTAAATCTGCAATAAATCCATCATTCGCGTCGGAACGAGCGTTGATGCTGTTTTATGGAACTTGGACCACACTATCATTCCGAACGATTCATAAAAACCGAGACGAGCCTTTTTGGGGTTGACTTTAGAATTTATACGCACTTTGATTTTATTGCTTGGTCGCTGTTTAAGTAGTTACTATTTTGTTTGGGTTTCATTTACTTTGTTTTTTTAGAGTGTGGGGTTTTAAGCTAGAAGACCACTCTACAAATTTAAACAAAAATTACTACATTACTAAAAAAAATCTTATAAAACAGTGGTAATGAAATAGCGTTAGAATTTTTTTATTTGCACGTTACGTTAAGTATCTCATGTTTTCTATATCTATCTATTTATTAGATCCGTCCAATACCTGTTTGAAGATAAGGAACTATTAAATAACATTGTAATAAGTATCTAGTGCATTATATTATCTATTTATTTACTGCCTCGGTGGCGTAGTTGTATTACGGTATGACTGCAATGCTGAGGTATGGGTTCGATTCCCGGGTCGGGCAAATTGATATTGGGTTTTTTTAATTCAGTATCAGCCCGGAGTCTGGAATTTGTGCCCGATATGGCGATAGGCTCGCCCCCTATCACATCATGGGACGGAATACGCATGGCGAAAAGTGGTTGCACTAGTTGCACCTCTGCCTACCCTTTCAGGGATAAAAGACGTGTGTGTGTGTGCTATTTACTGGACTCGAATAACACCCCTAATTGAAAACAAGGTACTATTCACTTTTATTCCTTGACCTAGATAGTACACCCAATATACCAAAAGCTCTTAAAATTCCCCCATCATAGAGAACAAATCTAGTTAAACACCAACTAAATCTACTTCCGAACTTCCAGCCGAAGTTGACACCGAACTTTCCATAAATAAGCCGACCGAACTCCGAAGGATTCGTGATACGAATCATTTATGTGGAGAGGAAAAAGTATTTCCACCACTAATTGCTTACACGTCGCCAGTGACTGGCATACTAATCGATGGATCGGTCGAATTCGTTTTATCTATTCGTGCAAATCAGGAGGCGTCCAAATCTGACGAATCCTTTGCAAAAGGCTCGCCTGTGATCATGCTTAAGTACAGTCAGTCAGTCGGTTTGAACTTTGAAGTTGAAATGACAAAATTTATTCGAATCCATAAATAAAAAAATAAAATACTTTATTCATCACGTAGGCGAACATAGTTGCACTTATGATAAGCCAAGATACATTAAATTAATAATAATTATTATTACAAAAAGTCACTTATATAATAACTACAGACATTTTTATAGGGAGTAAAATCAATGAAAAATAAATAAAGAAGCCAAGCTCGGGCTGGCAGGAAAGAGGAGATAAAAAAACAATAGTAAGATTTAGTAATTGTTTCGATTACCAGTTTGAAAAGCAGTTTTCACCAGGGAAGAAGGAGAAAAACCTCTAGTATTCATCTAGTGTTGAAGTTAGTCACAAAGGCGACAGTCTATTTCTTTGGATAAGCGGGTGCAGCAGATGTAGAGGGCGGGTGGCGAAAATACGTTCAAGCAGTATTTTAAAGCTTGTTCGCGCTCATGCATCACCCTCGCGTGCAACACATTCGTATCTGTCTCTTTTCTCTTGCAAATAAATGGCAAAACTTAAAAACCTAAGCCTAATGGACGTTGTGTCTATAAAAGGTGTCAAAACCAAAACGACCTGCTATGCGATACGATTTACTATAAACTAACAAAAACGTAAACAAATATTGACACAAAGGTCAATCAATATTCAATTATTAACGTCATTTCTATCTAAAACATAATAAATGTATCGTAACATGGGAATTGCGATTTATAAAATTCAATAAAACTGAATATCTTGAAAAAGGATCCGCAAAAGGATATTTTTGACAGGACATTGGGTTAAATGTTATAGGTAGGCCTTTTTTGGTACGTTTGAGAGAAGACCTATCTCTTAAATACTGGTCACGTATTCACGATAATTTCTTGGATATTGTCACTTACTATCAAATGGCCCACTCGCACCTAGGTCCTTGTTATCTAACTATATTATTTAATTTAAGTAGACGAGGATGAAGTGGCGATAGCCTAGTTGGGAGTAGAACGGACTGCCGAGACAATGTCCGGAGGTTCAAAACCAAAGGGCACACACACACTTCTGACTTTTATAAAAAGTTATGTGTTTATTCTTTGTGAATTATCGCTGGCTTTAACGGTGAAGGAAAACATCGTGAGGAAACCTGCATACCTGAGAAGTTCTCTAGTCCGCCAACCCGCACTAGGCCAGCGTGGTGGACTAAGGCCTAAACCCTCTCAGTTGTGGAGGAGGCCCGTGCTCAGCAGTGGGCAGTATATAATAATACAAGGCTGGTGTGGTGATGGTGGATGGTAGATGAGGATACGTTTATATACGCAATACACATCTCTGTCCCTCATCGCTTCGCGTCACGGAGTTTGTTTTCTGCTACTCCAATCTTAGATCATTTAGGGCAGTATTCATAAATCAATCTCAAGTTTGAGTTACATCTCAAGTATTGATAGTTCAATACATTATGTCTACTTGAGATGTAACTGAAACTTGAGATTGATTTATTAATACCACCTTAAACTCAAAGACTCCAATGTAACTATACTGGACAATTAGTACAGTTAATTATAACTAACGGGTTACGTCGCATCATTCACCCTCCAGAATATCCCCGTATCCTTGTGAATGTTCACCGGTTGGTCCCGGAAAAAGAGTCGCCGGGACGAGGCATTTTGTATTTTCCCAGGGTAGTCGTCGTGTCAAAACTGAGTGGGCTTGCTGTATTTCGTATGGGAAGTGAGATTTCCCGAACCTAAAAACAACCTTATTTCCATGATTGCTATTTAATTCCTTTCAAGCAGTGCGTTCACCATTTGTTCTGGTATTGTAGGTTTTATGGACCGTGGACTATAGCCTCACTTTTCTGTCAAAAAAACCTTGTTGCCAGCTAAAAAATATATACGGTACTTTTTTAATAAGTTAGCATTATATATTTTTCAATAGGTGCTGCTCACGGCTTCGCCCGCGTGGAAAACCTTTCCCGCTCCAAAAGTCTCTAAAACACAGTACGACGTCAGCGCCATCTACATAAAGAATGAGATTTTAATAATCCATTATTTCCCAATAGAGCAAATTACCGGGACAAAAAGTAGCCTATATAATTAATGCAGGACATGACCCACCCGTTTGCCAAATTTCATACAAATCCGTTGAATTGTTTCTCCGTTTACTTCTAACAAATAGCCAAAAATCCAAACATTTTCACAAACTTTTCAATTTATAATATTAGTAAGAAGTAATATAAAATTAAACGTAGTTGTTAGGTACAGAATATTTCAATAAAAATGTAATTTATTTTTTTATATCAGGTAACAAAGGACCCATAACAGGAATTTTATAATATTTAAGACATTACTTAAAATACTATATACTAAAAAATACAATACTTTTATCCGGCACTATATTTATTTTTATTTTATTTATTTATTTAGATCCACTAGCGACAGTTCACAAAAATATTACAATCAAACATAATATGAAATAAAACTAAGGACTATGAGTACCATCATTATAAGTGGATACAGCATTACAAAAATTTGGATATAAAATAAATAATAATATAAATCTGATTAAAATAAACTAAAACATGAAGTCAAAATCATAATAATAAAATGTCTGAAAATAAGAATTAAAAATATATAAATTACAAAGAAAATCAATTAAAAATTTAAAATAAAAAAAAAAAACAGTAAAATCCATTAAAAATTATTAACAATTATATGAAAAAAAAAAAAATTTGAACATTTAAAAAGAGAATCGTTGCCGAAATCAAATCCATCAACACAATATTATAAAAAGAAACAAACTTATTAATACATATATATCTAACTAATCTGATATCAAAGACCTTAAGTACATAGACCTAAAAGATGTAATGGGCAACTGGAAAATGTCAATGTCATTATTGTTTTTGTATGTTTCAACTATGCGATTAAGAGGGCATGATATTTTAGTCCTGAAAGGAGCTCTTCTAAATGTGCAATCCAAGGGACATCTAGGAATTTTCCGTGGCACAAACAGGCAAAGTTGGGCAAGCAAATCTGGTGTATCAATGGAGCCGTTAACGAGTTTGTGCAAAAACAGCAAGTCATACAGCT
Source organism: Sphinx pinastri (assembly GCA_947568825.1). Lineage (NCBI taxonomy): Eukaryota > Metazoa > Arthropoda > Insecta > Lepidoptera > Sphingidae > Sphinx > Sphinx pinastri. Next base: position 10,849,140 of record OX387636.1, on the reverse strand, counting down.
TTCGTCGGTCCTCAAGAGAGTTCATTTTAAAATACTTTAAACGTGCTCCATAATCGGCTCGATATGGACAGTGAGGGTCTTTGAATGCCAAAAACCTGGTAAACGCTTTTTGCACGCGTTCTAGTCGCGCAATGTGATTCCGGAAGTGAGGATTCCATACCACAGCAGCATACTCCAAATGACTGCGAACCAAAGCATTATACAAGCACATGAGTGCTTGAATACTGTTAAAATCACGGCACGTTCTCTTTATGAAACCGAGCATTCTTCGAGCTTTAGAAATTGTTTTATCAATATGTTCAATGAAGTTCAACTTATTATCGACAGTGACACCCAAATCTCGAATACTAGTAACTTCATGCAACTGCTCAGCCTTCACAAAATAACTTATGGTACATGTTGGTCACAACAGTGCCGGACATAAAAGCAATCTAGTTTATCCGCTATCATTTTAAGGACAGTGTTCGGACTGACCCGAATCCTGCGCACCAGAGACCGCACAACTTTTCCGCATAATGGCGTAAAAGCAATCAGTGCTAATATACGCGCAAAAATATCGCAAAAAATGCCCGCAAAATAGTTTTTTCTTTGTATGTTATAGGTGGCAAACGCGCATACGGTTCACCTGATGGTAAATGATCACCGCCGCCCATGAACATCTGCAATACCAGTTATTTTTAATGGTGTAAATGCAGTAGAATATTTTCAACGCCGGATAATTATGTTTTATAAATCTGATCCAAAAGCCACATTTAATTCCGCGGGCTGATGGGATTCTTTCGCAATTAAGTTTTTTGTTTGTATTGTCGCGTTATAATGAAGTATGAAAAATTAATTTCTCGTTTAATATATTTTGGACAAACATTCGTCGATAATTTAAATGGACGCAATATGTCGGTATTGTATGGCCTCCCCTAAAAATTTCCAGACGGACCTGTCCGAAGCGACTTGCATCCAGCGTCTTCCTGCGACCTCTATCAAGTCAGGCCTATGTTGAGCAGTGGACGGCATGTGGCTGACGATGATGAATATGTATGTAATGCAGTGTTGAGTTTGCTCATTCGATTGTCAATGTAGAAGGTGTTCTAGTCATTTAAATAGTAACCGACATGGACGGTGGTCCAAGTCGCTTACTTTTTTAAATTACTTCTAAAAAGGAGTTTCTCGATTCGTTGGAGTTTTAATGTATTTACATCGATTTCTCTGAGACTTGTAGGCCGATTTCCGTGATTCCTTTTTTATTTATTAAATTACGTTCGCAAAATGGTCCCGTTACAATATAAGTGTATGTATTTATTAATTTGTACTTTATACACATATAAAGGCTTACTTTGTTTTTGGTTCATCATTTATTGCATGTTTCAAATCATCATCATCATCATCATCAGCCACATGACGTCCACCGCTGAACATAGGCCTCCCCTAAAGATTTCCAGACGGACCTGTCAGAAGCGGCATTTATGTTTCAAATATGGTGTATTTATATTATATTAAAAGTATTTATAAAAAAATATTTCTCTTATATTTTGGTTAATATTACACAACATTGAAGTAATATTTTACCGTGGCTTATTATAACTATATTAATTCGGACATCATACGAGGTAGCAGTGCACAGTGTTGCATCATACGGGCTTAGTGAAATCCTACTAAGACAGATAACACATAATATTATTGAAATTGTATAAATCTTACTTTTTTATTTTTTTTATTTTATGCTTAAAAATGGTTACAATAAAGAGTATTTGTATTTGTATTATTTATCAATGATTGTAAAAAGTTTTATTATGTACAGTAGAAACTCGATTATCCGGCCCTCAGTTATACGGATTCGCGATTATCCGAACTACCCACCGCGACCATTTATATTAAATACCTACAAGTCGAATTTATACAAGCATGATACATTAAAGGTTTAAAATGTATCTCTTGATAATTTCTTAATAAACATTGATTTTCACACACACGCACTCACGCCCGTTATCCCCGAAGGGGTAGGCAGAGGTGCAACTAGTGCACCCACTTTTCGCCGTGCGTATTCCGTCCCATGATGAGATAGGGGGCGATCTTATCGCCATATCTGGCACAAATTCCAGACTCCGGTCTGATACTGAGTAGAAAAACCCAGCATCACTTTGCCTGAACCGGGGTTCGAACCCGACACCTCAGCATTGCAGTCGTACCGTAATACAACTACGCCACCGAGGCAGTCGAGGCAGACATTGATTTTCGTTGATATGTATTTGTTGTTTTTAATAAAATATTAACAATTAGTCCGGTTAATCGAGTTTCTACTGTATTGGATTTGTACTGTATTTAAACTCAATGTCAACCACTTTGTATAAAAGGAACAGCGGTTGTATGACAATTCAAATATATAATAAAATACCGAAAACTTTTCGAGAAATGCCCTTTACCCTATTTATTAAGAAATTAAAGATATGGCTCATAGATAAATGTTTCTATACAATCCAAGAATTTTTATCATGTAAGGATAAATAACTGTATAGTAAAATATAATTGTAAAGTGCGCATTGCCTAGACCATCTCTCTATAAAAATAATAATTATATAAAATAATTTATGTTAATTGTAAGCAGACAGTACCTACCTATAAAATTTTTGCATGCCGTTGAAACGGTAAAACATGTTGCACATTATGTATAATACATAATATATATTATGTTTAACGCCTTTGTAACATACCATGTTTATAGCATAATAAATTGATTTGATTTGGATATTACATTTTTATTCTATTTATTAAATATAATAAATTGTTATAATATAATGAATATGTTATCATTAATTAATTCTTTCCTACTACTGAATTATTGTTGAAATATATTATAACGCCGAAACAGTATTTTTAATCTATCGGCTCTCTTTTCACTGTCAGTCTGGAATTTGTGCCTGATGTGGAAATAGGCTCGCCTCCTATCACATCAAGCGACGGAACACACTGCGAAAAGTGGGTTCCCTGGTTGCCTCTCAGGTATAATAGGCGTGTGTGTTTATGAATAACTAGCATTGCGCGCGCCTCCGCCCGCGTGGAAAAGTTATTCCAGGATAAAAAGTAGCCTATAGCACTCAGGAGTAATGTAGCTTCCTATTAGTGAAAGAATTTAAAAAATCGGTCCAGTAGTTCCTGAGATTAGCGCGTTCAAACAAACAAACAAAGCTTTATGATATAAGTATAGATTATTTTCATAGTTTAGATCATCACACATTTTATTCACTATACCCGAACTAAAACTTACCCACAAATCGATCGGAATCCACTTTCGAGGCGCTGTCGACTTGATTAGACTCAATAAAGCAAATTAAGTTCACGTCAATTACTGCGATATAATTGTTTAGAGGATTGGGACCGGCCGGGATAGTAAACATAATCGCATTATCTGACGTCATTACGTGGATATCGCATAATATGAAAAGGGTTTGAAAGGTTTGGATAGAGTTTGAGAATATTCAAATCAGATGCTTGTAGATCCTTAAACAGTATGTATCGAAGAAGTCGGCATGAATTCAGAGTAAAGTAAAATGCAATAAAGTTTCACAGTAGCCTTTGATTAAACTAAATAGACACTGAACGTTTCAAACGCGTCGAAAAAAATAGAGGCCAACAGTTGTCCACTAAATGAGTTCGAGTGAATTATTATTTGTTGTTTTTCATGAGTAACTCTCTACATTAGCTGGTCGCTGGTTCTCTGGTCTCCCGAGACGAACGTCCGCAGATTCAAAACCTAAGATAACATCCGACTGTTCGAAGTTACGTATGTATTGTTTATCGATTATCGTTCGTCAATTATTAAGCCTCTCTCTGATAGCAGAAGCCCGTCCTCACCAGTGGACAGAATTACAGATGGATCAAATTTGGCATACGATACAAAACCTGACTTAGATTAACGTATAGTTTACTTCTTAAAACGGAAAAGCGTCTTGGAATACATCTTTTATTCTTAAAAAAGTCTATCATGTATTACATCTAGTCTAAATAAAAAGTGGTGGTAGGTCTCTCATATGTAAGAGTCCGTCTGGGTGGGTACCACCGCAATGTCTATTTCTACCGCCAGGCAGCAGTGTACATGCACTGTTGTGTTCAAATTTGAAGGACATTGTAGCCAGTGTAACTACAGGACATAGTGAGACTTAACACCTTATGTCTCAGGATGACGAGCGCAGTGGAATGGCACACAGTACTTTGTAACTCAAGGTTCTGGATGGTGTTGCTACTGTTTATGGGTGGTCGTTTCGCTTACCATCAGGCAGCATGCCCGTCGCGTTATTCAAAGCAAAACAAAAAAAGTTTCATGTTCTAACCTTCTGAATGTTTGCATTTCAATTATCTTTGAAAAGTTGCTGTTCGTGCTCATTACTTTTAATTAGTTATTACGTAATTACAATGTTTGCATGTCGTTTTCTTTCTATAAAATATCGTAGTTCTTGCCGATTTTAATTAAATTTTTATGTACAATTTATGATTATGACTAATTGTTTAGTACTTATTAAATAAATAGAACAAGAAATTTCAAATAAAATTATATTAGGAATTAGAACAAAAATGTGAATTTAACATTGGATACATCAGCGACAGTTTAATAGAACAGCGTAAAATTAATGGAAATTTCTTAAATCAACCTTTGTTCAATCTGCACAATTGTGACCTTCGTCTCGGGTTCAATTCAAAAGTACGGGAACATTTGGAGTGTTTTTTGTCAAGAATTGCACCCACTAAAATATATTGACTTCTTCGGTCGTCAAAAATAAACGAATCATTTCTGCTACGTGCTTGAGAAAGTATGTTATGCTAGTCCTATACTATCCGTTAAAAAATAAAGCTACTGGCAAAAGCTCTATAAAAAAATATTTAAAAATTAGATGCCTGACTGTCTCGGTGGCGTAGTTGTATAACGGTACGACTGCAATACTGGGGTCTCGAGTTCGATCCCCGGTTCGGGCAGTGATATAGGATTTTTCTATTCAATATCAGCCCGGAGTCTTGAATTTGTGCCCGATATGGCGATAGGCTCGCCCCATCACATCATGGGAGGGAATACGCACGGCGAAAAGTGGGTGCACTGGTTGCGCCTCTGCCTACCCCTTCGGGGACAAAAGGCGTGAGTGTATGTATGTGTAAGTGTGTAAAAATTAAATTACAATGTGCGACTACTAAAGACTAAAATACCCATTATAATAAAATTATAAGCTTATCTCGAACTTATATATCAAATTTAATTTGAAGTCATAGACAATGTTACAAGAAAAAAATAAATGACTTTATTAAACTGCAGATAACAAAGTTTCATGATTGACGTATTCGCAATTAGGTCTGTAATCACATTTAGACCTAATCCTACTAAGTCCCAGTGAGTCACAAAATCTGGTTGACCTCAATTTAAATGCTTTTTTGTCTTCTCCCACGGGATTAGGGACGTCGTTTCTACATACAGAATGTAATTGTCTCGGAACAAATTGGGCTATTCTCAAGTTCTGTGTATTTTGAAGTCAGTAAGCAGATATATTTGAATAAATAAAGTCCTTACGATCTTCATTAGATTACTTACCAATATTGTCATCATCAACAATAGGATGTCTGCAGAAATTAGGTCTCCTTCAGAGTTCTAAACAGAATCTTTCTTCTTACTAATATTATAAATGCGAAAGTTTGTGAAAATGTTTGGATGTTTGTATGTATGTATGGATATTTGTGAGAAGTAAACGCAGCACCTGTTGAACGGATTTGGATGAAATTTGGCAGAGGTAGATCATGTCCTGGATTAACACATAGACAACTTTTTATTCTGGTAAATTGCTCCCATGGGAAATAATAGATATTTTTTATAAGATTTTTTAAGTAGATGGCGCTGGCGTCCTACTTGGTTTAAGGGACTTTGTAGCGGGAAAGGCTTTACACGCGAGCGAAGGCGCGAGCAACACCTGGTTATATTTTATTTATTTAACTTTATATACAACCATGTACATAGGCGGACTTAATGCCTTAGGCATTATCTACCAGTCTACCTTTTGGGTGATGTAGAGAAGAGAAGAAGCAGGTGTATATAAAAATACGTAGATATAATTATATATTATAAGAAATAACAAAAAATAAAATTATTAAATATGAATAAACTTTGAATACGTGTAACATAACCTATAAAAGTCTATCCCAGAAGGGGTAGACAAGATCATAACTTGTGCAGTTCACCGCTTATAATCCCACGATCTGAGGGTACTACACTAATGCACTGATTCGTACTTATGGCGATTTCGGCGCTGAACAACTGTCGAATGGAATGACACTCGATCCTCCACGCGTATCGCAGAACTGTGAAACGGAATGTCAACTCAAGTCGAGGGTCTCCTATATTAGAGAGGATTTTCTCATACCAGTTACCACTACATGTTATTCATTGAATTTGAATTTATTCAGGAAGCGGCGATAGCCCTTGGGAGTGGATCAGACTGCAAAGACAAATGTCCGCAAGTTCAAATCCCAAGAGCACGCACCTCTGACTTCTCTAAACAGTTATGTGTGCATTATTTGGGAGTTATCGCTCGCTTTAACGGTGAAAGAAAAATATCCTGACGATACATGCATACCTGAGAAGTTCTCTATAAGGATTTCGAATGTATGTGAAGTCTGCCAACCCGCACTAAGCCAGCGTGGTGGAAGGCCTAAACCCTCTCAGTTGTAGAGGAGGACCGTGCTCAGCAGTGGGCAATATATAATACAGGGCTGGTATGTTATGGTATGGTTATTCAATAAGATCGAACTTGTTTGGTTATAAATTGTATTGTTCCAACTAAGAAGCGATAGTCATGGACTGCTGTATTCCGATTTGAAATATTACAGCCAGTGCAATTACTGAGCATTGTGATGTAATGCCTTATAACTCAGTTTTAGAAACAGAACTATTATGTATTCGTCTTTTTGTTAAAGGGCAACCTAACCCTGAGCGTTTTTGAAGGTCTGGCCATGCAATGGTAACACACATTGATTGAAGACTTTTGTCTTCAGGCACTGAGGTATTTTGGACGAGAAGACCTTGCTTAGTTTCCCAAACGCTGCCCAGCCGAGCTGGATTCGACGATTGACCTCTTTTTCAAAGTTGGACTTGCCTAGTTGATAATATGATATGTCTATATGATAATGTTTGCCGTAATAGCCTCACGCGTCAAATTATAGTTTGTTATTTTAATATTAAATTAACTATGTGTGGGATAATGTGCCGTTTTTGAGAGCAGAGTACAGTATAGGTGCCGAATCTACACATTTTTATTAGAATATCATTGTACCAGCCTATATAGAACCCGGAACGCGACACACTATGGCGGTTTTTTTACAGTGATCGCTTCCCGGGTAGATATATTTTTATCTTTCCACCAGGAGCTTCAGACTAGATAACTATTTCACACCATACAGTAAAAACATAATGATACCACTAAAATATTTAAGTTGATCGTTATTATATTTATAAAACAAAACAATTAAATTGACACAATTTGCCCCCGACTTTAACTTCTTGTATAAAGTGCTTCATATTTTATTCAGCAAGCAACTAACAAAATAAATGCCAGATTTTGGGTAGATGTATGTAACTCGATCACGTTGGACGATTCAATATATTGCCTGCTCTAGATGTAGGAAATCGTATTTATAAACTGCAATTTCGGTCTTATTCTAATTTGAGCAAATAAGTTATTGCATTATAATTCATAGTAGTTATAAGTATTTGATGGTGATTCTCCAACTTCTAAGCTTCAGCTACTGTTGCCAGATGACTCCTATAAAATCCGCCCAAAACGCGAAAAAAAAAATTCCTCCAGTAAGGTAGCTGACTCCTTTTTTTTAGATACATTTATCAAAAATGTATGCTATCAAAAAGCTAACAGAAAAAGAATTTTCAAATACAAAATAATAAGTTATAAACCTTTGAAATTTGGTGGAAGGAGTAGCTGACAAATTACATTAATATCAGTCTATGACGTCAACGAGTGTCACCGGTATAATGCTGCGTGCGTTCGAAAGCGATAGCGCGATATCCCCGCATATTTCAAATATGAATAACTGCTTTATGTTTCAAACGATTTTGATGCTGATTTCGCAGAAGTATTTCTTTTTCGTCTTATTGTCTGTTACATATAAAATAATGTTCAAAATCAAAAATAGAAAATTACCCTATAGCGTTAAAACCTCCTTAAATTTGGGGCGAATTCCTCCCCATCTGGCAACTGTGGCTACAGGCAAGTTTTCTCCGATTCGCTCGACGCGTTACCACTGCTAAGAGATCTCGCATCTCTGCATCCTCTATTGACGCAGTCGTGGACAATTCCGATGAATTGCCTGCCGACTAAAATCGCGCAATGTACGGCAATGATTATATTCTATGAAAGAATGAGCTTCGCAAATAGTGCGAATTGCAACGAATTCTATTACTTTTATAACATCCTCGCACAATGAATAATTTCTTTCATACCTATTGTTTTTTTTTGCACAGATAATATTCCGCAATAAGGTAAGCAACTTTAAAAAAAGCAGTATTTTTTTATAAAATGTGCTTGCTCGATCTTACGGCCCAATGTCGATACTCGGGAGTAAATGTCAAAATAACCCTGTCTTACATCGCATTAAAGGGGTTAATTTGGCCAGAAATTATAAAAGATTCGCGTATTGAAAATATTCGCCGCATCTGCCTGCAAAATGGGTTTTAATTAACTTGAAAGTACCCATTTTATTAATTCATTGTTGGAATAAACTTGAAAGAGAAACAACTAAGATTTTTTTATCGAATGGAGAGACAAATATATTAGTATATACTATGAGTATTAACATACTAAATTACGCTGCGATTCAGTCCCTAGATGATTATAATGAATAGAGAATGATCACTTTACTTTACGCCACATACAGCTTAATTAATACCATTATGATATTTTTGACTGCCTCGGTGGCGTAGTTCTATTACGGTATGACTGTAATGCAGAGGTCTCGGGTTCGATTCCCGGCTCGGGCAGTGATATTGGGTTTTATATTCAGTATCAGCCCGGACTCTGGTATTTTTGTCCGATATGGCGATAGGCTCGCCCCCTATCACATCATGGGACGGAATACGCACGGCGAAAAGTGGGTGCACTAGTTGTGCCTCTGCCTACCCCTTCGGGGATAAAGGGCGTGAGTGTGTGTGTATGATGTTTTTTAAATATTTGTCAGAATAAGCAGTCTTACCCAACCACCAACCAGAACTAATAGTGAGTTAGTAATTATTAATTTTATTTTTTTATTTTATTTTTTATTTATTAGGCACAGAAACAATGTACAAAGATACTTAATCATCTAATATACAATATACATAATAAGAATTTTAAATTTGTACACCGATAAAACCCGCGCACAACATTCAAATAGTATCACTAAATTTTTATCAATTAAAAAGATAAAGTTACATAGGAGATATAAAATTTTAAAGTAGTTTTAGATTTTTAATATTTTTTTTAAAGTGGTAAATACTCTGGTGAAATATGTCCAACTCCTTGCAGTGCTCATTGTAACAATTACACATACGATGTAACGGACTATTATGTGCTACATTTATCGTAGCTGCAGGTACTGAGAACAGATGTTGTCTACGGTTTGATCTAATAGCGGCTCTAAGCTAAATAATTAATAAAAATAATTAATAGCTGTAGAAGGGGGTGTGTACTATCACTTTCAGCAGTTATATTGGATACAAAATAAGATTTTTATTCCTGGAAATCAAGAAGACCATATTATAGTCCAGTGCATTTTTGTAAGTTAAATTGCAGATTATTCAGGGTGAAATAGTCCCAACAAGGTGAACTGATCACCCGTCTATGCGACTGCATACGTCCCCATTAAACATAAAACAAGTTCAAACGCAGGTTGATAGATTTACCTACGGTTATTTGTGATGAAGGACTCTATGACTTCCAAATTTTTTTTTAGTTATCCTCGTGAGTTTTTTTCCTTAACTAAAACATCCATAATTACATACATACATCATAGCACGCCATTTTCCTTTTTCAGGTGTAGGCAGATATGTCACACACCCACATTTCTCCAGCTATGTAATCCATAATCCCTTCATAGCCGATTCCGACCACGGCGGCCAATCTCAACGGAGATCAGCCAGGTGCGCAGGAGATATTATAGTGCGCAAGTATGTGCGCAATACATAAGTGCACTCGCTATTCCTTCACTCTCATAGTCCGGTGAGACGGCAATCCGACATGACCGGAGAGAGAACAGGCACAAGACCAACGGCTTTACGTGCTTACGTCCAGCTATTTAAAGAACCATATAATAGGGGGCAAGTCTATTGCCATTTGCCGGGCACATTTCCAGACTCCAGGCTGATACAGAGTAGAAAAACCTTACCCTAGTTATTATCAGCTAAACTCTAGTTGATAAAAAGAAACCCAGCTCGACCAGGAATCCGAACACGAGACTTAAACTTAAAAGTTGTACCGCATACGCAACACAACTATTTCATAGAGACGTCAATAATTCACAAGGCAATATTACGCGGGATGAGAACCAATACCATCTACACCTGAGACTGGATTTACACATGACAAAAAAAAACGCTGCAAAGAAAATAAGTAAATTGAAAGTGTTTAAACAAATATGTATCTAATTAAAAGACTAATTTATCACAATTACAGTAACATTTTTAATTAAATTAAAATTGGCGTAAATAAAAATAAATAAGCATCAAAATTGATGATATTGATGCTTAACCCGCGATTATGTTCACATACTTATCTTCACTTCCATTCTGTAACCGCCAAATCATGACCCCATATTCCGAAACTAAGCTTACAATTTATTCTTCACATAGTTTTATTGACATTAATGTTAGGATGGCCTTGTTCTTAAAGAATTTTAATAAACTTTTACAAACTTTCAAATTCGGTCTGGTATTCGGGTTGATTGTTGGCCGAAGTATTTTCGGCTTAGGGGAGCTAATTAAAGAAATATCTTTAGGTAGCTGTTAGATTAATGAGCCATTATTAAATGGAAGTGTTGTTTTACAGCTACATTGAGGAAAAATTAAGAATGAATGTTTAGCCAATTTGACAGGACCATCTGGAAATCTTTACAGGAGGCCTATGGTGAGCAGTGGAACATCATGTGGCTGATAATGAAGATGATCATGGTTCAAGACAACTTGAATATAAATTTTTAATTAAAACTCTTCAACATTGCCAAAAATATACCTGAAACACGATCAATCTGTCATCAGTTCAGTGATGTTGAATTAAGGATTAAAAAAACCGTATTGACTTATGGTCGAAATTAAACAATCTGATATCAACCATGAACTGCTACAGTCACTGACTAGCTATATAGCTTAACAAATCATCACGTCATTTTCGCTCCTGAAGGTAAGGAGTCGTCCATTAATCGCGTGAGGCTCGAGGGCGGGGGGCAACAAAAATCACAAGGGAGAGGGGGGTGTAGTTGCGTGTATTTTTTTTTGTTGAGCGCGCGATTCAAATAAAATTATACTTGGCGGTATTTGATGACAATGCACTATAATTTTTAAGATACTTTGTAATAAAAAAATACGTGATCTTGGGTAGTTCCTCACCACATATCACTAAGGTTAAAAGTTGCTAAAAGAATCGTGATTAATGGACGACCTCTTAGGCAAAGAAGCAAAGAGTTCTAAACTATACTGTTTATTGTCTTTGTAAAGAAGTATCACACCCGATAATTGCTTACAAATAAGTCGGTAGAATTCCATAAATATCCGATAGTCAATACCAATTCCTTTGAGGAGCAAGCAAACAAATCTCGACGGAATCAGCTTTGGCTAATGTGTCCGCTGTGTTGCTCATTGTGTGGAAAATTACTATTTCCTCGCATAGATTTATTTTCCTGTTCAGTTTGGGATTTGTGGTCTTGATGAAAGTTATTGATACACAGATACGTATGTCTTAAATAATGATTTGAAAAAAAAATAAGCAAATCGGTTTAATAGAACGGCCCGTCGGACCCGTATTGGATTTCATATTTTTTTGAAATGGATGAGTATAACTTGAGAAGTTAGGTGATTTCTAGTGTGGTGATAAATCAGTGCACCAATACCTGTCATGTAAAAAAAATAACTAAACAACTCGGTTGGATAGAACAGGTAGAATTTTCTTTAAAAACATATTATTGTTTACATCAGTGGAGTCCGGGTTTGATACCTCGAGTTTCATTGAATTTTTCGAAAACGATTTGACCTGGCTGTAGTTTTTGGACCAGTTACTTAAAGTTAATCCTAAATTAGATGAAGTAAATTTTCGCCTCGCATGTGCGATTGTTAAAGGAACCTACTGGTGGTAGGTCTCTCATATGTAAGAGTCCGTCTGGGTGGGTACCACCGCAATGTCTGTTTCTACCGCCAAGCAGCAGTGGGCAGTTTTTTTATTGCATTGAATGACGAGACGAGCATGCCGTTCGCCTGATGGTAAGCGATACGACCACCCATAAATAATAGCAACACCATCCAGTACCTTGAGTTACAACGTACTTTGTGGCTTCCCACTATGCTCGTCATCCTGAGACGTAAGATGTTAAGTCTCATTATGTCCAGTAGTTACACTGGCTACAATGTCCTTCAAACCGAAACACAACAGTGCATGCACACTACTGCTTGGCGGTAGAAATAGACATTGCGGTGGTACCCACCCAGACGGACTCTTACATATGAGACCTACCACCAGCTACAAAAGTCCCTAAAACACAGTATGACGCTAGCGCCATCTATTCAAAAAATCAGATTAATAACATCCGTAATTTCCCATGGGAGCTAATTACCGGCATAAAAAGTAGCCTATATGTTAATCTAGGACATGGTCTCTGTGACTGCCGAACATGCAAAAACGTTCAGCTGATGCGTTTACATCTAACACACATCCAAATATCTAAACTTCACAAACTTTCCATAACCATAACCCTATATATATACTGCCCACTGCTGAGCACGGGCCTCCTCTACAACTGAGAGAGTTAAGGCCTTAGTCCACCACACTGGCCTAGTGCGGGTTAGCAGACTTCACATACCTTCGAAATTCAGAGAATTTCTCAGGTATGTAGGTTTGCTCATGATGTTTTCTGTCACCGTTAAAGCGAGCGATAATTCACAGAGAGTACACACATATTTTTTTAGAAAAGTCAGAGGTGCGTACCCTTGGGTTTTGAACCTGCGGACATTCGTCTCGGCAATCCATTCCCCTCCCAACTAGGCTATCGCCGCTTACTTTCGCATTTATAATATTAGTAACATTCAGACACCAATTTTAATTCAACTTGTTCCAAGTATAATTTAAAAATCTGAAACCGACTTAAATTCCTTTGAATTTTCAACAAACACTTTAATACACCATACATATTTCGTACTCACATTTCAACTTAAAGAAAGAAACATTCCTCGGGGATTTAAACCGTGCGCATTTACATATAACTACTTCCGACGACTTCGGAATTGTCGAGGAGCGTGTCTGTCCCACCGAGATAGACCAAATGGATCCATAAATATTGTTAATAAGATAAAACAGCTCTCTTGTGGTAACTATTTGCGGTAATGGTGACTGCTAGCAATTTATATCGTAGTGTTTTGGCAATGGAATTGTGGATAATATAAGGGGTGTAGAAACTATTTTCATATTTATTTATTTGTTTGGACAACAAAACAGATTACAATCAATTATTGGCACCGTAAGATGCTTTTTATTTTATTTTAAAATAATATAATAATACTATGTGATTAAAGACGACTTGATAAAGGTTGCAGGAACACGCTGAATGCGGGTCGCTTTTGACAGATCCGTCTGGAAATCTTTAGGGGAGGCCTATGTTCAGCAGTGGACGTCATGTGGCTGATGATGATGATGTGATTAAAGTACCAATTAGGAATTAATGTTGAAATTATATTTTTTATTTTATGGCATTCAATAACGAGACGAGCATGCCGTTCGCCTGATGGTAAGCTATACGACCACCCATAAACAGTAGCAACACCATCCAGCACCTTGAGTTACAAATTACTGTGTGGTATTCCACTGCGATCGTCATCCTGAGACATACGATGTTAAGTCTCACTATGTCCTGTAGTTACACTGGCTACAATGTCCTTCAAACCGAAACACAACAGTGCACGCACACTGCTGCTTGGCTTAATTATACCTATTATTATTACCTCTGCCTCGTTGGCGTAGTTGTATTGTGTGCGGCTATCGTGCTGAGGTCTCGAGTTCGAGTCCAGGGCGAGCATATCGCCGTATCAGCCACAAGTTTTAGGCTCTAGTCTTATACTGAGAAGAAAAATCTAATCTCACTTTGCCCGACCCAGGGTTCGAAGCCAGGGTCGAAGTTCGAGCTTAATGGAAGTCATACCGCGCATGCAATACAACTAGGCCACGGTGGCAGTTGCAATAGTTGGAATAATGCAATACAAAGTTAAGCTTCTAAAAACCTAATTATATTCTATGCCATACCATACCATACCATACCAGCCCTGTATTATATTATACTGTCCACTGCTGAGCACGGGCCTCTACAACTCTCTCTCTCTCTACAACTGAGAGGGTCTAGGCCTTAGTCCATCACGGTGGCCCAGTGCGTAATTATTTAAATTATAAAAAATGATTCTGATATGCCTATCATGGATAGGCTTACATTAAATTATTTTAAAGTGTAACATATTTAACACACAGTATTGAAACAAAACAATTTATTAAGAAACTGGACTCGTCAATCCGTTTCATCTCTATTTAAAACAAACTGTAATCCAACGGAAACCTTTCTTAACCAGACTAAATTAACCCAAGAAATATGGGACGAGACCAAACGTACCAGGACTCTTACAAGTCTATACATTGAGTACAATCCGTGTCGTATAAACCACCCAATTCGGAGCAATTTGAACTTACCCTCTGCAAGTGTATTAGAGTGGTGCCTACTTATTTAGTCCGACTCGTTCATTGTAGGGAGGCGCGAGGATAATACGTGAACGTAGTTCATTCGCTTTGGATCTGGTACAGTTTTGTTCAATTTTGGAGAAAGTACAGGCTTGTGTTCTTACGTGTAGTTTGTATTGCCTACAAGAATTAAGTATAACCGATAACTTTTTTTATTTATTTATTTAAGCACTTTAATAAATTATAAACCTATATAGAGTGACGCGCTGCAATGAAACTAAAACAAACAGGCCAACTTTTCTTAAGCTAGTGTGCGTGACAGCTTTGTCATACGCTATCGCTGCGTCATTCTGCGTATCCTTGTGTGTGCGCATAATGATACCAGTTATTACATGGTTTATATTAAAATGGGGAGAAAATTATATCCATGAAAAACAACAAAAAATAATTCACTCGAACTCATTTAGTGGACAATTGTTGGCCTCTATTTTTTTCGACGCGTTTGAAACGTTCAGTGTCTATCTAGGTATATAATTAATCAAAGTTTAAGCAAATAAATAATATCAAAATATTCTACACATTACACTCAAAATATCCATTAAGACATATGTGAAAATAAAAGGAGCATGGCCTACAATACTAACACAAAAACATCCTTAGTTTTTAGAGGAAACATCTATAAACGCCTGACCGCAAACACGACAATCAGTCAAAAGACCCAGTACTCTTAATCAATCAATCTCACCAACCCTGCTGTGTATCCAATTTGTACATTTGACTAGGCCCCACCCTACTTATTCAGCCACTTAAAGTGAGCTACCAAGCGTACGTATCTCTTTATCCAATTACGAATAACGGGAGAAAGGAAAAAAAGGAAAAAGAATGTTTCTTTTGCGTCCTTGAACATGAATTTTTACGCTGAGCGTTGCAAATCCCGTGAAATTTTGTATATGTTTTGTACGGCTTTTTATTTTTATTCCGAGAATGAAATTTGTGGCATGTATGCGGTGGCCTTGGACTAAAAAGCGAATGGTTATCGAAGATAAAGTAGAGACTACAAGCTTGATACTTTGTATTCTATTTAAACTTATTTCTGTATTCACAAATAATACTATGAGGACGCACAGTGCGCCCGAAGGCATAGTTGTGGCAAGTTCATATTTTTGTTTGGTCTTGTTCAGCTTTGTTGATCTAACAGCCAACTGAAGTCAAGTCACACACACATACATACTCACGCCTTTTATCCCCGAGAGGCAGAGGCGCAACTAGTGCACCCACTTTTCGCCGTGCGTATTCCGTCCCATGATGTGATAGGGGGCGAGCCTATCGCAATATCGGGCATAAAATCCAGATACTGAATAAAAAAACCCAATATCACTTTGCCTAGCCGTTGATCGAACCCGAGAGCTGAACATTGCAGTCGTACCGTAATACAAGCACGCTACCGAGGCAGTAAAGTCAATTCGTATCTCAGTATTAGCAAATCACAGCATACCTATGCCTATACACTGCGAAGGCTGGCAAAGAGAATCAGGCTTATTAACATAGCATTACTCCGTAATTTTATTTATTGCATTGAATGACAAGACGAGCAGGTCGTTCGCCTGATGGTAAGCGATACGACTACCCGTAAACAGCAGCAAAACCATCCAGCACCGTGACTTACAAAGTACTGTATGGCATTTCACTACGCTCGTCATCGTGAAACATAAGATGTTAAGTCTCATTATGTCTAGTAGTTACACTGGCTACAATGTCCTTCAAACCGAAACACAACAGTGCATGCACATTGCAGCTTGGCGGTTGAAATAGACATTGCGGTTGTACCCACCCAGACGGACTCTTACATATGAGAGACCTACCACCAGTAGCTAAGTGACGTTTGTTAATACGGGCCTATACGTGTCACGTCTCTCGAGTAACAAACACTATAGAATGGTGTGCAAGGTACAGTCAGCAGCATATTTAGCTAAACAAATTCGCATGCTCACGCCTTTTATCCCCGAAGGGGTAGGCAGAGGCGCACCTAGTGCACCCACTTTTCGCCAAGCGTATTCCGTCCCATGATGTGATAGGGGGCGAGCCTATCGCCATACCGGGCACAAATTCCAGACTCCGGGCTGATACTGAATAGAAAAATCCAATATCACTTTGCCCGACCCGGGGATCGAACCCGAGACCTCAGCCTTGCAGTCAATTCAAAATTTCAAATTGCCTACATACTTTTGTGTTCTTACTAATCTTTAATTCTTTTCACAATAATAAAATAAAAGATATTTACTTTACTTCAAACGAAGAAAAAAATTATTCAGTTTAACTTAACGCGTATATAGGCGATTTGAAATTTTGATTTTGTACAAATATTTATTCTGCTGACTGTACATGATATCAACGTTCTATGTAATTGGTATTATTTATGATTTCAAACGAGTCGAAAAAAAATAAAGGCCAACTGTTTCCTACTAAATGAGTTCAAGTGAATTATTTTTTGTTGTTTTTCATGCATATAATTTTCTCCCGTTTTAATAGAAACCATGTAATAACTGGTATCATTATGCGCGTACAGAAGGATACGCAGAAAGATGCAGCGATAGCGTATGACACAGCTGTCACGATTACTAGCTTAAGATAAAAAAAAAAATATTTAAGAAAAACAAAAACCCGACTGCGTCAATATCTGCCATCTTAATTGAATTCATTGAAGAACTGAAAAGATAGAAACAAGATTTTATTTTGAATATTTTATTATGGTTTTGAATAATCTTAGTTGACAGTGTTCACAAACGCTGTCGGAGGCATAACACGCTCACTTCTCATAATTTGATTGGTGATATAGGTAGAGCAACAAAATCTCGGAGTGAGCAGATGCCTCCGACTGCCGTAAGGGGCCTGTTTCACGTTTTTGTATTAAACAGTTAATATAATTTGATTACCATAATATATTTGACAGCATAGATTGGATTGAACTGGTGGTAGGTCTCTCGTATGCGAGGGGCCGTCTGCGTAGGTACCACCGCAATGTCTATTTCTACCGCCAAGTAGCAGTGTGCATGCACCGTTTTATTTCGGTTTAAAGGACATTGTAGCCACCGTAATTACTAGGCACTGAGACTTAACATCTAATGTCTCAGGATGACAAGCGCAGTGGAGTGCTACGCAGTACTTTGTACTTAAAAGTTCTTTGGGTGTTGCTGCTGTTTATGGGCGGTCGTATCGCTTACCATCAGGTGAGCGGCATGCTCGTCTCGTCATTCAGTAGCAATAAAAAAAAGTTTGACTTTTGTATTTGGTCGGCTTATACATTTCTGTGAAGAGTAGCTTTTATTAAAAGTCGTGAAATTGGTCCTTAATTAATTATTATTCTTCGCGTGAATCCGTTGTTTAATAATAAATTTCTAAGTAAAAATTATTTATAACTCACCTTTCTCGTTAACTTTTGCTTCAATAAATATTAAGATAAAACTATTTTACGTAAGACAATAAATTAAGTTTAACTTTAAACAACATCTGTCGCTTATTAATTAACCAAGTTTTAATTATTTTAAACTGTTGATTATAATTTTATACATGCTATTATTATAATCTATTGCTATCGTTTATTATTTTAATTCTCATTTGTATTCATTATAAACTATAATAAGTTCACGTAAAATGCCGACTTCAAAGGGTAGGCAGATCGTCAGCAAATGCAACTATTCGTCGAACTTTTCAGTTGTATGAGTTATAAGACAAAGTAAATTCGCCGATGTGAGATACAACTAAAAGGTCTCGGGGTCGATTAATTAACCAATGATTGTTTTTTTTTTATTTTTTTTTATGATATAGGGGGCAAACGAGCATACGGTTCACCTGATGGTAAGTGATCACCGCCGCCCATGAACATCTGTTACCTATGTTATCCGCGTATACGTACAGTCGGCCGCATAAGTAGCTGAACAAAGTCAAAATTATATATCGCCTATACGCGTTAAGTTTTTAAAACCTTTTCTTTATGTGAAATAAAATAAATCCTTTTCATTTTATTTTTCTGAAGAGTGTAAAAATATTGTTAAGAAAAAAAAGTCTATAGGCGATTTGAAGTTATGAATTTGTCCTCTATTTATGTGACTGACTGTGCATTATAATGCGTCTATTGATGTTTAGCCAAAAGTCCTGCATGGTACAGTCAGCCACAAAACTAGCTGAACAAATTATAACTTCAAAACGCTTCTGCACTCCAGTCGAAATATTATTTTTTCTTTATCTAAAATAAAGTTAAACCTGTAAATTTTATTTTAGTGAAGAAAAAACAATTGTTACTGACGCAAAAGTTTAAACGCGATTTGAAATTTTGAATTTGTTCAGTTACTTATGTGGCTGACTGTACATACCAGACGTCGTAGAAAAGATGCCTCTCTGGAATCGTCAACGCTAATAGCAAAAACATATGTATGGGAATACAATATCCTAGCAATAAATTGGTCAAAGGAAACAATAAATACAAAAAAAAACTGTAAAATTAATATAGAATAGAAACGTTTACAACTTGTCTAAACCATTCTGTTTATGAGCAGTCGAAGCCCTTGCAACAAAATGAGCGAATCACTCGACTCGTCACCCACACACACACACACACTCACCTCTTTTATCCCCGAAGGGGTAGGCAGAGGCGCAACTAGTGCACCCACTTTTCGCCGTGCGTATTCCGTCCCATGATGTGATAGGGGGCGAGCTTATCGCCATATCGAGCACAAATTCCAGACTCCGGGCTGATACTGAATTTAAAAAACCCAATATATCGTATACTCATAACTAATCGATAAAACTAATAACGTAAATTGCCGGTCGACATTATTTTGGGCTTCACTTCATTTACCATCAGGTGCAGTGAAGCCACTTTGTCAAGCCATCGATAATAATAAAAAAAAAAAAAATATATGCCAAAGACCAAAATAACGTTTTTCGTAAGGTAACGCTAAAATCATTAACGTTGTACCCATTAGAAGTAAATAAAGAGTAGTTTCACCTGGCCAAACTATTTGATCAGAGAAACGATGTCCAATGCGACACGCAAAGGAAATAAGTAATAGAGCCCTTAATTAACTTCATTTTGTGAATGTATCGAAGCATGCCCTCGGGAGCAACATGACGAGGAAAAATAAAACCACGACACGCATTTCTGAGATTTATAAATGCACTACGTGCTGCTCTCGGCTTCGCCCGCGTGGAAATCTTTTCCCGGTAAAAAGTCCCTAAAACACAATACGACTCCAGCGCCATCTATTTAAAGGATCGGATTTAAAATATCCATTATTTCCCATGAGTGCAATTTCCGGGACAATAAGTGACCTATATGTTATTTTTTTATTTATTTTTTTATTGCATTGAATGACGAGACTGGCATGCCGTTCGGCTGATGGTAAGTGATACGACCGCCCATAAACAGTAGTAACACCATATAGCACCTTGAGTTACAAAGTACTGTGTGGCATTACACTGCGCTCGTCATCCTGAGACATAAGATTTTAAATCTCATTATGTCCAGTAGTTACACTGGCTACAATGTCCTTCAAACCGAAACACAACAGTGCATTCACACTGCTGCTTGGCGGTAGAAATAGACATTTCGGTGGTACCCACCCAGACTAGGGTTGCCAACATTTTTTTGTCTGAATATAGTATTTTTTTTTGAAAAGCTGTAAAAAATATAGTATGCTTAAAAAAATATAGTATTTTACGGGAAGAATAAAAAAGTTATATTTTTAAATATTTTTTTTTATAAAAACTATATTTTTTTGAACTTCTTGCATTCTTTAACAATTTTTTGTCTTCAATAAAACTGGCATAAGCTTTATCGCAGTAAATTTTTAAATTAATATAAATCAAAAGCTCATTTTTTATTAATGATATACTTGCTCTGGTTTTTTTTGTTTTAGTCGTTGAAATGTCTTCTAGTTAAGCCAAAGAAACGAGACTAGACAATTCAATTTTATTTTATTAGTTTTAGTGTTGCAAAATATAAACATTGATCTATTGTACTGATATATAGTATTTTCGCGTACTATATATTTCTTCAACAGTATATAGTACGGAGTCCCGAAATACAGTACAATACTATATATTATAGTACGGTTGGCAACCCTAACCCAGACGGACCCTTACATATGAGAGACCTACCACCAGTAATAAATTCGTTCATTGGTTTCTGCGTTTACTTCTAACAAACATCCAAATATCCAAATATTTTCACAAACTTTAGTATTTATATTATTGTCAGATTATTGAATACACAGCCTTGGTGGCGTATATAGCGGGATATTACACCGCTTCAGGTTTCGGGTTCGAATCACGGGTCGGGCAGTGATATTGAGTTTTTCTGCTCAGTACTAGAGTCTGGAATTTGTATCCGATATGGCGATAGACGGAACACGTGGCGAAGAGTGGGTCATAGTTGCGCCTCTGCCTACCCCTTCGGGGATAAAGGCGTGTTGTATGTTTTGTTTTAATAGAATATAAGACTTAAAATATGAAGTACCTATTGTATAGTTGTAACCCGGACTAAATTTTAGACAGCATTTTCTCCGTTATATTATGAGCCTTATTAGAACCAGAGAATGAACCGATGTTTCCACAAGCCGCTAACGGTGTGCCAATAAATAATAACAATACAATTTCAATAATTGATGTTATTATTGAAACTTGGTTTAATCATTATTTTAAGTGCCCTTTTGTGGATAGTAATTAATATGGTTTAAGCCAATTTAATTTTGAAAATAGAACATTTGCTTTGTAATTAAGAAATAGTTTAACAGTAAAAAGGCCATGTCCCAAAAACGGGCCTAAAATTCTAACCAATACTGTTTATATATATATATTTGGATAGAACTCCTAGAAACTAGTCTGTTATAATAGTTCGTTTAATTTCATACTCCTCCGATTTTGAGATATAATATGTAATTTTATTTTGCTCGAAAACTACACTTAATATGAATGTTTTAAAAAAGTTAAGTGCTTATAAATGGAGAGGTCTAAAATAATATTTTTTAATAGGTCCAAGATGCATATTTTGCTCCTTTAATATCCCTAGTTTGAGCCTGGTTAGATTTTAAGGCCCAGCACCCATACAAAAAGCAGTTCAGACAGAGACATCTCCGTTATAATAATTATTATTGTTTAAAGTTATTTTAAATATATAAGCTTCCGTAATAGACTACACGAAAGGAAATACATATTTTTCAACACAAATGAAATTCTTCAAAAAGCAAGGACTTGTTACATAAGCCAGAAACACTGATGCATCCATGGTTTCACGACGTATAATTTTAAATGAAATAGATATTATAACCACTTTGCAACCGAAATATTTCGGTAAACCGATTTGCATATGGCGGCAGTAATGCAAACAAATAACATTATGCGAACCATACCAAATCCTGTATTAACCCATAGCATTCTCCAGCACAAAGGAGCCACGTGCCCGTATAACAGCTTGTGTTTCTAATGCAAATTCTGAACATCTGCCTAATATCTTGCAGTCCGCATAAACGGCACATTGTGTTGGTTTAATAAAAATATTTGCTTTCCGAGTTTAATATAGAGGTTCGTGGTATTCTTCTACCTCTGATTGTACTTATACACGATAGCCTAGTTGGAAATGGAACGGTCTGCCGAAATGATAGTCGGCAGGTTCAAAAGCCGAGGCACACACCTCAGACTTCTCATAGTTACGTGAGTATTGTCTATTATCATTCGCTTTAACGGTGAAGCATAACATCATTAGGAAACCTAGATACCTGTGAATTCTCCTAAAATAATTTCAAGGGTATGTAAAGTCGGCCAACCCGCACTAGGCCAGCGTGGTGGATTAAGGCTTAGAGGAGGCACGTGCCCAGCAGTGGGCTGTATATAATACAGGGCTGGTATTGTATACTGTTAGTTATAAATTTATTGTTGCTGTCGATTACCCGCTTAATTATCTATCGAGGGTAGTAGCTAATACGTAATCCTCCTAGCCAGTTTCGGCCACGGCGGCCAATCTCAACGGAGATCAGCCAGGTACGCAGGAGATATTATAGTGCACAAGTGTGTGCGCAACACACAGGTGCACTCGCTATTCCTTCACTCTCATAGTCCGGTGAGACGGCAATCCGACATGACCGGAGACAGATCAGGCGCAGGACCAACGGCTTTACGCTATTTTCGAGGCATGGGGGTATCACACCGCCACATCCACACACACACACACACACACACACACACGCACACACACACACTCACGCTTTTTATCCCCGAAGGGGTAGGCAGAGGCGCACCTAAGTGGACCCACTTTTCGCCGTGCGTATTTGATCTGTATACGCGGCGCGCTTGCCGTCCGGCGACAGTAATAAACTAGTGTTCGAGTACTACGGTTGTTTTATTACGCTCCATACATCTCACTGGCGACGAGGATGGGACTCGGTGCCGTGCTAGCACAGCGCGGGAATGGCGACGCCCACGAGCGCCCTCTCGCATACGCATCTCGTTCGCTCACCGCCAGCGAGCGAAACTATAGCCAAATACAAAAGGAGGCGACCGCTATTATATTTGGTGTTAAAAGGTTCCATCAGTATTTGTACGGTCGAAGTGAACCATTCGTCTTAAAAACCGACCACAGGCCGTTGGTTTCTATCTTTAATAATAAGACAGGTATACCGGTAACAACAGCGCTAAGGCTCCAGAGATATGCTATTACGTTATCGGCTTATAATTATGTAGTACATTATGTATCGGGTGGTAACAACGTAGTAGCCGATTATTTTTCACGCGCTCCCTTAAATTGCATGAATAAGTCGGAAGTGACCGACGATGACGTAGATATTGATACCTACACTGCACTTATGTTTTTAGATGAAACGTCGCCTGCCACTACCGTACGCGATATAAGGCAGGCAACGGAGCATGATACGGGGATTCAAAGAGTCATTAAGTATATGATAAAGGGCTGGCCTCGGAAAATTATTTGTAAAACTGTTTTACCCTATTTTCAGTGTAAGTCCGACTTGCAGTACGAAAACGGTTGCCTTTTAAGGGGACATAAAATAGTCATTCCGTCGATTCTAAGAAAAAAAATGTTATGTGAATTGCACGATACTCATTTAGGTATTATTAAAACTAAAAGCAACGCGCGAAGTAGAATGTGGTGGCCCGGGATTGACGGCGATATCGAGCGCTGGATTGGATCGTGTACAACATGCGTCAGCGTGCGCGCCGCGCCGCCGCGCGACCCTCCCGCGCCCTGGCCCGCTGCCGCGGGACCCTGGCAGCGTGTGCACATTGATTACATGACCGTGGGGCAAAGGGTATATCTCGTGCTTGTAGATTCTTACAGTAAATGGGTAGAATGTCTACACATGCATAATGGAACTTCAACTAAGGCCCTAATAACACAACTAAAGGGTATATTTTCAACTTTTGGTATACCAAACGTGTTGGTATCAGATAATGACGTCAAGATTAATTCTATCGAATTTAAAACGTTTTGCGCCTCCAATGGCATTAAATACATGACGTCACCCATTTATCATCCGCCCAGTAATGGTCAAGCCGAAAATTCGGTCAGGACATGTAAAAAAATGTTAAAGTGTATTCTAAAGGATAACCTACCACTGTATGAAATAAGTGAATTGTTGTTAGGTTATTTGTTTAACTACAGAAATACTGTGCACTGCACTACTGGTGAAACGCCAGCTAAGTTAATGTTTGGTAGAAATCTGCGATCCCGTCTTGATTTAATTGTACCATCAAATGATATTTGTGTTGATTCTTCTGGGGTGTTAGGAAAAAGGCAATTTTCGATCGGCGATGTCGTTTGGACTCGATGGTACAGTGCTCGGAAGGAAACTTGGCAGATGGGTATAATTAGAGATAAAGTAGGTAATAAAATGTACAACATATTTATTAAAAATTTAGATGTTTGCTGTATAAGACATGTGGACCAGATAATTAAATATACGGGTAATAATCAATCTACAATCACAAATACTGGTAATGAGGTGTCTCATCAGTTTCAATCGCCTGATGCACTAGTCCAGGACAGAAATCCCGTATTACCAGCAGCTTCCAGTGAGCAACACGCTCCACCTGTGGCAACTGAAACTGATGAAGCGCCAGTAGTACCAGATACGGAATGTGCCACAGATGATGGCGATGGGGAAATATGGCGCGATTGTGAGGCGACCGAGTGTGAGGGAAGGCCCGCTGTGGATACAGACGCGTCAGCACAGCCCGAGGTCATTGTGTCCCAAAGCGATCAGTCTCCAAATACAGTTGAGCACAATATTGACAAACAACCTTCACCCACACTCCCACGCCAGAAGCGTAATAGGAGAATCGTTGATTATAAACAATACTTTTAAAGGTTTTGATTATATGCCTAACTTGTTGTTTATTTTATATCGGAGCTTGAATTTTATTTATTATATTGTCACCAGGTTTCAAAATCTAAGTGTGAAGGAATGATCTGTATACGCGGCGCGCTTGCCGTCCGGCGACAGTAATAAACTAGTGTTCGAGTACTACGGTTGTTTTATTACGCTCCATACATCTCAGTATTCCATCCCATGACGTGATAAGGGGCGAGCCTATCGCCATATCGGGCACAAATTCCAGACTCCGGGCGGATACTGAAGAGAAAAATCCAATATCACTATGCTCGACCCGGAATCGAACCCGCGACCTCGGGATTGCAGTCGTACCGTATTACAACTACGCCACCGAGGCGACTGCCTCGGTGGCGTAGTTGACTACTGTTGGCCACTGACTAGTGGCCTGATTCCAAGTTTCTAATTAACTTTTTACTAGTTTAAAGTCAGAATTTGTAAGAATCTTGAATAGTATTTTGTATCAGAATTTAAAACGATGCTCCATAATATTATGCAAAAAAAACAAGTAAAGAAATATCATTGGGGTTTTAGAATTTAGGAATAAAGGTATTTTATAAATATTTTCTTTTTCGTCACGATGTAGATAGTGTATTAGTAAAAACTAAATCCCAGAAGTTTCTAGCTTATAAAAATATATCGGTCAGTTGACAAATAAAAATATTTAGTTTCGCAAACTTCATTCCAGCTGTAAAGAGGCTTGAAGAGGATGTTTTAAACTTTAAACTAATCTCAGTATAACTTAGAAGTTTGAACAAATTGGGAAATTTTAAATCTTTTTTAAAGCATTACACTAACTGGACATACAAACATTAATCTTTAAAATCCTAGAAGTGAAGAGATTCCGACAAAGTTTTCATCAGATGTTTGAAGTTTGGATGTTCGTTGGCCAATTATGTATAATAATTCTATTGAATGTTTTTCTTTATCTTCGGAGCGGCAAAGTGGCTTCACTGTACCTGATTTCAATTCAAATGAAGCCCTAAAAATTGTCGATTGGCAAGAAACAGAACATTCACGGATGGTCTGCACTAATTTCTTCTTCACGCTCTTCTTGAAGGGCCGTAAGTTGTAGGAAAGACGGAACACACATGCTGGCAAACTATTCTATATCTTAATGATTTTAATGCAATTCTTTATATTATAATTTTAATGGTGTGCCAATTCGTAGAGTGACCGAACTGCGTGATCTGGGAGTGCACTTAGATTACAAACTTATGTTTAGGACTCACATAGAAATAATTACGGATAAGGCTTATAAAATGCTTGGTTTCATATTAAGAATCTCCAAAGATTTCAAACAACCCTTGACATTGATACTATTGTATAATTCATTAGTTATCTCAATTCTGGAATATTGCTCAACGGTTTGGAATCCGGTTTATAAAGTTTTTATAGACTTAATTGAACGTATTCATAATAAATTCCTAAAGCACATGCGGAACAGATTCAATGAGAATAATTGTGTAATGTCAAAATTAAACTTCACACTTCATAATCGACGCGCCGTTAAGGATCAGATGCTCTTATATAAAATTATTAATAGTTTAACAGATTCAATACCTTTATTAAATAAAATTAATTTTAAGTGTCCGAGACTTGGAGCAAGGAATAAATGTCTTTTCTATAATCCTTATATGAGGACTAAGTACTGCAACAACAATTTTATTTCTCGTGCTTGCAAATCTTATAATGATACATTTTCCGATCTGGATATATTTAATTTAACCTTTAATCAGTTTAGAAAACGGGTAATGGAAACAGTTTGCAAGCAACGAGACTATTGATAAATTATGATGGCATTATATTATTTTTTGTTTGTTTTTAATTTTAATGTGTAGATTGTGAGGTGACTGCCTTCTGTGGCTGATTTGTTCAGACCGGCCAGGAGTAGGCATTCATTTCGATATTACAGGATTACAGGACGCTCCCTTGCCTCCTGAATTGTTGCTGTACCTATTTGCCTATCTAAATCTAAATTATAATGATTGTCTGTTTAGCAATAAGAGCGAATTTAATTGTGGAAACTTAATTGAGCCATGTACTACCTAATTTGTTTTATGTTATATTTTTCTTTATTTGCTTGTATGTTTCCCTTAAAAACCAATAAATAAATAAATAAATAAAATAAATTATACTTCGTATTAGACAAAAAAAATTTCATCATCAGCTATAAAATGTGCACTGCTGAACATAAGCCTCCCCTAAAAATTTCCAGACAATAATAAATCATATTAATCCTGGCTGTTTATTTCAGGAAAAGATCCGTGGGCTAGAATTCACAAATATAGAATAAGATTAATACTTCAGTTCTAACCCCAACTCCAGGCAGAGTTGATAAACTTATCAATGGTTGTTTAATCAGCCGTCTAATTGCTAATCTCGGAACAGCCTTAAGTGACGCTACGGCAAAATACTCAAAAACTAATGAACCGTTTCAATTGAAATTGGAAATTTAATCCGAAGTCAGCAAGCAACAGAAAGTCACGGAAGACGTTCAGATTAAACTGAGTCTTAATTTAATATCCTTTTAGCAGAAATAAGTCTGTTCTTGGAAAGAGATGCAATAGATTTAATTATCTTACTTGTAGCATTGTTGAAAGGTAATTTAAATGAGAGATAAAAATCTCAAAAGCTATTTTCATTTAAATAAGTAAAAATCGCTTTTGACAGGTCCATCTGGAAATCTTTAGAAGAGGCCTATGTTCAGCAGTGGACGTCATGTGGCTGATGATGATGATGAAGTACAAATCTGTAGATATTCCTTTTACAATACATGTCAAATAAAGGATGGCAAATATACCACGATTCAGTCTAATAGGCCATAACATTAATGCCCGATGTGATTGTCGCCTGGCATTACGTGAATCACTTTCTCAACTTCAGCTTTCTGATAAGAAACAGTAGCAAAATAAACATCTTATGATGTTACTGTATATTTTTTTTTATTCTAAATTTATTTACTCGTGGTAGGTCTCTCATAATAATATGTAAGAGTCCGTCTGGGTGGGTACCACCGCAATGTCTACTTCTACCGCCAAGCAGCAGTGTGCATGCACTGTTGTGTTTCGGTTTGCAGGACATTGTAGCCAGTGTAACTACTGGACATAATGAGACTTAACATCTTATGTCTCAGGATGACGAGCGCAGTGGAATGCCACACAGTACTTTGTAACTCAAGGTGCTGTATGGTGTTGCTACTGTTTATGGGCGGTCGTACTGCTTACCATCAGGCGAACGGCATGCTCGTCTCGTCATTCAATGCCATAAAAAAAATTTAAAAATCGGGGTTTTTATCCATATGGACATGTCAACCCCATCGGAGCTTATATTAAGACAAGCACAATATATGTAAACATATTATCTATATACAATAATGTACCTAAGTGCTATGGTTACACAAGTAAATAAAAAAAACTAATCAATATCAGTTGCCAGGAGGCACAATTTTTTTGCCAATTCAGTATGTGGTTTTGCTAAAATAGTTTGGACTATTCCAACATCTAATTAATTTATTTTAAATTCCCTAATCAATAGATCTCTTTCAGATTTCTTTTTTACACAATCCATCAGCAAATGTTGAACGTCTTCATACTGTATATTTAATTTCAAATATTATACTGAAGAGAATTCGTAATAACATTATTAATTTCGCTTTCGTGTCACCAATTTGTCCAGCGAAACAATTCGTAAGTCCTTTTGGGATTTCAAAATGAATGTCGTTGCTGGCTACTGACCTTTGGATTTGAGGTTACCGGTCAACAACCTTCCAAATCTATTCCTCCTCAGGACATATTCTTGTTTGAGGTAAAGCTATTTTTCGGACCTTTATTATAACATCCTGAGGCCATCTGTGACAAGTCTAAGTTGTGTAGGTACTCGAAATATACTTATGTACCTACATACAGATGAATGTATGAGGTGTAACACACTGACATATCCCAGCTACATTAGGAATTAGGCTCCATATGTTAGAGTTCGAGAAATAAATTGGACAAAATTCAAAACTTCAGACTGATACTGACCAGAAAAACCCAACATCACTTTGCTCGACCCGGGGATCGAACCTGAGAACTCAGCGTGAAAGTCCTACGGCGTACTCAATACAACTAAGCCCCCGAAGTGGTTAACTTGAATCTAAGCTATTTACTGTATAAACATCAAGGCTAGTTTCAAGAATCTGACAAAGACTATTAAAATTCCCCAATGGCAACAAGCGGGGCTAAAAGTCAGTGGCCTATTCATTAGAATAGTCCCGGATACAGACGGGAACTCTTAATTATCCGCCATCGAACGCGTTTCGTCTTACCCAAGTTATCCACTATAAGTTTTCGACCCAAGGGACGCGATACTTAAACTTTACAGAGGTAACCATGCATACTTTACAGTTTTGGGGACTGTTTTTGGTGATTTGGGCCATATTCACAGATTTCAATTTTATTTGACAGTTATCGTATTCAACAGCTTATGTAGATAGTACACATTTTATTACCATTTATTTGGGAGCATAGTTTAAAGTATGGCTTTTATATTTGGTCGGCTTATACATTTACTAGCATTTGCGCGCGGCTCCGTCCACGTTGAAAAGTTTTTTCCGGGATAAAAAGTAGCCTATAGCACTCAGGAGTAATGTAGCTTCCTATTAGTGAAAGAATTTTCAAAATCGGTCCAGTAGTTCCTGAGATTAGCGCGTTCAAACAAACAAACTCTTCAGCTTTATAATATTATATAGTATAGATGTGACGAGTAGCATTTATCAGCAAGCAGTGAAATCAGCCTTTACTTTAGTCAAATTAAGAAGGAGATATAAATTATGTATTTATTGACAATCGGTGAAGCAATGGTTTTGAACTTGAGCAAGATATGAATGACTGGCATAGTTTTTACTTACAGACAATCGCAGCGAAAACAGCGTGGACTAGTTGCGTCTCTGCCTACCCCATAGGGGATAATAAGGCGTTAGTCTCTCTCTCTCTCTGTCTCTCTCTCTCTGTCTCTCTCTCCTTCTCTATGTGTGTGTATGTGCGCATCTGTGTGCGCGTATGTGTGCGTGTGTATGTTTGTGCTAGTGTAGAGCTTTGTTTTAAATGTAGAAAATCAACATACCAACAAAGTCTAAAGTCAAAAAAACTGTAAATAGTCTTTTTCAAAGCTCTTTTAAATCATAATGAATATACCACCACTTCCAAACGTATTCTTACTGTAAGAAGAAGCGGTGCAAGGAACTCCCTCAGCAATATAATCAATCCGTGAGTCACTATTCTTCAAGTGAGGGTTCCAGTTGAAAACCAGCGCAAGGCACACCTTGCCTGGCATTTTATGCTGAACTGGATCCTTTTCGACAGTATCATGGGATGCACGTTGCCCACATGCGTTATGTAATATGTATTACCTTGTTTGTTAATTGTTAGTGTGCGTCCCAGTATATTGTGCCAATAAATGGTTCTTTCTTTCTTTCTTTCTTTTCAATACGATCTGTCCACCATACCACCATACCAGCCCTTTATTATATACTGCCCACTGCTGAGAATGGGCCTCCTCTACTACTGAGAGGGTTTAGGTCTTAGTCTACCACGCTGGCCTAGTGCGGGTTGGCAGACTTCACATACATTTGAAATTCTTATAAAGAACTTCTCAGATATGCAGGTTTCCTCACGATGTTTCCCTTCGCCGTTAAAGCGAGCGATAATTCACAAATAATACACACATAACTTTTTACAAAAGTCAGAGGTGCGTGACATTCGTCTCGGCAGTCCGTTTCACTCCCAACTAGGCTATCGCCACTCTTCCTGACGATCTGTCAAAATAATAAAAAATATATATACTATATGAAACATAGTATTTTTACTAATAATAAGACAATAATGTCTAATAGAAACACAAACATAATGGTACCAAAACAAAACAAAAAAATAATTTCTTTAAACAATAATAAAATGTAACGTCATATTGCGGAACATGCATTGAAACCAACCCTCAAGCCATCAACGACCTTATTCACAAACAAGAAAAAAATCATCAACCACGAGCCGGAGCAGATGAAACTAATCATATTATTCAAATAAGAGTCCTTGTAATCTAAATCTTGAAGGTTACACAATACCGCTAAAACGCCAACCGAAAAATTACTAAGAATATGAGAACTGGTCCTTCGTTAGGTATTCTTATTCATTCTAAGGGACCGGCCGAAAAGTTTCTGTACGGTCTGAATTTCAAACAGAGCACTTGTGCCCCGACGAGGTCGCGAATTATAATATAAATGCTTATTTTGGACGTTTGATTGCGTTTTGTTTAGCATGGTTTGGTTTACTTAGATTTAATAGTCTGTATTGCGGATTGACTGCCTCGGTGGCGTTGTTGTATGACTGCAATGCTGAGGTCTCGGGTTCGATCCCCGGGTCGGGCAAAGTGGTATTAGATGTTTCTATTCAGTATCAGCCAGGAATCTGGAATTTGTGCCTGATATGGCGATAGGCTCGCCTCTTATTACATCATGGGACGGAATACGCACGGCGAAAAGTGGATGCACTAGTGGCGCCTCTGCCTTCCACTTCGGAGATAAAAGGCGTGAATATGTGTGTGTGTGTATTGCGAAGGTCATATTATGCTGGATATGAATACGTAGAATAATTTAAGCTATACGATATCTACGCGCATTTAAAACGTTAGCTACGAATCTAGAAATTATATTTAAAACTCTTAATTAATAAATTTGATTTGTGGTATGTCTGCCATAAATCTTACCCTGAGACTTTTTCATCCGTAAAATAAAATATAATCTCAAATAGTTAAATTAAATAAGTGTTTAATGTTATAAATGTTGTATGTATTTTAAGTGATTTTAAATTTACCCACAGGAGTTTTTATGAAGTCTCAGAACTTTGTTGAAAAACTGATATTGCCCCTCTAAAGAAGTTTTAATTTTATGAAGACGACCGGCGCGCAATACGGTTTTTTAACATTTATGAGTCAACATTTTCTTCTTAACTAAAACTGTGTACGTTTTTGCAAGGAAAAAATCTGAATATAAAATTCTAAAAGCCTTTAGTTTTGAACCAGCAGACAGCAGTGGCAATCCCTTACCGTCAGATAATTGCACTGATTGCATGAAAGAGCTCTGTGTTTAAATAGCCAAGTTAGAAGCAATTAAATAAAAGCTTTTAAAAAGTTCCAACAAATTGTTTTGCGGTTCTAAATTCCAGATTTCATTAAGATAAATATTATTCATAGGTATGCAGTTGACAGATGGAAATCTACCTTTGTTAAAAGCATCATCGAGGCAAGATATATTAAGTATTGTACATTTTATGTATCACTAGTTGTTGTTCGCGGCTTCGCCCGCGTGAAGAGCCTCTCCCGCTACAAGAGTCCCCAAAACGGCAGCGCGTATATCTATTTGAAAATTCTGATGAAAATATGCATTATTTTCTACGGGAGCAGATTACCGGGATAAAAAGTAACCTATGTGTTAATCCAGGACATGGTCTACCCGTGTGCCAATTTTCATTCAAATCCGTTCAGCTGTTTCTGCGTTTACTTCAAACTAATATTTAAACATTTTCACATATTTCGCATTTATAATATTACTAGCTTTTGCACGCGGCTCCGCCCGCGTGGAAAAGTTTTTCCGAGATAAAAAGTAGCCTATAGCACTCAGGAGTAATGTAGCTTCCTATTAGTGAAAGAATTTTCAAAATCGGTCCAGTAGTTCCTGAGATTAGCGCGTTCAAACAAAAAAACTCTTCAGCTTTATAATATTAGTATAGATTTAGATAAGATAATACAGTAACATTACTCTCAAATTATTATGAGCTGACACACCAATGCGAAGTTCGCACACATACAAAATTAGAACATAAATCCATTAAACAACAGAAACTATATTTGCTTAAAGCCCAAATCCTAAAAAGACGTGTTTGTTAATATTCCGTGGCTGTACAACACGCTCCCTGCACTCACCAATTCACTAAACTCGATTGCCACACAAAGCATAATTTCATAAGACATGTACGAACATGTACAAATTTCGTGACACTGACAAAATAAAACATTTGCTTTCGTTTGTACTGCACAATTTGAAATTACGTTATGTTGAAGATGGAATTATGAATAGGTTTTAGTGGGACAAATGCACGTATTTGTTTTATAAATATTAAAACCGGGTTTTTTCAACTGTAGTTATCTTTTTGTCAGGGTCTTATAAAGCTGGACGCGCTCGCAGCACCTGGAGCACTCCAAGCTCTGCGAGCGGCCTAGCTTGATAAGAACCTGACAAAAAGATAACTACAGTTGAAAAAACGGGGCCTAAGACTGATTTAGGCGCAAAGTTAGAATTAATGAAAAACGTTTGGATAGATGATGAAAAATCTATTCGTGAGTTAGTTAAATAAAAGATAAACAATTAAAATGAAATGAAATTGGATTATCGAACTTAGAATACCAAAAACGTTTTCCAGTGGTGTTACAAACTACGCTTTAAAAATAACATGACAATATTAAAACGTATTTCTGTTTTTTTAATTTTAACCCAGCTTATAATAAATGTCTAATCACTGTTTTTATAAACCAGTTTACAATGGTTTTCCAATACTGGCACAGTCCACAATGGCACAGAGTGGGACGTTTCCAAGACAATATCACCTACAATCGGCAAGCGCGGTCTAGTTTTGCTGCAACTCTGTCCCATTCATTATTCATTCGTTCAATGAATGATTGATAATGGAACAATCGTTTGTAGTCCGCAACCCTTTCAAAACGTTAAGCCATTAGTACGATTTTTGCCCGTTCGAGGTAATTAGGCGGAACATGTAACTCTTTGATTGATCAAGCTAGAAATTTCAAGCATAGTTCGTTACATCGAACATTACGATTGTTAGCTTAATAAGATAAAAATATAGTATGTGAATGACTATTTGGCGTAAAGAATAAAAGTCAGTTGGGTAAGGAGATGTTTTAGGCACCTTATCTTATCAAAGAGTTCTAAGATTATATCGAGCGGGCATTGAGAAAATTTTCATACAAAAATTTAGAGCCTGTTCGTCAGTAACTCTACCGTGAAACAGCAAAACACCTATCTATACATATAAATAAAATTGGAGTGTCTGTTTGTAATATTGAAATAACCGTTTTGTACTACATGTATATGAATATATATACGGTACATACACCAAAATAACATTTTTTACAATTTTTGTCTGTCTGTCTGTCGGTCTGTCTGTCTGTTTGTTCCAGCTAATCTCTGAAATGGCTGGACCGATTTTGACAGGACTTTTATTGGCAGGTAGCTGATGTAATAAGGAGTAACTTAGGCTACTTTTTATCCCGGGAAAATATAAAGCGGGACTTTTATCCCGGGAAAACTCATTCACGCGGGCGGAGCCGCGGGCAACAGCTAGTGTTAAATATATTAGAACACATACTTTGACATGGTCGTAATGCGCAAATTGGCATAATTCCTTCCAAAATATTGTTTTATGTACAAAATTTGCGCATACCGATACGTCTTGTCACATTGATGTGTCAGATAAGACGATTTATCACCAATTGGTATTAACTTTGGGACGAAAAATTTGGGCCTGATGTCCAATGTATAACTATACTGTTTAATGTATTTGAAGCTTATCTAACTATACTAATATTATGAATGTGATTGTTTCGATGTGTTAGAAGTAAACGCAGTAAATGCTGAAAGGTTTTGGATGGAATTTGGCACACGGATAGACCTTAATCTGGATTAACATATAGTTCTCATTCCAGTAAATTGCTGCCGTAGGAAATATTTTATATTTTAATCAGATTTTTAAAGTATAATCTAGCTCTGGGGTCTACAAGATGGCGCTATGGATCGCTGATGTGGTTTATTGATTTTTGTAGCGGCAAAGGCTTTTTGCGCGAGCGAAGCCGCGAGTAAAACCTTGGCCATGATAAACCATGTTTGTATGGCCGGTAAAATTAGTTCTGAACCTACATTTTGTACGAAATTTTATTGTTATAGTACTGCATTGTACTCACAATTTTCTTTCTTGCCTTAAATTCACGCACGCAGAAACGATTTTGAAGTATTTAAAAAA
Source organism: Sphinx pinastri (assembly GCA_947568825.1). NCBI lineage: Eukaryota > Metazoa > Arthropoda > Insecta > Lepidoptera > Sphingidae > Sphinx > Sphinx pinastri. The sequence goes on along the minus strand of OX387636.1, from coordinate 10,813,740 downwards.
AAGGTTTGAGCTTATTTTATTAACCTGTAAGACAAATGACAAATGTAATTCTTTTTTAGTTATTAAATATTATCATGCATTTACATGATATAAGTTACAGCAATCATTGGCTCGGTGGCGTAGTTGTATTACGGTACGACTGCAATGCTGAGGTCTCGGGTTCGTTCCCGGGTCGGGCAAAGTGATATTGGATTTTTCTATTCAGTATCACCCTGGAGTCTGGAATTTGGGCCCGATATGGCGATAGGCTCGCCCCCTATCACATCATGGGACGGAATACGCACGGCGAAAAGTGGGTGCACTAGTTGCGCCTCTGCCTACCCTTTCGGGTATAATAGCGCTTTAACATAAGCTTAAAAATATTAATATTCAATATAAAAACTGTTCATAATCACCATTAGCCACATGAAGTCCACTGCTATTCATATCCAAATTTCCAGACGGACCTGTCAAAAGCGGCGTAATACCAGTGTGTTCCTGCAACCTTTATCAAGTCATCGGTTCATATGCAAGGCGGATAAACGATTTGATAAACAGCATTCACTATCGATTAACACATTCCTAGCCTCATACTAATAAAAATTGCGTAAAAATTCTAAATCTTTTGATAAAACAATCAAATCACCTGATTGCAGCGAAGCCTTTATTAAGGGACTTTAACAATGACCACATAAAAATTAACCTCTCCCCTAATGGAATCAAGTCGGACGCTTCCCGCAGGAAATGAATTAATAATTCTGCCCAGTTACGCCTCCGAAGGTTTTACGACACTTCGGGTCTTGTACAGAGATTTCTGGACTTGGAATTTATGTCTCAAGCATGACCAGTGAGCAGTCAGTATGGTATGGAATTTTCAGTATGGGTTTTATAAAATATGCCTTTCGCATTAATGTGGGTTTTATTATTGATTGATCACGAGCTTTTGCCCGCGGCTCCGCCCGCGTGAATGAGTTTTCCCGGGACAAAAGTCCTGCTTTATATTTCCCGGGATAAAAAGTAGCCTATGTGTTAAGCCAGGACATGATCTACCCGTGTGCCAAATTCCATCGAAATCCGTTCAGTAGTTTTAGCGTGAAAGAGTAACAAACATCCATACATCCATATTTACAAACTTTGATTAATTATATACCTAGACTTAGATAGACAATGAACGTTTCAAACGCGTCGAAACAAATAGAGCGAACTGCTCCCCACTAAATGAGTTCGAGTGAATTATTTTTTGTTGTTTTTCATGGATATAATTTTCTCCCCGTTTCAATAGAAACCATGTTGCGGCGTGAGGCGCCGCAGATAGATAGTTAGGAGATAGAAGAGAAACTCAGGGTTTTAGGTTCGTGGTACGAGCTTTATTTTGCACCTCCGCGTTACACTCGGTACGGTTTGCTGGTGGTATGCAAACGAGTCACTGGCCTGCGGAGACTCCGATTCAGGCGAACGGCACGACGCTGATGCACGTGGCTAGCTCCGGCGACAGCTCGCCGGGCAGATGGTAGCACGTGGTCTGCGCAGCGGTGGTGAGGTGGTCGGGGTTAGCACACCCGACTGCGATGGTAGTGGTGAGCACGTGGTCGGGGCCAGCACCCGCGACGACGATGGTGGTGTGCACGTGGCGGAGTCAGCACTCCGCACCGTGGAGAAGGCGGTCAGCACGTGGCTGGGATCGGGGGTCAGCACTCCCGACGCCAGCGGAGCATGGAGTCAGCACTCCACGCCGTACCATAGAAACCTGGAATCAGAATCCCAGCGGGTCGGAATGCAAGCTAGGCTTGCATTCCGCGCCAGTGACTCGTGATAGCTCACGAGCCCAGATGCACAGAATACCTGGAAGCGGTTAGTAGTCGTTGGCACACTCACCCCAGCGGGAACAACGATGTACGTGGCAACACGCAGTTAGTTGGTAGTGTTGCTACGGCGAAGAAGATTATAGAAAAAGGGCGCGCGTGACATTGCACGCTTATTTATACGAGCGCCGTTCAGACGTACGTCAAAACTAGTGACAGTTTAACCAGCCAATACGATACATTAACAGTTTCTATTGGTAGTTAAACTGACTTAAACGATAACGTTTACGAAGAGAGTTAACGTTCCTAGCAACGTTACAGTACCCCGCCGAAAAGACCAGGATTTTACTAATACCTGAATATAAGTAAAATCCGTCTGTCTACCTAGCATTCTTGTTATTTCACCCATTCATTCCATCTTCTAACATACATCTTTCTAACAAACTGTCTAGCATGAAAATATATGACCCGAGACCCTATCGAACAGAAAGTACTTTATAGTATTCAAAGACTCTCCTAAAACAACAAAAAGAATAATTGTACAGACTACAATATTCAAAATACCAAGTAGAAGATGTTATTAATATGGCAAGAGATATATTATGTATGTTGCACAGTTGTAGTGTAGTGAAGTTAATTAGTTAAATGTTTGTATAAGTTATAGAAATATAATTTAGTTAAGTGTATAATTTAGTTTATTAGTAAAAAATATAGGTTGTTAAATAAGAGTTTAATAATTTAAATTGTATATAAGACTTGTAGAATGTATAGTTTAACATTTATAATTAGTAAGTTTCAAGTCTTTGATATGCCAGGTACCAAGTGGATTGCCATTCATATCAGCTAAATCATACACTAGAGGTGATTTTTTACAAATAATTTTACATTTAATAAATTTAGGAGCAAGTTTTTTACTAAAATGTTTATCTTTATCACTTTGATAAAACGTTTTTCTCCAAACTACATCACCAACATTAAATTCTGCAGATTTCTTTCGCAAGTTATAGTTAGCACTATTCCTCTTATGAGCTTGCAAAAGTAAAGACTGTACTTTGTTAAATATATTAGATAGTACGCCTAAGTTTTCAGCATAATGATCTCTAGGTATGTAAACAATGTCCTGATCCACGTTAGTGTCTAAGTAGTGTGAACCACAAGTAACTAGTTCACGACCATGCACTAGGAATGAGGGAGTGTAGCCAGTCACCTCATTAACAGAGTTGTTAATAGCAAACTGTATTTTGGGAATCAAGAGATCCCATACTCGCTGATCATTTTCAATGAAGGTGGAAATAGCGGTCATGATAGTTTTGTTATAGCGTTCGACAGTGTTTACATGAGGAGTATATTTAGGTGTATAGTGTATGTTAGGAACTTTGTACTTTTCTAACATCTGTTTTAAAGTGGAGCTAATAAATTGCCTTCCATTATCCATAAGAATGGTTGATGGAATGCCATGTACAAGGAAAACATTTTCTTCTAGGATTTTAGTTATAATTTCCGCGGTAGCGCGTTTTAAGGGAAAAAGTAAACAATATTTAGAAAAACAACAAGTCACAACAAAAATATAACAATTTTGCTTTCTAGTACAAGGTAGAGGTCCAATAAGATCTATACTTAACATTTGAAATGGTCTGGAACATGACTTAGGTCTGCCCATTTCACCCAAAGTGGAGTGGTTTTGATGTTTTGGCTTGCATTCCGCGCCAGTGACTCGTGATAGCTCACGAGCCCAGATGCACAGAATACCTGGAAGCGGTTAGTAGTCGTTGGCACACTCACCCCAGCGGGAACAACGATGTACGTGGCAACACGCAGTTAGTTGGTAGTGTTGCTACGGCGAAGAAGATTATAGAAAAAGGGCGCGCGTGACATTGCACGCTTATTTATACGAGCGCCGTTCAGACGTACGTCAAAACTAGTGACAGTTTAACCAGCCAATACGATACATTAACAGTTTCTATTGGTAGCTAAACTGACTTAAACGATAACGTTTACGAAGAGAGTTAACGTTCCTAGCAACGTTACAATGTAATAACTGGTATCATTATGCGCGCACACAAGGATACGCAGAATGATCCAGCGATAGCGTATGAGTTTTCTTAAGCTAATATGCGCTGTCACGCATACTAGCTTCAGAAAAGTTGGCCCGTTTGTTTTAGTTTCATTGCAGGGCGTCACTCTATCAAGGTATATAATTAATCAAACCTTACAAACTTTGGCGTTTATAATAATAATAGGATTTGCAGTATATTACTTTTGTATTGATAAGGTTTATTAGTGGCTTGTATAATCATCCAAATATCTTGAATATATGGCATTTTCCACTAGGAGTAAAAAAACGGTATCTACCAATTAGAATATAAACTAATATATTGTTTTATTATTTATAGTTATATTGGAAAATAGGATCGTGCTGATAGATCAAATACAAAATCGATTATAATGACTGCGCGCTGTCCATCTTCATGATTTTTTTATAACTTATAGTAAACCTTCTTAACTGGTCAGTGAATATGAAGGCTGCAAAGTCTCCGAAACATCGGGAGTGAAAATTATATAAATTTATCGTAAATGTCCGTTTTATATTTAATTTCATTAATTCCTGTAAACATGAGAAATCATTATGCTGTCTTACGTATGGACGACTCGTACAGTACCTGTGATGCATTATCTAACATAGGTGCTGATAAGTGATCAACACACACATTCACGCATTTTATCTCCGAAAGGATAGGCAGAGGCGCAACTAATGCACCCACTTTTCGCTGTGCGTATTCCGTCCCATGATGTGATGGGGGCGAGCCTCTCGCCATAACGGGCACAATTGCCAGACGCCGGGCTGATATTGAATAGAAAAATCCAATATCACTTTGCCCGACCTGGGGATCGAACCCGAGACCTCAGCATTGCATCGTGCCGTAATACAGCTACGCCACTGAGGCAACCATTTAATCACTAAGTAATAAATTGATCACATAAATTTGATGGTCCAGATGGTGCCTGAGCTATCGTTTCGTAATCACATTATTGATATTTGTAAAAAATCTTTTCGAAATCTAGGCTTTATCCTGAGACATTGCAAAAATATATACGGTACTTTAGTAATCAAAATTTTATTCAATGCGTTAGTTCGTAGTCGGCTCGAAACGAACGCTATAATTTGGAGTCCACATGAGACAAAATATAAATTAATGGTAGAAAAAATTCAAAATAAATTCACCCGCTTTCTATATTTTAAAGAATATGGTGTGTACCCTTACTACCCTCTGATGTACCCCAGCCTTTTCGTCTTGGGCATGGTAGGGTACTGCAGGTTGGAAGTGAGGAGGGATGTTGCGCTCGTCATGTTGGTGTTCAGAGTGTGGCGTGGATGGCTGCACCAGCCGGAGGTGCTGTCCGCGCTGCAGCTGTGCGTGCCCAGCGGCCGCGTCACCACTCGGCGTCTCCCGCCGCTGTTCCACCTCCGAACACCACGAACAAATATGCTCAGGTTTGCGCCTTTGTCGCGGGCCATACGATTGCTCAATACTATTTCCGAGAACGTTGATATATTTATCTGCAACCTGCAGGAATTCACAGAAGTGGCCTACAGGTGTATTGAGGTCAATAGCAAATAACTTTGTACAACACCGCTTTAGTATATCTGTAATGGTTTTGTATATATGTATAAATAAATAAATAAATAAATAAATAAATAAATTAATCATGAAACTGATTCATGCATCATTAAATTAAATTATTGATCTTTAACTTTTTTTTTTCTTTTTTTTTTATTGCATTGAAGGACGAGACGAGCATGCCGTTCGCCTGATGGTAAGCGATACGACCACCCATAAACAGTAGTAACACCATCCAGCACCTTGAGTTACAAAGTACTGTGTGGCATTCCACTGCGCTCGTCATCCTGAGACATAAGATGTTAAGTCTCATTATGTCCAGTAGTTATACTGGCTACAAGCTTGCAGAACAACTCTTGTACATTAACAACAGTGTGTTAAATGAAGGCGTGAAACAAGCCGTTGTATAATAAAAGTAACAAATAGCACTTAAACCAGGAACACTAGATTTATTCTCCCGTTTCCCAGTTTTACAATCACTGTAGTCGTAACAGCTTGCCGACGCGTTGAGAAGATTGATTCGCTAGACGGTCATAAGGCATTGCTTGTAACTGCATCTACGTTGAATAAATCATGAACAATTTTATGAAGAGAAATATGACTTTTATGAGATGGATTTTAAAATAAGCAGATACAAGTATTGAATCTTAAGGGACATCTTTAAAAATTCCTTTTAGCAGAGAAAAAAAAATGATATTGATATATTTATGATATTTTAAAAAGGGAATGACAGTAATAAAATAATCATGAAATGCAAGAATCCAAGAGGGTGAATATGATCGTTTTTTTATATATCAACTAGTTTTGGCCCGTGGCTTCGCCCGCACGAAAGGTATTTCCTGGATAAAACTCCCGCTATACATTTTCCCGGACCGAATTGTAATTTTAAATCTAAACCATTCTCGAATCCACCTGAATACATACAAAAAAATACATTAAAATTGGTCCAGCCGTTTAGGAGGAGTTCAGTGACATACACACGCACAGAAGAATTTTAATATAAAGATGATGTGATCAGATTTTTTTACACAATGTACGTAATGTGTAAATAACAGGTCATTTAGTGTTGATCAGGTAAACACTGTTTCAGTCATTATACGTTGATACTATTACTTTTCAAAGTAAAGATAATAAAAAAACAACGGGTTGCACTCCGGGAGTGCTGGCAGAAGTGAAAACTTGAACATTAACGTTGTGCATTTTTTAATATTTTGGAATGGTTAAGGAATAATTTTGCACGAATTGCTTTATTGATCAGTATAAAAGTACTAGCATTTATGTGATTAAATACAATATTTATTTATTGCGTTATCGTACACAAAATTGACAACCTCCGTCTTACCCACAGAAAAAAGAAAACAGGTCTTACCATAGCACACAGATATATATTATTAATTTTCGATCAGGTCACGTGTCCTGACGCGAGTTTAACATTTTATACCCATCCCAAGAAAAGTGCTCAAAAAGTTTTAACTTAAAAAAAACGATTTTATCACAATGTTTTTAAAGCTTATTTTGTTAAAACACTGTCTGATTTATCTTGCCAATAACCCAATTTTGCCGAGTCTAGCAAACCTAGCTAATTAAATAGTCTTACAGACAATCGACCCCAATTTGGCCTTCAACAATACATGAAAGCAACGTAACAATAAACTAAGACATCGGTTCAAAGAAAACTAAGGATGAATGGACCGCAAAAATTGCTTGCGTCAAATCAATTTCTTTACCGAACCTCAATACAAGGGGCGATTCGTACAAAATTCAACAAAGCATTACTTGCGTAATGGGGCCGAAGGTTTTGTTAAAAAAAATTCAAAGCTGTTTCGTGATGTGAAATAGGCCGCTTTGAAACGCTCCGAACAAATTCTGTTTAAAATAAGGTAAAATCTACAGCTAATAATGAAAGAACGGTCAAGTGTGACAGCTAACGATCTACTAAGGATTTGTATCGTTAAATATTAACGTAATACACAATTCTCTTTCATTAGTTTGTGTGTGTGTTAATCTTTTCATATTCAAGCGCAAATGATAATTCTACAAGGCATTTGATTTTTTTTATGGCATTGAATGACGAGACGAGCATGCCGTTCGCCTAATATAAACAGTAGTAACATAAATAAATAGTAGCAACACCGTCCAGCACCTTGACTTACAAAGTACTGTGTGTCATTCCACTGCACTAGTCATCCTGAGACATAAGATGTTAAGTTTCATTATGTCCAGTAATTACACTGGCTACAATGTCCTTCTAATCGAAACACAACAGTGCATGCCACACTGCTGCTTGGCGGTAGAAATAGACATTGGGGTAGTACCCACCCAGACGGACTCTTACATATGAGAGACCTACCACCAGTATTTATATTTAATTTTTGCCATAAACCATGTTATCTACCTTCAGAATATTAAGGTCGTTGGTCAAACATAAGCAGTTTTTATTTAGATACATTTTCAAGTAGATCACCTAAAGCTGAGTAAGGTAATAAGTACTTAGAAATTATAATATTGTATTTTTTTATAATATTACATTCAACTTAATTCTCAAATTATTCTTAACAACAGTACCTACACGTTGGCCATGCGAAAAGTTCAGAAGTCGAGAGTTTTTGTTTGAAATACGGAACCTTAAAGTCGGCAAGAAGTAAAAATATTTTAAGAATGACGTCTTACTAATGGACGTAATTGTTTATTTATTATCTAGCAAACCAAATTGGGGCTTTAGAGAGATGATTGATATACATGTAATGGACAGAGACATTACACCTTTAATATCGCTGTTATTAAAAATTTAATTAGAATGATTATGTACAATAGAACAGACCAGAAGCTGTAGATTGACTTGTGAAAATGCTAGTAAGCAAAAAAGTAAGCATGGTCTTATGTTAACTACATATTACAATGATTGCCTAACCCAGACTTGGATATGATTTTAAAACTGAACAGTAAGTATGGATAATAATAATACCAGCCCTGTATTAGATACTGCGCACTGCTGATCACAGGCCTCCTCTACTACTGATAGGGTTTAGGCTCCTCACTAAGCCCACGCTGGCCTAATGTAGGTTGGCAGACTTCACATGCCCTCGAACTTCTTCTAGAGAATCTTTAGGTAGGTAGGTTTCCTCACAATGTTTTCCTTCACTGTTAAAGCGAAAGATAATTAATAATTATTAATAAACTAGCTTTTACCCGCGGCTTCGCCACACAAAAGGTTTTTTCCTGGAAAAAGTCCCGCTATACATTTTCCCGGACCGAATTGTATTTCTAAACCATTCTTGAATCCACGTGAAGACACACACAAATAAGTATATAAGTCACTTTATATACAAACTATACATTTTGTAACAGTATCCGTTATAATTGTAAGTACCAGGCGACAATAAACTGATACAGATCGAGAGATCTTGCAATATTATGGTCGGTCAGGGACATTTTGGTACAAAACGCCTTATCGTCCAGTATAAGTAGATCCCCGACTTTTGTAAGAAAGGCACTCGCAGTCACAATAGAACATATAAATTATTTCACTACTATATTATGCATGTATTATACATATAAACCTTGCTCTTGAATCACTCTATTTATTATAAAAAAAACCACATCAAAATCCGTTGCGTAGTTTTAAAGATCTAAGCATGCATATTAGGAACATAGGGACAGACAAGATGTTAAGATAATACACATATCTTCGTTAGTTATAAATGAGTGCCTTGGGTTTTGACTTTTGAACCTGCGTACATTGGCGCTGCAAACTGTTCCATTCCCAAGCAGGCTATCGTACACTTTGGAAAATGTATGCAAGAATAAAAAAAATATTTTGATGCAATTCAATAAAGCAGTAAGTGAACTAGCGCAGTACTCCTCCTCAGATATATCAGGTCTGGATTTACAAGATGGTGTAAGAGAGGGACGTCCACCTGCAAGGTGGACAGATGACCCTGTAAAGGTCACAGGAACCCGCTGGATGCAGGCTGCTTCCTGCTGCCGGAACAGGTTGACTTGGTAATTTTTGGGGGAGGCCTATGTTCAGCAGTAGACTTCCAAGGGCTGAAGAAGAAGTAATAAAGTGATTTGGGTTACATTCAGTAGTTACTTTCTGGAAAATAATTAAGAGTGATCTTTAATTTCATATATCTAGGATTCAGCGATATTAAAAAGCTACAATGAAGTAGTATGAAATTATTTAATCCAAAAAAATCCTCTATAAAGAACAATTTGATTAGCATTCAATTTTCAAATAGTCCAAAATAATCTTTCGCAAAAACTATCCAATTTGGAACTCCTTTATAGACTCACAAATAACCTATTTTCGATGGCATAAAAAATTCAATTCCCTCATTTTATAATTGGAAATGGGTTTCACGTTACTTTTCTTTTGTTAGAGAATTAATTGAATGCTGAATGCATTTTCAATTTACCCTTCCGCAATATGAAGTGAAACGAGTGTTTGAGATGTTTATTTTCAATTAAATTGTCATTAATTTAAATTGGTAATACTTTGTGCGGAATTTACTTTGTTTTGTCTTTGATGTTTTGAATCAAAATTAATTTATTTTAATTTAGTCACTTCAAATGCTTTCCAGTTTATAATTTCGTTGGTGATCAGCAGTATTTTGGTGTAATTTAAGTTTATTTTCGTCCTGTGCGAAAGTTACACACTTCATAATATAATTATATAAGTTTTTTTTTTCATTATTAAAATTAATATCGTTTCTTCTTTTTTAAAGCAAACTAGAGGTAAAAATATATTTACAAGGATTAAACTGGCCTATTATTCTGAAATAACTTTTATTATAAAATGTTCAGACGGAGCAATTATGAAATATTTGAAGGTATATTCTATTTCATATTGGAGCCTCAACAATTTTCTAAGACGGTAATGTCGGGCTTTGATTAATATCATACATACATACATACATACTCAAGTCACTCACTCACGGTCTTGATTAACATCCAGACCCGATATTCGGTTTCCTAGTCAGAGAAAATATAAATGAGATTTCCTTTCATATCTACTTTTTTATTAATTTTAGGTAACCAAGGTTGTTGAACTTTGGGGTCACCAATGTAGAGCTTGTGTGTATGGGAGTGTGTGAGCTCTAGCTTGAAGAAAGTAAAACTCCAGAGATGGCACTTGTAAAGGTTTATATTGAAAACTTCAGAGTACGTATATACAGCGGAATACTTAGATGGTAACAGTATTAAATTAGTAGACGTAATTAATAAATAAAGGCGTACATCGCTTATATATGGGAGGCATGGTGTGACACAGCGTTCCCGCACAACCACGTATGTGCACTTACATAGCTGCGCCAGTGTGTTTGTAAGGACAAAGGTCAGTAACCTCAGCCAAAAATAAAAGGATTTACAGATACCCGAGAAAAGTTTACAATTGTCCAACAAATTAATGGCACGAGTTTCATAATTTAACAAATTAGTGAATTCGAATAAATTCATTCACTTTACAAAGCAATTACGGTAATAACGCATTAGTTAATGAATTATAATACTAATTGCGTCATTACTTCCGTTGATTTTGCTTTAAAAATAGTTTTTCTTTTCATTAAAAAAGGTATATTATTTTTTTGTTGTATTTAATTACATTACTAAAATATTATCCAGTGTAATAAATAGCATTATAGGGGGCGTGCACGAACTATAGGTGGCAGCACAAAACCGACACAAGAGCCATATGTGGATAAAAAAATAAACTTTTTAGAACAATAATTTATTTACATATTCTTTTAATAAGACAAAAATTGAAAAATATGGATTCCGGCCGAATATCATTGATACCCAGCGTGGCCAGAATATCCTTTTTTTTATGGAAGCTAGTTATTTTGATGTCATTAAAGCAAAATTATGAGGTTATGTCCCCTTAATTACAGATTTGTTTGTATTGATTATTATTTTCAAAACTTACTTATTTTTATAAATTAAGTAATGAGACATTTCTAAATGCGTTTGGAACTCATACTTATGTATGTTTTATACAGCTTTTATTATTTTTGACATTTTAATATAACCATGGAATCTAGTACTTAAGATACTATTCTTGGGAACATAGTAGAATTTTACACCATTTGATTTGTTATTTTTATGTTTTGGAACAACCAGATACACAGCAATACATTATCAACAAATTAAATGTTATTTATCATCCTTTTAATATGAATATTTAACGTCAATGCCAAGTATCGATGGGATGAAAAAGAGTCAGATTGCGCCACCAGATAGCAGAGCTTACGACGTGCACGTTCCCTATAGATAAATAAAAAGTGTTTTTCCATGTTTGAATCTTGTTAGTCTCTCGAGGAAAGAAGTTTTGAAGGTTGTTCGTAGTTAACCAATCTAAGATATCCTGAAATAGAATCGTAACATGTATAATAATAATAATACCAGCCCTACAATAATATAGGTATAACAATATAGTCGGCACTATATAAATAGTGCCCACTGCTGAGCACGGGCCTCCTCTACTACTGAGAGGGTTTAGGCCTTATTAGTCCACCACGCTGGCCTAGTGCGGGTTGGCAGACTTCACATGCCTTCGAAATTCTTATAGAGAATTTCTCAGGTATGGAGGTTTCCTACATGTAATCGCTTTCTCTCACACACACGCACTCACAAGCGCGCTCGCACACATATTTTTGTGTTAATGTTTTGTAATTTTTTATTCATTATATTTTAATGTGATCACCCGCGACCCTAGCCTAGCTTGAGTGCGGTTAACTGGTCAATATGAAAATAATAAATATTATTTTATATAAATGATACACATGCCTCGGTGACGTAGTTGTATTACGGTACGACTACAAAGCTGAGGTCTCGGGTGCGATATCCGGGTCGGGCAAAGTGATATTGGGTTGTTCTATTCAGTATCAGCTCGGAGTCTGAAATTTGTGCCCGATATGGCGATAGGCTCTCCCCCTATCACATCATGGGACAGAATACGCACGGCGAAAAGTGGGTGCACTAGTTGCGCTTCTGTCTACCCCTTCGGGGATAATAGGTGTGAGAGTGTGTGTGTGTGTGTGTGTAAATGATACAAGTTAAATTATTTTTGGTGGCTATAAAAAATATTTAAAAATGTACTTATTCTTGACGTCATATTGATGTACCTACCTACTATTTTTAATTGTTTTTATTGCATTTGAATGACGCAATGATCATTCACCTAATGGTAAGTCATATGACCGTCCATAAACAGCAGCAACACCATCAAGAACTTTGAATTACAAAGTACTTTGTCGCATTCTACTGCTCTCATCACAGACACATAAGATGTCTGATAATATTTTCTGATATCAATAAATAACTTTCCAAATTACTGGCCACATGAAGTTGTAGCTTTTAATTAAAAACACTTATAAAATATATATTTTTCCTTTCAGTATTCCAAATCCACGAATTTGAATATGTGAAATGGATTCTTAGAACTCGTATCTTCCTCGTGTAGAAACGCAAAATAATTCAAATTAGCACTTAAAACATTGCAAAAGAAATGGATGAATTTTGTATTTAAGCAAAATTCCTTGTTTAAATTCATGAGACGAAATCTGTGTTTTAAGAATTGCTGACTCGCCCGAACCAAATATTTTATTTACTAAAAGACATAAAGTTGGAGAAAGTGACTTTGGGTTCAAATGCTGTAAGCGGTACGTGGTTCGTGGTACGTGATTTGCTTAAGTGCTGACTTAGACATTTGAATATAGAATATGGATGTAGAAACAAAAACAAATCTACAAAATATAAAAATATTTTGCGATGATAATTTTCTGATAATGGATGGAGCCAATTTTTTTTATTTGGCGAACATGTCTGAACTACACTGTAATTAACATTAATTGTAGTGTAGTTACTTTTTTGTAATAGGAACAAACATCTATCAGTTTTTATGATGGTAGAATAATACAAAAATTAAGTCGACCAAAGGAAACTTTAGCCATCAAAAACAAAATTTGTAAAAAAAATATCTTTATACAATGCCTGCTTGGTTACTGAAAATTCAGGCTTCTAGTTTTATCCACAACGAAGTTATAGGGGGTAGAAAATGGCCTGAACTGCTTCGAGAAAACGATATATTGAGGTCTTTCAAGTCGCTATACATGGAATTATAATAAAGAAAACATAACAAAAAAGAACAACTGAAATCAGATCAACAGACACAACGGAAGTGACGTTAAAAATTGCAGACTTGTAATGGAAAAATGTAAATGACGTAAACGATGCAGGAACGATTCCGGATGATAAAATATTCAAGAGACAGGATTTACATCAGATGGATTGGGGATTTTTAATACACGTATTTGATTTTTATTTATTTATTTAATTTTGACACACCAACAGCATATGCATTAACAAAAATACAGGAAATGACAATATCGTTTACATTTCTGATGCACATGCCTATTGAAGGTACAGCATTCAATTCATTTGATAAGAGATTTATGAAATAAAATAATTTATGTTTAATCAAATATACGGACAAGTAAATTAACAGATGTTTTATACCGAACTGACCATCCTTCAGCACCTATTGTAACATGTTATGTATTTGTAATATAATAGTATCAGCCCGGAGTTTGGAATTTGTGCCCGATATGACAATAGGCTTGCCCCCCATCACATCGTGCGATGGAACATACATGGTGAAAAGTGGGTGTCCTTGTTGTACATCTGCCTACCACTTTGGGGATAGAGGCGTGATGTATGTAGTGATATAACAACTTATTATGTAAGTACTCAATTCTTTATTTTGGGTACAACCAGAAATAGCTAATATTTCCGATACGGCACGAGGGAAACAAACAATTACACATACACACACACACACTCACGCCTTTTATCCCCGAAGGGGTAGGCAGAGGCGACACTAGTGCACCCACTTTTCGCCGTGCGTAATCCGTCCCATGATGTGATAGGGGGCGAGCCTATCGGGCAAAATTCTTGAACAGAATTAAAAGACATTACAAGACATCGAATCGAAGTGTTGTTAAACCAATGTGAGGTAAATGGTTACAAGCTGATCCCAGATGAGTTGGGGCCAGTTACTCATGCGCTGTCACTCGGGCCATTACACAAAGCATTCTGGGATCACGCACAGTGGACCAATACTATGCATCTAATGGCTCGGAACATGTTGCTGATATAAATCACATGATAGGTATAAAATATATTATTAAGTTGGGTTCCAAAATATAGAATCGTAATAAAGCAATCAATAGTTTGTGTAATATGACATTTAATAACGCGTCTTTTACCACGCAGTACTTTGTAATACCAAGTTCTGTTATATTATGGTGATGCTACTATTTATGGGTGGCCGTATTGCCTACCACAAGGCGAACGGCATGCTTGTTTCGTTATTTAACTGCAATAAAAAACTTAGGAACGTAAGTTATTTTCATCTATAGGCGTTTGCCATGCAACCAGCCCTGTGTTGTATACTGCCCACTGCTGAGCACGGGCCTCCTTTACTACTGAGAGGGTTTCAACCTTAGTCTACCACGCTGGCCTAGTGTGGGTTGGCAGACTTCATATAGCCTTCGCCGTTATAGGCGATAATCCCATTGTAATTTGGAGTCAATACACTAGTGATAGCAAAGTGATATTGGATTTTTCTATTCAGTATCAGCCCGGAGTCTGGAATTTGTGCCCGGTATGACGATAGGCTCGCCCCCTATCACATATTGGGACGGCATACGCTTGGCGAAAAGTGGGTGCACTAGTTGCGCCTCTGCCTACCCCTTCGGGGATAAAAGGCGTGAGCATGCGTAATACACTAGTTGAAAACATGTTGCCCACAAAAGAGAGTGAATATACTTATAGGGAGAATTTGACATAAATAAGTGCTAAGACTGGTGGTAGGGCTCTCATATATAAGAGTCCGTCTGGGTGGGTACCACCGCAATGTCTATTTCTACCGCCAAGCAGCAGTGTGCATGCATTGTTGTGTTTCCGTTTGAAGGACATTGTAGCCAATGTAACTACTTTTTTTTTTTTTTTTTTTTTTTTTTTTCGCGGAGAAAGTGACTTATTACTACCGCCCAGCCTTCAAGGGGGGCGACTGAGCGGTTATGTTGGGTTCACCGTGCCTTACGACCCGGCGTTGAGCCGCCCGGAGAGATGTAACCATCGGGCGACCGCCGGGCCGAGTCCCTAACCTATGTACAACGCACGGCATACCAACTAAAACTCCACGGTGGCCATCTTCGGCGCATTAGGGACGGCTGTGGGCTTCCTCTGACGGAAGTGTCTAAGTTGTCGTCCGCAGCCGCCCCTGCGCGGTGCCGCCTAGTGCGGCCCGTCTCCTGTTTGGGGGGGGCTCAGAAGCCCCCACACACCGAAGGACGCTCTCAGCGTCAACGGCAGCGTGAGGCCTACCAGCCACGCTGTCGTCCATCACAGGGATCGCAACAATGTGCCACTAAGAACACAAAATTAAAGACGGACAGCCCCCTGCCGCCCGCCTGCGACCCCCGGTGGCCCCTATTAGTCGCCTTTTACGACAGGCAGGGGATACCGTGGTGGAATTCTCCAAACGCCCCCAATCCACAGGGCGGAAGACGCCGGTCAGTCGTCCACCCGGCGCCTCCTACGTCTTGTCTGGCGGCGGGAGGGATCTCCGCGCCTCCGATCCCTCTCGGCACTCTCCTTCCGCGAGAGGACCACCTCACAGAAGTGTGCCACCGCACGCCAGCCAATGTAACTACTGGATATAATGAGACTTAACTTCTTATGTCTCAGGATGACGAGCGTAATGGAATGCCACACAGTACTTTGTAAGTCAGTGCTGGATGGTGTTGCTACTGTTTATGGGTGGTCGTATCGCTTATCATCAGGCGAACGGCATGCTCGTCTCGACATTCAATGCAATAAAAAAAAAAGTGCCAAAAATTCAAAACAATGATAGTAAATACCTTACCAAGGAATATTTTCAAAACTATCTCTCCTAGACAAGGACCTTTAAAGCCAACAACGCCCGTAGCATATGGTGATTTAAGGGCACTTGATTGTACGATCACCCGTTCAATCCAAATAAATTTAAACTGAATATTGTCAAGTCTAAGTAAATTGCCACAAGTTATTATCGGGGTTGGACCAGCACTTTGTGGGCGTCCATTCAAGTGTCTGAGTAAGCTTTAGAATAATGATTAAGGTGCTTATTAACATAAGGCTTTCAGAGTAGCTGGGTCTTCCTTCCTTAGCGGTGCCAACTGAATGTATAACTATTTCATTGCATATATACGAATATACTTTAATACATGAAGATTGTGGGTTTGTTTAGGAAAGAAATAGAATGAAATTGTATTGTGATTGTTTTTGCTTCATGTTATATTATTATTCTTAGTAAATTGGAAAATAAGCTTCATATAAAGCGAGTGCATCCGTAGCGGGTCTGCGTAAATCTACTGGGACGAAATAGATAACGCAGACACGACGCCTTTTTATCCCCGAAGGGGTAGGCAGAGGCGCAACTAGTCCACCCAATTTTCGCCGTGCGTATTCCGTCCCACGATGTGATGGGGAGCAAGCCTATCGCCATATCGGGCACAAATTCCAGACCCCAGACTGATAAGGAGTAGAAAATCCCAATATCACTTTGCCCGACCCGAGGATCGAATCCGAGACAGGCAGGCCAGTAAATAGATTTAAAAAAACGATAAAAAAATAAAAATGTTTAGACGTTATGATTTAATCTTTACAGTAAGTATGTAGTATTTGAAAACTGCGATTCAACCTTGATATAGGATCTTGATTTTGATTAAAAAAATAACTCTTCAACATTCATACAATAGGCATCATGCGGACGTCATCAACTTGTTGCCAAAAGTCTACTGCGTAACTGAATATTGCTATAGCAACTACAAAACGCCATAGCATAGAATTATCAATATTGAGTATCTATATTACTCTACGTATTTATAACAATTTGTACCAACATCACCTGCACTAAATCCCTTGAAATAGAACCAAAAGCCACCAATTTGTTAGAAGCATCGTAACAACTGTGACAATATCTCATAGTCGCATATTCTTGTTGCAGTGTATCAAGTCCTGCTGCTGATAAATGGCACGATTTATCAAACTTGTCGTTTTAGCGGTGCACTTACAATGTTAAATATGATTTAGATGAACGAACGGCGGTACGATGCCAAGAGTTGGGATTTAGTAGGTTTGGAGAAAACTGGTATGAGGTATGTTTCTAAATTTGTGGAATTGCAGTTTGTTTTTTTATTCTTCGTTAATTATGTGAACAAAGAATATTTATCAATAATGCATTAACGGACAGACGAATTGATAAACTTGACTTGACTTGATACTTTTGAAGGGTCCGTCTGGAAATCTGGATGATGATGATGCATAAACTGTGAACTGTTTCAGAGATACCGATATGCTGTGCCTCTGGCTCTATCACATTTCCTGGGTGGTAGGTGCTGATTATCACCAGGTGTACCGCTTGCTAGTTTGCCTGCTAAAGCAATAAAAAGAAGATGGATTGAGTCTCCGGTAAAAATATAAGCTAAATTTATGCCGGACTAGGAATTTAGCCGTAGTAGTTCTTTCCGTCAAGACGCGAGGCTCAAACAGTGTATACCCAGTAATAGTATCCTAAATTCAACAATAATAGAGGATCACTATATCTTCTCTTAAATATATCCTCTTATTTGGCAATCCCTAAATTGGGACATCGCATGTCTAATATTCCAAGATCGAAGATCACAGGCAAAATGTTATACTAGGTCACTGATCACTGGGTTCATATCTAAAGTCGAATCTAGGATATCATTTATTTTAGGATTTCATAGCGAATGTTTCGCACACGGTATGTTTGATTTCGCATAACAGAATTCAGCCATAAGATGTCGAAGGTTAAAGGTTACAAGGTCGTAGGTCACCGTTCACAGGCACTGGTCTAAGGTGAAATCGCCTATATCAGATTTGGCTTGTCGGATGTTTCAAGTGGCGTATGGTAAGTTCGATTCCACATATCAGAATTCAGAGATAAAAGATAAGAGATCAGAGGTCAGCGTTCATAGGTCACAGGTCTGATGTCAAATCCCAAAAATCTATTTTCTCGTGTATAAAGGACGTACGTATACGCATACTCACGCCTTTTACCCCCGAAGGGGTAGGCAGAGGCGCAACTAGTGCACCCACTTTTCGCCGTGTGTATTCCGTTCCATGATGTGATAGGGGGCGAGCATATCGCCATATCGGGCACAAATTCCAGACTCCGGGCTGAAACTGAATAGAAAAATCCAATATCAGCCCGACCCGGGATTGAACCCGAGACCTCAGCATTACAGTGGGACCGTAATACAACTACGCCACCGAGTCATAAAGTCGATAAAGGACGTTGAGTATAATGTAATGGTAAATATTTTAATCACCACTCGTTAGTTAGATTGCTTGTCAGAAATACCACTCCTACCCGTTAAAAACTTTAGCGTTCGCAATAAAACGTCTAATTTACATGAAAGTTTCGCAACGACGAGTCCTGAATGCAAAAATATTTCATCAAAAACTAACCATAACATTTTATTCCGTGAATTTTTTTCATAAACGGCGAGCGATTTTCGAGAAAATTGAGTTATCTTCATAAAATGACTTAAAACGAAGTTCTCAATACAACAATAGTTCTAACACAGCCATATTCAAGCGGGAAAAGAACCAAACTGTTATATCGGGCCTTTTTTATTATATTTTAATAAAAAAGGGACCAGTTTTAAGTCATTTTATGACGATAACCCAATTTTTGGATGTTTCGAATTGTGTCGTTTTCGTTCTAAAGGTGCGATTTATACTTAGTTCGTTATGTATTACATGAAGTGAAGTGGATATTTATATAACCGATTAGGCAATTTTTTTACTAAGCTTAAAATTTGTGAAGCAGTATTATCAATTTAATGTACAACTAGTTTTTGCTAGCGCCTCCACGCGTGAGAAAGTATTCCGGGATAAAAAGTAGCCTATGTTCAACTCCATACCAAATTTTATTGAAATCGGTTCAGTATTTCCAGAGAATATTTATTACAAACAATATCACAAACTTTAACTCTATAATATTAGTCTAGGTAAAGAAAGTGTATTAACTCTTAAGGCACTGCAATTCGATCTTTTCCTTGAGACATTAGGTTCCTAATAGTTAAGACTTATCTTAAAATACAAAGAAAAAAAGTTACAAATAATTCAGATGAAGTAATTTCTTTGTTATAAATAAAGGAAACGTCCGAAAACGGGCCTAAAATTCTAACAAAGACAGTTTATATATAATAATAATAATAATACCAGCCCTATATTATATATTGCCCACTGCTGAGCACGGGCCTCCTCTACGACAGAGAGGGGTCAGGCCTTAGTCCACCACGCTGGCCTAGTGCGGATTGGCAGACTTCACATACCCTCGAAATTCTTATCGAGTATTCTCAGGTATGTAGGTTTCCTCGCGATGTTTTCCTTCACCGTTAAAGCGAACGATAATTGATAAACAATACACACATAACTTCGAAAAGTCAGAGGTGTGTGCCTTTGGTTTTGAACCTCCAGACATTGTCTCGGCAGACCGTTCCACTCCCAACTAGGCTATCGTCCACTTTTAGTTTATATATATTTGGATAGAACTCTTTGGTGTGGCGATAGGCTCGCCCCCTATCACATCATGTGACGGCGCACGCAATACGCACGGCGAACAGTGGGTGCACTAAGTTGCGCCTCTGCCTACCTCTTCGGGGATAAAAGGGCGTGAGTGTGTATTTGTGTGTGGATAGAACTCCTAAAAACTAGCCTTTTATAATAAATCGTTTAATTTTCAAGACTACCGATTTTGAGATTTATGTAATTTAGTTGTCTTAAAATCTACACTTAATAATATGAACGTTTTTAGAAAAGTTAATTATAAATGGAGGGATCTACAAATATTTTTTTAATGAACCCAAGATCCATATTTTGCCCCTTTAATATGCCTAAAGTTTGAGCCTGGTTAGATTTTGAGGCCCAGCACCCATACAAAAAGCGGACATCTCCTTTAATACATAAATTACTACGCACTTCCATTTTTCACTCTTCCATACCCTTATTTTAGTAAGCAAATATCTCTATTTCCCGGAATTCACCGAGCTAACTTATGACAAATATTATAACGAACTATCTGCAAGTTTTAGGTCGGAACAATATTAGCTTTATACTAGTTTTTGTAACGAAATTATAATCTGCGTTGTAATCAACCCATAAGTATAAGCTCATAATTTATTTTGCTTGTGCCTGGGTTTATCCGGCTTAAACAGGCCGGCATAATTGTGTCGACTGACGAGGTATAATCATCGTTCTTCAGTCGACACTCTATCTGGACCCCTCTGCGCTTATCATGAGTACAGTGGGGTCAGTTTGCCGTGGCAGAATAAAAAATAACTTTTATAAATGGTCACCCTGAGATATTAGATCAACAGGAAAAATTACATACCATACCAACCCTGTATTATATACTGCCCACTGCTGAACATGGGCCTCCTCTACAACTGAGAGGGTTTAGGCCTTAGTTCACCACGCTGGCCTAGTGCGGGTTGGTAGACTTCACATACCTTTAAAATCTTATAGAGAACTTCTCAGGTATAAAGGTTTCCTCACGATGTTTTCCTTCACCGTTAAAGCGAGCGATAATTCACAAAGAATACACCCATAAGTTTAGAAAAGTCAGAGGTGTGTGCCCTTGGGTTTTGAACCTGCGGACACTCGTCTCGGCATCCCGTTCTACTACAATATAAAAAAAAAAAACTTTTATAAATTATCACCCTAAGCCATTAGATCAACACGAAAAAAGACATACATCACGCTATATAGGGTAGGCAACAACGGCACCCACTTTCGCCATGTGTGTACCGTCCTATGATGTGATAGAGGGAAAGCCTATCGCCATATCGGGCACATTTGCAGACTCCGTTCTGATACTGTGAAAAAAAAACCATTATCACTTTGCCCGACCCGGGATTCGGAACCGAATTCGGAACGATGTCGTGCCATGTACGTAATACAACCATGCCATCGGTGCAGTTAGTCGATATTCATTTTCATATTTGAAGAATTGAACATAGCTTGTGATTAATGGCTCAAGTATCTGCGTTTTAATAGATAAATGAGGTGATAACGCCATTTTATCTAACTGGTGGTAGGTCTCTCATATGTAAGAGTCCGTCTGGGTGGGTCCCACCGCAATGTCTATTTCTACCACCAAGCAGCAGTGTGCATGCACTGTTGTGTTTCGGTTTGAAGGACATTGCAGCCTGTGTAACTACTGGACATAATGAGACTTAACATCTTGTCTCAGGATGACGAGCGCAGTGGAATGCCACACAGTACTTTGTAAGTCAAGGTGCTGGATGGTGTTGCTACTGTTTATGGGTAGTCGTATCGCTTACCATCAGGCGAACGGCATGCTCGTCTCGTCATTCAATACCATTAAAAAAACATGCTTAAAAAGTATGTGAAAGTTACCTAAAACGCGTTTTGCAAAATAATCTGACCATAATGAATTCAGAAACCGTTAATTATTTTAAAGTAAATGCGGTGGCAGCTCATCAAAAACAAATAACGATTAATGTTCTAAATGGTTCCATATAATTCCATCTCAGTAACTAATTCACTAAAGAGCTAATGGAATATTAACTAGTTAGTACTTCGGCTCTATCAAAAACAAATAAAAGCTCATCTATTAAGCACTGGGTAGAAAGCATTTAAGGTTAATTTATTCAAGCACTGAATAAAAATCTACTATGATAATGTTAGGGAGAAGCTATGTGACATCATCGTATAAGATTCAAGTCGGTAGAAAGCGAGATGTGGGTTTAACTCAACAGAGAACAATGTTTTTTGAATGTGTAATTAAATTACTGCGTCGGTGGCGTAGTTGTATTACGTTACGACAGCAATGCTGAGGTCTCGGGTTCGATCCCCGGGTCAGGCAAAGTGATATTGGATTTTTCTACTCATTATCAGTCCGAAGTCTGTAATTTGTGTCCGATGTGGCGATAGGCTCGTCCCCTATCACATCGTGGGATGGAATATGCACGGCGAAAAGTGGGTGCATTAGTTGCGCGTCTGCCTACCCCTTTGGGGATGAAAGGCTTGACTTTGTGTGTGTTTTTTTTTTTTTTTTTTATTGCATTGAATGACGAGACGAGCATGCCGTTCGCCTGATGGTAAGCGATACGACCACCCATAAACAGTAACAACACCATCCAGCACCTTGACTGACAAAGTACTGAGTGGCATTCCACTGCGCTCGTCATCCTGAGACATAAGATGTTAAGTCTCATTATGTCCAGTAGTTATACTGGCTACAATGTCCTTCAAACCGAAACACAACAGTGCATGCAGACTGTTGCTTGGCGGTAGAAATAGACATTGCGGTGGTATCCACCCAGACGGCCTCTTACATAATGAGAGACCTACCACCAGTAGAAAGTAGTGTCTGTATCTGTATTAATTGTTGTATCAAAATTTGTAGTAGTTTTTGATACTAGCGCAGCGTGAAGAACCAATAGGAGGCCGGCATAATTGTGCCAACCGTCAAAGGACACTTTCGTCTTTTACCGATTGGAATCTTACTAGACTAGGGCTTCACTTTATTAAAAACCAGGTGCAGTGACGTCACTTTGTCGAACCCTAATTAAAAAAGGAATATTATATGTTTAACTTTTCGTAATACATAATTACAAGTGTAATTCACTACGTCGAATACAATTAAAATAAACCTTATCCAATCGCAACTCAATCGGTCGCGGCCCGTTGAACAGCGATTTACTTAAATTATAGTTGTAATACACGGGCTGTGGGCAAGCAGCGCTAATTGACCCATTAACACTTTGTGCCAAATTGGCCCGACCTCCTCCGACTAAACACAGTTCGCCCAAGTTTGTGGAACGAGGTTGAACTAGATAGATTGGAAACTTCTTGTGTTTTCTTAATTGTTGATCGTCGAACAATAGAGCGAGATAATATTTTAAGCGCCATATTAGCCCGACCTCCCCCCTATCGGAAAGTTTTAAGATTGATATATGATGTGCATTATATTTATGTAGTACAACGCAATATTGTGTCTCATATATCATTTTAGCATACGCATACTCACGCCTTTTATCCCCGAAGAGGTAGGCAGAGGCGCAACTAGTGCACCCACTTTTCGCCGTACGTATTCCGTCCCATGATGTGATAGGGTGCGAGCCTATCGCCATATCGGGCACAAATTCCAGAATCCGGGCTGATACTGAATAGAAAAATCAAATATCACTTTGCCCGACCCGGCAATCGAACCCGAGAACTCAGCATTGCAGTCGTACCGTAATACAACTACGCCACCGAGGCAGTCAATAGTAGGTATATAATTTTAAGAATGGATGTAAGCCTGACGAATATATCCTTTCCGAGATTTGTATCTCTTATTTGATGTCAAAAAGTTTTTATATCCAGCAGCACGTTAATAAGCAATGAAAGCAAAGATTTTCATATCTGCATCGTATGTTTCATAATTCATTTTTCTCTAACAATTTCCGTTAGCTAAAATAAACAATTTAATAACTATTAAAATTTCAAAGATCCAATCTTAACGTATGCAAAACTAACCCACAACGTTGACAGTGATAAATCACGGTTTAAGTATTACGGTTAGGTCACCGCCTCTAGGTTTGTTTCAGATTCTAGATAGGAATATTAAAAATCATAGTACAGTTTAATGCAATGCAGTAAAAGTGCATAAAGACTATTTTCAGATGCAAAGATTGCTCCTAAAATAGATCGGATTAGATCGTAGCGTGGTTCGTAGCTTCGTAGCTCCGTAGCTCGTCGCTCGTAGTCCGTAGCTCTTATCTCGTAGCCTGTGGAAATTGCGTTTTCAAAGGCTGAGCTAGATTCTAAACCAAATATAAAGCACACTTTGGTTCATAATACTGCCTTGGTGGTCCGTTCTTGTAAGAAAGTGAAATCCTTTAGTGTGTTGTTGGGCTAGTAACATATTAAAATGATACAGACTTTGGCTCGTGGATTAGCCTTGTAAAATCTCGAGCTACAAACAATTATACAAACTAATAATTATCTCTATATTATATATTAGGGTATAGGAACTAGTAAAAAAATATGAAATTGCGGAAAATTATGTTACAATAAAAAAAAGAAAATATGTACGAATTTATACATAATTCAAAAAGAACTAATACTAAATGGTAAAAAATACGATGACAAACAAAACAGATCCTAAAACTTTAAACTCCAGTTCATACAAGAGTGAGCAATAAACACGGGTTATGAAATATTTAACTTAATTTGGCGAACACAGATAAAGGCTCAGTGTCCATACAAAAAACACGAAGATAGTAAAAAGTGAGTATTCAGTGGTACCGCAGAATCCAGCATTTTATTATGATTAAAACATTTTATATTCTACTCACACCGTTGTAGTTTTTATTGGCTGAATACACATTTTTATTTGAACAATGGCCAGTTTTACTGTTGACAGATGTTTTAATACAGTTTATAATGAAGTTTATGAAAAATTGTCTTTATTCCAAATGTAGATATATAAAATTGTTTAGTGTAGGTAACTCAAAAATATACAATTCATAAACAGGAATTGGGAGGCAAGGTAGACAAACTAAACGAGTTTTGCGATAAGATGGACCTGTTCTTTTTTGTAGGATGGGTAAATGTCAGCTTATTTTAAATAATTTCTACCTTCACCGTGGTTTTAACAAAATTATCGAATCTGCCTAGGATACGTTATAAGATTGGTAGTATCTACGTAATCAGGAATTTACGTTAAACCTATGATGTTACGACTTTTTCTGCTAGTAAAATTATAAATAGTTTAATTCGAACCCACACATCATGTCTTTTATCCTCGAGAAGAACCAGGCCAACTGCTATTCTCCAAGTGGGTTCCGTCCCATGATATGATAGGGGGCGATAGCCTATCCTAAAAGTTTAACAAAGTTCTCACACCTGCATCCAAGAAAAATATTGAATATCATCATGAAGGAGTTGCTCCACAGAATCTTAGACTTCAACCCTTTGATTAATATTTCAAAGAGCAGAACTCTATATGTCCTGTTTACCTAATGCAATCTACATATATGATATGATATTTCATCCGTGCTTCGAATCTCGAACACTCCGATGGGGAAATAGGTCGCACGCGTTAGAAATTCGAACGAACAGCTTGCCTGAATCGATGTTCTTAAGGAGTGGAGAAAGTATTTTATCTGCGCTTGGATGTTGAGTGTTTGCACCTTTATCAAGTACCACAGACCTCATAAAAACCCGTTATGGTTAGTTCTAAACGCTGATATTCCTGGTTTAGTAGTGGAATATAGAAAATATATTGAAGTTTGTATCATACTGTTACGTGCTGGGGGTTCGGTATAAACAATTAAAACGCCGGTATTGCGATAAAAGCACCAATTAGGATTTTATTAGCAAAAACCACAAGTAAATTACCGAAAACACTAGATACTACAATATTCGAATACACTTATTAATTATAGTCACTCACTACACGTTCACACACAAATCACAATTTACGATATTCGCTTCGAAGTCGCTCGGAGTTACCGCTCGTAGTCCACTTATCTCTCGCTCTTGATCGCCTCGTAAACAAGACCGAATGCGCGGCGGCAGCCGCACGCCGCCTTTTATACTCGGCCAGTGGCCTTGTTACTTGTGGCCGTCGACCATCGTACTTTGTTGAACATTCTCGAAAGATCCAAAATAGTCGGAAACTCTTTCGCATGTATAGGTCAGTTATCGCGTTTCCACGACATCTGGAGACATCAAAATCTTTCGAGAATATTCCATCGCCGAACTTTCCACATTCGGGTAGTCCCACTTCTAGCCAATAGGTGGCGTTACTATCCGCGAGTATTAGCGCGCGTAACAATACTACAAATGTATACATATAATTACACACTACAAATGTGGATGCACTAGTTGCGTCTCTGCTTACCTCTTTGGGGACAAATGGCGAGTGTGTGTGTGTGTGTCAAATCAAGTGAATAGATAGCCTGTAAAAAGAGGTGAATAATTCCTATGCTATGAGAGTGCTTATGGGCGGTGACGATCACTGCCTTTTACTCTAAAAATATACATTGGTTTCGCATAGAAAAACTATTTGCTTGAGTCATTACATAATATATTGTCATGATCTATCAAACATGTCGAAAATGGTATCTGTTATTCATCCAGATTTCAGCATAGTGATACATTAAATTTGATGCTCTTTGAAAATACCAAATTGTTGTTTTATTATAACAATGAACCAATTATGAAAATGTGGCAAGCGAGAGATTTCGAAACGCATTTCTCTGTAATAATTTCATATACAGGTCTCGGAAACTCTTTTGCACGCCACTTCCAATTGATCAGTAGACAATGTTTGAAGGAGGCTTATGTTTAGTAATCTCTGCCATGACACTTTTCACTGCCAGATTAGTTGATCCGTTAAAAAGCGACATGCAAGGACATTCACATTTCATCCAAAATCTGTTTAAATTTATTTTTTATAACTTGGTCGATAGCATTTTGTTACATCTTCCGCTCGTTTCAGTGTAAGAGGCATCCAGGAAGATTAATTTTTAACACCAGAAGCCGTCCAATCAGGCCAGGTAGCTTTGATTCCGCACGTGAATGCAATTCAAATGATTCCTTTCCTGGCATTCGTTTGCGGTTGAAACGGCCAAAGAATCGCAAGGAGTATTCCTTACAGAGATACTTTCAGCTCAGTTTTAATTAGTGTTGAAAATAAGAGGGATTACTAATTGCGCTTCAAGGGATGCATCTTTGATTTTTCAAAGTTATTAATGAAATGATTGTTCCTTACCGCTCGCTTTAACTACGAAGAAAACATGGTAAGGAAATTATTGCTATTTTAGAAATCTTCGTAAGAAATTGAATTTGTGTAACGTCTGTCAAACTTTACTAGACCAGCATGGTGAACTAAGGAAAAATACTGTAGTTGAGGAGGCTCGTGCCCAGCAGTGAGACAGTTTATACAGGGCTTATATTATTGTACTTCTGAGTAAGGATTGACATGTAACGGCT
The DNA here is from genome assembly GCA_947568825.1 of Sphinx pinastri. Lineage (NCBI taxonomy): Eukaryota > Metazoa > Arthropoda > Insecta > Lepidoptera > Sphingidae > Sphinx > Sphinx pinastri. The sequence goes on along the minus strand of OX387636.1, from coordinate 10,786,253 downwards.
TTTATCAGTGATAATAATATAGGTCATATTCGTGATATATACATACATATATTAATACGTATAGGTAAAAGTGCCATGACCGCGTCACCGCCGATGGTGTTTCCGCCCCATTTAACAATAATGAGGTAGCCTGTCCTCATGACCTCAGGATCGACCTACTTTTGGGAAAATTATGTTTTGAAATCGATTTTTCCATGCACAATTCCATGACCGATTTGGCAATCCATCTTGGAATTACTGTACTGACAACAGACACACGGGTAGATCATGTCCTCAATTAACACATAGGCTACTTTTTATCCCGGGAAAATATAAAGTTTTTTTTTTTATAGCATTGAATGAGACGAGCATGCCGTTCGTCTGATGGTAAGCTATACGACCACCCATAAACAGTAGCAACACCATCCAGCACCTTGACTTACAAAGTACTGTGTGGCATTCCACTGCGCTCGTCATCCTGAGACATAAGATGTTAAGTCTCATTATGTCCAGTAGTTATACTGGCTACAATGTACTTCAAACCGAAACACAACAGTCCATGCACACTGTTGCTTGGCGCTAGAAATAGACATTGCGGTGGTACCCACCCAGACGGCCTCTCACATAATGAGAGACCTACCACCAGTAAGTGGGACTTTTATCCCGGAAAATCTTTCACGCCGGCGAAGCCGCGAGCAACAGCTAGTCTTAAAATATTAGTAAGATAAGCTCGAAATTATTAAAATAAATTATAATGTCAGAAATGATAGCCCTAGAAATCCATAATGTTACATGCGGCGTATGTAATCAACGATCATTATGGCTATAATCGTATCGTTAAGCGTAATAGACCCGACCATTTTCGGAGACTGACACACTGACTAACATTCAAAAAGCAGGATTATTTACGATGTATTACGGTTTATTATTCTAAAATTAACTGGTGTTGGAATAGTTTTAGTAGCGTTTATTACCGCGCTGTGTTTTTAAAGACGAACTCTATTAAAGTTATAGATTTAAAAGGAAAAAATATTTACCATGTATAATGGATATTATGCTAAAATTATCTTATTTTGTAGATCCTACTAATATATAAACGCGAAAGTTTGTAAGTATGGATGTATAGATGTCTGAATGTATGGATGTTTGTTGCTCTTTCACGCAAAAACGATTGAACGTATTTCGATGAAATTTGGCACACGGGTAGATTATGTCCTAGATTAACACATAGGCTACTTTTTATCGCAGGAAAATATAAAGCGGGACTTTTACCCCGGGAAAACTGATTCACGCGGGCGGAGCCACGGGCAAAAGCTCGTATGGTATAATTGTTAAACCGTTTTTTTTTATATTCTCTTGTTTTTTTTTTGCTACTTAATGACGCGACCTTTATGTCGAAGCTATAGCTATTAAAGCTGAAGAGTTTATTTGCTTGCTTGAACGTGCTAATCTCAGAAACAAAGTAATGCGTGGCACTCTACTGCGATCATCACCGGATAATATTTAGTCTCATAATGTCCAGTAATAACGCTGGCTACGATGTCCTTCAAATTGGAATACAACACTATATGCATACTGCTGCTTGGCGGTAGAAATAGATATTGCAGTGGTACCCCAGGCTGCTCCAAGCATACGTGGGACCTACCACTAGTATATTTTTATGTCTTGCTGTAATAGGATTTTCGTATCTACCTTTGATTAGTGGACGATAGCCTAGTTGAGAATGGAACGGTCTGCCGAGACAATGTCCGGAGGTTCAAAACCCAAGGCACACACCTCTGAGTTTTCGAAGTTACGTGTGTATTGATTATCAATTATCGTTCGCTATAACAGTGAAGGAAAACATCGTGAGGAAACCTACATACCTGAGAATTCTCCATAAGAATTTCGAGGGTATGTGAAGTCTGCCAACCCGCACTGGGCCAGCGTGGTGGTAAACTAAGGCCTAAACCCTCTCAGTAGTAGAGGAGGCCCGTGCTCAGCAGTGGGCAGTATATAATACAGGGCTGGTATGATGATGATGATGATGATGATCTACCTTTTAAAGATGCCACTCCATTCAGCATTATGTGCATTGGACCCACTTTACTATACTCGTATAAAAACATCCTCATTCCTTTCCCTACATACATAGGCATAGTAAAGTCGACCTTCGCAAAACGTATTACGTTTACGCAATAAAACGTCGAACAACGTTGATCATGGTCCAGTACACTGCAGGCCAATTATTGGTCTGATATCGGAACACATCCGTAACGACAGCGCAGATAATACATTTCCAGTGAAAACCGATACAGTGCGGATATTCGGTAAATATTTTTATCGATATCTATTGCCTTATCGATGTAGATTAAGGTTGTGAAATCGATTCTGAATGCCTATGTGGAGTTTGAAATTGAAGTTTTGGGCCAAGACTATTTTGTGGACTGGATGTGGACTGGACCATGGTTCACATATTGAAAAATCCTTTATCATGGCTTGAACTGCATTCTGGTATCGACGTTATGTTCGAGCTAAATTTTACTTCTGCCTTATAGAATAATATGACATTGAACTGATAAAATGTCATAGGTGCTCTTACACCCACGACAGGTAGCACTTCAATAAAAGGCGCGAGTTCATGTAATATGTAACTGATACAACCAGAAAATAAAATAATGTTGTTGAAAATTATATTTTATTTATACCAAAATATTACGCAGTTTATTTACTGTTATCTACGTTTTCACTTGCGTGACGTGTATTGGTATTTTAGGTGACAGCGTGATTAACGGTGCATTTATTTATTGTTAAACTAATAGTTTGTCTCGTGACACAATTGGGGTGTAAATGCTCAGTACTTGGTTCTTTATGCTGGAGATCACTGTAATCTCATATGATTTTCAGCTTTGGAGTCATTAACCAGATTTCGACCCGGATTTATGTTATGTAATTTTGATCCAAAAACATATCTTATTTTATTACTAGGTTAACTCCTCAAATTTTCGGGCGGAAAATCATTGGGGAAATGTTTTCTTATTCCATCACTACCTACTTCTTTTTTTTTTCCCTATCTGGCTCTGTCCTTTAGGACAATTTTGCCAATGTCAAGTGAGGCGGATATACGTACAGAAGAAATAAAAAAAATACTACGCCAGATGACCAGACGAAACAGAAACAAAAACACTGAGAAACAACAACATTCAAACAAGATGCAGAAACTACCTACTTCAGGGACAAATTGTAATGCAAAGTTCTCTTTCACATTTAAACATGTCAGAAGAGCGAATGATGAAACAAAAAACAGATTATAAATAGATTCCATCTTGAAGGACATGTCTAAAAACGGGCTTAAAATTCTAACTAAGATACTTTATATATATTTTGATAGTAATCCCAAAAACTAGGCCTTTACAATAAGTCGTATAATTATAAAGTCCTCCGATTTTGAGATTTATGTAATTTTATTTGGCTTAAAAACTACACTTAAAGCGAACGTTTTTAAAAAAGTTAGTAATAAATGGAGTGGTCTGAACATATATTTTTTGATGGATCCAAGATCCATATTTTTGTCCCTTTAATATTCATAAAGATTGAGCCTGGTTAGATTTTGAGGCCCAGCACCCAAACAAAAAGCGTACATCTCCTTTGAATGATTTCGGAGCAATTCGAAATACTCTCATGAATACGCAATGACAAGTGACATATTGTCAACCACGAGAAAAATATTGGGATACAATGTGATCACGTTTGCGGTAATTATGGCAGAAATTGGTAGTAATTTGTCTCCGTGAATGATTCAGTGCCAATACATTTCAGCATTTAAATTAATTCCGCTCTTGATGTTTATTGGTTTTCATTGAAGTCGTATTTTGTCTTTTTCCACTGGCTTATGCTCGCGGTTTCGTTCGAAAAAGTGTTCGCTTTGACTAAGGGCGTGAAATAAAAAATACTATTACTTATAAACCAATTTCACACCTTTTAATTAAATTTTATTTGACCGTTAACATATTAAACAGCTAATTATAGTGGCTTTTGTATGTAGTCGGCTTAAACGTATATGATGATAAGAATTTACTCAAAAGTTGTGTAACAGGACCATTACAATATAGATTTTAATAAATTAAAATAAAAGTGCAATCGGTTCTGTAATGTCAGAAATAAGTTCTCAGAAATGTATTTTATTGCTTTATACAAAAAGAACGACCAAAGATTAAATTTAGGAGAAATATTCTGACCCAAGTAATAATGTAGAAAAGGCGTTATTCAGATAAGTGTTATCACTTTCGTACCCTACCAAGTTAATGACGTACAGAAACCCTTGATCTCACGATTCCTTATCCTAAAGGACGGTTGATTCTATCAATATAGGTAAAATTCAAGTCACATCAGACCCTAGTCTAGACAAATACTCCATTTTAGTCTCCAAAATCCCCATCCAAAATCGAACAAAACTACACACATTGATTGATATTTGAAAAATGTATTTCATGCACGCATTTCACAGCGCCATTTAAGAGACGGCCATTTGTTTGTCCGAAAAATGTAGTTTGAAGGTGAACAGTTTCGAGTCCGCTTCACGGTACTGGAAAAAATGTATGTAGCCGGCAAAAAATAAAAGTGTTGGCCAGTGATTTACTGCGCTTTGATTGTCGACGAAAAAAGGTATAAATATTTATGGTGAACGTTCCGCGTGGCAGGCAGTGTAATATCAGGTCCGATAATATGAATAAATCTTGACGTGCTGTTCGCTGATGAAGTTTTTAGTGAATTTATGACGCTTTTTGATTTTTTTTTGTTGTGAATTTTATTTTCATATCAATTTTGGTCGATGTGTAAAACCAGTGTGGTGCTACTTATGAATTACTAGGTGTTGCTCGTGGCTTGGCCCGTGTGAAAAGCCTTTTCCGCTACAAAAGTCTCTATAACCCAAAACGATACCAGCGCCATCTACTTCAAGAATCAGATTGAAAATATCCAAATTACCTGGACAAAAAGTAGCCTATCCCTTTACACCCCAGAGATGAAGTTCCTCTATATCGTGTTTAATTAATGTTATTCCGTAACTTCCATAGTGTTCTAAAATTATGATAAAATATTGAAAAAAATCCTGGTTCATCTGGTTTCCAGCAATTAGACCCTCACGATCGTGAGTTTCAGGAAATAATTGTAAGTCGCACGATCGTGAGTCTGTGTTATTATATGACAATATAACAAGGAAAATAATAAAATAACGATTGATAATTATAAACATTATATTTATTTTAATAAAATATTATAAGATCAACGCTTTTCATTACTTTAATCAGTCTTTTAGACGTAAGTGAAACAAAATAATCACTTTTTGAAGACACTAGTGGTATTTTTGGTAAGTGATTATAGGAACTGTACTTATTTAAATAATCAGCCTTATTAAAGTTTAATAGAAAAATAAACTACATATTTTTGACGTGATAAGACTTAAAACAATTTTTATCTCGTGACAACATAAATATGCATCACATTTCACGCATCGAATTTTTGAACGACTGCCACAATTTTCCATTCGACAGGATCTAGGCGCTTTTACATCATCACTGATAAGATAGTGTTCATATCCATCATATCTTTTTGCTAACGATGTTGCAATTGCTTGTCTATAAATTTTATAATCTCGGCGCGGTACTTAAGAATCTTGTTCGCTGTCGTCCGGACGAGGTTGATCTGGTACACAAGATAAACTATCCGCAAGGTTCAAACGAAAATCTAGCAGTGGCATTGTGTCTTTTCTTTTCATATTCGCTTTTTTGTAACTCTAGGTACTGATGCTGCCCCTCGCCCACTTGAAGGCCTTCTTCCACAGCTACTTACTGGCGATCTCGATTTGTCAATTGTAGATGGCGAACATCTTGATTCTCGGACAGTAGATCGCGATTCTCGTGTAGTCGTTCTTAAATTTGGCGCGACCGGCAATTTGTGTGGTGTTGACGGTGGTGGTACTATTGCCACGGAGGAAGATGGTATTTCTTTGTCATCCTGTTCTTCCTCTGACACGTTGTCTGCAGTGTGCCGGAACAAAACGTCTGAATCAAATTCTATGTCATCTTCGTCCAAATCCTCAAAATCTGATTTATTGCCGTTCGCCAAAAGGTCACAAATTGTTTGTTTCATGAGTGAACGCTCTAAACGTAAAAAAACATACATTTAAAGGCATTATATTACATAAATACAGGTAAAAGACAGATTAACATTAGTTATTAAGTTTATGTTTACAACCGAGGTACCACGATCGTGCGAGTTTAAATTTCGAGGAATAGTATCAACCGATAAATAAAGTTATGTACAATAAACATATGTAGTATTGTTTAACAACTAATAAAGTAGCAACATACATTAAAAAATGTAAGTTAACCATTAACATTACGAAAATATCAAATACTTGTTCGAGCGGCGTGGTTAAAAAACGCAGCCATCTCTCTCGTGTCTTCCGGACGACTGACAATTTCCAACCTGTACCTATATTAATAAAGTGTGTTTTCGCGGGTTCTCAGATAGTCTCACGATCCATCGACGACGGTTGGGTCCGAAAAAGTTGTTTCGTGTGCAGTGTAGAATTTTTCAAAGTCAAAACTGACAATCGTTTAAGCTCGGATGCAAAGGGCTAAGTGTTAATGCAGGACATGACCTACCCGTGTGCCAAATTTCATCCAAATCCGTTTAGTTGTTTCTGCGTTTACTTCTAACAAATATCCAAACATTTTCACAAACTTTCGCATTTATAATATTGGTAAGATAAGATTTATAGTATTAGTAAGAAGTAAGATGAGAGTAGTAAGATGCTTAAAGTAAGAAAGTAAGAATGAAGATTCCCCTTAGACTATTCTAAGGGAAATCTTCATTCTTACTTTCTTACATAATATAATAAAGACAAGATTAATTTCTAAATTAATCTTGTCTATACAAGATTAATTTAGAAATTACCATTTATAAAGACACCTCACACCATGGGACGGAATACGCACGGCGAAAAGTGGGTGCACTAGTTGCGTCTCTGCCTTCCCCTTCAGGGATAAAAGGCGTGAGTGTGTGTGTGTGGGTACAATTTATAAAATTATTGATCATCAAAAATACGTGCGTTTTCTATGAAGGCATGTTTTCATATAAATTACAAAAAAAACGAGCAATCCATCGTTTCAAATACATTCTGAAATCTAAGTTTAAAATATTGCCAATTTGCAATCAAAACTAATCTAAAGTCACGTTCAGAGGTCAACTTAATTGCCAAACAGGCTAATGACACATAGCAAACTTCGAATAACTTGTCTAAGAAAAACTTAATGAAATCACATTTCAATAACTAAAACCTTTTTGCGATATTCCAAAGTTTAGTTAATGTATTCATGAACACGATTTTCATTTCAATGATCTTATAGTTATTTGACCTTGGAATAAATTGAGGTTTTTGAACGTAATATTTTTTCCTCATCGTTGGTAATGAAATATTCATGATATTCTGGTAGAAGTTATTGACTCTACATGTACAAATAGTATTTCAGAATAAATATCTAATAAACTTTGGGACGATTGTAAATGTTTTCTTAATAACAGTATAATTTTGCTATTCTTACATAATATTATAAAACTAAGTCCCCCGCCGCGTCTGCCTATCTGAAATCGATAAACTCAAAAACTACGAACGGATTTCGATAAAATTAGTTATGGAGTTGGAGATTCTGGGAATGACATAGACTTTTAATCCCGAGAAAATATGTAGCGAGACTTTTATCCCGGAAAAACTCTCACCGGGCGAAGCTGCGAGCCATAACTAGTGTAAACATTATTTTTATTGTTAGATAAATTGTTATATTACTTCAACTCAGTACTCAGTAAAACTCAGTTAAACCGGAGTAAAACAGTGCAAGATTGACAAATGTCGAATAATTAACAATACAAACTTCATCATAAGCTTACAATCTGTATCTCAAGAGGTTGGTAGAGGGACAACCGGTCTAACTAAAGTCAAACCTCCTAATAATGAACTTAAATTTTCTGTTAATTAAGCAGAAAATCCAATACCAAATATATAACATGTTTTCAATCAAAATTACGAATATTAACACCAAACTCTGAATCTGATGAAACTCACACGAATATTGAGTTCAAACCCAAAACATTATTGCTAAATATACGCACTAGACCAACGAGACATAAGTACGCATTATGAGAACACCAGACTATGGAACTAAGTTGAAACAGACCATTTATTCGAGTAGACTCAACATGTTATTACGAGATGATATTTTTGTAACAAAAACGGCCAAGCGGGAGTCGAACTTGTGTATCGACGGTTCCGCACCCGTATTTTTTTATCCGCATTACTGTTATAATAGTAGTTGTTATAAATATTATTAGCTGGCTGCATAAAATGAGTACTGTCCAGTGGCCAGTTGCAGATGTCACTATGAAGAACACTTTGAGGAACAGGGATGTCACGAATTGTGAATCAACGAAGATTGTAAATAGAGGCGCACTGGATGGAGAAGCTCTGTTGTTTTTCTTAAACCTGGACGGACAGTGTATATTATTTATTAATGAGCTATCTGCTATTATCATATTACGTGAAAATCTCAGCTTGCTGTCCTTTATGGATCATAAGATAGCGCTCTTCAAAGGTAGAACGCTCAGATCGACATACTATTAATTTCGCCCTATCTCCTGCCATTGCATATTTTATAAGTCGGTAGTTATTATATCACGACCACAAGACACGGACACAGTCAACGTTGAGTCTCTCAAAACAATGAATTATATTTAACTCCCAACATTAATCAAATATTAATCTAGGGAGGAATTTGTAATACTCCAATTCCTTCCATAGCAAAATGAAATTAGAAATAAAATTAGAATAAAATTTAGAATAAAATTCCATAGCAAGGTGACAATATAATGAAATACAGTAAATTATTCTTAAGCATGAATATAGTTACATAACATAGGCTTGCGTCCAGTTTTTTCATTGACAGTAATAGTCAAAGTTACTTGTACTTTTGCCCAAACTATGAAGTTTGTGTTGTGTCAGAAATACTTAGGTGGATAGACGACCTCGCTAAGATTACAGAAACTCTGGTCTGGCTTCTGGTCTGAAACTCTTAGGGGAGGGCAATATTCAGCAGCGGACTTCCAAATGCTGAAGATCATGTTATGGGTACTTTTGTGACTTTTAATGACGATTGTATGGCAAATCCTATCTGTGGGTTAGAACCCAACCCAATTTCAAATTAGTCTTTGAATGCTACAGTTCAAGAAATTTACTGTAAAGTTCCGTTACAATTTGTGCACGGAACCCTAAAAACTAAAGTATTCCAGTGTTCTTGTAAGATGAAAACCATTTTTTACGGCCCGCATCGCCTATAACTCACAGCAGTCATCTCCAGTAGGATTAAGGTTTTATCTTTTAGGTAACTGTATGATATTGTCAGGTAACTTTATTTATTGTTTGGATAAATGGGAAATTGTCTTGAAATACTATAATGGAGATAATAAATAGAGCAATGGCTGCCTCGTTGGCGTAGTTTTATTAAGGTATGACTGCAGTGTTGAGGCCTTGGGTTGAAATCCCGGGTGAAGTTATATTGGTTTTAACTAGTAAATATCGGCCTGGAGTCTGGAATTTGTTTACGATATGGCGATAGGCTCGCCTTCAATTAAGAAAGAAAGAAAGAAAGAAATATATTTATTTGTAACAAGCTAGATTAAAAAATAAGAATTACAAACTTAAAATCAAAATTGCTCGTTACAAAAACGACCCCAACTCAGCATAAGCTGATTAAAACCAGCGCTGGTCTTCCGTTGGGCCGCTTTGTGATGTCACGGGCGCCAAAGGCACAAACAATGTACCTTGTTACACCTAGGATGACAATCTTGACAGGTCACGCTCATTTTTTTCGATGTCAATCGATAATCGAATTACATCATGGGACGGAACACATAGCGAAAAATGGGCGCCCGTAATTTGCTCTCGTGCCAAATCTATACTATCTATACTTTTATACTATTATATAAAGCTGAAGAGTTTGTTTGCTTGTTTGGTTGACTGCGGCAATCTCGGGAACTACTGAACTGATTTAGAGAATTCTTTCAATAATAGGAAGCTACACTACTCCCGCGTGCTATAGGCTACTTTTTATCCCGGGAAAATATTTTTATCCCGGAAAAACTTTTCACGCCGGCGGAACTGCGAGCAATACTAGTATTTCTTATATTACTATCACTTTTCAGATTTAAATATTTTTTTAAATAATTATGATAGTTTTATATAGATGGCGCTGACGTCGAATAGATGGGGTGATTTAGGGTTTTTTTGTTACGAGAAAGGCTTTTAACGTGTTCTTAGACACGAACAACACCTCCTAGTAATAAATAGTGTATAATAGCTCTACATAATATAATAAAGGTACGGTGTTGCTTTCAATTCCCATATAGTATAATATACAACCATTAGTAGCAAGATAAGGCACGACACACATATAACATTAAAATGTGTAGTCTTATTAGCCATTATTTCTGGCGTAGGATTTCCTAAGAACAGGACCGCATTGAGGGAAAATAAGTGGGCGCACCCATAACAAGGTACATGATTTTATTTAAAGATTTTACAACGTAATGTTAAAGTTACTTATATTCTTTTTTATTTGACAACATCATAGGGACAATATAATTTTGGGCCATACATACAGCTAAGTTTGTTTGAATGAAAAATATTTATGATAAAAACTAATCACCCGTGTGTATTTTGTTGAGATGTCCAGTAAGACGCTAGAAAAATTCTGATGATCCTTGGGCCAAGATTTTTCTCTGTAGTCCAAATTAAAGTTCAATATATAATTAAAAACATAACCTATAAAAAATTGATGCATAAATAATATAGATTTAAAATACGAAAACAACATTTCATAAAACAATCAAGTGTATTAAAAGCTTTCACCACGCAAAAATGCAATGAAAAATCACCAACAACTAATAACAACGTTGACAAACAAATTAGTACCCGTAACAAAACCCAACTCCGGCCCGTAACTACTCGACACAGGACACCGAAATGACGGCGCTTGATATAGTATGTATTATGCTCGTAAGTTTCGAGTTGCTAACGACTGCAGTGCGGCCCTGGATGTTGAACACGTGGGTTATTTAGTTCTTTATGACGTTGACTTTTAAGTTGTTAATCGATTACAATTATAAAGGTGGATATTTGTTATGGGTTGGAACTCTGTAATTTTGAAACTCTTTGATAGCAGACTGTCAATACAATTATTTAACCTGTCAACGCCCGCTTATATATATATATATATAGATATATACGTGGTTGCCCTATATACCCGGACGCCGGCGTCCGCCGCGGGCGTTGACGAGTCAAAGATGCACTTCTACTCAGGTTTCGTAAAAAAAAAATGCTAATTTTTACAAAAACTTTTTGATGCCAATCGATTCTGATTCTAATGATCAAAAGACTATTGTATCAACTAAGTTTTGATTAAAATCAATAGATGACTAATAATTAATGATCAAAAATACTCATAAACTGCATTCTGAATCTTATTACAAATTTTTACAGACCAATCTAGTTCACTCCACATTAAATACATACCATTTATGAACAAATACCCCGAACACCATTAAACCGACCGCCATAACGTCTTAAAACCACGTAATAAACACAGTATCTATAGACAACCCTCGGCTCATGCCTTCATATAAATTATAATGCCCGTTTAAGCGAAACGGGGCTTATGACGCTGATAATATCTGTCGTTTGGGACATCGCGGCTTAACGTCTTATGTAAGTTCTATGTGTTTTTCCGGGAAGTGCGTTGTCATTGCGGGCTGTGAATCTACGTCATAGGATGGTAAAAATATATCTTATCTAGCTTTTGCCCGCGGCTTCGCCCGCACGAAAGAGTTTTTCTGGATAAAAGTCCCGCCATACATTTTCCAGGGATAAAAGTAGTCTAAAACCTTTCCAGGGTCTCGAACTATCTCTATACAAAATTTCATCGAAATCCGTTTGGTAGTTTTTGAGTTTATCGTGTACAAAGTTGGCCACCCCTTTTGACCCTCTTAGGGGTTGAATTTCGTGAAATCCGGTCTTAGTGAGCACCTACGTCCTAAAAGGACACCCCATGCAAAATTTGAGACTGCTAGCACTTGTAGTTTCTGAGATTTCGTGATGAGTGAGTGAGTGACTGACCTTTTGCTTTTTAACCGACTTCCAAAAGGAGGAGGTTATATATATATATATAGATAATGCGAAGACATTTAGCAATTTGCGTGAATTTCCTAGAATAGGTTTTGGTAAAGATTATTAAACTCAGGTAACAGTAAGGGTCCTTTCATCTCGAGGACGTGTATGGCCTATGGGATTAACATCTGTAATCACAAACATTACTATGAGGACGCACAGGGCACCCGACGCATAGTGTCAGCAATTACATGATTTTCTTTAACTTGGTTCAGCTTTGTTTATCCGACAGCCAACTGAATAAGAGCACATTTCACCGCTTGTTCATAATAGGGGACCATACCAGCCCTGTATTATATACTGCCCACTGCTGAGCACGGGCCCCCTCTACTACTGAGAGGGTTTGGGCGTTAGTCCACCACGCTGGCCTAGTGCGGGTTGGCAGACTTCAAATACCTTCGAAATTCTTATAGAGAACTCAGATATGCAGGTTTACTTACCATGTTTTTCCTTCACCGTTAAAACGGATTAATAATAGCTAGGAAATATCTAGGAGCATAGTGTCTTTTGTATTTCGTCAGCATATACATTTATGTTAAGCATAGAGTTTATCAGCAAGCGGTTAAATCGGCCCTTAAAGTTGTATCTCAATATTATCTAAATAATAACAATCGGAACTCCTCGTCTACTAGCTAACTCTATCGTATGTTTGTTTCTAAGCCTACGCACTGTGAAGGCCGTGAATGCTGTAAGCACTAAGAAGTAGACTATCGTAGCAATGCTCTGTACTTGGCTATGTGACACCTGTAAATAGGTACGTTACTTTCGTAAAGTACTTCTACGCGGGTGGAACTACATACAAATCTAGTTTAACACATTTTTTTACAAGACGATTAATTCAGTCTTATTGGCTGAACATTTTCATAAAAATATCTTTATTTTTGTTGCTTTTACCGAATCACATTAAATTACTGGCTAGTACAAAAACAACCTATCAAAGAAAATATGCTTATAATATCAAAAGAAAATGCCGTCAAAAGTTTTTGTGGTCGCTTACAAGAGACTGAATTGAACCCGAGCTCCCGACTCATAGAAGACCCTGAAAATACAAGAAATAATTATGGTTTGAATATTTTCCCGCATGAATGAAATGTCGCCATTGATATAAAATCATATAAGTAACAATTAACTAATTTCGCGTATTTTATAATAAATACATGCAACATTCAAAGATGTGGATAATGTTATATCAATGTACAAGCAGTGTCGTCGTCAAGGTTTATGATTTAGGAACTATGAGGGACGTTGAGCCACAAATCGCCACACCTAAACTTAGTTTTTCGCCAGAATCATCAATTAACCTTAACCTTGCATTAGCAAACACTAGATTATATATCGAATTTTGGTTAAATTAATTAGTACTGAATATGTCTACACGACTGGTCGACAGTCTGCCCAGTGACTATTAATACTGCAAAGTCTTCGAAACATCGGGAATAAAAATTAAATAGACTTATGACGAAAAATAACGTTAATTTATTTTATTTCAATGGCTTAATACTTGTTATAAACTTAAAAATATTAGAACATACTTAAAACAATTAGTTCTTCCACAATTTGTAATTACAGTCTAATAAAATTAAAATTTGACTTAGGCCCTATTTTAACTTGGCTTCCGAGAACACACGGAGGCGAAGCGTAAAATTTTGTAATAAAATAATATTTTTGGCTGAAACCCCACAAATTGAATAAATCAATGTCTATTTACATCCATAATAATTATTTAGTGCTGTACAGTCAGCCACAAAATTAGCTGAACAAATTAAAAACTTCAAAACACTTCTGCATCATAACTTCAGTCGAAATATTCGTTTTTCTTTATTTAAAATTAAGTTAACCCTGGGAAGTTTATTTTAGTGAAAAAAAAAAGCTGATACTGTTTAGAGATTATCCCGCCCTCACACCCGCCACTACAACTCCTGTAAGCTAGGATCAATAATGGCACGCATTTTATGACACCAAGCGGTGAAGCTCGGCGATTCTCAGGGAACACTAGTCTTTATCCCGCAACGAAATTAATCAAATAGAAAGATAGGGAGGAGTTGGAAATATTAATTGTCCACTTCCCTCCATAACAAAGCGGAACACAAAATAATGAACTAAGGAGGCATTTTAACCTCAAGTATAGGGACGTTTACAACTAGAGAAGCCAGTTGTAAAGCATCACGGATAAAAATTAAATTAAAGGGTTCTATCATTTGAGTTGTCAATTTTGATTCCAATAGAAGGCATGGCAATAACGCCGGAAAGCACGGAAATTCCATTTAGTCTCTACAAGGTCTATGTAGTATATAGCCCCGGATGTTATTTGCATACTATCCAACATTATGTTGCGCTCATCATGCCAAAGACTACACTCCCAAAGTACATGATGAGCGGACTGTTTATATTCGCAAGCAGGTGTAGAGCATGGACACACAGGAGAATCAACCAGCCTAAATGAGAACAGTTTACCCCTAAAATTACCATAAGGATACCGGTAAGGAATTGCGATACACAATGATCTATTTCTAACCAAGTTTTAGTTAGGCGATCGCGAACGCACGGAAAGTATTTATATAAATGACGCCCTTTCGAAGATACGTCCCACCTACATTGCCATTCGCTTAACAACTCATTATGTAACGTCAGTGTGCGGTTTAAATAATCTATTGATACTTAAGAGTTCACGCGACGTAAGAAACTTTTTATCCATATATCCATAATTGTTGATACTGATGCAAAAGTTTAAACGCGATTTAAAATTTTGAATTTGTTCTGTTACTTATGTGGCTGACTGTACCTTATATTAAAATTTCATTGCGAAACTTATTAACAACACATCGCAACTTTAGAACGAAAACGACACAATTCAAAAAAATCGGAAATTGAGTTATCGTCATAAAATGTCTTAAGATTTGTCTATTTTTATATAAAAATATAATAAAAAAGCAATAAGAGGTGTCAAGGGACACCCGGATGGAACGAAGTTCCTTTCGATTAATTAGTGAAGGAATTGTAATAAAATTTTATTTATATAACAGAGTGTGTATATATATAAATATTTTCCTATTTCCGTTCCAATACATAAGTTTCTAGAAAAAAAAACAAATAAATACGTGTGGCAATCGGGGACTGCCGCGGTAAAGCTATTGCATAGCATTTTTATCACAAATTTTGATTGACTAAACACAAATTCGATCTTACGCTTACCACATAAAGTAGATTTTTAAACGCGAGCAAAGCACGTTTAGTCTTGTTATTGATAAATGTAAGTAACCAAAGTAGAATAAATCAACAAAATTTGAAAAAAGAGTGTTACGTTCGATTCTTTTGTACTCGTGCCGCGCCAACGCTGGGGAAATAGCTTCTACGCAATGTATTTAAGGTTCATATTAGATTAGTAATAAATGGTTTTAATGACTTTAATAAATAAAATAAATAAAAATACACTCGTTTCAAGAATTATAGCTTCTACGCATTGTATTTAAGGTTCATATTAGTAAGATAATAGCAAAAAGTGTCGTGACAACTTTTCCGTCCAGCCCCCTTTCACAACGCGCGATAAGGAACTTCGTTCCAAAATGCCCGATATAACAGTTTGGTCCTTTTCCCGCTTGAATATAGCTGTGTTTGAGCTATTGTTGTATTGAGAACTAACTAACTAACTCAATTTCCGATTTTTTTGAATTGTGTCGTTTTCGTTCTAAAGGTGCGATTATGTATATACAAATTGCCTTGGTGTAAGCTCATGCATCATGCATCATCATGTTATGAATAATTCGCGCTAATTTAGACATTATGCCTTACTAGCTTTTGCCCGCGGCTCCGCCCGCGTGAATGAGTTTTCCCGGGATAAAAGAAGCCTATATGTTAATCTAGGACATAGTCTACCCGTGTGCGAAATTTCATCGAAATCCGTTCAGTAGTTTTTGCGTGAAAGAGTAACAAACATCCATACCTACAAACTTTCGCGTTTATAATATTAGTAGGATTTAGATTATTGGCAAATAATTTTCCGAATAACTTGGGGAATAAATGACTATGAATTATGCGAACGAATACACCCGAATTAGCTGTTTATACATTCGTATGCGTAACTTCGTATTCGTCTGTACTCGATAAGTATCTAAATCACGGTTAACATGTATAAATAGCGAAAATAGCGAGTGCCGTATAAAAACAGTTTTTCCGTACGCTTGGTTCAATTTTCTAAGTACAGAGTTTGAACATTAAGCCTAATTACTACATTGCATATAATACACACACTCACGCCTTTTACTCCCGAAGGGGTAGGCAGAGGCGCAACTAGCTGCACCCATTTTTCGTCGTTTATATTCCGTCCCCTGATATGATAGGGGGCGAGCATATCGCCATATCGGGCACAAATTCCAGACTCCGGGCCGATACTGAATAGAAAAATCCAATATTACTTTGCCCGACCCTGGGATCGTCCCGAGACCTCAGCATTGCAGTCGTATCGTAATATAACTACGCCATCGAGGCATAAAACTTATGAAATAATTATAATCTTTATTTAACGGCTTCGTTCATTAAACGTGAAGCCGTACCTATAAAAGATAATTATTTCATATATCAAAAGTCTTTCTAAGCAATGGCTCCATAGATTCATAATATTATAGTAATACCATCTCTTTTTGTCCACTTTAGACTAGCTATAGGTCTTAGTCCACGACGATGGCGTAGTGCGGGTTCGCAGCCTTCACATACCTTCGATTTTTTTATGGAGAATTCTTTGGGTTATGTTTTCGGTTCATGTTTTGCTTCGCCGTTGATTCCATAGATGCATAATAGATATATTACATTATGCCATTCCACCTAAACCATGTTCCCATAATAATACTCGAATAAGAATTCTCGTCGAATTCAAACGAATTTTAGGAACGCTAGAATACACAAGCCTATCGGACACAAATCCGATGCGGGGCAATTTACGAGCTAACAAAAGCTTTGCTGTGGCGTTTGGTGCGGTCAACGAGATTGCAGAGGCTCAAAGAATAAATCCTCATTCCTCTCAAATGTTAGTGACGGTGTGTGTTGTGATGGTAACCACTTACTATCACGTAGTTTGACGGTTTACTACCAAAACGGATATCCTCATCCCTAGATTAAAATATGGGTCATAGAAGTAATCATGACTTGTTTAATTTGCCATATTCTGTTAAAAATTAGCCCTACTCTTAATTTAAAAACAGGACGTTATAAATTACGATCTCATGATTAATTTAAATTGAGAATTTTCTGCTAAAAAAGTAACGCATTGACCCACTCCTAGTTTAAACTTGGAATCTTATGTTACCTTCATGTGATTTATTTTATTAGCGAGTACTTTACTAAAAAAATATGGATTGCCACATCCGTATATTGAAATTGGACGTTATAACTTACCAATACCTTAACCATTTACCATTTTTTTACTATTAAAACAAAGTTTCTCATCCTAAATCCCAATATTGAACTAACTACCGTAATATTTACAACTGGTAGACTCCACTAGGGATAGCTAAATATCAAGTATGTGAGAAACTGTCTGGATAGGTATTAACACTTTATCTAATCGGCCATATAGCAGCAGTGTGGAAGTCATTGTGGTTTGAAGGACATTGAACACTATGAAATTACTGGATAATTTAGGAGACCATATTTTTCTTATGACCTTGAATGACTAGACGAGCATGCCGTTCGCCTGATGGTAAGCAATACGACCACCCATAAACAGTAGCAACACCATCCAGCACCTTGAGTTACAAAGTACTGTGTGGCATTCCACTGCGCTCGTCATCCTGAGACATAAGATGTTAAGTCTCACTATGTCCTGTAGTTACACTGGCTACAATGTCCTTCAAACCGAAACACAACAGTGCATGCACACTGCTGCTTGGCGGTAGAAATAGACATTATACTACGTCTCAGAGTACCCACGCAAATGCCAGTGCTTTTTCATAGTTCGGATGGTGTTGTTAGTAACATTAACAACTTGTTACTGTTTATAAACGGTTTATTACCATCAGTCGAGTGGATTGCACGTGTCATATGTCCTTTGTATAAAAAATATAGCAATTCAATATTCCGCTTGTCATTGACTGTTTTTATGGATGACAAATTGTTTATCATAAACATGGCTTCCAATCAATTTAACAAGCACGTACACACGACAATTCGAGTATTCAGCACGAAACAAATTTAACATTTCACAAAAAATTAACATTGCACTGTTTAACAAAAAGACAGATCAGGGCCATTCGTCCATTCGATTTACACATCTCATCTCGGTCGTTACGTCGGTTTGTTATGTAAATCTCGCGCGGATGGCCTTTACAATTCCATCGTACTGATTTTCTTCCCGGAAAAACTCTATTATTTCGCTTCGTTCAACTAAATGGATGTTTTGGGAACCGTAAATGCTGTTTCTTCTTTGAGTATTTTAGCTTTTTGTTGGATTGCACTTTTATGACTGTTTATCGATTTTTTTGTTTAGGGTAGAGGACTTTTTGGTATCTACTAGTTTTCATACACATCAATTTCAAACGGGTTAAGTTTCTACATGTATGTTTTAAATTCATATTCTATTGTATTTAGAAAACTTCTCCATCCGTGTGTAATAATACCAATTTTATTTGAATTTAATTACGCTCTTTCGAGAAAGCCTTTCTAATAATAGAAAAAATCGTGGCATTTTGCTATAACCCCAATTATTAAAAAAAATATTGAACGTTTAATTGTAATAAATTCCATAATTTCTCTTGTATCTTTAAATGAAGCTTGATTTAATCACCGTAGCCCAATAGCTTTGCGTATAGCTCTGATTTGTATAATTACAACATCACACACGACTAACTAGTTGACTTTTAACTAGCCAAAACAACATTAGCCTGTATTTATTTCTGAGTACGTGCTAATTTTCTATGGCAATTTGAATGGGATTTAATGATTTAGTTTAAATATTATTAATCCCATGAAATTAAATGGAGAGTCTAATGGTCATGCATTGCCAAGTAAATAGTTTTTATTTAGACCGGCCATTAGCTAATATGCTAATTGCTCGTCTCATTCATTCACCCTAAAGGAATCTTCCAACTTTTTCTATATCTTATCATTATATATAATAATAATAATAATACCAGCCCTGTATTAAATACTGCCCACTGCTGAGCACGGGCCTCCTCTACTACTGAGAGGGGTTAGGCCTTAGTCCACCACGCTGGCCTAGTGCGGATTGGCAGACTTCACATACCCTCGAAATTCTTATCGAGAATTCTCAGGTATGTAGGTTTCCTCACGATGTTTTCCTTCACCGTTAAAGCGAACGATAATTGATAAACAATACACACATAACTTCGAAAAATCAGAGGTGTGTGCCTTGGGTTTTGAACCGCCGGACATTGTCTCGGCAGACCGTTCCATTCCCAACTAGGCTATCGTCCACATCTTATCATTATCTCCATCTATTGTGAGCACGACCATGCCATTGAACGGCATTACGTTTCCTCAAACACTGACAATGACCAATTTAGTTTTATAATCCGTCTCCTCTCGGTTATTTTCGGGATCCCTGAAAAATCCTTCGATTAAAGCAATGGGTAATGTAAGTAATAATTATTTTTGTAACGTCAGCTGCGTGTGCTGTTTCTATATCGAGTCTTCGTGTTTTACCAATCGTTTGTTTTCAAGTTTATATTGGTGTTGAATATACAAAATTACTACTTTGGGAGATACATGAAATATTCATCCAACCATTCTTCATTTCAGTTGAACAGAGTTTCCGATTTGTTAAATTAGGACTTCGTAATTTCTAAAAATATGATTGATACTATGGTACAAGTATCCAGTAAGCTAAAGCGGCGATAGCCTAGTTGGGAGCGGAACGGACTGCCGAGAATAATGTCCACAGGTTCAAAAACCCAAGGGCATACACCTCTGACTTTTCTAAAAAAATGTTATGTGTGTATTCTTTGTGAATGATCACTCGCTTTAACGGTGAAGGAAAACATCGTGAGGAACCTGCATACCTGAGAAGGTCTCTGAATTTCGAAGGTATGTGAAGTCTGCCAACCCGCACTAGGCCAGCGTGGTGGACTAAGGCCTAACCCCTCTCACTAGTAGAGGAGGCCCGTGCTCAGCAGTGGGCAGTATATAATACAGGGCTGGTATGGTTATCCAGTAAGCTTGAGTATATTGTGATATTAAACTATATATGTTTTTAACTGGTGGTAGGTCTCAAGAGTCCATCCGGGTGGGTACCAGCGCAATGTCTATTTCTACCGCCAAGCAGCAATGTGCATGCACTGTTGTGTTTCGGTTTGAAGGACATTGTAGCCAGTGTAACTACTGGACATAATGAGACTTAACATCTTATCTCTCAAGATGACGAGCGCAATGGAATGCCACACAGTACTTTATAACTCAAGGTGCTGTATGGTGTTGCTACTCTTTATGGGCGGTCGTATCGCTTACCATCAGGCGAACGGCATGCTCGTCTCGTCATTCAATGCCATAAAAAAAAGTTTGCTTACATAAGCTATTATGTATGTATCGTGTATCCCAATTCCATTTCCATTGGTACAACAATCTCTACGTGCGATGAATTGGCTTATTTCAAAAGCAATCACCAAAAATTTGCATGGAACTGGATATTTGTACAAAATTGAAAGCAAACGTTGTATTGTTTTTTCCAAAACACTACGAAACGGAGCGATTCGTTTGAGAATTTTCATAAAAACGATATCTGTTTCAGAGGCCATCAACAGAATACACAATTTACTTTTCAAATTCATAACGAGACCTCTCGGAGAGGCCTTGACCTATTCACGACTCAATTCTGATTAGGGTTACCATTATTCTTTTCACAATGAACCTCATTTGGAATATTTATATACTGATATTTGTGCTCTTCTTTCGCATGAGTTATTTGATATCAATATTGACATCATTAAAGAAAGGAATAAAGAACAGATCAATAATTTATTTGTAACAAACAAAGACAATGTAAGTATAATAAGAAAAATAAATACATAAATGATATTTGTTACACAACAGCTCCAACTCCATAAGCCAACGCTAATCATACTTTGGACAGCTTGGTGATGTCATTGCCGCTAAAGGCAGAAACCTGAACCTAAGTCCAAATGTATTTGTTTTCAGATTGTAGCTCCATCGTAACTTTGTATTGGAATTGACTGTTTGAACTGTTGTACCAATAAAATAAATTGCAGATAAGACTCCTAAACTTCGTTTATCATAACTATCATAATTAACATTATTAGACTTTTAAAAGGCCATATTCAATCTTTTCTTTTCCTTTAAAAATATTTGCTCTTGTATTGTCGGAGATTGGTGCCAAAACACTATTGCTGTATTTGTTTTCCATTCTGGAACGCGACCATTTTAACAAACCACCTTTACAATTTTCTATTTTAAATTTAGTAGCATAATCAAAGAACAAAAGTACTAAAAACCTTTTTATGAATTTTTCGTATGCTAATGCATGCTATTTTACCATGTTAATAAAAATATCCATGTTATTCAAATACAACTATTTAATGTTTTTAAATTTACGAGATTTTAGTCAGTTCAGTCATATTAACATAGTTTGTATTTTTATATTCTATCGAAAAACCAAAATCACTTGTATACGGATCTTGTTTGACACACCATAATATGAAATCTCGTTTCCAAAATAAGTTAGGATTTAAATATTTTGGACATTGACGAAATCACCGATAAACGGTGGAAGCCATTAATAAAAAAAATAATTGATATAGAACATAATTGCGTCGACATCATGATACAAAAAAAAAATAAAGAAAATGTAATGTCAAAGAAAATGTAGTGTAGCATTGAAGTGTAGGGAAGAATTTGCAAAAATAGCAACAATAACCAGATAACATTATGAAATTACTTATATTATAAATCTCATATTAAGTCTTAGAAAGAACGCAATATAACGAATAAACTAGGGTTCAAAATAGGGAAATCCGGGTCCCGAAAGTACCGGGATTACCTGGTTCTTTTGATGCATAAAAGTATCAGGAATTTATAATATGATTCCTGGTTCTTTCGGTACTCGATATCACTATAAAAAAAAGTTTATAATGCGGTTTCATGCCACTTTTATTATTATATACTTTATCGCGTACGGGACGCGAGAGTCCGGCTGGGTTGATATCACCGTAATGTCTATTTGCGCCGCTAACCAACATATGTAGCCAATGTAATTTTTTTTGCAGTTGAATGATGTGACGAGCTTGCCTTTCGCCTGATGTTATGCGATATGATCGCCCATAAACAGAGTAGCAACGCCGCATATAACTTTGAAATACAAAGTACTGCGAGGCACTCCACTGCGCTCGTCACTCTGAGTCATAAGAATAATTAAGTCACAAAATGTCCAGTAATTACGCTGGCTATAATGTCCAACAAACCGGAGAAAAGGACATTATAGTCAGTATAATTACCCGGTGTAGTTTTGAGATTTCATTTCCGGACAGATACGACCTGGCGTCTTTAAAAAAAAAGAGTGTATTCGCACCTAAAAGGCCGGCAACGCATCTCTATGCCCCCTGGTATTGCAGATGTCCATGGGCGGCGGTGATCACTTACCATCAGGTGAACCGTTTGCTCGTTTGCCAACTATACCATAAAAAAATCTAATATATAAAAATCTCGTGTCACAATGTTCGTTCCCGTACTCCTCCGAAACGGCTTGACCGATTCTCATGAAATTTTGTGAGCATATTGAGTAGGTCTGAGAATCGGCAAACATCTATTTTTCATACCCATTAGTGATAAGGGTTGTCCACCCTTAACATTTTTTTTTAAATTTTTGGACAAAATTTTTTGTTTTTATTTTTCTATAATAGGGCATTAAAAATACATACAACCCTAAATTTTCAACCCTCTACGATCAACCCCTATTTTTTAATAACGATATTAGTAATTTAATAACTTTTCGATTTCGATGAAATTTGGCACACGGGTAGATTATGTGATCTATTAACACATAGACTACTTTTATCCCGGGAAAATATAAAGCGGGACTTTTATACCGGGAAAACTCATTCACGCGGGCGGAGCCGCGGGCAACAGCTAGTAAACATCTAAAATCCCAAGGTAACAAGCGAAGTGTGATGCCACGCAGTGCTTTATAATTCAAATTTCGGGTAGTGTTGTTACTCTTAATGGACATTCGTGTCACACTGGTGGTAGGTCTCTCATATGTAAGAGTCCGTCTGGGTAGGTACCACCACAATGTCTATTTCTACCGCCAAGCAGCAGTGTGCATGCACTGTTGTGTTTCGGTTTGAAGGAGATTGTAGCCAGTATAACTGCAGGACATAATGAGACTTAACATCTTATGTTTCAGGATGACGAGCGCAGTGGAATGCCACACAGTACTTTGTAAGTCAAGGTGCTGGATGGTGTTGGTACTGTTTATGGGTGGTCGTATCGCTTACCATGAGGCGAACGGCATGCTCGTCTCGTTATTCAATGCCATAATAAAAAAAACTTACCATCAGGAAAACGACTTTCTCGTTGCTTCATTAATTTGTATTAAAAAAATGACCTTCATATACCCGGAGCCTTCGTCCTTTAAATCTGGTCGTCCTACGCAGAAGCTGTTTTTGTATGAAAATGTTTTATTGTATTCATTTGAATTAATTTTATGCTTGGAATGAATGGCCGGATAATCAAAATACAGTATGAAAGCCAAATGAAGTTTGTTTAAGTAGCTCGTTGTAATCATTTTTGGCATATATTTTATAGGGACTAATGCTTCGCAGTTTAATGGGAGCCTTTTATTCTGGAGGCAGTCTAGAATTCTTTTAGTTTTAGTGCATTTTATCCATTACGTTTCAAGATTAGCCATTGTTTATCCATTTGCTTTGTATTTCGTGGATATTCATGTTATGGCAAAGGTGATATATTTTTTCGTGCTTCTATTTTATTATCCAGCTATTATTATTATCCATTATGAGCTGACAGAAGATTCCCATATGCTGATAGACTTAACTACTTTAGAATGACTTCTTTAGATAATCGTAGAGATATTTTGGACTTAATATTCTTGTTTAAATTGTTTAACAATAAAATTGACTGCCCCTCACTTCTATCCAGTTTCAATATTAGAGTCCCTACTAGAACTCCTAGATATGCGATAACTCCTCTATCGCCTCCACTGCGAAGATCTGTGCTTGGTTGCAACTCTCCAGTTTTTAGACTTTGCAAGCTATTGAACTGCTAAAGTAAATCTGTCGACATTCATGCGAACTCATTATACAGTTTTCGAAAAGCGTTACGCTCTTGTAAGCTGAATTAGTTTTATAATATCATTGTTATAATGTTTACTCTTTGTGAACGATGTGTATTTAATTATCATCGTAATAGCATAACATTTACCAACCTAATATAACTTATATTATGTATCTTTAGTGAGTATGTATTATCAGTGAATGCTGTGTCTACTTTTTAACAATCATGTACTTAGACTTAGTTTCTTTGAATTCTCTGTATATTTTAGTTGATGTTATAGTGTGTGATTGATTGTAGACCTAATAATAAATAAATAAATAAAATCCGCCAATACATATCTCATTATCCTCATCTATTGTGGAGTTAGTTAAAATATTCTTTACAGCTGTAGCAAGACCTTCAATTCACTTTTACCAACGATCAATTTTTAATTTTTATTCCTTCCAGGACCTTTCTCAGAAAGGACAGGTTCCAAAGTCACTTAATATAATAATATAATAATAATAATACCAGCCCTGTATTAAATACTGCCCACTGCTGAGCACGGGCCTCCTCTACTACTGAGAGGGGTTAGGCCTTAGTCCACCACGCTGGCCTAGTGCGGATTGGCAGACTTCACATACCCTCGAAATTCTTATCGAGAATTCTCAGGTATGTAGGTTTCCTCACGATGTTTTCCTTCACCGTTAAAGCGAACGATAATTGATAAACAATACACACATAACTTCGAAAAATCAGAGGTGTGTGCCTTGGGTTTTGAACCGCCGGACATTGTCTCGGCAGACCGTTCCATTCCCAACTAGGCTATCGTCCACTTTTTTCCAAAGTCACTTACTGGACCCCAATATTGGAATTGAAACTTCTCCTGAATGTGCTATTTAATATTTCCTGTAAGCCAAGAACTCTATATCCTCTCGATGCAGAAAAATAAACATTATATCCCGTCAAAGATAACGTAGATAAGGTTCAAGTACTTTAGCTGGAACGTGGTGGTCAAATCGTTGAACAACCAACATACTTAGATAAACTTTAAGCAACTCGTTAAACTTTAGATCTCGATTGTAAAAGACCATGGCTGGAAGTAGCACTGGCTTACATTGGTAAAACAGAACTCAAAAGAGGAAAATATCGACACTTGCAGGAAGTTTTTTCATGATCTGTAAAAGAGTAAAAGCTAAAATTGAGAAAACAAAAACGGATTTAAGGTAAAGCTATAAGATTTGCCACAATATAAGTAACAGTAAATTTGTCAAACTGTCATTCTGTTTAAGAACAAACTGGTATTAAAAATAACTCAAATAACTTTATTCAATAACCCTTAATTTGTAATTGCATTGATTGAATTGTTAGAATTAACTGATATCACAATTTGAATTTGTATTTCTTTGGTACAATCTACGAAAAACAAGCCAATCAATTTTGAAGTGTGCGCGGTATAGGAACCAATTGAACGCAAGTGGAAAACTAGATGTGAAGTTTTATGGCAGAAGTCCAAGAATTCTGTCGATTGGAGGATTATTGGGTTTCAACTAGATACCTAATACAAAAATATTTCCAAAGAGTAATGGTTGTTTGAGATCTAGAAACTATCAAAGCTGGATAAGTAAAGGAAAAAGAATATTTTCTTCCAGAAAGCTTGTTTAATAAAGGCATATGGATGGCAATATTTTATTTGTATTGTAAATTAAATAAAATTTTCATTTGGTCCCTACTAACTAATTCAAATTGTACAAGAATACAGAAAAATTGATCATTCATTATCCGTGTAACAGATACGTTTCACTTACACCCACAATACAAATAAAAGAAATTAAATGCTTTCTATTTGCTACATTTGACGGTCTGCAATGCAATGCAATCAGCCCTGTATTATATACTGCCCACTGCTGAGCACGGGCCTCCTCTACTACTGAGAGAGGTCAGGCCTTAGTCCACCACGCTGGCCTAGTGCGGGTTGGCAGACTTCACATACCCTCGATATTCATATGGAGAATTCTCAGGTATGTAGGTTTCCTCACGATGTTTTTCTTCACCGTTAAAGTGAACGATAATTATTGATAAACAATACACACGTAACTTCGAAAACTCAGAGGTGTGTGCCTTGGGTTTTGAACCTCCGGGCATTGTCTCGGCAGACCGTTCCACTCCCAACTAAGCTATCGTCCACTTGACGGTCTGCTAAACCTTAAACAATTTAAGCATAAAACGTTCCCAACATCAATGTAATGAACGTTGAGTAACGTAATCGACAATACAACTCCAAAACCCACAAGCTAGAAAACATTTTGAGAAATTCAAGAAGCATCCACTTAGATTCAACAGAATCATACAAATTTCACTGAGAGTAAAAATATATTGTTCAGAAATTCTATTTGCCGTTGTGATGAATCGATAGCACGCGAGCTTGCTGCGGTCCTTGGAAATGAAAAGGAGGAATTTCTTGGCTGCATCTTTACATTTTTCTATTTAGAATCAGCGGGCGCGGGCTCCTGGGCATTTAGCTTATCTGTACTTGAATCGTGTATAACGTCTCAGATTAAATACGATTTTATTTTCAATCCAAGCGTATTACGTTGTTGTGTTCACGTTTTGATGCGTGTGTCGATACGATCAGGAAAGGCTAAAAATCGATGTTGCCTGCGTATAAATGCTAACGAACAGTGATGATCATCTAGCTTCAGGAGACCTGCTTGCTAGTTCTGCTCTTATGAAAATTAAAAACGAAGTTTATAAATGACCAAATATACTTAAATTAAAATCAACTTTTAACAAATTACGAATACTCAAATCATCTCATCATTTTGTAAGAAATAAATAAATATGATCGTGATATTTAAGTCTTAAACATCTTATAAATAAACCATTGTTTACTTCCATCTATGTCACCCTTTCAAGTTGTAGCGCTCCATAATGCAAGAGAGATTGGCTGAGATCTTTTGACCCACAAGGGAACGGGAATGCACTTCGATTAGAGGGCCTTTACAACAGAATTTCTTGAAAATCTTCGTTGAGAAATATACAATAAAGCTTCGGTTCAAAGGAATTCCATCATTGAACATCGTAATAGACGAACTGCTGTAATTTTCTGATTTTCTGTGGGAAATATGTTTGATTGGATTCTATTTTAAACTGAGTGCTCTGGAATTGTCACTGCAACTATCTGTGAAGTAATACTTTTCTCTATGAAAATTAAAGATAATTGATATTAAGTAGATAATAAAAGTAATAGGAATTATTTTTGTGAAAAATAAATAATCAAATTAGAAACAAGACTAGACATGATGAAGTCAAGACTATCAAGAACACGTCTTTAAAATAACAATGCGATGTATGGATAGCCAAATGGATAGATGAATGCAAATGCCAAATGTTTTTGAATAAAGATGCTTTATTTATTCTGTGGATAAAGACGCCAACTTAGTTGTTCCAACGATAAAAATAGAATGCATAAACCAGAATTGATTTTATGTAGATTTATTTTATATAAACTAGCCATAAAGTACAAGGTAACTTTAAAGGGTGTATATTTTTACGACCTCTTTCTAACGTACGTAAAAACAAATCTATTTGAGCATTCATTTACTAAGTATCGCATTTACTTAAGTATCAAGTCTTGTCTACCACTTCGCATTTACATTATTGAAAGAATTAGTAGTAGTAAGATGGTAATTGATGCTTTTTTTTTATTGCATTGAATGACGAGACGAGCGTGCCGTTCGCCTGATGGTAAGCGATACGACCACCCATAAACAGTAGCAACAACATCCAGCACCTAGAGTTACAGAGTACTGTGTGGCATTCCACTGCGCTCGTCATCCTGAGACATAGGATGTTAAGTCTCATTATGTCCAGTAGTTACACTGGCTACAATGTCCTTCAAACCGAAACACAACAGTGCATGCACACTGTTGCTTGGCGGTAGAAATAGACATTGCGGTGGTACTCACCCAGACGGGCTCTTACATATGAGAGACCTACCACCAGAAAAAAGCAACAAAGCTTTTTATACCTCATAGCATAGTTCACAACGATAAACTATAGATAAAGTCACTTAAACTATCCAATAAAGAACAAAAAGTCTTTATTTAAATTATATTAATTATAAGGTCTGTAAAATCGTTATTAATCTACTGCCGTTTTTTACTTCTTATTGCTATGAAGTAAGGGTGCAAGAAACGAAATATTGGAAACAATTCAAGATATAAACACAGATATTCATCCAAAGAGGCCAACTGCGTTCAGTGAAACAGTTCTTGTTTTGCGCGTACTAAACTCAATCGGCATGGCGTAAATGAGTTGGAAATATTCCTATACTCCGCAAACTTGTAAGTCTTTTCAACAAAGAAATTTTGTTCATCATCATCATCATCAGCCTATATTTTGGTCCACTGCTGGACATAGGCCTCCTCCAATACGCGCCATTTTACCCGGTCTTCGGCCTGTAAATTTTGTTCGTGTGATACTTTTTTCTTCATAGCATAATTACTGGACAGCCACTTTACGTCCTCTAATATACATGGAAGCGTTTCTATGATACTTGAGCCCTTTCTAAGACTTGGATGGACTTAAGATTTTACCGAACTTAGTTCCAATCCTTCTAGAGTTCTACACTTCATCGCAAACCACAGTAATGCAAGGTATCAACTAAGCACAAAACATAATGACTGGCTTTCTGAATCTCCATAATAATTTCTTTAGCCGTTTAGCATTGTAACTGACGTAATAGGAATCGAATTTACATATCTTTACCGCTGGGCCGAGTGGCTTTTTGTTACCATCTTTACTGCCTTCTATTAAATGTTATTTGCTGTAATTAAGATAGTAACTGTTGTTTAATTGGCTCCTTTGGGCGTCGTCACAATAGAAGAAAATAAAGGACTAATTACAAAAATCTCAATATTTGGAATTTGGATGCCTAATAGTATTTTGCCTTCAGTGGCCGCGACTGACTGGGATTATAAAAATACAGCGTCATCGATTGCAAATATTTAGCAATGCTGCAATTGCGATTGCTGATGATGATGATCGTCATGCCCACGTTTATTTTCTATTGGCGTTAACGCTTGTAGAAAAGCATCTTAGTTACGGCTTCTCTCGTAATAAAATTGATGACACAACAGTCGACGCGACGACGTCTCGTTTTATATATAAAAACTATTAGTAAACTGACTTATACTAAAATTAATCTTGTTGATATTTTTGTATTAAAGGGATCTAAGTGTATTGTATAAGAAAAAAACCGTATAAACAGTATCTGAATGCCTTTATTTGCCGTCATAAAAGAGAAGTACCTCTTGAAAGGAATCAATGGGCCACCCACGCGCCTAACCGCCGATCTTCAGACGAAGTAAGGTCGGCTTGGTCTATAAACGTTTGCTAAATATCGCAAAAGTGTAAACAAATGTTTTCTTGTTATTACAAGATATTGATTGAATTTGAGGGATGTGAAGCCAACTCCCAGTTGGCTAGCGTCTAGGACCTGAGGCCTAAACCGGCTCATTAATGGAGATGCCCGTGCCCATAAATAAATAAATAAGTGTGACAATTTATAATCCGGGCTGGTATTATTATTGATAATCGGGTCTTCAATACGATTACATTAACAATTGAAGAATCAGTCTATAGAGGCTTCGATTTGATTAATTATATTTATACTGCCAGGTTCAGGTGTACCCCTTGGAGTGAAAGGGTTTTTTTCCTAGTAACGCAAAGTGCCCTAAACCCTTCGGGGATAAAAGGCGTGAGTATATGTATGTAGCAAAGAAAATTTACCTTAGTTTTTCAGTAAAAATGTTCAGTGCTTAATGTTTTTGTTTCCATTTATCTGTTTAGAACTAGAATAAAAGTTAATTTTCGGCGCAAAACCTATCGTTGCTACTAAAAGATACAACTATTAAGTTGAGTCTATAGTGGTCTAGTTCATTTCATTGATTGTATAAGTTTTGTTACACAACACGAGCACGCCCTTATATCTTCGAAGGGGTTGGTCGATATAACACTACTAGTGATTCTATGGTGTGCTGAGGCAACCTATTAAGCATAGCCAAATTTACACTGCACCCTTGTGTTGTTTAATAAAATTGAAATTTAATATGAAATTAATTAAACCAAGGAACCCACTGCATAAGTACGGTACCTTTTTTTTTTTTATTGCATTGAATGACGAGACGAGCATGTCGTTCCGCCTGATGGTAAGCAATACGATCACCCATAAACAGTAGCAACACCATCCAGCACCTTGACTTACAAAGTACTGTGTGGCATTCCACTGCGCTCGTCATCCTGAGACATAAGATGTTAAGTCTCATTATGTCCAGTAGTTATACTGGCTACAATATCCTTGAAACTGAAACACAACAGTGCATACACACTGTTGCTTGGCGGTAGAAATAGACATTGCGGTGGTACCCACCCAGACGGCCTCTTACATAATGAGAGACCTACCACCAGTTAAAGTACGGTACCTTTAAATTTGGGGCAAAATTTACCTTTATTAATTCCAGAAGTGACAAACTAATAATTTAAATCACTAACAATCGTCAATACGATCAAACCCCAACTCATCGTGTCAACTAAAACCCTAAACTAACCCCCAAGAAACCTCGAATCGAAGCAAAAACGAACCGCGAAACATAATATTGCGAACATTCTGGACCGCACCCGACGTCCTAAAGCTCGTTAGGGATCACTTTAGATAGCCCCGGCGATTACCACTCGATTCAAGAAGTTTCGTATCCCACAGGACTATTCGTAAATAAAAAATGACGCTATTATCTGATGCCTTAAAAATGTTATGTGCGAATGCGCCCTTGGGGTGCTGCGGTGTTTGGGATTGGGGTAACTGAGATGTGAATGGGGTATTTTATTTGGTATAAGTAATGTTTGAAGTATTTGTGGGTTAATATTCTTATTTTAAGCTTCTCTAAGTATTGATCAAACTTTAAAATATTTATTTGTAAAAAACCAATTCCAAAAACCACTACTAACACCACTAAATAAGAAATTATTAAAATTACAAAATCAATTTAACCTTCTTTCCAATTCATGTTTTATATGATGCACATTAAATATTCTATGAACACGGTTCCTACTTAAAATTAATATTTATTTGTGTATTTATTTAGCTTGGCTATCAATTTAAATTAGTTAATAAATTATAGCTTAACAATTTTTTTAACAAGTATAGAGTAACCTTATTTGGAGCCGGTTAAACAAAATTACCAAACGCCTGAAATTATCTACAAGAAACAAAGACACCTGATGTTCCATCCTACTCAATATTCCGAATCTAGATCTTTTATCCTTATAAATACATATTTGATAAGGTTTCCATAAATCTTTCTCCAAACCCTAGCCTAAAATTTAAGAATACAATGAACTTGTCAATATTTCATGGCACGATTGAGTTGCGATCAAACACGTTTATTCCGACATTGACCTCTAACCCTACCCCACAGACATTACCCCACATTTTCACAACACATGTGCCTACGAAACCGTTTGATTCCAAGAAGTCACGGACTTCACGTGCCCAAACCGCTTTAGTATTCCAGCATTAGTTTCCGTAGCGGAATATTTTAAGGCCCCGAATTACCCCTTTTACGATGGGGACAGTTGTTTCAGGCTCCGTTACGGCTTTACGTCATACACAACTATAAACTGCGAGAGTTTGTCTCTCCTTTCCTCGTATATTCAGAAGATTTGGGCAGTGAATGTTAAATATATTTCTCTAACTTCTTTACCTACTTTTTCTTAAGACAGCCTACGGATAAAAATCCGTATTAATATGATATTACATTATATTGTTATATTAATAATTGTATATCACCAAATCTATACGGTCAACGGCTATTGCTATTTAATCTACTAAAGTGTGAGCAACTTACCGCAACAAACATATTTTAAATCTCACTCTAAAATGTCACCAACAGATTCTGTCCATAAAACTGACAAACCGATAAAGTATATTTAAAACTGAGATGCAACTTAAAAAAACCTTCAATTTGCAATGTGATTAAGCTAATCCACTTCCAATAAGTCAAGATAACCCGGGCTTAGCAAAATCAAAATTCATCTTTTAAGGTCATCAAAAGCACATTTGAAATATTACAAGTTCAAAATGATTTAAGAGTCTGCAACGTATTAAAGAATAGAAAGAATATATCTCTTAAACTTATAAATCGTAAGAACTGAACTTAAACGTAGATAAAATCTTCGCTGAGCCCTCTTTAAGGCAAAATATGTTCAATAATATATGCTATATGAGAAGTAATTCCAGCTCGCATCTTTGAACCTCGATTATTATTTTTTTTAGTCCAGTATTATAAAAGCTATATACTACATCTTGCATCAAGAGTTCAATTTTATCCCAATATATTTTGAAATTTATTTGGATACTCATGTCATTCTAACCTCGATTGCACTTATCACGGTATTACAGTCGTATAGACACTATAAATAAGCTCAAAGTAGTTCAATTTTACCCCAAAATATTTTGAACCGTTTACCCCTAATATCTGCTACGGACCGCTAACCCATCTTTTAACCTTAACCCGACCGCCAGTTACTCAAGCCAGACGCAGTACCGACAGCACCCTAATCAAAATCATTTATTAAACCATAACCACGGCGTTTGTCTTCATAGGGCTTGGAAACGTCAAACGTGAATTTTAATCATGGAGTGATATCACTGTAGAGAAATACTAGTAAACTTGTATACGCTCAAAGTCAGTGTGGGCACTATCACAACGTATGTTACTGCCGCCCAACAAATGTATGCAAAAAGTGTTGTTTCGGTTTAAGAGCTAGTAACTAGGCACTATAAGGTTTAACATCTAATATCCAAGATGATATCTTCGGTGACACCGCTTTAAGATCGAATGCCGGGTGAGGCATAGTGAGATTGGATTTTTCTCCTCAGTATCAGCCCGGAGTCTGGAATTTGTTGCTGATATGGCGATAGGCTCGCCCCCTAGCACATCAC
Source organism: Sphinx pinastri (assembly GCA_947568825.1). Lineage (NCBI taxonomy): Eukaryota > Metazoa > Arthropoda > Insecta > Lepidoptera > Sphingidae > Sphinx > Sphinx pinastri. The sequence goes on along the minus strand of OX387636.1, from coordinate 10,752,786 downwards.
GGGACGTAACACACGTGACAAAAAGTATGTGCGTCTCTGAGACATAAAGGCGTGATGTGCCCATTTGTTTGTCTTTACATCTAAGGTGACGAGTGGAGTGCATTGCCTACTGACTGTGTGATATAGGCTTATTAAAAAAGGGTAACTTTGTTACGCAAACTCATAAAATTACGTTGGTCGCTGGGTTTTCTTTATGGCGTCGTTTCAGCCTACGCTTATAAAGACGAAACGAGGTTAAAATAGTAAAAAATATGAATAACAAAAAATTCGTTGTATTTTTGAAGTGAAAACTTCTTTAGCGGCGTTGAGCACTTTTTAGGATGGGTATAAAATGTTAAACTCGCGTACTCGCGTCAGGATCACGTGACCGAATCCTGATGAAAATGCATGCGGAGGTTTTACCATCCCTTACTAATATGAACCTTAATTACAATGCGTAGAAGCTATAGTTCTTGAAACGAGTGCATTTTTATTTATTAACATCATTAAAACCATTCCTTACTAGTGTGAACCTTAAATACAATGCCAATACCCCAATGCTTAATTCAATGAAAGAAAAATATAATATTAAATATAAACGATGTGTGACATTCAAAATATATGCAATTAGTGTATACAAATAAATCTCATTAAACAATATTAAGAGTGAAATAAACATTACAGAAGATATATAATAAAACAACTTATAATAATAGCTATAAAACACTTGCAATCTGATTTACAAAAATTAAAACTTAATTGAAATAATAAATTATTTAATTGACCGCTTCGTATAAACACATCGGCCTTTGGGGTAAACCTCTAATGGGAACCCTGTCATGGCAAACTTACCCCAACTAGTCCGACTATCATCAAACTTGGGAACCAATTTACTAACCGTATATTATTGTGTATCTGATGCAATTAATAAGTTTCAGATTGACTACGTTAGAACACGCCTTGAAATTATAGACTGTAATCCTGTACTAGTTATATGGCATACATTTATCTCGTATTATGTACTTCTAAAAAGTTATGTGTGTATTCTTTGTGAATTATCGCAAGCTTTAACGGCGAAGGAAAATATCGTGAGGAAACCTGCATACCTTAGAAGTTTTTTATAAGAATTTCGAAGGTATGTGAAGCTTGCCCACCCGCATTAGGCCAGCGTGGTGGACTAAGGCCTAAACCCTCTCAGTAGTAGAGGAGGCCCGTGCTCAGCAATGGGCAGTATATAATACAGGGCTGGTATGGTATGTACTCATATTCATAAAAAAAATGTTAGTGAATATCTATACATCTATACCATATAAATAAAATTGGAGTGTCTGTTTGTAATATTGAAATAACCGTTTTTTACTACATGTATATGAATATATATACGGTACATACACCAAAATAACATTTTTTTTAATTTTTGTCTATCTGTCTCTGTTTGTTTGTTCCGGCTAATCTCTGAAATGGCTGGACCGATTTTGACGGGACTTTTATTGGCAGGTAGCTGATGTAATAAGGAGTAAATTAGGCTACTTTTTATCCCGGGCAAATATAAAGCGGGACTTTTATCCCGGGAAAACTCATTCACGCGGGCGGAGCGGCGGGCAACAGCTAGTTTTACATAAAATACGAGTTGATAAATATATCAAGCATGATAACTCTCCCTGTCTCTTTTCCTGACTATTCAGCCTACCTTTCTCTTCTACTTTTAATAAATGATATAGGTGGCAAACGAGCATACGGTTCACCTGATGGTAAGTGATCACCGCCGCCCATGAACATCTGTAATACCAGGGGGCACAGAGATGCGTTGCCGGCCTTTTAGGCGGGAATACGCTCTTTATTTGAAGGTCGCCAGGTCGTATCTGTCCGAAAATGCTGCTGGCGGCATTCGTTCCACAATTAGCTCTGTTCATAACGTTGTCAGAATAATTGCGTGCTACCGAGTCGCGTTGCAACACATTCGTCCGTGTAGTTTTTGGTCTCCCTCATAAGAATGGTCTCAATGAGTAGGTGTTATATAGTTGATTATCAAGACCCCATGATGGAAATATTGTAATTTCAAATGTTTGAAATAAAAATTAAATTAAATTTTAAATTATCCCAAACACAAAAAACCTCTAGAAAGCAAAAACTATAAAATGTCTTTGTTGTCGTAGTCATAATATGACCCAAGAGTGGTCGCGCCGCACGGGGGACCGCTATAGAAGTATTTTCGACTCTCTGGTCCGGAGTTCGGTCCCCCGATGGCACCGATAGACATACACACTGGTGGTAGGTCTCTCATTATGTAAGAGGCCGTCTGGGTGGGTACCACCGCAATGTCTATTTCTACCGCCAAGCAACAGTGTGCATGCACTGTTGTGTTTCGGTTTGAAGGACATTGTAGCCAGTATAACTACCGGACATAATGAGACTTAACATCTTATGTCTCAGGATGACGAGCGCAGTGGAATGCCACACAGTACTTTGAAGTCAAGGTGCTGGATGGTGTTGCTACTGTTTATGGGTGGTCGTATCGCTTACCATCAGGCGAACGGCATGCTCGTCTCGTGATTCAATGCTATAAAAAAAACCCTAAAATTATAACACCCCTCTTTTTCTGCCGGATGTTAAAAATAAAGTATGTCAAGCATGGTAACACTAATTACTCCTCTAAGGGAAAATAAAATGTTGAACTCGAGTACTTATTTAATCAATAAAAATAAAGTCATATTTAAAAGTTATAAAAGCAGAGATCTTAAACCTGATTGGAGGTGCTGGGATTTGAACCCAGGACTTTCAGCATGCGAAGCAGACACTCTACCACTGAGTTACACCCCCTGTATGTGAACAGACATAACTAATGTATTACTCGAAGAGCTGTAATATGCATCGTATAGGCTTATTTAAGATCTATGTCCGTTTTTTGTATGGGTGCTGGGCCTCAAAATCATAACCAGGCTTAAACTTTATGGATATTAAAGTGGCAAACATCTTGGATCCATTAAAAAATATTTTTAAACCCCTTACTTTATAACTAACTTATTTTAAAAACGTTAATTATGAGTGTAGTTTTTAAGCAAATTAAAATTACATAAATCTCAAAACGGAGGACTTTAAAATTATATGATTTATTGCAAAGTCCTAGTTTTTGGGAGTACTATACAAATGATATATGTAAAGTATCTTGGTTAGGATTTAAGCCCGTTTTAGGACATTTCCTTTAATGGGTGGTTTCGAATGCAAGAGTTCTTCTGGGGAGGTACCTTAGGAGGTAGGTTAGCTAGCTTAGGGCCTGTAGTGTCCTCACCGGTGAGGATCGCGACGCGTTCCTCCCATTATTTTTTAATAAAATAATCTTTTTTTTCTTTGATGTATTAAAAAACCCTTTTTTATATCCCCTTTCCTGCCAGCCCGAGTTGGCTTTTTTGTTTTTGATTATTTCTCATCATGGATTTTACTCCCAATAAAAATGTCGTTAGTTATATAAATGACCTTTAGTATTAACAATAATCCTACTATAATCCTACTAATATTATCAACGCGAAAGTTTGTAAGTATGGATGTCTGGATGTCTGGATGTTTGAATGTATAGATGTTTGTTACTCTTTCACGCAAAAACTGCTGAACAGATTTCGATGATATTTGGCACACGGGTAGACTATATCCTGGATTAACACATAAGCTACTTTTTATCCCGGGAAAACTCATTCACGCGGGCGGAGCCGCGAAAAAAGCTAGTAATATTATAAACGCGAAAGTTTGTAAGTATCGATGTATGGGTGTATGGATGTATGGATGTTTGTTACTCTTTCACGTAAAAACTACTGAACGGATTTTGATGAAATTTGGCACACGGGTAGATTATGTCTTGGATTAACACATAGGCTACTTTTTATACACTATATATATTATATATATATTCTTTTTACACTCAGGCGGAGCCGCGGACAAAAGCTAGTTTTTAATAACCAACCCAACCACATTGCGCGTCACGTGAGACTTTATCAAATAATTAACATCTTGAAACAATGTTTTTGACAAGTTGAAGATGTTTTCGAATGTCGACTTTAATTAGTTTGTCGAGTTTTTGACGTATTCTCGGTAAATTAAATGTTCAGTTCTAAAGTCTTGTCTGGTTAATTTTTGGATAAATACTCTTCATTTGAAAGCGTTTAATAAAATTGTTCGACGTCAAATTTATATAGATTAAATCCTATACTTAGACACTTTGGGATTCAAAGAGATACACCAAAAATATATATTTAAACGATTATTAATAACATCATCTCTTCACTTCTTTTACTTAATATGTACTACGTAGGTATTCCGTCCAAACATAAGTGTTCACAAAACTAGGTACAGTCAGCAGCATAAGTAGATGAACAAATTCAAAATTTTTAATTGCCTACATACTTTTGTGGTGTTACTAATTTTTTTTTCTCTTCGCAAAATCAAAATAAAAGGTATTTACTTTACTTCAAACGAAGAAAAAATATTTGAGTTTAACTTAACGCGTATATAGGTGATTTGAAATTTTGATTTTGTACAGTTACTTATGCTGCTGACTGTACAAAAACAACGAGATAAATCTCAATATATTTGTCCTATCCAAACCTCGTAGAGTTCCACAAAAATGACTGGAAAACCAAATCCTCCACCATCTTCCCAAAGCCATTCTATTCCTTAAATTCAGTAATGCATGAAAAAGTTTGGCATTGTGAGTGTTCAAAACGGTCATCATTTATCATGCTCTCCACTTATTCATTTAATGAAACACACATGCCTTTTATAGCCGAAGGGGAGGCAGAGGCGCAACCAGTGCACCCACTTTACGCCGTTCGTATTCCGTCCTATGATGTGATATGGCGAGCCTATCGCCATATCGGGCACAAATCCCAGACTCCAGACTGATACTGGGTAGGAAAACCCAATATCACTTTGGCCGACTCGGGGACCGAACCCGAGACCTCAACATCTTAATTTTATATCAATGTTTCTTGGAAAGAGTTTATACCTATACAGAATGTTTTAAAAGTTTCAAGCAAATATTATACAACAGAATAAACAGCTTATGTAGACAGTAGTCATAGTATTAAAAAAATTGGGAGCATTATTAGTGTGACTTTTGCATTTGGTCGACTTATACATTATGGGACAAGTAACATTTACTAACACGTTGAGAAACTAGCCCTAAGACTCAACATCTCTGTGCAACATTCTTCTCGAATATGTCTTTTAAAACACCTCTGTTTACCGAAACATTATTTATTTATTTTATTTTATTTTCATTTATTTGGAAAACTTACAGCTAACATAACAAATAGAGACTATCCCGCCCTCACACCCGCCACTACAACTCCTGTAAGCCAGGATCAATAATGGCACGCATTTTATGACACCAAGCGGTGAAGCTCGGCGAGTCTCAGGGAACACTAATCTGTCTTTATCCCGCAACGAAATTAATCAAATAGAAAGACATACATATACATAATAACATAACAAATAGTAAAATAACATAGGATAGACTTATGAGGGCCAATTACAAGTTTTCACAGGTAGTTTGTAGGTTAGATAATTAGTTCTACAGATTGCAAAACAATGAAGCAAAACAAATTATTGGGGCCTGAAGGAGCAAATCTGCCGCTTAGTGTTCAAAAATGCATGCGGTGTAAGTGAGATTTGTCCATGTAACGCACAAACGTGCCTAGCATGGCGTCGGAATTTTGTCCTTTTACTGTTGAATATTTTACGAGCTAATTCTATTTGCTAAAGTGGTAGAATCGTTCTGTAGACATTTCTCTTCAGCATGCCTCGGTGGCGGAGTTGTATTGCGTACGCGGTACGACACCGCTCTGCTTTGGATTCGAATCCCGGGTCGGGCAAAGTGATATTGGGTTTTCTGCTCAGTATCAGCCCGAAGTCTATAATTTATGCCAAACGCCCCTCGCCCCACTCGCCCCTATAACAACATGGGACGGAAAACACATGGCGAAAAGTGCCTACCCTTTTGGCGATAAAAGCGTGATGTGCATTCGTTTTTTCTTCTACTGTATAAGGGTCGGTCCGATTGCTTAATTGTCAGTCAAAAAACCATTTTGAATTGACAGCTTATTAGCATCTCCTATTATAATTCTACTGATGACCTGAAGAAAGGGCCCGTCTGGAAATCTTTAGGGGAGGCCTATGCTCAGCAGTGGACGTCATGTGGCTGATGATGATGATGAAGGAAGAGCCCTTCCTTCCCTAACACCAATTCGTTCTCTTAACTTAAACAACATCGTATCCAATATTAATAATCCTTACGGTATTAATCGCTTCAGAGCTATAGAGTTCATCAAACTTCACGAGTACTTATCTTCGTGCCTAAACAATCTTATATGCTATTGCTTAAAAATTGAAAGTTTATTTTTAAATCATTCCATGCTAGAGAGGAAGCAATAAAAATAATATAAAGCATACTGGTTAAATGAAAAATAATGCTCCCACAAGCAGTCACCGGCGCTCGCCCCGAGGAAATTAAGCGTGGCGAGCGAAAAAAGCGAAAAAGCACTTGCAAAGGAAAACATTTTTTGCTTAGAAATATAATGTGCAGATTTACTTATTTATTTATTTAGAAATACCATTAGGTAATTAATACACAGCACATACGTTTGTTAAAATTACAGGTATAAACTATATACAATTGTGTTTACCTCTTAAAGGTATTTACAACTTAACTAAAAGAAAAACAAAAATGCTTAGCTACTTAATTTGATATACAGGCGTATGATAGGAACAATTTAAAGTTCTTAAACATGTTTCTTACGTTACATTGCTAGAATTTATGGTTGACTAACTGAACAACAACAAGAGAAAAAATACAACAAGAAAAGGCAAATCAACAGAAGTTTACCGAATTGTAGTGTAAATATTAAACAAACAAACGCAGGTACAAGTGGCGTTAACTTACTTTTGTGTCTATCACACTATTTTGGAAAACTCTTAGTCTTATTTTTCTCCTAAACGTATCAGATTTGTCACAGAAGATGTCAACGTCATCACCGTTAGGCAAATAATTATAGGCTTTCATCATTCTGGTTGTTGGCGAACTGAAACTCAAGTTTGACCGAAAGAATGTTTCCTTAAATAATTTATAGGCTGAGAACCTTGGTAGCCGACTCGGAGTTGAAATGTTTATCCTATTGAGGAGCTGCGGACAGTCAATATCAGAATTCAACAGTTTGTAAAGGAACATCAAGTCTAAGTATTTCCTACGCGTTGTCAGTGACTGCATTTTGTAATATTCAAGACGCTTATTGTAAGATGGCACATCACGAGCACGACAATTTTTATAGCTTAAGTAGTTAAGAAATTTCCTTTGTATCATCTCAATTATATTGTTATGAACAACATAGTGAGGAGACCAAACTTGGGAACAGTATTCAAGATTACTTCTCACTAGTGAATTATATAGAGTAACCTTTGTAGACGAGCGCTTAAAATTACTGCCATTTCTCATGATGAAGCCCAACATTTTGTATGATTTAGCTATGATGTTAGTGATGTGATTGCTGAAACTGAGCTTACTATCCATATAGACCCCAAGGTCACGGATCTCTGTGACAGTACTAAGTAAAATGTTATCAATAAAATATTTGTGGTTAACTATATTTTTAGTGTTTCTAGTGAACGATATGTGATAACATTTATCTACATTAAAGCACATTCCGTTTTCCCTACACCAGTGAGATATGTTGTTTATGTCTTTTTGCAGTAGATCACAATCGAAATTTCCTGTGATTGGTTTAACAATTTTTAGATCTATAATCTATGATCAATAGAATTATTTGATTTAATAACTTACTTACCCTTTTGAGTTGTTGCTTCTTCTTCAGCCTTTAGAAGTCAACTGCTGAATATAGGCCTCCCTCAAAGATTTCCCGACCAACCTGTCAGAAGCGGCCAAAATCAAAAACAAAATCTTACTATCGTGGTCTATTTGAAAACATAATACAAAGGACATGTCCAAACACGGGCTCAAAATTCTAACCAAGATACTTTATATAATATTTGAATAGTATTCCCAAAAACTAGGCCTTTGCAATAAATCATATAATTTTAAAGGCCTACGATTTTAAAATTTATGTAATTTTATTTTGCTTAAAAACCACACTTAAACTGAACGTTTTTAAAAGTTAGTTATAAAGGTATAAAATTATTTTTGAATGGATCGAAGATCCATATATTTCACCCTTTTATATCCATAAAGTTTGGGCCTGGCTAGAATTTGAGGCCCAGCACCCATACAAAAAGCGGACATCTCCTTTAATTAATATTATTTTTGTTTTTTATTTTTAGTTGCTGGCATTTAAACCCAGGCCGTTCAGCATACGAAGCAGACACTCCACCACTGAGTTAAACCCCTGTGAGATACCAGTCTAATTAAATATTTTTTATATTCTTCACATTTTATCGTACCTATCCAGGTCATAACCTGGATTGCAGTCACCTAATAAGTTGCTTTAATAGTGGTAGGTAAACAATGAACTGTGTACTACGTAGATATAGTTATTTAATAGAAAATATTACCGAAACCCGCACTATTTTTAGGGTTCCGGACCTCAAAAGGATAAAAGGAACCCTTATAGGAACACTTTGTTGTCCATCTGTCCGTTTTGCAAGGGAATCAGATATATAGGGTACTTCCCGTTGACCTAGAATCATGAAATTTGGCAAGGAGCAAGGTCTAACAGCACATGTAGAGGAAAAAATCTGAAAACTGTAAATATGTCGCACCTTTACAACGAAAACGACACAATTCAAAATGATCGAAATATGAGTTATCGTCATAAAATGTCTTAAAACGAAGTTCTAGATAAAACAATAGTTCAAACACAGCCATATTCGAGCGGGAACAGGACAAAACTGTTATATCGGTCCCTTTTTATTATATTTTAATAGAAAATATACCAGTTTTAAGTCATTTTATGACGATAACTCAATTTTCGATATTTTTGAATTGTGTCGTTTTCGTTCTAAAGGTGTGATGTACTTTAAAGACAAAAAAGCGAATTTACATTAAATTTATTTTAGCAAACTATTGAACTTATATACTTAGATACCTTACCTACGAGTTTGTACGGAACCCTCGGTACGCGAGTCCAACTCGCAATTGTCAGGTTTTTTTTATTTTGTTCAGATCCCATTAAAGTCTTCTATTTCAAAAATAACTGTCATAAGGACAATTATTCTCTCAGAATGGGTGATAATAATCATTCACCATCGTACACACAATATTTAATTCTCTTCTCAGCTGCTAAAACGTCAGATATTCCAAGAAACGTTTAAAGTTAACCAACTTAACATTGTAAAATTTAGTTAGCGACACCCGACTTTTATTCAGCCGGTTTAGGAGGATTATTCCGGTTAAGCGCCGTGGAAATATGGCGGATTTTCACGTCTTTGTTCCTCGTCGGATGTATTTAAATTTATTGCGATCCTTTCGCTGATCTTATGGACATTGTTATTTAAAAAGTCACAAGGTCGAATTAAAAAAGTTAGAACCAATTTTGGGTTGGAAGTGTACTTGGACTGTCATTTTTGTTTATTATTTTCGGTCAAAATATTGTTCAGTATACTGCGGTAATATTTTTTACGAGCTAAATATTATATTTCAATAAGGTCGTTACGATTATAACTGTCACCTCCTTGGTTTAGTGGTAAGTGGTTACCACCGCAATGTCTATTTCTACCGCCAAGCAGCAGTGTGCATGCACTTTTGTGTTTCGATTTGAAGGACATTGTAGCCAGTGTAACTACAGGACATAGTGAGATTTAATATCTTATATCTCAGGATGGCGAGCGCAGTGGAATGGCCCAGTACTTTGTAACTCAAGGTGCTGGATGGTGTTGCTACTGTTTATGGGTGGTCGTATCGTTTACCATCAGGCAAACGGCATGCTCGTCTGTCATTCAATGCCACAAAAAAATGTAATCTGTGGACTAAGAGGTCTTTCGAACCCCGTATCGGTCAACACGTGGTAAGGGTTTTCTAACATAATATCTCCGGGAATTAAATCCCCCAGCGCAGGCTGACATCAAGCAGGTGATATACTTTCTCTCACCATGTTAAAAAACGAATTTGGCATAGTACCGCCGACTAGTTTTTTTATTACAGTTGATTAACGAGATGAGCATTTTGCTCGCCCGATGGTAAGCGATATAACCGCCCATAAACAGAAACACCATTCATAACATCAAATTACAGTCTATTGCTTGGCACTCCACTGCGCTAGTCATCCTGAGACATAAGATGTTAAGTCACATGCAATGCAATCAGCCCTGTATTATATACTGCCTACTGCTGACCACGGGCCTCCTCTACTACTGAGAGGGGTTAGGCCTTGCTACACCACGCTGGACTAGTGCGGGTTGGTATAGTCACATATTGCTCAGGAATTACGCTGACAATAATAATATGTTTTAACTATTATTTTTTTTACTTCTAATATTTTTTTTAATTTTTAGTTATTTTTAGAGTTATTCTCAGCAGGCCCTTTCATTTGATACCCATATTATAGGAGTGCGTAAAAAATAACTAGTCCGTTATCTTGGATCGTCCGCCATATTGGATTCAGAATGACGTCACTTAGCTAACAATGCATTGTCACCCAAACTAGTCCATCATCTTGGGACGTCCGTCATATTAGATTCAGAATAACGTCACTTAACTAACAATGCATTGTCACCCAAACTAAACGTGTATTCAAAATTTCAATACAATCGCTTGAGGGTAATTGCTTCAAAATTGACTTGCAAGATTCCACCCTAACAAATATAGTTACATACATACATACATTGCAAGTTAAATAAAAGCTTTTAAAAAAAAGCGTCACTTACACTTTATTACACAATCACAAAAAAACAAAACCTCCACAACAAACATTCCAGCAAACAATCTATCCCAAACAGGCCTGAACTATACAACCGTAACTTATCTACCCTGAGGTTATTGACAGCACGAGCACAATTTCCACTTTAATGTTCCCTGGCATAATAAACATTAAACCCCGGGCAAATGAGGTCACAAGTTCGAACCCCCAGGGTAGAGTTTCCTTGTGTAACTTTATTCGCGGTAACTTTCCCAAAAACTTGTCATGAAACAAGTAGCTCGGCCAGGATGATCTTCAAGATTAATAACCATTTATATTTGGTCTATTAGTGAAGAGATGTGACTGAGAGGGTCTGAGCTCAATTTCTGGGTAAATTATCTGATGTTAATCAAATAGAAAGAAAAGAAAGAAAAGTAATTTATTTGTCACGGACAGACATGCATAGGTACAAACATTTAGAAGAAAAAAATATATTATAAACAACTACGATGAAAAATAAAACGAACTTAAATCTATTAGACTGCATGTCAAGGCTGCGACAGGTAGGTGAACACTCAGCATGATGCACTCAAAATGATTCCTTACGTTTACGCGAATGTTAGACATTGAAATTAAACTATTATAACGGATTTTATCGCGGTTTTTTATTTATTTTTTTAACGGCGGGAGAAAAATTAAATAAAGAACCGCGATAAAATCCGTTATAATAGTTGAATTTCAATGTTAATTAAATTCAAATTTTATTTCTTGATGCCTTCTATGACCAATACTAATAACTGATGAGAGTTGCCCAACATTGGACGTAATAACATGTTGATAAGATAGCTAATTTTTTTTTTAAAGTAGAATAGTTAATGTACTGTACTGTATAGTTTTGTATACCGACCACCCCAGACACAGACGTGAGTATATATTTTGTAAAATGTCTCTTAATCGTAAGTATAAGTTTTATTGTAACCACTACTGGCTGTCCTTAAAAATAAATAAATAAATATGATATATTTTATTTTCAATTGTATTCTTCACGGGCTGTAAGAAAAAGTACCATTGTCATAAAGTAGTGCTTCAGATCAACCATAATCTTAGTTTAAATTTGAATACAAAATAAATATGTAGGTACTGCTTCCTTTTAATTCCATCAGCATTTAAGAGCAAAGGCTCACAAAATAGAAATAATTGTATCATATATTCTAAGTATTCTCTTTCACGAGGATATCGAACAAACATATATTAAAACAAACCGACTTTATTAATCCATAAATATACTTTCTTAAAAGAATATCAATTTCACTACCATCCTCCATAAAAGCTCCATCAACGTTTGAATTAGATATGACCCGGCAAATTACAGGTGATCCCACTGAGGGAATACTTTCAATGGAAGTGGAGGCATCATAACTGGGTAGCATTATAATTTATCTTGCAACCCAACTCTATTATAAAAACGCTTTGCATTTTGTTGACATTAAGTTAATATTTCATAGCTCGGGACACTTTTGATCAGCAATGCATAATTCAATGTTTTTGTCGTGGAAAATATTCTTTATTGTTATGAAATCAAATGACGTTAATTTATTGATCAAGTAGACAATATTTATTTTGTGAGCAGTCAATAAAATCATTAATAAAAAGAACAATTCAAATAATGACATAAAGAAACATCAATAAACTGTTCAAAAAATCTGTAACTGTAATAATACTTAGAATGAATTGCTTTGTTTGCATTTCCATCCGTTAATATTGCAATAATTTCACGTTTGGGTTATAACAGCTAGGGCCAGTTTTACAACCTTTGAGTGAAAGCTACTAGACCAAACACAAAACTCACGCTCTAATCTATGCTCCCGAATAGGTCATAAAATTAGTACTATGTACATACGACAACTGCCACTAAAGGGACATGTCCAAAAACGTGCCTAAAATTCTAACCAAGACAGTTTATATTATATATTTGGATAGAACTCCCAAAAACTAGCCTTTTACAATAAATCGTTTAATTTTAAAGACCTCCGGTTTTGAGGTTTATATTATTATTTTATTTTGCTTAAAAACTACACTTAATATGAACGTTTTAGAAAAGTTAGTTATAAATAGAAGGGTCTAAAAATATCTCTTTAATAGATCCAAGATCCATATTTTGCCCCTTTAATATCCCTCAAGTTTGAGCCTGGTTAGATTTTGAGGCCTAGCACCCATACTAAAAGCGGACATCTTCTTTGCTTAAAACTGTGAAACAGGTCTTAAATGTCTCAGATTAAGGAGCTTAGTATAGTGTCGTGAAGTACTTTGTAATCAAAACTTGCTGAAATTATGAACAGTCTTAGCACTTACTTGTTCCCATCACACAGGTGACCTGCTTCTCACGTCGTTAATCTTAAAACAGTCTTCCCATCGCCATAAATTATACACTTTCCTTTCCTTTTATTCTGAATCTTGATAACTTAGATTAAATTGTACTCCTTGAACAGTTAACAAAATAACTCTTGAAACAACCAATTGAAAACTAAAACAATTTAGCTGAAACCTTTTAACGAAACTAACTAAATACAAATTATATACAAAACATTGTAAATCCGCCTCGTAAATCTAACCTTTAGAGTGCATTTGCTAAAAGTAGTAGGCTAACAATTAATCAGAACAAAACTGCAACGCGCACCATCTCTCTTGGAATGCGGCCAATATAAGCCAGCGCAATGTTACGGACAAATGAAAAAAAATACTTCAAATGGATAGTCTGGGATCCAGCTCGGAATTTTAAAAATAAAACTGACATGAAATATTAGTTAAAGATTTCCAGACGGATCCGTCAGAGGTGTCGGCCGTGTGTCACCACTGTGTGCGATATGGCGATAGGCTCGCCCCCTATCACATCATGGGACGGAATACGCTTGGCGAAAAGTGGGTGCACTAGTTGCGCCTCTGCATACCCCTTCGGGGTTAAAAAGGCGTGAGCATGCGTATGAAATATTAGCTTAATAAGCTAAATGAAAAGGTTATACGTTAGCTGTTCGTATTCCTCGTATTTTATTATAAGATAACTAAAAGGTTAAATGAAGTTATTACCGAAGGCTCGACAAATCCAATATTTTCTTCTAATTCCCTACTTCCAATCTGATTAGTCTTCAAAAGTCTTCAAGGTTTTTTACGATGCCGTTTACAATCAGTTATCCCTCTAACTCGTTTCTTAGTCTTACCTTATGTAAAGGAATTACTTTGAAATTGTAATTGCAAGACATCTACAAAAGGAGAATATACTTAGTCCCTCATTAAAAGAAAGTTCTACGTGAAATTTTCTACATAATGCACCTTCATTATTCTTGCAGCATCAAGTTTAATCACAGTCGAGTCAGGTTATATAAACGTTAAGGAACAGATGTAAATTATCGTATTCCAAACTGACAATGTTCTTGCAGACTTTGCAAACGTGAGCCAGATTCCGTTTGCAGTTCCACATAGTTTCAGCACGAAACAAGTTCTGAAAGTGTAATTAAAATTTTGAAGTTATTTCCTTTTGCTATCTGATTCTTGCCAGAATGTTACATTTTTATAAGTCAACTAGCTTTTGCCCGCGGCTCCGCCCGCGTGAATGAGTTTTCCCGGGATAAAAGTCCCGCTTTATATTTCGCGGGATAAAAAGTAGCCTATGTGTTAATCCAGGATATAATCTACCCGTGTGCCAAATTTCATCAAAATCCATTCAGTGGTTTTTGCTTGAAAGAGTTACAAACATCCATACATCCAGACATCCATTCTTACAAACTTTCGCGTTTATAATATTAGTAGGATTAGTAAGATGAGTATCGCGAAATGAATTGAGGGTAATTAATATTTGGTCATAATAAATAAAGATATCATATTTTGGACATATTGCTTGTTTCAAAACGTAAAAACAGTTTCATCATCATCATCATCGACATGATGTCCAGTGCTGAACATAGGCCTCCCCTAAAGATTTCCAGACGGATACGTCAAAAGCGGCCTGCATCGAGCGTGTTCTTGCGACCTTTATCAATTCGTCTGTAAAAACAAAAACAGCTTCATTATAACAAATATTTGGTTATTTAAAGTATTTTGTACCGTGCTAGTTAAATTTTATCCATTGACGACAACATGTATTTTTATTCCTTTTAAAATCTGTATTTGGAAATAATCATTTTCTCCAATAAAAAAATCGTTTTAATTTTCTATAATATAGAAAGCTCCAACATCTTTAACGATAATTTTATAATTAAGTCGTAAACACTAGGAAATAAAGCGATTTTGCCATTTGTTGTCAGGAATAGCATCACTTGTGTGGTTAAATCTTGTAATGACCTCGTAAATACGTTTTACAGCTTCAAATTGCGTTCAGATAGCGTGCCAGTAAAAGTTACAGGTAATTTTGAAATGAACCACGAAGATACGAATGATGTTGAATGAATTTAAAATGATCAGTAAGGGAAACTGGATTTAGATTTGATATTTAAATACTTAAACGAATATTTGTAACGAGGCCTGATTAAAAGTCAAAAGTTTTAGTCAAGATTTAACTACCTTTTTTGAACTTTATTTCGCTGATTCTTATCCTACTCCCGTGTAGTTGGAGCAACACATTTCAAAGATTTTATACAAAAGTAAAACTAACACACGTCACGTCTTTATCTCCGAAGGTGTAGGCAGAGGTGCAACCATGGTATCCACTTTTCGCCATGTTCCATCACATGATGTGATAGGGGACGAGTCTATCGCCATATTGGGCACAAATTCCAGACTCCGGGCTGATACTGAGCCCAAAAATCCAATATAATTTTGCCCGACCCGGAATTCCAACCCGGAACAAAACGGTGGTCAATTGGTGGTTGTGAAAAGTCATACACATGTTATATAAACAATTTGACTTAGATTTATGTTCGGCAATTTTTTTTTTCGTTTAGATAATCCTCTTGAATCCGCGGTTATATAAGGTAGACGGGTAATGGGATAATTCTTTTCACCGACTAAAAACCCCATGTTGGTCTTCACCAGCAAATCAGTACTTTAGAAGTACTCCGGGTTCTCGAACCCAGCACGCCCCAGCCATATGATCGGTGACGAGCCTAACGTCAACTCCTTCTGAGGGATCCACTGTCGAGAAAAGTGTTACTTGACCTGGGATTCTAATTCTGCAATTCCTAGTATGCAACATACTCCAACTAGTTCATGGGGTCATACAAATCTAATTATAACTTAACAATAATTAAATTCCTTTATCCCGTTTACATAAAAAATGTTAAAGCAATACAAGACTTGGATGCTAATAAAATATTGATTACACAAAACCCTGAAATTTTGTCTTACGGTAAACTTTAAAATCCTACTTTCCAAGTTCCCCAGTTAACTCCAGTTTCATTAATATTAAATTAAAAGCAGACACTCGTTAAACAGAATTTCGAACAATTATCACGAAATCATTTCCATTTTACAGGACTTGGTTTTAAGTTTCGACAAGTGTTGTTTATTCGTGAAATATACGCATACGCATACTCACGCCTTTTATCCCCGAAGGGGTAGGCAGAGGCGCAACTAATGCACCCACTTTTCGCCATTTTTATTCCGTCCCATGATGTGATAGGGGGCGAGCCTATCGCCATATCGGGCACAAATTCCAGACTCCGGGCTGATACTGAATAGAAAAACCCAATATCACTTTGCCCGACCCGGGGATCGAACCCGAAACCTCAGCATTGCAGTGGTACCGCAATACAACTACGCCACCGAGGCAGTCGTTAAATATAAATTCTGGTTAAAAAATTTAATTGTATAAGTTAGGTATAGGAATAAGGTACTTACTGGGAAATTTTTAAGGCTAAATCACTTAAAACTATTACTACTTTCAACTTAAGAGCCAGGTATAGTATTAGCTACGGGTACAGTTAGCCAAATAAGTAACTGAACAAATTCAAAATTTCAAATCGCGTTTAAACTTTTGCGTGAGTATCAACAATTGTTTTATCTTCACAAAAATAAACTTCACAGGGTTAACTTTATTTAAGATAAAGAAAAAATTATATTTCGACTGGAGTAAACGTGCAGAAGTGTTTTGAAGTTTTTAATTTGTTCAGCTAATTTTCTGGCTGACTGTACATACTTAATTTTTTATTATTAAAAGGCTGAAGTAAAACGCCTTTTAGATAACTCTGATTACAAGTCTGCTCAATTGAGCTAGCTAGCAAAAAACTATCTAAATCGAATAACGATTCGAAGAACTAACGATCCCATCCATATTTGTCAGATTGAAGATACGAAACGATTCTATTTCTCAGTCTCAATAAATTCGATAATTAAAGAAAACGAATGTCCTCTAACTTAAAACAGAATCAAGATAACGAATACCCTAAGATACGTGTGGACGTCGTCGGCGGACAGATTTAGAGCTAAATCGTTATTTGTTCGTATCAGGGTTGTGCAACGTCCATTCATCGGAATCCTACGTTCGATTAGATTCAGACATTGTGCTGTCGTGTGGACAGGGTTGAACACTTGACCTCTATTGCTTCTTTGTTAAAGTTATTTTGTATTGAAATTGTGTGTTGATAATCCAAATTCGAATAGTGATTATTTTGAGAATGAGCATTTCCTAATGTTTGCTGATCTATACATCTATACATATATACATACATACATACATACATACATACATACATACATACATACATACATATAAATAAAATTGGAGTGTCTGTTTGTAATATTGAAATAACCGTTTTTTACTACATGTATATGAATATATATACGGTACATACACCAAAATATTTTTTTTTACAATTTTTGTCTGTCTGTCTGTCTATCTGTCTGTCTGTTTGTTCCGGCTAATCTCTGAAATGGCTGGACCGATTTTGACGGGACTTTTATTGGCAGGTAGCTAATGTAATAAGGAGTAACTTAGGCTACTTTTTATCCCGGGAAAATATAAAGCGGAACTTTTATCCCGGGAAAACTCATTCACGCGAGCGGAGCCGCGGGCAACAGCTAGTTCGGTAATAAAGGGCGATGATTCTTTTGATAATTTTGATAATATTATGTGCTGTGAATCTCAGCAAAACATTTCATACACAGCACATTGGTTTAGGGAGTTTTGTAGCAAGAAGTTGAGTTTCTAGAAAGGTTTTTCACGCGGTCGAAGTCACGAAAAAGAAGTAAAATTTAAATCTATACTAATATTATAAAGAGGAAAGATTTGATTGTTTGTTTGTTTGTTTGTAATGGATGAACTCAAAAACTACTGGACCGATTTTGAAAATTCTTTAATTAATAGGATGCTACATTATCCTGAGCGCTATAGGCTACTTTTTATTCCGGGAAAATATTGCCTCGGTGGCGTAGTTGTATTACGGTACAACTGCAATACTGAGGTCTCGGGTTCGATCCCCAGGTCGGGCAAAGTGATATTGGGTTTTTCTACTCAGTATCAGCCTGGAGCCTCGAATTTGTCCCCGATATGGCGATAGGCTCGCCCCCTATCACATCATGGGACGGAATACGCACGGCGAAAAGTGGGTGCACTAGTTGCACGTTTGCCTACCCCTTCGGGGATAACGGGCGTGAGTGTGTAAAATATTTTTATCCTGGAAAAACTTTTTCACGCGGGCGGAGCCGTGAGCAGAAATCTAATTCAAAATAAAGTAATTAGTTATATAATTTGGCTGTTATTTTCTTCCGGATTTAGATGAAGCAGTGGCACCCTAGCAGATGTTCACTTACTATTAGATGATACCTACACTAATTGCTGATTGCCTTTCTAAAAAAAGACGTAATAAAATCAAATCGTTGATATAAAAATTACATTGGCCATACAAACTTAGTGGAATAAGGGCTAAAAAATTAAATTATGTGCCAGACAAAATACTATTATCTAATGTATAAAATTCTCGTGTCGCGGTGTTTGTTGCCAAACTCCTCCGAATTGACTAGACCGATTTTCATGAAATTTTGTGTGCATATCGGTGTAGGTCTGAGAATCAGTCAACATCTATTTTTCATATCCCTAAATGTAATGGGCAGTCCACCCCTTAATTTACTTTTTAGACAAAAATTTTTTTTTTATGATACAGCATTCAAAAATACATACAACCCAAAATTTTTACCTTTCTACGATCAACCCCAATTTTTTTTAATAACTTTTAACCCCGGTTGGTAATTGATGGCAAAACAACGTTTCCTGGATCAGCTAGTATTGTATATTAACAATATAAGTCTTAGCTAATACAGTAATATAGCTTAACAAACATTTGAAACATTATTCCAGTTAGTAATTATTTTAATCAAGGCTCTCAAAGGGCAGATCCCAAGCGAATTCTAGACATCGCATACTTATATCACTTAAAATTATACTGCTGTCAATTCAAGAAATCAATTACAGTTGTCTTCGTAAACTAATTCTATAAGTTAATAGAAATATAGTGTCGGTTACATTTAAATAAGGGGTTTTTCTAAAAATATCCCCCTGTGTTTTATTACTGCCTTGGTGGCGTAAGTGTTACGGTACGGCTGCAATGTCAGGGTCTCGGGTTCGATCCCCGAAACTAAAAAACGGTAAGCTTATTAAATCCAAAAAAAAAATACACGGCCATATCCGTGAGTTAGTGAATATTAAAAATGAATCGGTCCATTTCTCGTAAGTATCCAAATCGTGTCCGAGTGAATGATCGAAAACTAACAGCGGTTTGTATGAATTATGCATGTCCGTCTCCGGAACAGTGTGAATTTGGTTTGAAAACGTTTAACATCACACTAAGCAATTTCTAGACTATCAATATGATGGTTAACACGCGATATTTATGAATAAGAAGATATGAATTAAAATTGATATCAATAGAAGTTCTATTGATATCCATTTTAATTCACATCTCCTTATTATAATATGTAATAAAATTTCGAGGGTATGTGAAGTCTGCCAACCCTCACTAGGCCAGCGTGGTGGGCTAAGGCCAAAGCCCTCTCAGTAGAAGAGCAGGCTCGTGCTCAGCAGTGGGCAGTATAATACAATGAGTGGATGATAGCCTAGTTGGGAATGGAACGGTCTGCTGAGACAATGTCCGAAGGTTCAAAACCCAAGGCACACACCTATAACTTTTTGAAGTTACGTGTGTATTGTTTATCAATTAGCGTTTGCTTTAACGGTGAAGGTAAACATCGTGAGGAAACCTACATGCCTGAGGATTCCCTATAAGAATCTCGAGCGCATGTGAAGTCTGCCAACCCGCACGAGGCCAGCGTGGTAGACTAAGGCCTAATCTCTCTCGATAGTAGAGGAGGCCCGTGCTCAGCAGCGGGCAGTATATAATACAGGGCTTATTGCATTGCATTGCATAGAATGTCCTTCAAACCGAAACACAAAAGTGCAAGCACACTGCTGCTAGGCGGTAAAAACAAACATTGCGGTGGTACCCACCCAAACGGACTCTTACATGAGAGACCTACTACCAGAATCCGTAAGATAGTTTCTGAGTTTATCGCATTCAGACAGATAGCGGGGGAACTCCGTTTTATATTATGTAAGGATATTTACAAAATACAAAAACTATTTACGAAATATAATTTCAATGGAATGACACATAATACCCACAATTTATATTTCTATCTTGAACACGAGCAAAGCCAAAAAGCTTTGTCTCCGTGTTCAGACATTTTATTCTATTTACTTCTTTGAGCCGACGCATTTTGTAGACCCCGCATTACGTAGTGCCCTCACGTTCACATCAGTCCAAAACAAAGGCAACATTCAGCACAACTACAGATGAACTACAAAGTCGTATTACTAGACTTGCTTATGTGCTTTCTGGTGTAGAAGGTTATTTTATAAGGTCTGGGGAAATGTATACGATATTAGAAAAGCAGAAGGCTAAAATTATTATTGGTTCTATATATTTTTAAATCATTTCATATAGCATAGATTGGTAAACGCGCACAGAGATCCTTAGCATACCAGTCCGCTCCGTGATCATGAAGGCTCCAGTCTTCGAAACGTAAAGTAATAATAAAAATAGAACTGTTAAAAAATCCATTAATTAGTTTTATTTAAATTCATTAGGATTGTCTCGGTGGCGTAGTTTGATTACAGTACGACTGCAATGCTGAGGTCTCGGGTTCGATCCTCGGGTCGGGCAAAGTGATATTATTGGATTTTTCTATCCAGTATCAGCCCGGAGTCTGGAATTTGTGCCCGATATGGCGATAGGCTCGCCCCCTGTCACATCATGGGACTGAATATGCACGGCGAAAAGCGGGTGCATTAGTTGCGCCTCTGCCTACCCCTTCAGGGAAAAAAGGCGTGAGTGTTTGTGTGACATTCACACAATGTCACACAAACATGCAAAATGCACTACAGTGCATGCACACTGTTGCTTGGCGGTAGAAATATACATTGCAGTGGTAGATACCTACCTAGGCGGCCCCTCGCATACGAGAGACCTACCACCAGTATATATTGTGTACCTATTAGAATTTGACCGTTTCCTGTAAAATATAAAAAAAAATACATTTAAACGAAAAAACATGTTCAAGGGTCTTCTTGAAAAATGCTTTTTCTTACCTATTATTATTTCTTGTAAGTCATTACGTAATTAAAAAAAAAAACACTCTTTACGATATTTAATTTGTAATACTATGAAGCCGAACTCTTAAGTAAGCAAATATAATATTACATAGCCATTTATTTAAATCCTCTTTTGTTTTTACCGACTGATTGGCAAAGGCGCCCGAAAAGAAAGGCCTTTGAAATAAAGTCACAAAGCCACGAATTCTGAGGGTATATCGCGTTACAATTACGCATTTATGAAAAGAAAAATATTTTTCTTTTTTTGGTCGTTCACTTTGCTTCTATTTACTTAGAATACAAGATGAAGTAACCATGGCAGTTAATGAGAGCCTTGTAATTATTTCTAAGAAAAAATGTGAATCGATCGTACCTAAATGAATTATTGAGAAAATAGAAATCCAATGTGACGTGACAGCTTGCTAAATACCGCCATCTCTTCGCTATTCTATATTTCTTTCCTTGACTGCCTCGGTGGCGTAGTTGTATTGCGTACGCGTTACGAGTACGATTTGTGCGCTGAGGTCCTGGGTTCGAATCCCAAGTCGAGCCAAAAACATTATGACTAGGTTTTCCCGTCTTAAAAATTACTCAGTCGCAGCTCGGGGTCAGGAAGTTGGCGGTGTGATAGCCCCGTGCCTCGGGAATCACGTAAAGCCGTTGGTCCTACGCCTGATCTCTCTCCGGTCATGTCGGATTGCCGTCTCACCGGACTATGCGAGTGACGGAATAGCGAGTGCACTAGTGTATTGCGCACACATTTGTTTTTTTTTTTCATTTTTTTTTATGGCATTGTATGACGAGACGAGCACGCCGTTCGCCTGATGGTAAGCGATACGACCACCCATAAACAGTAGCAACACCATCCAGCAACCCGAATCACAAAGCACTGTGTGCCATTCCACTGCGCTCGTCATCCTGAGACATAAGATGTTAAGTCTCATTATACCCAGTTACACTGGCTATAATGTCCTTCAAACCGAAACACAACAGTGCATGCACACTGATGCTTGGCGGTAGAAATAGACATTGCGGTGGTACTCACCCAGACGGACTCTTACACTATAATATCGTATAATATCTCCTGCGTACCCGGCTGACCTCTGTTGAGATAGGCCTCCGTGGCCGAAATCAGCTAGGAAGGGACATATTTCTTTCCCATAAAACCGCAAGCTCATCAATGATTTTCTTGGTGTCTACGTTCGGTATAAATAAACATCCGTGTTTTCCGATTTTCAAACAGTCATAATGATACTGGTGAAGGATAATCATTTGTCATCAGTCGGCAAAGTGACGCCATTGCACTTATCATCAGCAGTGAAGCCACTTTGCAAATTCCTTTGTCAAATTCAACCCACTTGCGTTGCACCAATTTCTGCTATTAACGTAACAAATTCCCTACGTCAATATAACGTATGAAAGCATTACTATCCGCGATAACGTCCTCAAATTGTCTCCTATTTTCATCATAAACAGTCCCCACGATAATATTTTACGGTCTACCACTACATTTGTCTATAGGTGCTTCAGAGATATTTATGGTCTCATCCGGAATATTGACCACAAATCCATATTATGTACACTTAAGGCGAAGCGTGGAATGAATTATGCAGGCGACATCCCAAATTCCCAAACTGGAATGTACGGTACCGTGGTACGAATAGAAAATTCGTTGAGTGAACTTAAAGTGGGAAAATGGTAGTTTACGAATGAAATTCCATTTTTGAATTCAGATGTATGTTGTACCAGCTAATTATGTTTTTCAAAAGTACGATGTAAAACTTTTTGCTGCGCTAAATGGAATTCGTTTTTTTTTTATTCTGCATCCATCTGGTTAAGCGAAATATTTAGAAAATGAAAGATAAGAAAATAGGGTTGCTCCTTTAAAAGGTAATAGTATGACACCAGGAATAATATTTACTGCGATTTATTCTAATTAATTACATACATAATAAATACTAAAATACTATTCTATTTAATTTTATGCCACTTAGATACAAAAAACTAGTTAACTCCACTTATCCTCTGAGTTTATGGCCGATATAACACCGTTTTCACCGATCGCTACATGATGAAGATACAGAGTGGTCGAAGTGGGTACAGTCAGCCACATAAGTAGCTGGACCAATTCAAAAATTCAAATCGCTTTAACGCATTAAGTTTAATTGAAACATAATTTTTTCTTTGTGTGAAGTAAAGTAAATTACATATTATTAAAACTTACGCGAGCCATATCACATTAATAGTTTACAAACCACGGTTTAAAACGACGTCCTCCCAGCACTCGCCTATGAAGATGACCTACTTAATAGGTCGAAACTGGTCGGCGATTCTGACCAAGAATACGT
Organism: Sphinx pinastri; assembly: GCA_947568825.1. Lineage (NCBI taxonomy): Eukaryota > Metazoa > Arthropoda > Insecta > Lepidoptera > Sphingidae > Sphinx > Sphinx pinastri. The sequence goes on along the minus strand of OX387636.1, from coordinate 10,729,054 downwards.
GAGTAAAACCGTGGTTTGTAAACTATTAAAGTAAATTACCTTTAATTTATTTTTGTGAAGAGAAAAGTAGAATTGTTAGGAACAAAAAAGTGTAGAGACTATTATAAGTTTTGTTCAGCTGCTTATGTGGCTGACTGTACATTAGGAGCGTCACTACGTACTCTTTCGAGGACAATCGAACTTAGCCATGTAATATGTATTAACAGATACTTAATCTCGATAAAGTATAATCCATGAATTCCATGTTGGACATTATTTCAACAAATCAATCTGTTTGAGTATGTAAATTTTGCTAATGATGTACCGTCAGAAACGTTTAATTTAGTTTTCCTTGTCATTGTTATCATAGATAATGATTAAAGCGTAAATCTTTTTAATAATAAACGTCAACAACTTTGAAGACAAATACTACTTTTAATCACACAATTAATCGATTTAATTACTTGGCCTCTTTCCGGAATTAAAATAATCAAAAAATGAAATATAGGTATTCTACTCAAGCACACTTTTTATTATTTGACGTTTTCTTTAGACCGACTTTTTTTTCTGTGGCACCCGTGAATAGCCGTGGCGAATTCATGGAATGAGCCCATGAATGGCGCACCAGTGCAAAATTCGGCGATCTATTTTTAGGAGACTCTTGAACGGTCCTCTTCCTTTCGGGTCGGGGGTCCCTTCAAGCCGAGGGCCCGTGGCATTTTGCCGTCATTACATGCCGCTTTCGACAGCTATATAGCTACTTCTCCATTCCTTGTGAGTTAAAGTACTTGTCATGTCTTACTACGTGTCCTAAATATGCAACATCTATTTTTTCGACGGTATCCAAAAGTTTGCGGGTTCAACTAACTCTATTAGGAATTTTAGTATTAGTTCAGAATATAAAATACACTTACTTTACATACAAACATACAAACTCACGCCCTTAATCCCCGAAGGGGTAGGCAGAGGCACAATTAGTGCACCCACTTTTCGCCATGTGTATTCCGTCCCATGATGTAATAGGGGGCGAGCCTATCACCATATCGGGCACAAATTCAAGACTCCGGGCTGATACTGAGTAGAAAAACCCAGTATCACTATGCCCGACTCGGGGATTGAACCCGAGATCTCAGCATTGCAGTCTTACCGTAATACAATTACGCCACCGAGGCAGACATTTACTTTTATCTCTTTGTAGTATTGTAAAGTTAGTTTTGGTTGTAACTAAGCATGTCGCACCTTTAGGACGAAAACGACACAATTCAAAAAAATCGAAAATTGAGTTATCGTCTTAAAATTACTTACTATTTCTGTGCTAAGTTTCATTCCCATCCGTTCAGCCGTTTTGGCGTGATTAACAAACATTCATCCGAAGTTTCGTATTATTATAATATTAGTAAGATAATGGGTGGGTTTTTTAATACATCAATGAAGATAATATAGAATTATTATTTGTCATAGTAAACAAACTCCATGCAACCTTCTCCTTAACATTCCATTATATGAGTATGAACCTCACCAGATTGTATTAACGGAGTTATTAATGTTTACTGTCCAACATTGTCTCCCGAGGCATTGTCAGAAACCGACACAGGTGGGTCACTTAATTCCTAGAGCTGATGGCATTTGCGACTTAATTGCGAAATAAATTCAACAATTTATAATTAATATTTATGATTAATATTGTTTGGTTAATTAGACTATTTGAAGTCACAGAGACAAGAATTTAATATGAATTCAACTTTAATATTAATCAAAACAACTGCCTCGGTAGCGTAGTTGTATTACGGTACGACTGCAATGCTGAGGTATCGAGTTCGATCCCCGGATCGGGCAGTGATATTGGGTTATTCTACTCAGTATCAGCCTGAAGTCTGGAATTTAAGCCCGCTATGGCGATAGGCTCGTCCCCTATTACATTATGAGACGGAATACGCACGGCGAAAAGTGGGTGCACTAGTTGCGCTTCTGCCTACCCCTTCGAGGTTAAAGGCCGTGTGTGTGTTTGTGTGTGTGTAATTAAAACAAGTCATGTAAGGTGAGCGTAGACTACATGCCAATGAAACTTGGCTAACGACAGGGAAGAACTATGGACCCGATAACAGGAAAAGTTGGGACTCCATTGACTGCTAGAGCACACCCCAAGAATCTTGCGAACTAGCTCCAACTTCCAAAGCGGGATTATAGGTTAACCGCGATATATTAGATCTAGATCCGACATGGGTGTTTAGGTACTTTGGTAGCACTTTGTGTTCCGACTTGAACGACATTGAAACCAATTCTGGCTTATTCAGTCCGGAACTAGTAACTGTAGTGTTTCTTATTAAAATAAATAATAATAATGCTCCGTGAAGCAAATTAAATCAAACGTTTATTTCTCTCTAGTTAAACTTTTTGTCTAATCCATTGACAATTCAACTGTCATCTCTCAACACTTTCCCGCCAACCGACAATGTCTCCACAAAGACTAAATATAGTAATTGACATTACAGATTACATCACAGTAACTATTTAGCTACTGGGCATTATAAAACTTAATATCAAATTTCTTAGGCGCCGAACGAACTGAGGTGCCAAATGGTACTTTGTAATTGCAAGTTCTGGACGATATTTGCTTTACCCAGAAAGCGACACGTCATATCACTATGACAAGCTCTTCATCATGGATAGTCATTCAATCGAGTACAAAATATGTTCAGTATCCTCACAACTCGATCTGTAGCCTCATCTCTCTGACTTAGGGATAAGAGAAGGTATATTCCTATTACTGACACTTCTGGTATCTTTAACTCTATAATAACTTCTACGCTTAAGCACTATTGTAAGGCAAGTAGGCGTGACTACGTGGAATATGGTAACATTTCTTAAAACCTAGGTACGGTACTTAATATTCCAAGTGCGAACTGATTGTATCTACCCAAATACGTACGTGAGAAATTTGTACTGAAAATTTGAGAAATTCTTGTATCGGGTACGTTAAGTCTTAATACTAATCTTATATGAAGTTACTGATAATCTGGACTTGTAAAAGAGTTAGAAACAAGGACAAATATAAATGTGAAACTATGCAGGTTTTGGGGTAAGTTATTTAGTCACTCTTGATTAGATTCGGATGAGATGTTGCACGCAAATTGACCATGTCTGGAATTACATAAGCAGTTTATATGTGTCAATAATATTTCCGGTACACGTGTTTAATGTTAGATCATGATTATTTTAAAGCTTGTATAAAAACCCTATTTCATGCTCATTATGCTCTACAGTGTGACTTTATCATTATACTAATGTAATCTATACTAATATTATAAAGCTGAAGAGTTTGTTTGTTTGTTTTAACGCGCTAATCTCAGGAACTACTGGACCGATTTTGAAAATTCATTCACCAATAGGAAGCTACATTACTCCTGAGTGCTATATTTTTATCCCGGAAAAACTTTTCCACGCGGGCGGAGACGCGCGCAAAAGCTAGTATTAAATAGAAACGTAGTAACTTTAAAACTTGAAAATTATCGGCTAGTACACAAACTGACGGCAGTACAATACAGTGCAACGTATTCAACTAGTACGTTGAAGTACAAATGGACGGCACATACTGAGAATTGAATTCTGGTATTGAATACGTAACGTAACGTGTTCCATACATCATATCTACTGACCGGGTACTAAGGAAATGACATTGTTCGATTAGACTTAGTTTTAGAGCATATCTAGGAATAATGGAGTGCCTCAGTGTGGTAGTTGTGTTGCGCGGTACTTCCACTCTGAGGTCGTGGGTTCGAATCTCATGTCTCGCAAAGTGATACATGTTGGTTTTTTCTTCTCAGTATCAGGCCGGAATCTCGAATTTATGCCATGGTGATAGGCTCGCCTTCTATCACATCATGGGACAGAATACACACGGTGAAAAGTGGGTGCACTAGTTGCACCTCTGCCTTTCCGGCTAAATGGAGGAATAGTAAACATTTTTGAACATAAAAAAATTGCCGAGTAGATTATACGTGAAATTAAATTACTTGCTAGTTGCTAGTCGACTAAAATACTAGCTTTTGTCCGCGACTCCGCCCGCGTGAATGAGTTTTTCCGGGACAAAAGTCCCGCTTTATATTTTCCCGGGATAAAAAGTAACCTATGTGTTAATCCAGGACATGATCTACCCGTGTGCCAAATTTCATCGAAATCCGTTCAGTATTTTTTGCGTGAAAGAGTAACAAACATCCATACATCCAGACATCCATACTTACAAACTTCGCGTTTATAATATTAGTACGACTAGGCTTTACAGAGAATTTATTTAAGAATCATTTGAAAAGTATGAAGATATTTGTTTACATCAAATCACAATCCTGTTGATTATGTTATACTTAGGGAATTCTGGAGGCGAGTTCTGCAATTTCACGGTACATTGCATCTTGTGTGACTATTGCTTGCTAACGAGAAACGGCTGTGTACTTAAAATTTATATTAGAACGGTTTAATGGACCTTAATAAGTTTTCATTGCGTAATTTTAGGCTATGAAACTGAACTTTTTTAAGTTTTGTTTTTTTGGATTGTATATTTTATGTTTTTTGATTTTATTTTAAATTATTATGTGTAAGTTTTATGTAATGTATTCAAATTATTTTATTGAGAGGTCGAATGCAATATTAATGTGATTATTGATACGTTTTCAAATACTGTTACTATTATTTTTGCTCAGACTAAAATATTTTGTTAATTACGCCAACAGATAAAGGACATGTCCAAAAACGGGCTTAAAATTCTAACCAAGATACGTTTTATATATTTGGATAGTACTCCCGATAACTAGGCCTTTGCAATAAATCGTATAATTTTAAAGTCCTCCGAATTTGAAATTTATGTAATTTTAGTATTTTATTTTTTTTGAGACGATAGCCAAGTTGGGAATGGAACGGTCTGCCGAGACAATGTCCGCAGGTTCAAAACCCAAAACCCAAGGCACACACCTCTGAATTTTCGAAGTTACGTGTGTATTGTTTATCAATTATCGTTCGCTTTAACGGTGAAGGAAAACATCGTGAGGAAACCTACATACCTGAGAATTCTCCATAAGAATCCCGAGGGTATGTGAAGTCTGCCAACCCGCACTAGGCCAGCGTGGTGGACTAAGGCCTAACCCCTGTCAGTAGTAGAGGAGGCCTGTGCTCAGCAGTGGGCAATATATAATACAGGGCTGATGATGATGATGATGAATTTTATTTTGCTTAAAAACTACACGTATAAGTAACGTTTTTATTTTAGTTCATAAATGGAGGTGTCTAAAAATATTTTTTTAATGGATCCAATATCCATATTTTTCCCCTTAAATATCCATAATGTTTGAGCCTGCCTAGATTTTGAGGTCCAGCACCCATACAACAAGCGGACATCTTCTTTTTATCATTCCAATTATTTTAAAAAATGCTTTTCTAAATACGTTCCTAATTCTAAAACTTGATTAAAATACTAAATTAAATAAAAACAAAAAATTTGAAACCAAGCCAAAGGAAACTAATTTTTACAGCCGAGTTATGGTTGCTACTAGCCACAGATTCCTGAACGATGCAACAGAAAATCCCTCGGCTGAAAGCTGGCATGCGGCCAACAGCCAGATACGAAGCCTCGAGTGGCTAATCCGGACTCATTGGGGCTTTAGACACTGAGGCTATGTTTTTAAAACTTAAGCACTTAAAATATAGGGTGTTTCAATTTATTTCCTGCGAGGGACTGGAGTGTTAAACGTTTGATAAATGCACTTTATAAATCTTTTAGTTAATTTTGGTGTGTAATTTTCTTGTCGTTTTTGGAGAGGTTATCATTAATTTAGTTTGACAATGAATTTAATTTCAAACTTTGATATTATCATATAGACATAACTGAAAGTAATGAAGCAACATAGCTAACATTTTTTTTTCTTTGTTATAGTATCTGTGTAATATACTTTTTTCTACTAGTATTACAAGCGGCGATAGCCTAGTTGGGAGTGGAACGGACTGCCGAGACGAATGTCCGCAGGTTCAAAACCCAAGGGCACACACCTCTGACTTTTCTAAAAAAAAAGTTATGTGTGTATTCCTTGTGAATTATCGCTCGCTTTAACGGTGAAGGTAAACATCGTGAGGAAACCTACATACCTGAGAAGTTCTCTGAATTTCGAAGGTATGTGAAGTCTGCCAATCTGCACTAGACCAGCGTGGGTGGACTAAGGCCTTAACCCTCTCAGTTGTAGAGGAGGCCCGTGCTCAGCAGTATATAATACAGGGCTGGTATGGTATCGTATGGTATGGTATGGCTACTAATATTATTCGACACTTTATTTAAAGATTACAATTTAATGTGTTTAACAGTTACACTAACTAGATAGGTTTTCCGAAATTATAATGAGTTAAATATTTTATCAATCCAGCGTGATGGACTCTCTGTAATAGGAACGTGCACGAACTATAGGGGGCAGAACAAAATCGACACAAAAGCCACATGTGGTTAAAAAAAGAACTGTTCAAAGCTATAATTTATTTTTATTATTCTGTTATTATGTCAAAAATTATTAATTATGGATTCCGGCTGAATATTATTGATACCTAGCGTGCCCAGAATAAGCTTTTTTAGATGGGAGCTAATTATTTTGATGTTATTGAAGCAAAATTAGCAGGCTATGTTCCCTTAATTACATTAACATTAATTTGTTTGTATTGAATATTATCTTCAAATCATCTTTATTTTTATAAATTACGTAATGAAACATTTCTAAATGCTTTTGGAACTCATAATTATGTATGTTTTATATAGCTTTTATTATTTTTGTCGATTTTCACATAACCATGGAATGTAAGTACTTAGGTACTATTCTTGGGAATATAATAGAAATTCACACCATTTGATATGTTTATTTTTATATTTTTGGACCATAAAGATACACAGCAATAAATTATTAACTATTTTGATATTAATATTTTACGTCAATGCCAAGTATCGATGGGCTGAAAAAGTTTCAGATTGCGCCACCAGATGGCAGAGCTTACGATGTGCACGTTCCCTATAGAGAAGGCCCTTCCTCAACAGTGGGCAGTATATAATACAGGGCTGGTATTATCACATACTTAATCAAGATTTCTAGTGATGTATAAGAATGATGGCCATAGGCTCGTCCCCTATCACATCATAGGAATACATGCGAAAAGTTGCACCTCTGTCTACCACTTTGGGGATAAAGGCGCAATGTATGTATATTTATTAATTAAAATATGGAATTATCTCTATCGCTTCATTATGATAAAGAATGCAATGACAAAGAATGCGAGCAATCAATATCTAATTATTACAGGATAATTACATTTAATTTTTACTAATTGAATGTCTAATTAAATCATGAAGATGCTGGGACAATTATTGACAGAATATTCACGATGTATTCTTTCGGCTGTCTCGGTAGCGTATTAAGGTACGACTTCAATGATGGTCTCGAGTTCGATCCCCGGGTCGGCAAAGTGATATTGGGTTTTTCTATTCAGTATCAGTCCGGAGTCTGGAATTTGTGCCCGATATGGCGATAGGCTCGTCCCCTATCACATCATAGGGAAATCATACGCACGACGAAAAGTGGGTGTACTAGTTGCGTCTCTACCTACCTTCGAAGATAAATGGCCTGTGTGTGTGTGTGTGTGTGTGTGTTTTCTTTTAACGTTACAGATCTATCACTTTTTCAACTCACGACATGAACCCAAAACCTCATACGGAAGTGTAGTGTTGCTAGGCCATTGAAGGAACCCTATCATATTATCTTCATAATAATCTTGATATGTAAAACGTATATCAAAAATTCTTTTTTTATCAGTTACGATGTAATTATTGCTATTAAATATAGACATATAGCACAGTTTTGAAAAGTGTCATGTAGACTACAACATGTTGGGTATATTATTTTTGTTCAGTGCTGTGTGTGCTCAAGACTTGTTTCCAGTGAATATTTTGCATTACAATGACTTTCATGCAAGGCAAGTGTTTTTATTGCTATAACGTATATTGGCGGTTAGTACCTATACGGGAAGTTAGTATTTTTTTTTACAACTGTTTTTATTTCTATCAACCAAAATACGCACCTATGTTATCGATGCATCTCTGCCACCGCAGTGGTAATTTTTCAATGCCTTTCTTGAAGAAGTCATGTGTACGGGAGCCTAGAAACTCTTCAAAGGCATTTTGTACTGCAAAATTACATGATTTACGTTTAGGACTACAAATTTTAATATCCGACCAACTCCTCCAACTCTTCCCTAACCTTTTATATGATTAATTTTATTGCACGTTAAGACTAATTGGTGCGGGTTGGCATACTTCACATACCCTCGAATCTCTTATGGAGAATTCTCAGTTATGCAAGTTTCCTCACGATGTTTTCCTTCACCGCTAAATCGGACGATAATTGATAAACAATACACACGTAACTTCGAAAAGTCAGAGGTTTATGCCTTAGGTTTTGAACCTACGGACATTGTCTAGGCAGACTGTTCCATTACGAACTACGAAACAAACAAACGTTTGCATTTACAAACTTCAAATAAAAAAAAATGCATTAATAATATTGATAAGATAATGTTGTCGCCGCGGTAGAAGAAGAATAATTAATAATTTTCAAGTTGTTATAACTAGTTTTTAATATTTTGTCGGTAGTTCGATGCTGTCAACGGGTTGGTAGTGGTATTGTAATAGTGGGGGTGCGTTGCTATAAAAGCAACGTAGCCTGTTAAAATAAGGTAGTCGAGCGTTGGCTCTAGTGGTGAACAGATTATTATTGTTAAAGTATAGTGTGAATAAATACAAATATTGAATCAAGAATACGTGTGATTCGTCAATATAACAGTGTGATAGCTAACATCAGAAGTGGGGTCTAACTACACTAATGCCGCGAAGTCGTAAAAGAAACCGAGGAAGAAAAAGCAGGCGTAGGGATTCATCTTCTGAATCCTCGTCAGGTTTGAGTACATCATCAAGTGACAGTACCTCTTGTGAGCGCAGAAAGAAGTCGAGACGCACAAGGGCTGCGTCTCCCACAGTAAGCCAAAATGTTATTTTAGCGTCAGTGATACCCGAATTTGACCCTTTAGTGGATGATATTGAAATGTGGATTAATGTTGTAGAAGCTAATGCTCGTGCCTTTGGTTGGTCCGATCGAGTTTTACAATATCAAGCACTGCAAAAATTACGTAATACTGCAAAAACATGGTATGACTCTCTTCAAAAAAATAAAACTCAATGGACTACTTGGAAATGGAGGGACTGGCGAAACACTCTTTTAGATACCTTCCAAATTAAACGCAACATGTATAGTTTATTAAAAGATTTAGTGCAAACAAAACCCTTGGATGGCCAATCACTATACGAATTTTATTTCCAACAAAGAGGGAAAATTGACAGAATGAGGTTAACATTTTCGGAACAAGATATTATTTCAATAATTGTAGGGTCAATTGGAGATAAAAATATAAGCACAGCAGCTGAAGCTGGTAATTTCAGATATACTGATGATCTGGCTTCCTTCTTGCACGGGAAAAATTATAGTGAACCGGAACAAAAATCCACGCAAAAACATAGTAGTTTTCAAAATAAACATATGTCTCGTACCTCCTATAATATGGACAAAAAACTCGAATATTCATCAAATCTGAGCGTAGCAAATAATACTCAGGTTATTACATGCTTTCGTTGTGGTGAAATTGGTCATAAAAAGACTAACTGTAATCATAAAGATAACGTAAAGTGCAATTTTTGTACCAGGTTAGGTCATTTAGAACTTGCGTGTAGATTAAAACCCAAAACCAAGGTGGAAAAAGATAACGAAGTGAAATTTATTATGGAACCCAACCCTAAAGACAAATTTTATAAAGAGGTGGAATTAAATGGTTATAGACAGCAAGCTTTTATTGACATGGGTAGTAGCTGTTCATTGATAACTAGTTCTTTAGCACATGAATTAAATCTTGCACCGTTTGAATTGGATTCACCAATTTTGCTAACTGGGTTCAAAGTCAATTCTTGTTCTCACGTTACTCAAGGCGTTAATGTTACTCTTAAGGTTGACACCACAAATCTCAATATTACACTATATATTTTCGACGAGTTGTCTGGGAGCTCTATTTTAATTGGAAGAAATTTCACTGAGGATAAAAGCATAATGTATTCACGCATAGGGAATAACCTATCCTTTAGTACAATAAATAATGAACATACACATTTAACGGAACTACCCTTGTTAAACTCTGATTCTGTAAATCATAAATCCATTATAAATGAAATACTTGCTAAGTACCCTCATGTTGTGTCAGATGACTTACAAACATTAGGTCAAACATCTTGTGTGGAGTTAGAGATTGAATTGACAACTAGCAAACCTGTATGCTATCAACCTTATCGAATGTCTGAATCTGAAAAACTAGCTACTCGTAAGATTGTTGACGATTTGCTAAAAAATGGCATTATACAAGAGAGTAATTCTCCTTATGCGAGTCCAGTCGTGTTAGTTGATAAATCATCCGGTGATAAGCGCATGTGCATTGATTATAGATCTCTAAATAAAATAACTGTAAAGGAAAAATATCCAATGCCTATTGTAGAAGACCTCGTGGATAAACTAAGAGGCTGTAAATGTTATACGTCACTCGATTTAAAAAGCGGCTATTATCAAATTAAAGTAAAGGAAAATTCTATTGCTAAAACTGCATTCATTACCCCTGACGGTCATTATGAGTTTAGAAGAATGCCGTTTGGATTATGTAACGGACCGTCAGTTTTTCAAAGACTTATGAACACTGTATTAGGAAAATTACGCTTTGACAGAGTAATTTGTTACATGGATGATTTATTGATAGCTACGGACTCCATAGATGAAAATATTATGAGATTAGAAGAAGTATTAAAAGTTTTACAGGATAATGGTCTCACGATAAATTTAAGTAAATGCCATTTTCTTCAAAAGACCGTAAATTTTCTGGGCTACGAAGTTTCCGAGGAAGGCATTCGTCCTGGCAAAAAGAAACTTAAGGCTGTAGATGAATACCCTGAACCCAGAAATATTCATCAAGTACGTCAATTTCTGGGACTCGTCAATTATTTTCGTAAATTCATAATGAACTGTGCTGTTGTGTCAAAACCATTAGTAAAACTCTTAAAAAAGGATGCTCAATGGGAATGGAGCGTAGAACAAATTCAATCGTTCAATAAACTTAAACACGAATTGTTACATAATGCGCTATTGACAATTTTTGATCCTAAACTTTCCACAATATTGTATACGGACGCCAGTCGTGATGGTGTCGGTTGCATCTTAACGCAAGTCACAGATAAAGGAGAGAAGCCGATTCATTTTTACAGTAGACAGACTACGCACGAGGAGAAAAAGTATCATTCATTTGAGCTAGAGTTCTTGGCTATTGTGGTTGGTTTGCAAAAATTCCGCCACTATTTGTTGGGTTCAAATTTCAAAATCTATACTGATTGTAACGCTGTTAAATACACAATAAATAAGCAAGAAATTAACTCTAGAATAGGCAGATGGGTATTGTTGACACAAGAGTTTACTTTTGAAATAGCTCACAAACCGGGAACGCAAATGCAACATGTGGATGCTCTAAGTAGGAATCCAATTGGAAGTACTGATTCTTCTACGTACAATAAGGAAAATATTTTGGCTATAACTGAAGGTGACTGGTTGCTGTCTCTACAGTTACAAGATTCTAATATCTGTACAATCAGAGAAATACTAGAGTCAGGAGAAGCCGAGCTAAACAAAAAGATATTTAATGATTATGAATTACTCGGCAATAAAGTATATCGAAGGACGGAATATGGCAGGCGCTGGGTTGTTCCAAAGAAATGTATTTGGCAAGTCATTAGGTCGAATCATGACGAAATAGGTCACTTTGCCGTCGACAAGTCTATTGAAAGAATAAAATCTCATTACTGGTTTCCTAAAATGAGAAAAATTGTATCAAAATACATTAAAAACTGTCTTAATTGTATTTATTCTAAATGTGTTCATGGCAAAAAAGAAGGGAAACTATTCTCTATACCTAAGTATGCTCGACCCTTCCATACATTGCACATCGATCACTTGGGTCCTTTTGTGAAAACCACGCGTAAAAATACTCATCTGTTAGTAACAGTTGATTCTTTTACAAAATTTGTGTTTATTTCACCTGTTCGAAATACTAAAGCTAAAGTTGTAACTAATGAATTAGACAAAATATTTAACGTGTTTGGAAATCCTAAACGCCTAATTTGCGATGCAGGCAGTGCGTTCACATCTAAGTTATTTGAAAAATATTGTGACGATAAAAATATACATAGACATATCATTGCTACTGCCGTACCACGTTCTAACGGACAAGTCGAACGTTTTAATCGCACTATTCTCGATGCTCTACGAGCTATGGGTGCCAATACTGAAAATAACAAATGGGATATACACATTCCCAGTATACAACAAGGAATTAATAGTTCTATAAATAAAACCACTTCTGCAATTCCAAGCGAGGTTTTCTTCGGCTATCGACTTCAAATGGATGCAGACAAATTAATTAATGAAAATGAACATTTACCAATTGATGTCACTTCGTTAAGAGATGATGTAAATAATCGCATTCAGGGTAATGCAGACAAACAGGCACACATATTTAATGCTAAAAGAAAAGCGGCACGAACATACAACATTAACGATTTGGTTGTAATAAAAATCCCCAGTCAACCAAATGACGGACAAAGCTCAAAATTGTTGCCATTATTTAAGGGGCCCTTTCAAGTAACTGAGGTGTTGGGTCATGATCGATACAAGGTGAAAGATATGAGAGGCGCAGAAAGGACCAGTAAAGTATACGAGGGGACGACATGTGCAGAAAACATGAAACCATGGATTCGACTAGAGGAATTAGGTGACGACGACTTAGAAATGGCTTCGGATGTTGTCAGGTATTTATTCAATATTTGAATAAAATCTAGTCCGATTGAGCACCTACTCTTTTGTTGTCTGGTGCTTTTGCTTTGAACCTGAATATAATCTTGGTACCTAGATTATGATACTTTGCAGCAGTATTCATTCGTGTAAAATGAATCTGTTAATATGTAGTAATATGAAACTAGGGTTGGCCAGAGGCATCGCCTAGTGTAAACTACAATACATATGTGACTGACCGTTGACGGAACAGTTACCAAAGGTAAGTCTAGGTACCAATGACGAACTCTAATACTTCGGTTTATTTTGGGTAGTCTTCTGTATGCTGACCGTTGATGGAACAGCATAGTGGCGGGCACTCTATGTGTAACATATTATTTATATGAATCAATCTATACAATTGAGAATTAATTAAAACATGTTTGGTCCGCAGCAGTCGCACCAGACTTGAACGCTATCCAGGGACGGATGCGTGCGCAGGACGGCCGGATGTTGTCGCCGCGGTAGAAGAAGAATAATTAATAATTTTCAAGTTGTTATAACTAGTTTTTAATATTTTGTCGGTAGTTCGATGCTGTCAACGGGTTGGTAGTGGTATTGTAATAGTGGGGGTGCGTTGCTATAAAAGCAACGTAGCCTGTTAAAATAAGGTAGTCGAGCGTTGGCTCTAGTGGTGAACAGATTATTATTGTTAAAGTATAGTGTGAATAAATACAAATATTGAATCAAGAATACGTGTGATTCGTCAATATAACAGTGTGATAGCTAACAATAAGGAAATAAGAGTAACGTTTTCTGTTCTAGATTCGTAGAAACCAGTCCATTCGGCGGGGTATGCAACCCCGACGTGGCTCCTTGTATTGGTGGGTTCGCTCGTCTCGCAACCCTCGTGAGGCAGAGACTGGCAGCCGAACCTGACTCCTTACTCCTCAACGGTGGAGACAGCTTCCAAGGAACCATCTGGTACAACATCCTACGATGGAACGTAACTCAGGAGTTCATGAACTTGCTTCCACATACTGCCCATGTACGCATGACTTTTTAATCGCATTCACCCACTCACGCCTTTTATCCCCGAAGTTGTAGACACAAGTAGTGCACCCACTTTTCGCCGTATATTCCATCCCATGATGTGATAAGAGGCGAACCTATGCCATATTGGGAATAAATTCCAGACTTCGGGATGATACCGAGAAGAAAAACCCAATATCGTATTACTTTACCCGACACGGGCTCCGAACCTGAGACCTCAGAATGGAAGTCATACCCTGTACACATTGCAGCTATGCCACCGAGGCAGTCCGTTTTTATTATAATCACGTCATGTGAAAAATGACTTAATAGTGCAATACAAAGTTGATGCCCAAGCTGTCAAGGAACATTATACTATTTTCTAGATTATTTTCATCTATGTTAGATTTTTGTAACTATAAATACATACGAAGAAGAACCCCTTTTTAAAAGCAATAATAAAGGTTTGAAAATGACAGCAATAACAGATGTTTTGAACAAAAGTGAGCATGGCTATCTCTCTCTTACGCCCGCACCGTCTTGACAATGACGTCACATTTTAAGTCCTATATAGCTATCATTATAATGGACGATAGCCTAGTTGAGAATGGAACGGTCTGCCGGAACAATGTCCGGAGGTTCAAAACCCAAGGCGCACCTCCAACATTTCGAAGTTACGTGTGTATTGTTTATCAATAATTATCGTTCGCTTTAACGGTGAAGAAAAACATCGTGAGGAAACCTACATACCTGTACACATCTCCATAAGAATCTTGAGGGAATGTGAAGTCTGCCAATCCGCACTAGGCCAGCGTGGTGGACTAAGGACTAACCCCTCTCAGTAGTAGAGGAGGCCCGTGCTCAGCAGTGGGCAGTATATAATGCAAGGCTCATTGCATTGCATAGCTGTCATTCACGTTCTTTTCTATTATTTATAAGTATTTATTTTTAGTGAACTTATAATTCTGCCTGTGCTATCAACACCCGGTATATTAAGCTCCCGAGTAAGCTATTCTTGAAGTTACTTACATTTAATGTTAACGAAGTAAAAAGCTCTCGTGTGACTTAAGTAGTTGTCTGCGAACAGAAGTGGAAACAATAAACCTGGCGCCAATGTCTTTGTTTTGGAACGTTCGCAAACTTCAATGTAAATTGTTTCCTTGAAGTAACACTCGTAATTGACACGCATGCCTTGCGGATACCATCGAACTGATAAGTATCAACACACGTAGATATCCATCGTTAGGTACTTACTGACATTATCTTTAGATAAGTAACTAGGGGATGCAAAAAAAACGCATGCTCACGCCTTTTATCCCCGAAGGGGTAGGCAGAGGCGCAACTAGTGCACCCACTTTTCGCCAAGCGTATTCCGTCCCATGATGTGATAGGGGGCGAGCCTATCGCCATACCGGGCACAAATTCCAGACTCCGGGCTGATACTGAATAGAAAAATCCAATATCACTTTACCCGACCTGGGGATCGAACCCGAGACCTCAGCCTTGCAGTCGTACCGTAATACAACTACGCCACCGAAGCAGTCTAACTAGGGGATAGTACTTTTAAATTTTAAATAAATTAATCACAAGTAGTAGCCACGGTTCTCTTGCTGTAACATCTTTGAACCTGCTCGACCGGCTAGTTACCACTGTTTTCTTAAAGACCAACGTAAGTAGTTACATTCAGAGATTGCAAGAGCCCAAATAAATTCATTATTCTTTTCCAATCTTCATGCCGATGCGTAGGTATCATTATCGATCATGTCAGCTTCCAATCTCCATTCCCACCCAAAGGCTGGCCTTGGAAGAAATAGTTTTCGGTCATTGCTGACACCGTTTTCACAGTTCTTCCGTTTTAAAGGTTCCGTACCTTAAAGGAAAAAAAGAAATTTTATAGGATCACTTTGTTGTCCGTCTGTCTATCTTTCTGTCAAGACCCTTTTTCTCAGGAATGTGAAGAGGTATCAATGTGAAATTTATATCAAATACTCGGGTCTACGGTCTCTTTCAGCTGTGAAAAAATTAAACTTGCAAGTCAACGTAATCAAAAGATATGACCGTTTATGTCCCATAGTCTGTGATTTTATAAGGGAATCAATACCTATAGGGTACTTCCCGTTGACCTAGAATCTTGAAATTTGGCAAGAATCAAGATTTTACAGCACATGTATTACTTTACGGAATGTCTGTTTTAAAATCAGACATTATAAATCGACACATATATCACGCCTTTAGAATATAGCCACCCCAAGAAGTAGGCAGAGATGTAACTAGGGCACCTACTTATTACCAAGTGTGTTTCGGCCCATGTTGTGATAGAGAGCAAACCCATCACCATATCGATCACAAACAGACACCGGGCTGATACTGCGCAGAAAAACAAAATGTCACTGTCTGACCTAGGATTCGAAGCCGGGACATCAGAACGGTGTCGACTGCGAACGCAATTCAACTACGTCACCGAGGCAGTCTCGAAATGGAATAAACTGATAAATGGCTTCATAATATTCTATTACAATATAGAGATAAATAGGGATTACTGTAACATAAATACAGTTTATTAAATTACAAGATATTCAATTCTACAGAATTTAACGCTTACTAGCAGGTGCGCTAGGAAAAATAACAGCAATAAATATAGATAAGGATTGCACGCACCTCAAATTAAAATGGAATCTCGCAATAGAATATTGTTTCTCTTACCCAATAGACGTTTAATAATAATACTAGCCCCGTAATTATATACTGCCCACTGCTCAGCACAGGCTTCCTCTACTACTAAGAAAGTGTAGTCCTTAGCCCACCACGCTGGGCTAGTAGAGGTTGGCACACTTCACATACCTTCGAAACTCTTATGCAGGATTTTTGGTAAGTAGGTGCCCTCACCATGTATTCCTTCACCGTTAAAGTGAACGATAACCAATAAACAAGACATAAATAAAATAAAAATAAAATACTTTATTCATCACGTAGGCGAACATAGTTGCACTTATAAGTCAAGATACATTTAATTGATTATAATAATAATTATTATTAATACCAATGGTCACTTATATAACTAATGGCTTGGATATTGTATTGACATACTCCTTAACTGTCTGTGCCTGCGGCGGCGTCGTGTGCCGCGTCGGCCACTTCCCTGTAATATCGTTGAGGAGGCCGATGGCTGGCACATGCGTCATACTCGTGAACGGGTGCTGCTTGTGTGGACTGGTCTGCCCTTTTCGCTTACTATATATAAGTATTGGGTGTATATCTTAAACTTAGATTATTAACGACATCTTGAGGATTTTCAGATCAAATTATTACATGATTCCTGAGATAGTAATGCACTCGTGTTGGAATTTAAATTTTTATTACCTATTTTGCGAATATATAAATGAACTGCTCTAAACATCAGTAAACAAATACTGAATTGTATTTTTTTTTTCTCTACATAATGCATTGTATTTTATACCTTGAACTGATTTTGAAAAGAGCAACACTAGAGTTTCTTGCCCGTTCTTCTCTAATGAGAACTGCTTTCCGAACTGGTGGTAGAGTTAATATTGACGGAATCTAAATAATGTATAACATTTTATGGGTTCGAATAAATTATTTCATTTCATTTCATAACGACATTTTTATTGGGAGTAAAATCAATGATGAGAAATAAACAAAAACAAAAAAGCCAGCTCGGGCTGCAGGTAAGGTGATATAATAAAGCGTGTTAAAAAGAGATCATTTTATTAACAAAATTATGGGTGAACGCGTCGCGATCCTCTCCGGTGAGGACACTACAGGCCCTAGCCTAGCTAACCTACATACGTAACTTCGAAAAGTCCGAGGTGTGTGTCTTGGGTTTTGAACCTGTGGTCCTTCGTGTCAGCAGTCCGTTCCATTTCCAACTAAGCTATCGTGTACCTGTGAACACGACATGAAAATACGTTCAGTTGTTTCGGAGATGTGCGCTAACCATGGCGCTAACAAACAGTCATATAGAAAATAATTTAGAAAATTGCATATTTGTATTCCATTACTCTTCTTTAGTTATTCCCTTTCTTTTAATTATTTTTCTTTCAGAGTAGACATACCGGGTGCTGCTATTCTTTTATTATACATGTAGCTATAGATATAAATCAAATAATATATCTAAGTTTAAAATGTGTGAAAAGATCAATCAATTCGACATTCCTAGTATGCCAGTTTTAAATTAATATGGACAGCCTTTCATTTCCCTACAATCTATGACAAGGATTTTATTATTAAGAGATTCCTGGCAGAATAATTACCAATAAAGGGCAAACGATGCGTACATTGACCCCGTAATTTTCATGAAAGGACCTGTAATACGATATTTCAGAAAACGGAAATCAATAGTATACTCCTAGAATTTAGTAAATTATTCGTGAATCGTTTTCAATGGTTATATAATTTAAATGTAATTTATTTTGTTTATAATATTGTACTACGTAACGTTTGTGAGATTATTGGCTCCAACATATGGAGTATTTATTAGTTAGCGATAATTAAATTAATCTAGAAATCTTTGGGGGAGGCCTATGTTTAGCAGTGGACGTCTAGACTGATGATGACGATGACCATGAATTTAATTAATAATTACAAAAATGATTTCCTTGATTTTTACGCCCTCTCTTGTATAAAATATGTAAATTAAAATTATATTATTTCAGGTGTTGGGAAACCATGAGTTCGACAACGGAATCGAAGGCGTAGTCCCGTACCTTGAGAATCTCAACTCACCGGTCGTGACTGCTAACATCATCGATGATGATGAACCCACCATTCAAGGGCTGTACGTGCCCAGTATCATTGTGGAGAGGAATGGACGGAAAATTGGCGTTATTGGAGTTATTATTGCATCTACTGATGTAAGTTTCTAAAACATTCGTTATGATTCAAAAGTCTAAGTATTCTTGATATAAATATCATAATAATTTGATCTTCACAGACTCTGGCGTCTACAGGAAGATTAAGATTTTCTGATGAAGTAGAAACCGTAAGAGCTGAAGCACAAAAACTCCACGATCAAGGAGTTAGAATGATCATAGTGCTATCACATTCTGGGATAGAAATAGACAGGTAAAGTAATTTGTTGTTAAATTTTTCATACAAACTTAGGTTCTTATTAATTGACCAAAGTTAACTAAGTTATTGCTTAACTCCATTAGTACCAAAAATGCTAAGTAAAAGTTATGAGGAATTTAATTTGTTTCACAGACTTAAAACCAAGGTATTTCTTATGTTAATTTATAAAAACACACAAAATATGGATTTATATTGACTGTAATTTCAAAATGACGCACCTACTAATTTAAACAAAGAATTACATTAGCTTTAATTTTATTTTATTTTATTATTTGAGGATTGCCAACAAAGTTTACAATAACACAAACATAATAATAACAATCAGAAAATAAAACTAAGTAATTGTAACTCAGACTACAGGCAACCACAACGTGCATAATATAATTTTACGATATAATTACTCAATTAAATATTATAAGGAACAAGACAAAAAAGAATAGATTTATCAGAATGTTAGGGTCCAAGTTAATCAATGTCACCTAAAAGAGTTTTCCTAAATGCGTATAGTGAATCATGAAATATGTCAAGCTTAGTAATTTTCTTCGATAGATGATTATATAATGTAGAAAAAAAAAATGAAAAAAAAATACAATCAAAGGAATGAACTTATTCCTCTTTATGAATTTAATTTTCAAACATTTTAGCGAAATAGCTATGCACGGGGGTCCTCACATAGACATTATTGTTGGAGGTCACAGCCACACGCTGTTATTCAATGGAGAACCTCCAGAAAACAGTGGCTTCACGCCACGAGGACCTTATCCGGTTGTGGTAGAAGGAAGTGGAAGACCGGTGAGAATTTTTTATACATTAATGTCGAGACCAAAAGACCACCTTAATATTATAATGACCACTGCCCATAAAGAGAAGAACATCAGCCAGAACAGAATCACAAAGCACTGTAGCTCAGTAGCCTATGTTCCTCATACTGGTGCTAAATTATTGTTATATCTTTTACATATTGAGAATGTTTCAAAAATATGATAATATTCATAATGAATTTATAAAGAAGGTGATAGATAACTTAATTTTGTGACTAAAAATAGAAGACTTATCATATGATGAAGCGGCGAGGATTCAGAAATCTGGCACCATTTAACATACATACATAGGATAACGCCTCTTTCTCTTTTCAAGGTTAGGTAGGGGAGTATCACACCCACATTTCGCCTGCTATGTTAGGTTAGGTTAGTTATAATAAGGGGCGAGCCTATCGCAATATCGTGCAAAAATTCCAGACTCCGGGTTGATACTGAGCCAAAAAAACAATATTATTTTGCCAAACCCGGGGAACGAACCCGAAACATCAGAGCTGCAATCGTACCGTAATATGACTATGCCAACGAGACAGTCTCTACAAAATAATTATTCTTATTTCGCAGAATTTTCAAAATATAATTCTTATAATTTGTACGTATTCTTGTTACTTGGCGCTTTGTAATCTCATTTATGTATCTAAATTAATTAAGAAAGTTATAAACGTCCTTACTAATATTATATATGCGAAAGTAACTCTGTCTGTCTGTCGCGCTTTCACGCCAAAACTACTGAACCGATTTAAATGAAATTTGGTACACAGATAGTCTAGAGCCTGAGTAAGGACATAGGCTACTTTTTATCCCGGGAAAATATAAAGCAGGACTTTTATCACGGAAAAACTTTTTCACGCGGGCGGAGTCGCGAGAAAAAGCTAGTATTAGACATAAATTAATTACGGATTTTTGGCTTCAGGTATTAATCGTTCAAGCTGCCGCCCACACGCAATTCTTGGGTGAAATCAAACTATTCTTTGACGATGAAGGGAATCTCGTTCGTTGGGATGGACATCCACATTTCATAGGAAACGAAATTGAACAAGGTAGATGGTTAGCAAATTATTATGCGTGGAAACTTTACAGAGTTTGATGCCCATTTCGTTTACCAAGGACCCGTGGTATGCGCTTGCTCCCCATGAGTACTCGACTTTTTCTTCAAGGAGTACATAGAGGCGAAATTAATGCAGCTACACTTCGCATAAACTCTCATCCCACGAAACTCATATTATGTGATTTTTCAAAATGAAGTCCTCTTTAATGCGTATTTTGTACCTAATATAATACAAACAATAATTATTTTTCAGCGCCTGATATTCTCGAGAGAATCAACTTTTACCTTCCAATCATAGAAGAGCAAGCACAGGTGGAAATAGGCACTTCGTTAGTCCACATGTCGTCGAGATGCGCCTGCGAAGAATGCAACCTTGGTAACTTTATTTGCGATGCCTTTATGAATGCTGTAAGTAATTTGAATTTCCTTCCTATTTTTAAGTAAGGATTTGATTATTGTTCATCATCATCATCAGCCCGTTGCAGTCCACTGCTGGATATAGGCCTCTCCCAAGATACGCCACAGAGCCCGGTTTGCTGCTTTATGCATCCAGTCACTGCCGGCCCTCTTGTGCAAGTCGTCCCGCCATCTGGCCAGAGGGTCAGATCTTATATATTTAGTAAATTCTTCAACCTGGTACACCAATAACTAAGTACTCTAGACAATATGATGTTTTTTTTTATATTATAGGCGTCCCCGCATAAGCGATGATTCTGCCAGTGTTGAACATGATGGTTATTACAATAATATTAACATCTGCCAAAAAGATGCATTCTTCTATGGACGTAAAAATTGGATCGACCTGTCTACCCTGATGTGTAAGGAATATTGATACCTGGAGTTTGATTCTTCATAATAAGCCACAGTACTTTACCACGCGCATGGTGCAATCTAGTAGTCATTGTTGAAAATTATCGTTTAGACTTGTAAAACTTTTACTGCTATTTACGTTTCAGTCTTCTTTATTTCTTAAGTCAATCCATTGTCAATCTTCCCTCGCTTTCGAAGTTTAATTTGCAACTTGTATAACCAAATGTTGATCATTCATTTATTGCATTACTCATGTCTTAATATAGTAATTGTTGTTATGCCTGTATGTTTTTTATGCTTGAATGTTATTGGTGCTGAATATCTTATGTTCATTAGAATTATTTTGATTTCTAGGCTATGGAACGAGCTCAAGGAGACAATTGGCATTACGCGCATTTCTGCGTAATGAACCGAGGTTCAATCAGATCAGATATTGGTGACGGCGGTAAGTGTACTTATTAAAAAATTACACATATTCCAAATTTAAATATTTTTACAAGTAGAACTTCAGCAATTTAGTAGATAAAATAATAAACGTAGGTTTGGCGTGATGACACAGTTAAGAAATATAAACAATATACTCACAAATGATAACATACTGCTCCTACGACTCATGTATTGACTGTCGATCTTATTCATAAACAGTTTTTAAACCCATTTTAGTTAAGTATGTTTTGTCTTCTTCATTCAAACTCAATTCAAAACTCGTTGGAAGAAGACAAAGCATTCGATAGTAAAAAAGGTTTATAAACTGTTAAAAAACACGATAGGCAACGGTTTGGCTGTGCCTCTGGCATTGCTTTAGTCCATGGGCAGCGGATGCTGCTTATCGTCAGGCGGACCGCATGCTCGTTTGCCTACTAAGGCAATAAAAAAAACTGTTTATGAATAAGGCCGTCAATCTTTAGTTTCAATACGCACTACTTCAAGTTTCTTTTAATGGACAGAAGTCTATTTCGACCGCCAAGCAGTGTGCATGCGCTGTTGTCTTCCTGCTTGAAGGACATTATAGCCAGCGCGGCGTAATTACTGGGCATTAAGAGACTTAACATCTTATGTCCCAGAGTGACGAGCGCAGTGGAGTGCCATGCAGTACTTTGTGATTCAAAGTTATGTGCGGCGTTGCTACTGTTTATGGACGGTCGTATCGCTTACCATCATGCGAACGGCATGCTTGCCTCGTCATTTAAAAGCAAATTCTTTTTACATAAAAGGATGTATATCATCACTGGGCAAAGTGGAAAACTAATTCATTATTTACACATTATTTACCAAAATGCATTTACATAATATAAACAGTGTTGGTGCTTCTTCATAATCTCTTCTGTTGGCCTTAGCTATACTATGTATCGTTGCAATTGCAATTGCAACCAGCCCTGTATTATATACTGCCCACTGCTGAGCACGGTCTCCTCTATACTGATAGGGGTTAGGCCTTAGTCCACCACGCTGGCCTAGTGCGGGTTGGCAGACTTCAAATAACCTCGAAATTCTTATGGAGAAGTTTCAGGTATGTAGGTTTCCTCACGATGTTTTCCTTCGCCGTTAAAGCGAACGATATTTGATGTACAGTCACCAGCATAAGTAGCTGAACAAATTCAAAATTTCAAATCGCCTCTGACTGTACAATACACAATGTATAGTTGAGACTAAAAAAAATATATTTAGGCTGAAAATATTACGTTTTTTTCTTACAGTAATAACATTCGAATCTGTTATACTGTCGAATCCATTTGAAAATAACGTCGAAATTTTCGAACTAAGAGGTGATCACATTCTAGAAATGCTAGAATATTCTGTCGCGAACATACCGTGGGCCGGTGCGAGGATGCTACAATTTTCGGGTATGTATAGAGAAAACTTAATTCGAAATTTAAATATACAATTCGAAATTCAAATAACAACCATAGAGGCTTGAAACGTAAGAGGCTTACACATTGATAAAGTATTCTTAGCGGAGATGCAACGGTGTTAGGCATTTACAGCTGGCAATATTTGCTTTGGCATATATTTTTATTCTCAATTCAGTGAGAATAGTTGAAATGGCTATTGAATACATTTTGCTACGATTCTATCTTTGATTTAAAGCACATAGTCCTTGATTTAGAAGCAGTAATTATTTGGCAGTCTCTATAAATGATATTAGTTTGATGCAATCTGGCAATTTTTAATACAGTGGATATATTTATATGAAGCTAGCGTAAGCTATAGATGCTTCAAAAAATAGTTATTGACTAAACTGAATGTAATATCCAAAAAAGCTTATATTACGTAAAATATAATTTGGTACATGAAAACGAATTGGCTAGTTTAAATCCACTCCAAGAATATTCAAAAAAACTTTTCATAAATTCATATTCAATGTGCTTCAATTTCATCCCCATTTGTTATCATCATCCCTTCCATTTATTGAATGAAATATTACTCTTGAACTAGGTCTTTGAGTAAGTCATTCATTGTAAGGAGCATATTTTAAGTATTAAAAAAAATTGCAATATTTGGTTGAAAATTCCCTTCAGTATCTCAAAATAGTTCAACGATATTAAACGATGTTAATTATTTTTTTAATGTAATTTTAATCCAATCTAAATATTTTTTTTCCAAAATATTTTTTTTTGCACCTTCATATATTTCATTCTTTTTTTTTTTACATGAACGAAAATGTTAGTTAACTTTGTAAACTATAGTAAAGAATGGTCTATCTTTGGAAGTTAATAACACTGCATTATAAAGCATACACAAGTTTACAAAACAAAGTCCCAAAAAAGCCCGTGCGCGCTGCAAAAAATCTCATATGGCCAGATTAAAATTTTCTTGACCAAGGTTGCAATTAAATCCAGGGATGCGCTCGACGTTCGACGGCTCTCTGCCCGTCAACAGCAGGGTTCTCAACGCGACGGTCCGTTGTATAGATTGCGACATCCCTAGATACCAACCACTAGAACTCGACAAGTACTATCGAATCGTGACCCAGAACTTCCTTGCAGAAGGCGGAGATGGATTTACAGTAAGTTTTAATGGTTGTTATAGGTAAGGGGATTTTTTAAGGTATGGTACGGTATGAAAAGCATATGTGATCATTAAATTAAGGGGTCGTCCAATACCTAATCACGTGATGTTTTTTAGCAACTTTTGAACCCCCTCCCCCCAGTGATATTTAGTGAGGTTTTAGACATTAAACATAAATATAGTCAGTTATAGACCGGACATCAGGACCAAATTTTTCATCCAAAAGTTATTACCAATTGTTAATAAGTCGCTGTCTTATCTGACACGTCCATAACACAAGACGTCACAGTATGCTTAAATTTCGTAAAGAAAACAATATTTCGTAAGAAAAAATACCAATTTAAGCATTACGATCATGTCAAAGTACATCTTATAATGCATTTTACATAGGTGTTTTACTATTTCACGGTAGATTGAGTAACTAACGAACATACTAAGAATTTTTGTATAACAATTATCCCAATGTCCTCTCTAAATAATTTTAGAACAGTTTGATAATTATCTATTTATTAAATTATCTCATTCTAGTGTTTTAATTTGAGTCAGTATTTTAAAGTGTGCCATTTAAAACGCGATTGAATGGTGTATCGCATTGTGTCTTTTATGTCCATTATGAAATGAAATACACTTACATTCAAAGCATAGTATAGAGATACAAACCATTGATCGAAAATACTATCCATGTTGCTCTACGATCGTTTTCAATAAACGATCCCAATCTCTTTTCCTTTTTTTCCTATATTCGATCCCTCGCGAAAATGGCCCAATTAGAACAAAGTATTTTTCACATGCTTACAAATGACTTATTTCGATTGGTTTATTCTCTGGATCGATCGAAGATAAAGATTGCGATCGTTTATTAAAACGACCGATAGACTGCTTACAAATCGATAAACAGACGTCGCTAGGATTAGTATTTTCCGCGCGCGCTCAGAATGCGATGCGACCTTTCGGAAATTAAATAGATATAAAGAAGTTTTGTGGATTTTTATATCAATATAGTTACGTAATAAAAATATGACCATTTTGCATAATTTATTATAGTGTTACTAGCGGCCCCGAAAGAAAAAAATCCCAGAACCCGAGTACAGCGCCACCTACTGGATCCAATTGTTAATCTAAACCATTCTCAAATCCACCAGAAGACACACAAAATACTCGTGCCGTGCCAACGCTGGGGAAATAAGTCGTTTAAGAATTATAGCTTCTACACATTGTATTTAAGGTTCATATTAGTAAGGGATGGTTTTAATGACGTTAATAAATAAAAATGCACTCGATTCAAGAATTATAGCTTCTACGCATTCTATTTACGGTTCATATTAGTAATGGATGGTTTTAATGTAGTAAATAAATAAAAATGTAAACGTTTAAGAACTATAGCTTCTACGCATTGTAATTAAGGTTCATATTAGTAAGGGATGGTAAAACCTCCTACGCATTTTCGATTGGTCACGTGATCCTGACGCGAGTTTAACATTTTATACCCATCCCAAAAGTGCTCAACGCCGCTAAAGAAGTTTTCACTTCAAAAAATTATTAAAATCGGTCCAGCCGTTTAGGAGGAGTTCAGTAACATACACACGCTCGGATATTACAATTAATTAATAATTATAGCACTCAGAAGTAATGTAGCTTCCTATTAGTGAAAGAATTTTCAAAATCGGTTCAGGAGTTCCAGAGATTAGCCCCTACAATCCTACAAACAAACTAGCAAACTTTTCCTCTGTACAATAATAATTTTGGTACAAAATAAATATCTGAAACAATACTTTAAAAAGCTTTTTTGTGTTAAACTTAATAAAACTTCAAAAATCTTAACAGCAATACATAGTTAAGTTCGTCAGTTATCTCACGGGGGTGTAACTCAGTGGTAGAGTGTCTGCTTCGCATGCTGAAAGTCCTGGGTTCAAATCCCAGCACCTCCATCCTTCTTCTTTGTATTATTTTATCGACTTCAAAAATATACGATAACAACGTTGCGCCGACTCCAAATATAAAATTAATGTACGAACATATAAAGTTAAATCATTTTTGGTTTGCATTATGCATTTTATTCTATTTACGATTGTAAATATTTACATTATATGTATTTACATATCAAATCACGCATAATGCTACGTAGGAATTACATCACAGTTTATAATAAACCAGACTACTTAATAATAGTTTTATAAAACTAAAAAACACGCTTTATAGAAAATCCAACTAAAAAATAGAAAATAAATTTGAATTAAGAATAGCGTAAATAAGAAAAAGTGTATTTTATTGTAAAAAAACCGTGGGGTGCTTTTTAAGATATTATCAAAATAATGTATAAGACTTCTACTCATATTATCTGTCAATAAAATATTTATAACTATTGACACCATGCACCCCATGCTTTTTTGTACAATAAAGTATACTTTTTTTTATTTACACTATTCTTAATTCAAATTTATTTTCTATTTTATAGTTGGATTTTATATAAAGCGTGTTTTTTAGTTGTTTTAAACTATTATTTATTTTTAATTTTTTAGTTCTGTTTTACTATTGCCCAACAGATGTCACTAAAAACGAAAGCGCCATCTTGTGACAAGTAGGATTTTTTTACGCATAAGAGTAGCCAGTTTAGTTGTAATTCTAGTATGGTCCAACAGATGTCACTAAAAATAAATATAAATTGTCAATAATCTCATTTTGCAAATTGAATAATGTCATAATCGTATCAAATTAGTGTATTGTCATCGGTCCTCGACAAATCTACAAAGTTTGAATAAAATCTGACCGTTTAAAGTGGGTCAAAATCGCGCCCAAAGTGGTCGGTTACCAACATACAAACATACAAACATCCAAACTTACATACAAGTGAAGCTAATATAAAGCGTGTTAAAAGAGCTGGTAACACTTGGTTCGTCAGTTAATTCAACCCATTTTCATTTGACTGCCTCGGTGGTGTAGTTGTATTAAGGTACGACTGCAATGCTGACGTCTCGGGTTCGATCCTCGGGTCGGGCAGTAATAATGGGTTTTTCTACGCAGTATCAGCCCGGAGTCCGGAGTTTGTGCCCGATATCGCGATAGGCTAACTCGATAGGAATACTCACGGCGAAAAGTGGGTGCACTAGTTGTGCCTCTTCCTACACCTTCGGTGATAAAGGGCGTGATTCTGAATGCATGTATGAATTTTCATATTATGGTCATAGTCTTAATGCCGACTATTGATCACGACGATTTTCGATATCTAAATGCATTCGTTAATAGGTATTCGACGTAGCTAATTCAGCCATTCATCATCGGTACACCTGTCGCGTTTTTTAAGAGCTTAACGGAGTCTATTTCCTCGCCTGTCATGTTTAATGAACGGAATAATATCAAAGAGCTATTCGATTCCTCTCAGAATTATTGAGAGTAAATGGTGCATTCACACTAAAGATATTTTTGTGGAGAAACATTTTGCATCATAAAAACTGGTGGTAGGTCTCTCATATGTAAGAGTCCGTCTGGGTGGGTACCCCCGCAATGTCTATTACAACCGCCAAGCAGCAGTGTGCATGCACTGATGTGTTTCGGTTTGAAGGACATTGTAGCCAGTGTAACTACTGGACATAATGATAATAACATCTTATGTCTCAGGATGACGAGCGCAGTGGAATGCCACACAGTACTTTGTAACTCAAGGTGCCTTATGGTGTTACTACTCTTTATGGGCGGTCGTATCACTTACCATCAGGCGAACGGAATGCTCGTCTCGTCATTAATTGCCATAAAAAAAAAACATTATGTGAGTTATTGGATGTTACTCATCGCGTTAGTTATCAATAACATAAATTGCTAACGAAACTGGACTTTTGCAATACCAGAGTGAATTTTAGTAACAAATAGAGAAACCGTTTTGCACAGTATTTATTATTGTGTTCACGAATTGTAGACGCAACAAAATATTTTTAACCGAGTTCAAAAAAGGAGATTCCGTATTCGATCCGTATGTATGTTTGTATGGCCGCGATTTTCTCAAAAACTACTTATCCGATTTGGATGAGGTTTTCGTTATTTAAATTTATATTTTTCAGAGAAGGTTTTAGTACATCTATACTGATATATAAAGCTGAAGAGTTTGTCTGTTTGAACGCGCTAATCTCAGGAACTACTCGACCGATTTTGAAAATTCTTTCACTAATAGGAAGCTACATTACTCCTGACTGCTATAGGCTACTTTTTATCCCGGAAAACTTTTTCACGCGGGCGGAGCCGTGCGCAATGCTAGTGGTAGTATATAGTAGTAGTGATTATGGATTTTTCTATTCAGTATCAGCCCGGAGTCTGGAATTTGTGCCCGATATGGCGATAGGCTCGCCCCCTATCACATCATGGGACGGAATACGCACGGCGAAAAGTGGTTGCATTAGTTGCGCCTCTGCCTACCCCTTCGGGGATGAAAGGCGTGAGTATGCGTATGCGTATGCGTTTTAGTATATAATTTATTAAGATCAGAGGAAGATCTTCGGAGGTAGACAGTGGAACTCTTCAATAACTAACAGAAGATGACCCGCGAATGCTGCAATCGTCTATCATGTATTGTTTACACCATTCTATAATTAACTAACAAAAAAGCAATAAATAAAAACTTTTTGACAGAAAATAAAACCGACTTTAAAACCACTACAAACTAAAAAATAATTAAGTAAATTTTCGCGACACATTAAGTATATTCTCTTTGTTATCCGTTGTGGCCTACAATTAATTGCCAACGTTCTTTTAAAAAGTCACTAGTGTGGATACACCTTTAAATATAGGATTCTGAATATAAAAAGCATTTTAAAGTGCTTTGCAAAGTTATATTTAGCCGTAATACGTGGTCCAATTTCAGTATTTTTCTTCGACTTCTTATAATATCTGACTATTTACTTAAATTATTTTAAAATATTTTACATTCCAGATGATATCAGAAAACAGGAGGAACGTGGAAGTAATAGGAGTGGACTACGACATCCTGATGCGGTACATACGTCGCCAGTCACCGGTTTTCGTCGAGGTGGATGGACGAGTCCACATCGACAACCCTTGCATGGTTTAGATCACTGTTTAGATGATTCAATAAAATATTTTTATATGAGCAATTTGGTTTTTTATTATTGAATGTCGAGCGGTTGGTAAAATAACTTTGGATTACAAAGCACTCTGTATCCTGAAATACGCATATGCACGCGTATTCACGCATTATATCCCCGGAAGGGTAGGCAGAGGTGAAACTAGTGCAACCACTTTTCGCCGTGCGTATTCTGTCCTATGATGTGATAGGGGGCAAGCCTATCGCCACATCGGGCCCAAATTCCAGATTCCGGGCTGATACTGAACAGAAAAACCCAATACCACTTTGCCCGACTCGGGGGTCGGACCCGAGACCTTAGCATTGCAGTTGTACCGTAAAACAAAGTCGCCACCGAAGCAAAGGCATCACCGATCAAATACCCTAACAGTTCCGGCCCGCGTGCCGACGAAAGCAACGGATAGGATTAGGTTAAACACCAATCTTCCCCACTAATCGCTGATGTCTCATCCTCTCCCAGTGACCGTCCTGAGCCGAGGTCCGTAGCCCGTTAGTGGGTTGCCCTCAGAATGGTCACTTAAAATAAAGGGTTGCGAGCGCCTAAGGCGCTCACCCTAAAATTTTTCTTTTTTTTGCATTGAATGACGAGATGAGCATGCCGTTTGCCTGATGGTAAGCAATACGACCACCCATAAACAGTAGAAACACCATCAATCACCTTGAGTTACAAAGTACTGTGTGGCATTCCACTGCGCTCGTCATCCTGAGACATAAGGTGTTAAGTCTCACTATGTCCTGTAGTTACACTGGCTACAATGTCCTTCAAACCGAAACACAACAGTGCATGCACACTGCTGCTTGTGTGTGGTGAAAACTGTGTGGTGTGGCCAGAAAAGCCGACTCGCGTCAGGCTACTGGCAGTTAGGTCCGCGTTAAAAAAAAAAGAAAAAAAAAACGATCAATTAAGCAAATTTGGATTGCGAATGGCATTCATAACCTCGTAGACATAAGGACGTACGCTGTTATTAGGCCAATGAATGAGGCCTGTATCATTATCTTGATGTAATACATGAAACATCTAATCCCTACTTCTGTTATCATTTACGATTGGTATTATTGCTCTAGATAACATAATCAGATTCAACCGTAGGAGTGTCATTTAGACACCTGTTAAAATGTATAGTATATTATTTTTAATTTTATTCAGTGCTGTGTGCGCTCAAGATTTATTTCCTGTGAATATTTTGCATTACAATGATTTTCATGCAAGGCAAGTCTTTGTAACTGTGTTATTTTGTGTCCTAGTTGTATGTCGAATTAATGTTTTTGTGTTACTCTAATAAATTAAGTCTAAGTAAAAAATAGTATACTTACATCTTCTGCTATATCAAGATAAAAAATAACAAAAGTTCTGCTAGAAGTAGCCTTGGAAATAGGTGAACACATTTGGATAAAATTTGGCACACCGATAGATCATGTCCTGGATAAACATATAGGCTAAATTTTTTTTTCTATTTGGTCCCGAAGAAAATAATCGAATTTGTTAATCAGATTTTTAAATAGATAGCGCTAGCGTCGTTTTAAGGGCACTATAAATCGGTACAGTTATTTGGAATTTTGTAGCGGATATTAAACGTGGACGAAGCCACGAGCAAATTCTAGTAAATAAGATTCCTTTGATGTTGTGGATGTTCATAAACGATGATCACTTAAGTGATCCATTGCCCTAGTATCAGCTGCACTAAACAATTACTTTAGTCCCATGCGCATGCGTTGATAATGCGCGACACGTGCTTAATATCAATCATTCTTGATTTGTTATACATATCACGCACATCACCACGCTTATATCTTCGAAGGGGTAGGGAGAGGTAGCCAGAACACTCAAGTATGTTTTTTCAAGGATGTTATAGGGGGCGAGATAGGGGCCTATCACCTCAGTGCTTGCCTCAGTGGCATAATTCTATTGCATGCGTGCAAAATGCGTGTTAAGCACGTAAAGCCGTTGGGCCTGCGCCTGATCCCTCTCCGGTCAAGTAAAGTAAACGATCTTAGACATTGCTTTTCTCCCGACGTTTCGAAGGCTTTACAGCACTTTGTGGTCACGGGGCAGACTCCGCGAAAAAACCGCGATAAAATCCGTTATAATAGTTTAAATGTAATGTCTAGCATTCGCGTAAACGTAAGGAATCATCATAAGACCATTTACTTAACTTGTGATGCAATAAGCCCTGTATTATATACTGCCCATTGCTGAGTACGGGCCTTCTCTACTACTGAGAGGGGTTAGGCCTTAGTCCACCACGATGGCGTAGTGCGGGTTTGCAGACTTCACACACCAGTGAAATTCTTAAGGAGAATTCTCAGGTATGTAGGTTTCCTTCACCGTTAAAGCGAACAATAATTGGATAACCAATGAGCACGTACTTCGAAAAGTCAGAGCTGTGTGAGGTTTTGAATCTCCGGACATTGTCTACTTTATCACGGTTGAAACATTGGCCCCTTCATATATTATGTCTAAGTGATGGGCGCAGTCAATGATATTTTAATAAAAATGTGTAGATACGGCACCTATACTGTACTCGGCTCTCAAAAACGGCACATTATCCCACACATAGTTAATTTAATATTACAATAACAAACAAAAGTGGACGATAGCCTAGTTGGGAATGAAACGGTCTGCCGAGACAATGTCCGGAGGTTCAAACACAAGGCACACACCTCTGACTTTTCGGAGTTACGTGTGTATTGATTATCAATTATCGTTCGCTTTAACGGTGACGGAAAACATCGTGAGGAAACCTGCATACCTGAGAAGTTCTCTGAATTTCGAAGGTATGTGAAGTCCGCCAACCCGCACTAGGCCAGCGTGGTGGACTAAGGCCTAAAAACCCTCTCAGTAGTAGAGGAGGCCCGTGCTCAGCAGTGGGCAGTATATAATACAGGGCTGATTGTATTGCATTGCAATAACAAACTATAACGTGACACGTGAAAGTATTACGGCATATCATAATTCTCATTATTATCATACAGAAAATTTTATTGAACATTCTTTAGACGTCTAACTTCAACAGATTCTGTCTCGAAGGCCGATTGTGCTAATTAGCTCAATTATAGTGTGCCATTTGGAGACTGTTTACAACGCATCTACATCTTTTTCTTTAAACAGCATTGAGCGCAGTGGAGTGCTACGCAGTACTCTACGTTTAAAAGTTCTGTATAGTGTTGCTACTGTTTATGGACGGTCGTATCGCTTACCATCAGGCGAGAGACTGGCTCGTTTTGTAATTTAATTGCAATAAAAAATTACTTTTTGAAACATGCTGCATAAATGATTTAGCTTATTTTTACGACCGATCTTTTGTTTAACGTCAAGATGATGAGGATAGTAGACTCCACACAATGATACTCGATCTGGGAATGGAACCTTGAACCTTTCATTCCATATTACTAAGTTTAGGAGACAAAGTTAATAAGATTGTATTAAAATCTAGCGTGACAGAAGCATGTCTGATAAAATACGTATTATCTGTTATCAAACGTTTTATGGCTTAATTATATTGCTTTACCTGTGTATTTCAATGTAGAATTGTGTAATGTCAACACAAAAGCCAGAATTACGCAAAAAAAATAAATTATCGACACCAGGAGCCGTAGACAAGATGCTTTTCTACAATAACACTAATAAAAAAATAAAAATGTATGAGTATGACATATCGTCGAGGATAGTGCAATACTGCGTAAGTGACAAAAAAGTAGGATTATCAGTCCTAAGTTTAGTGTAGTAAGGGTCAATGTCAATTGGACTTTTTTCATCACTTACGCGGTATTGCACTATCCCCGACGATATGCTAACACCTAAGTCTACTGCTATGATTTGTCATTCCCATATAAAATATATGGGAATGACAAATCAATGTTTTCAATTAGCGTTACCAATTGTAGAGAAGCATCTTGTCTAAGGCCCTGGGCTGCTTATCCTACAAGCATACATTGCGGAACTATTATACTGAGAATAGTCTTATTGTTGATGGCGCCGCGACCACACTATATCATAGAAACAGCAAATGTAATTTCTGACGTAATCTTTCTCACCTGTCCGTTTGCACAGAATACACTGCTTCCATTGTACGCTACAGGATCTGTGGGGTTACTCCTGACACGTTCGAATCCTAAATCAAATCGAGTTTGATTCGGTTTCAAGCGTTTTGGTACTCCCGAAATCTACACTAGCGCACGATCGAGCCGTGCCTCAAATTGGAACTTACTTGGATCAAAAAAATCCGTTAGGATCGAGAAATGCTTACTCTCCACTCGTTCGTACGATCGTGAATCGAGTTGTCAATTCGACTTTATCTGTCAAATTCTACGATTGCTAAATAGGTGCCGTGTACGGTTCAAGTGAAGTTGTTTTGTGTTTTGGTGAGAATTTTTGAAAATATCTGTGCAATTATGGCTAGTCTTCAATCATTTTTTAATGTTCTTAAAGAAGCTAACCGTATTGACAATCGAAGAAGACGAAATTTGCTTAGGATGGGCCGTTTTACTAATCGGGCAATTAATATGGATTGCGATGAGTTTCGAAGTTTGCATAACTGCCCATCCCTTATTATTATTGCTGAAGACATGGAAACAGGCATTGCAGACGATGTCATACATGCCTCATCATCATCTCGAAATGATGAGCTACGACGTAGGCAAAATGCACGGCAACGTCTTGTTCAAAGTCTGTGACTTATTGTTTGTTTTTTTTAAATTTAGTTGTTTCTTAGTTTGTTATAAAATAATAATATACATGTTAAGACAAAAATCTACTTTTTCCTTTTATCTCATTAAGCCCTGTTACATATTTTTTATGAAATGCAGTCTAATCTCGACCACTGGGTGAAGTCTAGTTCTTATTATATTCATATCATAACCATTATAATCATTCTGATTTACAAATCATATTATGTTCAAACTTTATTTAAATGCTGATACTGAAAAAAAATTTTTTTGTTTTTGTTTTCACTTATAATAAAACCATTTTTGAGCCTAGAACTTGCCTGTAACTTTTTTTGGAAACTGATATCAATTTATTTTTATCTTTACACACACACATACTCACGCCTTTTATCTCCGAAGTGGTAGGCAGAGACGCTACTACTAATGCACCCACTTTTTATCGTGCGTATTCGGTCACATGATGTGACAGGGGGCGAGCCTATCGCCATATCGGGCACAAATTCCAGACTCCAGGCTATAAACAATATCAACACTATCCAGCACTTTGAGTTACAAAGTACTGTGTGACATTCCACTGCACTCGTCATCCTGAGACATAAGATGTTAAGTCTCATTATGTCCAGTAGTTACGCTGGCTACAATGTCCTTCAAACCGAAACACAACAGTGCACGCACACTGCCGCTTGCCGGTAGAAATAGACATTGCGGTGGTACCCACCCAGACGGACTCTTACATATGAGAGACCAGTAAATTATTACTTTACTTATTTTAACCTATAAAAATAAAAATAATTCGATATTAGTTTCCTAAAAAATATATTTTCTAAGCTTGAAAATGGTTTTGTTATAAGTGAAAACAATAAATAATCCAATTAATGCCAGTTTTGACCTCAAACTCCTGTTACAAGATTCTAAATCTTAACCAAAAACTGTATTTTGAGTTTCCCGCTACGACTTATATAGTTGTGACGTGACGCTGACAATGTCAGATATTTTGATAGTTCATAGCATAGACTAAATAGATTTGGGCAACTCAATTTATCTTTGGTTGCTGAATTATTACAAAAAACTCAATAAACAACGTAATAATTTCTTATATTTATATAAATATGTATGTAACAACAATTGGAGCATCGTTTTATAAGTAAAATAAATTAAATATAAATTATTGTAATGAAATTCTCCATAGAACATAGCCACATAAATATGACGTGATCTACAGGATACAGCTATAATCTGTGAACGAATACTCGATCGACGAGTTGATAACGGCCGTTTTTGATCAGCTAGTCGATCGACGTCGGGAGTGCGCATTTCAAGTTCGAATCGAGATCGAATCGAGTTCGAATCCAGGAACAATCGAACAATCGAATCAGTTTCAGGAGTTACCCCACTGTATAGTGCTTTGTCGGTTTGTTCCCGGTGACCTCAGATACATTGTTCACACCTGTATCCCCAATAGGATGGGCAGAGATACGACCGGTTTATATCGTCGTATTTTTACCGACCAAATACTTAACGATTCATAGACTAAGTACGCTGCTAGTTAATTGTAATAAGCCGGTATACAAATTACTTACCTTGTATACCAATCCTGAACTTGGTCTACCTGTATGTCAAATTTCACCCAAATATTTTCAACAATATCAGCTGTACTTTTAGCAAATAACTTCAGTAACTTTCATTTATATATTATTTAGATAAGATATTTTTTCTAGATTCGTAGAAACCAGTCCATCTGGTACGATATGTAACCCATACGTGGCTCCTTGTATTGGTGGGTTCGCTCGTCTCGCAACCCTCGTGAGGCAGAGACTGGCAGCCGAACCTGACTCCTTACTCCTCAACGGCGGAGACAGCTTCCAAGGAACCATCTGGTACAACATCCTACGATGGAACGTCACTCAGGAGTTCATGAACTTGCTTCCACATACTGCCCATGTGAGTGAGATAACTTAAACCCCCGACGCAAGAAGATAATTTTTTGAGAATAGTGCTAAAAGTCCATAACATAATTGGTATAAGATTCAATTATTTATTATTATTCATTTATTTTAAAATAACTATGACTCAAATTGTTACTACGTACACGCTATATTAGTAACAATTACAATTTTGAAAATGGCGAACACTTTAGTCCATGTGAGACAGCGCAACATTGATTTATATAAAAACATTATAAACAAGGAGTATTAAGTACCATTAGACTCTAAATTCTAGAACGGGAATGCTCCTAGTCTTTTTTTAATCTTTTATTTTTCTTAAATTATAATTACGCGACAATAATATTGATAAAGAACCCATCTAGAAGCATTAAAATAGGTTTAAAATTGTCAGGCATTGATATTTACAACTTAATGAAAACATTCAAACAAATGGCTAGTATTAGTATCAGCTATTGCGTTATCACCGTTATACAGAAAACTGATGTCTAATTATCAGTTTTTACGTGGTTTTTACTCTCAATAAGATTACTAGGGGACCTAGAATATGGACCATATGATAAACTCATCAGCAAGTAACCTACTTAATTCTTTACCTCTTTCCTCCTGTGTAAAATAAACATTTATATGCTGTGGATAACGGTGTAGGTTACGCATTTATATTGTTTTGTATAATATTCTTAAGTCTCAACATAATGTGTAACTGTTTGTATTATCCCAAATAAAAATAAAAAAAAAAAAAAAATAATTACTTATTTGGTCCAGGTGTTAGGAAACCACGAGTTCGACAACGGAATCGAAGGCGTTGTCCCGTACCTTGAGCATCTCAACTCGCCGGTCGTGACTGCTAACATCATCGATGATGATGAACCCACCATCCAAGGGCTGTACGAACCCAGCATCATTGTGGAGAAGAATGGACGGAAAATTGGCATCATTGGAGTCATTATAGCATCTACTGATGTAGGTTTTACTTTGTTCTTCTTGGTATTTTTATACAATAGCTGCGTATACCTTTAATGGGCATATATATATAGGTATGTGAAAGAATGTCTTATTTTATGATTTTATTAATATATAAGCTGTTGATGTACCATAATAAATAAATAGTAAATTTTTACTGCTGATCGTAGAATATCTTTTGTATCCGCCCGGTGAGCGACCACCGTACATAAGGTGTTAAAATCCGCCATAGTGGACCACGTAAGCCGTGCTCTGGTATCAGCCTCTGTATATCCGTTTCACACAGGCCGGCATAATTGTGTCTACTGACGAGGGATAATGATCGGTCGTCAGTCGATGCTCTCATGTCAAGTGCAGTGGGGCCACTTTACCGTGCCCATATTTAAAAAAAAGAACGGGTTGCCCTCCGGGAGTGCCGGCAGAAGTGAAAACTTGAACATTAACGTTGTGCATTTTTGTATATTTTGGAATGGTTAGGGAATAATTTCGCTCGAATTGCTTTATTTATCAGTACTAGCATTAATGTGGTTAAATACAATATTTATTTATTGCGCTATCGTACACAAAAATGACAATTTCACTATTTCTTTATAAATCGAAATTCGAAAAAAGAATGTTACGCTCTTTTGTACTCGTGCCATACCAACGCTGGAGAAATAAATAAAAATGTAGTCGTTTAAGAATTATAGCTTCTACGCATTGTATTTAAGGTTCATATTAGTAAGGGATGGTAAAACCTCCTACGCATTCGATCGGGGTCACGTGATCCTGACGCGAGTTTAACATTTTATATCCATCCCAAAAGTGCTCAACGCCGCTAAAGAAGTTTCACTTTAAAAAAAACTAAAATCTCTACGACGTCGTATGTTTCATAATATTTTACAATAAGTGTTTCGTAGATTTACAAAACTTTTGATTCTGATTTTTACAAATGAAATTCCACATTTAAGTTTACTATAACTATTATGAGAATTGAATCTTTGACAGACGCTGGCATCTACAGGAAGACTAAGATTTACTGATGAAGTTGAAACCGTAAGAGCCGAAGCACAGAAACTACACGATCAAGGAGTTAGAATGATCATAGTGGTATCTCATTCTGGTATAGAAATAGACAGGTATTTGTGCTTATCCATAACGTTTTAAAATATTCGCATTTCTTAAACAAGTAACAGAATAAAATAATAATTTCATGTAATCTATCCTAATATTATAAAGCTGAAGAGTTTGTTTGTATGTGTGATTGAAAGTGCTAATCTTAGCACCTCCTGAACCAATTTTGATAGGAAGCTACATTACTCGTGAGTGCTATAGACTACTTTTTATATTGGAAAAATATTTTAATCCCCGAAAACTTTTTCACGCGGGCGGAGCCGCGAGCGATACTAGTTATTATAACTAAGAATCTTTGTGGGTACCAAAATTCTAAGTGAAACTACCGAATAAACTTCTAAAAAATCAACGGCAGAACTCCAAATTCCATCCACATCACCTCGGAGGATGGCAATCCACCACTGTACGTTTTAGTCATAATTTTTTGCCACGTACTATGGAACCAATTGCCGCCAGCAGCATTTCCGGACAGATACGACCTGGCGACCTTCAAAAAAAGAGCGTATTCCCACCTAAAAGGCCGGCAATGCATCTGTGTGCCCCCTGGTATTGCAGATGTTCAGGGGCGGCGGTGATCACTTACCATCAGGTGAACCGTATGCTCTTTTGCCCCCTATATCATAAAAAAACATACTAGTTCATTCATAAATTTTCTTATATCTATTCTTTATATATATTTTAGAGAAATAGCTCTGCACGGTGGGCCTCATATTGACATTATCGTCGGAGGTCACAGCCACACGCTCTTATTCAATGGAGAACCTCCAGAAAACAGTGGCTTCGCGCCACGAGGACCGTATCCGGTTATGGTAGAACAAAATGGAAGACCGGTGAGTTTTTTCTACCAATTTCATATAAAATTTTACATCATAATATTTATTCCTTAAAAATACCATTTTCATATCATGAATCACGAGAAATTGAATATTTTAGACAGAAAATCACGTCCAAAAGATATCGACTTGTAAGAGACGTTGTCTCCTTCGGTGATCGATATAATTTTGCTCGCCTCGTTGCTGCTAGGCGTGGAACTTAAAGTTTATATATTAATTAATTACCTTTTTTTCATCAGGTACTTATTGTACAAGCCGCTGCTCACACCCAGTATCTCGGTGAAATCAAGCTGTTCTTCGATGATGAAGGGAATCTTATCCGGTGGGATGGACATCCTCATTTCATAGGAAATGAAATTGAACAGGGTAAGAGAAATAATATCAAATTATTATGCGAAAACACGTAACAGATCCCAGGTCAGAGTGCATCAGTAGCTTAGTTGTATTGCTTACGGCGAACGACCACTACGCTGAGGTCTCGGGTTTGATCCTCAGGTGAGGCAGAGCGATATTGGGGTTTTCCGTTCAGTATGATTCTGTAGTCTGAAATCGTAACAGTAGATTTCTTGTTATCGCTTGGTTTCCTTCTTTCTTTCTTTCTCTAAGTAATATTACATGAGACCTAATGAATGACATTTTCTAGCACCTGATATTCTGGAGAGAATCAACTTCTACCTACCACTCATAGAAGAGCAAGCACAGGTAGAAATAGGCTCTTCGTTGGTCCACATGTCGTCGAGATGCGCCTGCGCCGAGTGCAACCTCGGCAGTTTCATTTGCGACGCGTTCCTGGATTCTGTAAGTAATTTTATTGCTCTGACTGTTATTGGCTAATCTGATTAGCTTGATAAAACTCTCATTAACTTACATATTATTGACTACTATTAAATGTTTTTCCATCATGATCTTTTTCTGATCATTTGTTTATTGAGCCTGTTTCACAATTTTCATCTGAATATTATCCATCAGACAACTTAGTGGATAGGTAATAAATAAAATAGATAGAATGGTACTTATTTTATGACCGGTTTTTTTGGTAGTAATCGCGAACGTTACGTTTGGTATTTGGTCCTCTTATATTTTATTTAAAGAATAGCATAAAACCGTAAAGTCGTAAAACCCTGACAAGTTAAAAAAAGAGGCTCATATTATATTGTTTAATCAGATTTTTTTTTAGGTTCTAGACCGAGCTCAAGGAGACAATTGGCATTACGCGCATTTCTGTGTTATGAACCAAGGTGGAATCAGAACGGACATTGCCAACGGCAGTAAGTATACCTACCTATGAAAAGGTTTAAAATCTTTTTGCCTACCTTTATGACACCTCAACGTAGAATCGCGGCGACACTCTTGCTAATCGTGTTGTAGGAATAATTTGACTTAGTTTCAACACTCTTTGGAATCAGTCCCAGAAAATCCGAGTGTTGCTCAACATGAATATCGAACCCAGGTCCTCTCGTAATTTCCATGTATGTGGGGAGAAGTAATGTAAATACCTAGTCGATTACTGAAAATGATTCACCGTATAGTAAATTTGTTATTTTTTAACATATCTAAGCCCCAGCTGTTCCACACTAACTGGACTGGACTGGCTCTATGGCAATTCTCTAATCCCACCCCACCATGTCATATTGGGCTAAATTATCTTAGTTATTATTATTCAGTCCACCAGAACCTGTTCTATAAATCATTTCTTTTTCAGTAATAACATTCGAGTCTGTTATACTATCAGCACCGTTTGAAAGTAACGTAGAAGTTTTCGAACTAAGAGGCGATTACATTATGGAAATGCTAGAATTTTCTGTCGCAAACGTACCGTACGCTGGAGCGAGGATGCTACAAGTTTCGGGTATGTATTGAGAAATCGTGCAGTATAAACCTTATATCGACCATCGGATGTAGAGTCCAAATTAGTCCTTTATATATTTCATAAGTTTCAAGTAAATTTTATTTGACAACCAATGTAGATAGAACTTTTTAGATTAAGTGTTTTCGGCAGGCATATACACTTCCCCGGGGCCGTCTCGTATGCGCCGAAGAAGGCCACCGCGGGTTTTGGTTGGTATGTCGGTGTAGGGTGTACATAGTGTTAGGGACTCGGTCCAATGCTCGCTCGATGATGATGCTATACTCCCGAGTGTCGGCATTGGACCGTAAGACTGTGTGAAACCAACATAACCGTTCCACTCACCCCCCAGTGGTGGTAGCGACAACGCGTTTTCACCCCGCGAAAAAAAAAAAAGCCATATACACTTATGTGTCGAGCAGTTTTTACTCAGAAGTTGTGAAACAGTCCCTAAAGGCAATAATAACCTGGTTTTACCGTCATTCTAAATTTAAATATACAATTCGAAAATACGTTATACAACATTCCAAATTCAAAACACAACCATCGAGGCTTGAAACGTATGAGGATTGTACACATTGATAAAGTACTTTCAGAGATAGACGAAATATATTTTTAGAGAAGACAAAGCGGTGCCAAGCATTAGCCTGTTTAGCGTGCTTAGCTTGTTTGAATTAGCGTTCATTGTTGTTATGGATTCAAAGATGAAATTCATATTCAATGTATTTTGTCACGCTTCCTTTATTAATTTTAATGAAGCAGTGCTTAGTTAGGAACATTATATGAGTTAGTCTCGATAAATTTTATTTGCTTGATGCCGCTGCTGTCTTGTTGTTTCTAATCTAAATATAGGTTGATATATTCATGACTATAGAATTCAACTGAAAAATATTAGGTACTGATATAGTATTATGAAAAAATATCGAGTTGGCTGGTTCTAAATTCGCTCGTCAATTTAAAAAAAATGGATAATAAATGTACTTCTATTTCATCCCCATTTGTTAGCACCATCCCTTATATTATAGCGAAGGGAATATTACTCTCGAACTAGATCTTTGAGTAAATATCATATTATTGTCTAAAGGCAAGACTTGGCTGTGCCTCTGGCATTGCTTTAAGTCCATGGGCGACGGATGCTGCTTACGATCAGACAATCCGCTTGCTCGTTTGCCTACTAAGGCAACAAAGAAATAATTGCAATATTTATTTGAAAGTATTAAAATAAGTTGTTTATTAAGTTATGACATAATATTTTAACGATCTTAAACGAAGTTATAATATAAAAAATGTTACTTTGATCGCTTAATAACTTATTGTTTTTATTTATTTATCTAATGTAGCCTGCCATTGAAATACATACTTATTTAGTCATAATAAACCCTAATACCATATACATAAAACATTGAGTATATTGTAGTTAAGAGGCTATGTCGAAAAATTTAAGGTTATTTAAATTCAAATTTCTCGTAAAGTACTAAGATCGGAAGTTTGATTTTTGGGTATGTGTAAATTGAACATATAACTCAATGATTTTCGAAAGCCAAAACACAATTACTACAAATTTTCTCGATAGAAAAAAAATCCAAAGTTACCTCTGATATTTTCTTTAAACACGCTTTATCTCTAAATGGTGTAATATATACATTCGTAACTTGATTTAAATA
The DNA here is from genome assembly GCA_947568825.1 of Sphinx pinastri. Taxonomy (NCBI): domain Eukaryota; kingdom Metazoa; phylum Arthropoda; class Insecta; order Lepidoptera; family Sphingidae; genus Sphinx; species Sphinx pinastri. The sequence goes on along the minus strand of OX387636.1, from coordinate 10,686,234 downwards.
CAAGAACTCAATATTTTCTAAGATCACAAAAAGACGCAATCAAACTAAATTGAATAGTATAATCACAATTAAAAGAAAATTGGTTTGGCGCTTACGCCATTTCATTTCGGCATACGAGTGCGCTTCCCGTCTCTTCCTCTCATCCGCGACGGCTAAATACGCCATCACTGTCATGGGAGTGGCCCGTGCCGACTTCAGTCGCCCGGAATCTTTACTGACGACGGACGTGCGCTCGACATTTTTGGGCGCCTTCAAAGTTCAAATTACCCGTTTGGTATAGGGATGCGGCCGCGCTGCCGCCGTGACCCGCGCGGCAAATTTGAAAGTGCCCTTCAAATTCTATTTTACAGTATATCCAGCTCACGTCCGTGTGTCAATATAAAATTATAGGCTCTATTAGATGTATGAGATAGGTAGCAAGCGTAATTATTACATCCTTTCACCTTTGTAAATTATTTCTTTTCGGAGACCTACTTTAGTTATAATGCGTGATCAGTACGACTACCGCGCTCCCGGTCCCGGGTTCGAATCCCTGAACGAAAAAAAATTTACATTGGGTTTTTTTGTATTATTATTTATATTTCGTAATCCAGAGCTAGGGACGCGTAATACCTGGAATGCCATGCTGGGCCAATTTTGCGTAAATGACGCTTGCGTGCCGGTCATACATTTGAAAAATTCGGATTTTGGGTGCAAAGGCTGTTCAAATTTTTACACCATAAAATTATTTTAGTATGAATTTTTATATTACTTATTTATTTATTTATTATGGATCAATAGTCACTAAAATATTCAGAGCCAATGTTAGAATTGGTATACACGGCCGCCATTTTGAATTTCTTTGTTTTAAGGCCAATCGACCTCAAAATCGATTTTTGGGTATAACTTTGGTTACAAAAGACTGATCCAATGTCAGAATTGAATTAAGTGGCCGCCATTTTGAATTTCTTTGTTTTAAGGCCAATCGACCTCAAAATCGATTTCTGGGTATAACTTTGGTTACAAAAGACTGATCCAATGTCAGAATTGAATTAAGTGGCCACCATTTTGAATTTCTTTGTTTTAAGGCCAATCGACCTAAAAATCGATATCTGGCTATAACTTTGGTTTCAAAAGACTAATCCAATGTCAGAATTGAAAAAAGTGGCCGCCATTTTGAATTTCCTTGTTTGAAGTCCAATTGACCTCATAATCGATATCTGGTTATAACTTTAGTTACCAAAGACTGATCCAATGTAGCAATTGAAAAAAGTGGCCGCCATTTTGAATTTATTCATTTTAAGGCCAATCGGCCACAAAATCGATATCTGGCTATAACTAGTTGCCTAAGACTAATTCAATGTCAGAATTGAAAAAAGTGGCCGCCATTTTGAATTTCTTCATTTTAAGGCCAATTGGCCACAAAATCGATATCTGGCTATAACTTTAGTTGCCTAAGACTAATCCAATGTCAGAATTGAAAAAAGTGGCCGCCATTTTGAATTTATTTGTTTTTAAGGCCAGGCCACGGCGCAGCGTCGGCCGTCCACCTGCAAGGTCACATAGATTTTAAAGCCAATAAACAGCCCTTAAATCAAGAAATATCTAAATGGTGGCCACTTTTTTTAATTCTAACATTAGATCTGCCTCTTGTACACAAAACAATGCCCAGATATCGATTTTGAGGTCGATTGGCCTTAAAACAAAACAAAGAAATTTAAAATGGCGGTAACTTTTTCAATTGTGACATTAGATCAGTCTTTAGTAACTAAAGTTATACACAGATATCGATTTTGAGGTCGGTTAGCCTTAAAACAAAGAAATTAAAAATGGCGGTAACTTTTTCAATTCTGACATTGGATCAGTCTCACTATGTCGGCCACTTTTCTCAATTCTAACATTACCTAAGTCAAGATCTTGCTTTCAACGGCAAGCCAAAAATAGCGAAAGAAGAAACAACCTGTAGATGTTCAGTTTGATATATATTTTGCAGAAATCGGCCCGAGCGGACATGTACGCTCTCAAATTCAAGATGGCAGTCACTTTTTTGGCATTAGGCTCACCCTCTGGGGCCAAAGTATGCCTAGATAACAATTTTGAGGTCAATAGGTATAAAATCGGATCTGACCTTTGTAACCAAAGACGCAAAAGTATCGATTTTAAAGCGAATTGGCCTTAAAAATTAAAACAACATGGCAGCCACTTATTCCACCTTGTACATTAGCCTCGGTGGCGTAGTTGTATTACGGTACGACTGCAAGGCTGAGGTCTCGGGTTCGATCCCCGGGTCGGGCAAAGTAATATTGGATTTTTCTATTCAGTATCAGCCCGGAGTCTGGAATTTGTGCCCAGTATGGCGATAGGCTCGCCCCCTATCACATCATGGGACGGAATACGCTTGGCGAAAAGTGGGTGCACTAGGTGCGCCTCTGCCTACCCCTTCGGGGATAAAAGGCGTGAGCATGCGTTACATTAGACACATGTTTTATTGTCCAAAATTTGGCCAGGTATGGATTTTGAAGCTAATTGGTTCTTAAATAAAAATGTTCTAGATTGGTAACGGCCACCTTCACCATTACAAACATTTATACCCTATCTAGTGACCATTGAACCATTATAATGTTTTCAAACTTCATATCAAACTAATTTTATGGTGTAAAAATTTCGAACACCTTTACACCCAAAATTCGATTTTGTATGGCGGCACTGAAGAGTGAAGCATCATTTAGACCCGGCAAAACCCGGTAAAATAGACCCGGAATTCCAGGGAAGAGGTAGCATAGTGACTGACTTGTCGAGAGTCAAGACTACCTCGATGTCGTAACTCGTAGCTGTATTGCGTGCTCGGTACGGCCTCCGCGCTGAGGTCCCGGGTTTGAATCCAGAGTCGGGCCGTAAAATAGTGACTGCATTTTTTGTATTATTATTTACTTTGTGTCAATCAAAGCTAGGAAAGCCTACAAAAATAAATCAAAACGATGCAAAATATAATTTAAAATGTATTATAGAATTTTCATACTGCTCTGTTTTTTATATACCTACGTACGTCCGAGACCTATTTACCACCATACCAAATTTTACCGAGAAAGTGAATAATACTTTCGATGAGTTTAAATAACTTACAATGTCATTTTACATAATGTTCAAGTAATTAGGTAGTATAGTGACATAATAATGATTCTATAGGCGAATTAAAATAAATTACATGTTTTATAAGTTATAAAACATAGAATTTATTGGAAATTTTAACTATAATATTTATAACGCAGCTGTGTATTTGCATTTGGAATGACGATCTTTTCGCGGGCTTGAGCGCAACGACCTGATGCGATGGCGGTGCGACGAGGCGCGCGATCTGTCGCAGCGGGTCGGCGGGGCGCCTCGCACTGGAAATACGCTAAGCCACGCCCATCACCGTCCGATATTTTTTCGACATAGCCCCTTAATGACACATCACTATTAGGCTTACGTTACACTGGTTTAAAAAATAAAGCCCCAAAAAGAAGTCCGAACGCGCTGTACGAAATCTCATATGGCCAGATTAAAAATTCCTTGACCAAGTTGCAATTAAATCCAGGGCTGCGCTCGACGTTCGACGGCTCTCTGCCTGTTAACAGCAGGGTTCTCAACGCGACGGTCCGCTGTATCGAATGCGACATCCCTAAATACCAACCATTGGAACTCGACAAGTATTATCGTGTTGTGTCACAGAGTTTTATTGGGGAAGGTGGCGACGGATTTTCTGTGAGTTTTTGTGGATTTAAACCTAATTTTAAAGAGTTTAAGTTTTATTTATTAATTACCTTACTACCTACGTAATTTCTGGAACTACTGAACCAAGTCAGATAATTTTACTAAGCTACATTTAACATTATATAAATAATAATACCAGCCCTGTATTAAATACTGCCCACTGCTGAGCACGGGCCTCCTCTACTACTGAGAGGGTTTTAGGCCTTAGTCCACCACGCTGGCCTAGTGCGGATTGGCAGACTTCACATACCCTCGAAATTCTTATCGAGAATTCTCAGGTATGTAGGTTTCCTCACGATGTTTTCCTTCACCGTTAAAGCGAACGATAATTGATAAACAATACATTACCTATCCTTTATTTCATCAAAATTTGTTTTTGTGCGGGAAGAGCAGAAATCAAAGTTTAAATTAAACTAATTCAAAATATATTTATACAAGGTGGCGTAAAATTAATCATGGAAATTTGTGTTTGAATAACTTTTTTTCTAAAGAAAAAAATATATTTGAAACGTTATCATATTCCTGTCGGAGGCACGATTATTCCATCCGTGGTCAAGTAAACTTCGGGTTGGAGTTAATAAGCAATTTACTTTCGTACATGACCTATTGACGTGCACTTTTCTATATCTTTAAATTCTTCCAACATTTCCCACTCACATTTTCTCACCGTATTCGTGAATTACAAAGCGCCGATAAATTTAACCCTTCAATATTCAACCCACTTGTTTTGTATTGCTGCAAGGATATAGTTAACTCAATCACGCGAGAACAAGCTATGAGAAACCGTTACCAACATTTAACCCTTCAATATTTTCTCTTCCTGCCCAGACATGTCACCTATGTTATGTTAATTTTGTAACCGCTGTATAAAGTCATATTTTATCGACATGCTCCGAATTCTTTCAGGTTTTATGCACAATTCGATATTACCATTATATTGCTTCCATAATGAATACAGGTAAATCGAGTTTTCGTGGTTACGAGATCTATTATTTTTTATCAAAATCTTCCTCGCTCTGATGAATTATTCAATATCTAAATATTACTTTAAAATATATTTTCGTAATAATAATATAGCATTGTGAAATCTTTGCAGCAATACGTAGTTAAGTTCGTCAGTTATCAAACCGGGGGTGTAACTCAGTGGTAGAGTGTCTGCTTCGCATGCTGAAAGTCCTGGGTTTAAATCCCAGCACCTCCACATGATTGCATTTCATAAATCTTTTTGTACATTTTGTTCTAGCAGTGGGTGTCAAGTGTCACTTGTTACACTTATGTCACGTGGCATTCTAATTCGGTAAACACTCAATTTTTTTTTTAATATAATAAAGATGTCGATGCCATTAACACCTTTGGACCTTTTGCATACCACGTTTAAACTACAAATAGTAACCGTATTTTTTTATCGTAATCATTTATATACTCTTACAATGCAATGCAATGCAATCAGCCCTGTATTATAATTATATTACCCACTGCTGAGCACGGGCCTCCTCTGCTACTGAGAGGGTTCAGACTTCACATATCCTCGAAATTCTTATAGAGAATTCTTAGGTATGTAGGTTTCCTCACGATGTTTTCCTTCACCGTAAAAGCGAACGATAATTGATAATCAATACACATGTAACTTCGAAAATTCAGAGGTGTGTGCCTTGGGTTTGAACCTCCGGACATTGTGTCGGCAGACCGTTCCATTCCCAACTAGGCTATCGTCCACTTTATAATATTTTCGATTGATTTGTTACTTATTTGTGATACTTACTTACTATATATCATAGTATACACTTTTTTGACAAACCAGACATCTTCAATAGACCGCCCTGTGGATTGGGGGCGTTTGGAGAATTCCACCACGGTATCCCCTGCCTGTCGTAAAAGGCGACTAATAGGGGCCACCGGGGGTCGCAGGCGGGCGGCAGGGGGCTGTCCGTCTTTAATTTTGTGTAGCACATTGTTGCGATCCCTGTGATGGACGGCAGCGTGGCTGGTAGGCCTCACGTTGCCATTGACGCTGAGAGCGTCCTTCGGTGTGCGGGGGCTTCTGAGCCCCCCCCAAACAGGAGACGGGCCGCACTAGGCGGCACCGCGCAGGGGCGGCTGCGGACGACAACTTAGACACTTCCGTCAGAGGAAGCCCACAGCCGTCCCTAATGCGCCGAAGATGGCCACCGCGGAGTTTTGGTTGGTATGCCGTGCGTTGTACATAGGTTAGGGACTCGGCCCGGCGGTCGCCCGATGGTTACATCTCTCCGGGCGGCTCAACGCCGGGTCGTAAGGCACGGTGAACCCAACATAACCGCTCAGTCGCCCCCCTTGAAGGCTGGGCGGTAGTAATAAGTCACTTTCTCCGCGAAAAAAAAAAAAAAAAAAAAAAAAAAGACATCTTCAATAGAGACAGCGTTAGCCAGGGTTGCATCAGTTCAGTTCATACAATACTGATACAATTGTCAAATTTAGCAGCGTCAACTTAAACCCTTAAAACATTATCAATTCGCACTGGACTAGCGGTGGAATTCAAAAATGAGGCATCTAATTATTGAAGGCTGTTTAACAAAATGATCCCAATCCACATGCTTCGATTAGTTGGCATTATTGAAATATTCTTTTGGTCGCTTCGCTATATAGGACGCTGTATGACTGGTATTTTGTAAAATAAGGAAAGATAAGGTTCCTGGAGCCATAGACAATATGTCTTCATGAGTTCCTACAATCATAAACGCTATCGTTATGTATGGGAAGGATGTACCCTAGCGATAGTTTTACTACTGGTCTCTACTGTGCGGGAGGCCGTCAGGGTAGGTAGCACAGCGATGTCTATTTCTACCGCCAAGCAGCAAGGTGCATGCACTATTGTGTTCCGGTTTGAAGGACATTGTAGCCAGTGTAATTACTGAGCATTGTGAAACTTAACATCTTATGTCTCAGGATGACGATCGCAGTGGAGTACCACGCATTAATTGTCATTTAAAGTTATGTGCGGCGTTGCTGCTGTTTATGGGTGGTCGTATCGCTTACCATTAGGCGAACGGCATGCTCATCTCGTCATTTAACTGCAAAAAAAATGTTTTCGATAGGATATGTCATTCCCATACATTTTACTGTCTTCTATTAGCGTAAATGATTGTACAAAGGCATCTTGGTTATGGCCCTTCGACGACTATATCTTTAAGATAGATAAATCAGCGACATTTATCAAGTTTTTAAGTTTGTTGGACTTGTGGATCGTTTTAGTTAAACATCCAAAATCATTTTCATGTGAGTAGTGGACATTTTTTCATTTGGATCGTGCCGTTTTTCGATAACTTAACGTTTTCGACGTAGCTAATTCAGCCATTCATCATCGGTACACCTGTCGCCTTCTTTTTTGAGAATTTAACGCAGTCTATTTCCTCTCCTGTCATTTTTAATGAACAAAGAATATTAAAGCTGTACGATTCACTGAGAAGCAAAATTAGAATTATTTACAATGTAAAAAGATGTAAGCGCTTTGTACAATTCTTAATGCAAGTTTGATTGTGTTATTTGTTCAATTAATTTAATTAATTTAATACTTTCTTCATCAGCTAAATATTATATTCAGTTGATTAACATCTTCATCATAATTTTTGGCATATTTCCTTCTCTATAATATATAAGAAGAAACTGAATGGCTGACTGATTGATTTATAAACGTACAGCTGAAACTGCTGGTTCTAGAACCATGAAATTTGGCACAAACGCAGCTCAATGACGTATGTGATTACTAAGAAGGGATTTTTTGGAAATTCATCCGTTAAATGGTCAATATAGGGGATGAACGGGGATGGTCGTTAAACCAGATGGAGTCATGAGCAAAAGTTAGTCTACTAGGTATAAGTATTATGTCTGCATCTCAATCCTTTACAGGTATCCGAACAGTCTTTGACGGGTCTCGTCCAGTTGGCAGTCGGCTAGTCAACGCGACCATACGTTGTATAGAATGTAGTGTGCCTAGATACGAATCTTTAGTGCCCGAAAAATACTATAAAGTTATCACTACAGACTTCATAGGGAATGGCGGCGGTGAATATTATGTAAGTCCAATATTATACAGTTATTTGAAATTTTTTTGCGTTAATAAATGTAACCACATACTCGTCCTTGCCTCTGCTAACATTATACCAAAAATCATTAATGAAAAATAATATTTTCATCAAAAGGCTCAATTTTACTTTCCTGTTTGTTTTATCATTTTGTAGTGTGGTGGGAATATGACGGCTGCGTGGGTGTTTTTCTGACTGAAAGTGTAATGTTGCCGCTGCGACGAATCCTCTTAGAGTAATAGTAGTGGTATTAGGGCGTGTAAACTTAAAGTTACTTTTTATTGATATTTATTTTGTCCGAAACTTACACTTTTTAATTATACATCTATGGTTAAAATAACTTAATGGAAAATGTTATTTCAAGGAGATAAGTATGTAGTTTCATTTAGAAACGCAAAGTCAAAATGATCCTGTATAGCCATGTTTAGACTAGCAAGTTCAGTTGGCAATATTTTAATAAGTTTACACAAAATAGTCTTGCCGCAAGCCCTGCAAGCTCCAATCTTTGCAGAAGAAGCTGTGACTGTTTACACGGAAAAAATAGCTCGCGGAAGATAACTTCTGCAAGCTTTCTTGCTAATCTAAGCCCCGCTTATAGTTTTTAATATTAAAACAGATCATAAGGGAATCTACATACCATATTCAGCTAAATCTAAAATACTTTTAAATAGATATTTTGCCAAATATTAATACATCACTCGATAAATTTTAAGTTGATGTAATTAAGGTAAAAAATTCTTCGTCTTTATTTTTTTATATACTATATGAAAATTTCAACTATCTACCTATTGCGGAAACATAGAATCCTTTAAATACTAAACAGACAGAGTTCGTAGATTTATTGATATTGCACTGATCTTTTATTATTCTGCATACGTAGCCCTAATGATCTACGGTTTCATTAAAAATACGCATAATTTCATATCAACACGTCAAGAGAATGAAGTAATGGTCAATACATTTTGATTAAAAATGTCTGCCTGTCGTATGCAAGCTACTATAAATCATACTTTAATCCTGTCCTGTTGTTTTTCATCATTTAGAAAGTTATTTATACGATCGCTTCTTTTGTCTAGTGACAACGCATTAAGGCCCCGTTTTTTTAACTGTAGTTATTTTATGTCAGGGTCTTATTAAGCTGGACGCGCTCGCAGAGCTTCGGGTGCTCCAGGTGCTGCGAAAGCGTCCAGCTTAATAAGACCCTGACAAAAAGATAACTACAGTTAAATAAACCCGGTCTTAGAGTCAAAGGTTCCAAGTTTGATTATCAACTCTTGCAGTTTACTGGTTGGTCTCTCGTATGCGAGGGGCCGTCTTGGCACGAAGGTAGGAAGGACATGTAGTGAGCGTAATTACTGTGTATTATTAGATCTAACATCTTATGTCTCAGGGTGACAGGCGCAGTGAGAGCTACGCAGTACTTTGTAATTCACAGTTCTATATGGTGTTACTACTGTTTATGGGCAGTTGTATCGCTTACCATCAGGCGAACAGCATGCGCATTTGGGAGCAATAAAAAAGGGCTAATCGTACTTTTTACTATATGCGAAAGTTTTTGAAAATGGTAGGATTTGGATTATAATTCATTGCAGTTGTTTATGTCCACGTTCTGGATTAACACATAGGCTACTATTTATCCCGGTAATTTGCTCTCATGGGAAATAAAATACTATTTCGTAATTTTTTTAAAAGATGACGTTGGCGTTTTTTGGACTTTTGTTAGGCTTTTCAAGCGGGCGAAGCTGCGAACAATATCAAGTCAAAAATAAATTTTGTGATTGATTACATTTTGACAGACTATTTACGCATACGCCTACGGGGTAGGCAGAGGCGCAACTAGTGCACCCACTTTTAGCCGAGCGTATTCCGTCCCATGATGTGATAGGGGGCGAGCCTATCCATAATGGCCAAAAATTCCAGACTCCGGGCTGATACTGAATCGAAAAATCCAATATCACTTTGCCCGACCCGGGAATCGAACCCGAGACGTCAGCATTGCAGTCGTACCGTAATACAACTACGCCACCGAGGCTGACTATTTATGGGTCATAATATGAAAATGAACTCAATGGACGTAAGATATTAATTAGATGATGCCCTAATAGTTTTTCAACGTTAATTATTCAAATGCATTACATAAAGAAACCCTTTTCATAAATAAACTATTCGTTGAAACTCTTGAAGACCGATTCATCAAATAATTAACCACTTGAGCCTTCTAAAACTTTACCCAAATATTGCATTCGTTTTAAATGGAGATATTCTCATTATATATTCTGCAGTTGATTATTCGTAACAACTTTGAACCCTAAAAGCATTACGGTTTTAGCTTTGTAAAGCGATAACATTTAAGTATCAAGCTATTTTGGAACTTAAAGCATATTGAAATGTACGAAAAATATGGTTGAAATATTTTTCAATTTAACCACGTTAAAAATCTTTAGAGTCAATTAATAACTTTAAAATAACTGCCATCCATTTAGAACGTGCAAATATCTCGTTACTTTATGTAATTAACTTTTATTTTCGACTCCGTTCACTTAAACCTCTTTTATAAGTAACCATAAATTATCACGTAGCTTAGTTATTAACCAAAAATTTAGCTTTTTATTTGAGAAAATATCTTTAATCTGTTTAGTTATTGAGGTGTTTAATATTAATGATTTTTAGTATTGGCTCATTAGTTCCACAGATTACTTTCTACATACAAACATACAAACTTCTCCTATTTATAATATTGATTAATAAATGGCTGGACTATTTCTTAATCTTTATGTATCTTGGATTAGTTTCTAAGATTTTTTTCCGTAGTATAATTTTCAGTTTCTATATTTTTTTATTTTCCAGATGATATCAGAAAACAGGAGGAACGTGGAAGTAATAGGAGTGGACTACGACATCCTGATGCGGTACATACGTCGCCAGTCACCGGTATTCGTCGACGTGGATGGACGAGTCCACATCGACAACCCTTGCATTGTATAAATAGACAAATATTAAATTATTTATATATTTGTGTATTTTGGATTTTTTAGACTGAATAATCAATTTTACGTACTAGCAAGCGCAGCGTCGGCCGTCCACCTGCAAGGTGGACGGACGACTTGATAAAGGTCGCAGGAACACGCTGGATGCGGGCCGCTTTTGACAGATCCGTCTGGAAATCTTTAGGGGAGGCCTATGTTCAGCAGTGGACGTCATGTGGCTGATGATGATGAATCAATTTTGGAAAGGACAGTATAACTGCCTGCTGGCAGGGTCATCCCTCATAAATCGATACTCTATAGTGAATTTGGGAATGGAACGGTCTGCCGAGACAATGTCCGGAAGATCAAACCCAAGGCACACTTCTCTAACCTTTCGAAGTTACGTGTGTATTGTTTATCGATTATCGTTCGCTTTTACAGTGAAGGAAAACATCTTGAGGAAACTTACATACCTTTTTTTTTTTTTTTTTTTTTGTCATGGGGAAAATCCTCATGGATCCCCGTCGTGCTCATGGCAAGTCGACAGGGTATGTCGGATTTTTACCGACTAAAAACCCCATGTTGGTCTCCAACAGCACTTTAGAAGGACTCCGGGACCTCGAACCGAACACGCCGAAGTCCTTCCAGTGCTACAGCATTTAAGCACGATTCGGGGGGACACCAGTGATCCCCCGGCAAAGCTCTTTGTAATAACAAAGACAACCCGAGACAATTAATATTATTGTCTCAGCGTCTTCGTCTCCGTCTCCGAGTGGGATCAATCCTTTCTCGATCCCGCTCTGCAGCCTCCTTCTTTACCATTACAGTTTCACAGAAAGAGGCTACAGCGTTCCAATTTCTCTCCCCAGCTAGCATCGCTCGTACGACTGCCGGCAAGGAGAGGTCCGCTCCGATTATATTAACCAGGGTGTGTCCTTACATACCTGAGAATTCTCTATAAGAATTTCGAGAGTATGTGAAGTCTGCCAATCCGCCAACCCGCACTAGGCCAGCCTGGTGGACTAAGGCCTGAACCCTCTCAGTAGTAGAGGAGGCCCGTGCTCAGCAGTAAGCAATATATAATACAGGGCTGATTGCATTGCATTGCATAGCGAATTTGATGACGTGGACTGACTCTGCAGTACTTATATATAAAAAGCAGAAAAGCATACCAGCTCATCGCTGTTAAACGCGAACATGAAATTCAAAGGTGTTGTACATAAAGCACTGCGGGGCACCGTGCTACTTTCAATGTCAAAAAATAACATAGTGGCCTTGTCCCTGTACAGCTTAAAGACTAGTAACACACCAAGATTTTACTATCTTTGGTGTCATGAAATAGAGAGCAAGAAACAATTGACAAAAAACATCTGTAATAAAGATTGAACGAAACGAAAGCTGAATAATCTAAGAAACTCCAACATAATTGAATGAACCGACGAGAAAAGAAAATTAATTCAAAGTAATTTATATAGACAGTTACCAAACCAAACTCGATGATGCATTCTGAATAACCAAACTCGAAAGAACATTTTTCTAAAAGAATTTTAAAATATATTATATTCACGAGCAATTTAATTGGTATAATAAATTTTGCAGAATTGATCGGCGGGCGAACGTGAGACGAAAAAAGAAAAAAGCAACGATACTCATTGTAACGGTCTTTTCGCTGCGTTCGAAAAAAGTTATTCTAATGAAGGCAACGCTATATCGTTATAAAATGTTCTGCACTACATTTTAACCTATTATTTTCTAAGAATATTATGATGTATCATTAACCTTGATAATTGTGATCATTTTGTGATTGGGTTTCCATATTTTATTTAGTTTTTGATTTTAAAAGCTTTCTCATCGAGATTCGCTTTAATCTTGTTATTTATGTGGAAAATGAAAATATATAGATACTATTGATAAAGATAAAAAGAGGTACCGAATCGAGTTCTCGTATTCGAGAGATGTGTAGTGACTAGGTAAATAATTTTAATCCGAATCAAAATATATCTAAAACCACCATGACACCAGAAACGTAATATAGCGTTAAAAAATATGTTTCAATGTTTATTCAAACAGAAGATGTATGAAGAGACTGATGACTGTGGAAGAAGCGAAAGAGGTATGCTTGGATCGTAGCACTTGGCGCTCCATAGTCTCTGCCTACCCCAATGGGAGAAAGGCGTGAGTTTAAGTAAGTAAGTAAACAGAAGATGTTTGCATACTGCTGCAGTGATACGAAATAAGATCCAAATGGTTTCTCGTATACGAAAAAATCAAGTTATAATATATTTTATAAACATACACTTAAGGCGTAACATATATTTCAATCAGTACTTTCTCAACAGCAAACATGAACAAAATATATATAGACATGTCTAACCAATTCTGGCATACGAGATTTATTTCGTAACTCATATAAAAGTGTCTCTATGATACGAGAAACTGATTAAATGTCCCGTTAAACCTTTAGCACCTGAGCAACATTTTGCCAGACTCGTTAACACGAATGCCGCTGAATGCCGCGACATGTCAATAGCGTACCAGTTGTATAGCAACTAGAGCTTTTCGGTCACAAAATTTGCGGTTGAGTACCGGCTTAATTAAACGGCCCTATTTAGATTTTGCGACGCGCGAATTTATATATGAGAAAATTTAAACTGTGTAATTACAACTTATGGGTTTAAAGGATTGTGAAGTTTATGTAAAAGTGTTTTAGCCTAATGGATGCTTTAAAGCTTTGATTAATTATATACCTAGATAGACACCGAACGTTTCAAACGCGTCGAAAAAAATAGAGGCCAACAGTTGTCCACTAATGAGTTCGAGTGAATTATTTTTTGTTGTTTTTCATGGATATAATTTTCTCCCCGTTTTAATAGAAACCATGTAATAACTGGTATCATTATGCGCACACACAAGGATACGCAGAATGATGCAGCGATAGCGTATAACAAAGCTGTCACGCACACTAGCTTAAGAAAAGTTGGCCTGTTTGTTTTAGTTTCATTGCAGCGCGTCACTCTATCTAGGTACATAATTAATCAAAGCTTTAAAGTAAAATTTTATTTTAAAATCTGTCCTCCGTATCCATTAGCGTTATGAATTTGTTTTAAATAACCGAAAGGACTTCTCTGTCTACGACTGAATGGTCCTTGGGTTCGAATCCCAGATCAGGCAGCATTTGGCGTGTTTTTCTAGAATGATCAGAGCAATTGGTATGCATTTTGCATTTCATTTAGTGAGTGAGTTTTCTAGAGACTCAGACATCTCTTTGTCTCTATTCCTTTCCTGTAAGTCATGTACTAGCTATTTCCTTTTTTTCTGACTAACAGCTTATCACTTACATAATAGTATTGCCTATTTACCGACTTATGCTATAAAACTGTAACAATATCAAAGAGAGACAAAATTCTAATGGCTATTTTTATTCAAACAATTTATTGAAAAGACTTTTAGCCATTTATTTTGAAATTTACCTTAATATGAAGTCCCTCGTACAAATAATAAGAGCTGGCGGTCCTAAACACATAATTGTGTTTTAAAGCTCAGCGTTTCGTAATGAATCTGAACAATGCCTACTTTTCGTAATTTTATCTCTCTTATATCTATCTGCGATCCTTTGGCGGCGATAGGTCGTCGCCGCAGTAGAGGAACAGATGGATGCGTTCCTCTATGGAAGGGGAAAATTCCCAGTCAGGCAGATGTTGCGCTTGACCGGCCGCGGCCCCTCCGATGGTTCCTAATCGGAGGTGGTATATATGCTTCGCTTTGCGCGAATATTGCTATCGCAATTCTCGATCGTGTGGTGCCATCTGTCAATTGTCGATACCACTTCGATGTCTGATCGATGAGTGTCGGGTCATCTAATAGACTATTAATGTAATAGTTCCCAGCCATGTGGATAGGTGGCGGTGTTGTCAATCATGCCGCCACATCACTCCCCCCCGGAGACCGGAGGTCGAAAGTCTTCAGTCGAGTCGTCTTCGAAGCTACCCGTAGCTATTTGCCAGTGCCAGTGAGTTGAGGCCCCAGTGCGTCTGGTTGTCGTCGTTGTCGTTGCCCCAGCGAGTCGGGGTGTCGTCGTGGTCGTTGCCTCAGTGAGTCGGGGTGTCGTCGTCGATGGTCCCAGTGAGTCGGAACCGTGCGCAATTGGCCCTAGTGAGTCAGGGCTGTGCGCGGGTAGTCAGCTCCAGTGAGTCGGCGGAACTGAGAGTAGGTTCGATTCGCGCGTCGGAATCGAAGTAGCGTCTCTGCGATGAATCCGGTGCGTCACGTGGCTATACTGCGACAACCGGCGAAGGCTGCCCGTAGAAGATCCGGCTGTAGCGCAGTTGTGCCGTGACGTTGGAGCCGAAGACCGTGCAGGAGTGCCGAAGGTACCAGGCTTGCATAGGCAGCACGCGTGTGGTAACCTGAACGGCGAGAACGCTAGGCTGGCTGGGCGAAGTGTTGACTGGCTGGCTGGAAAGGAAGTGGCGGATGGCGATGCGATGCGATGCGAGGCGCTGTGATGCGAAGCGATGATGATGCTGGTACAGCTGGACTCGAGGTGTAGGTTGCGATGATGTTCAGCGTCGGGGTCACCACTTTGGCGGCGAAAGGGCGTCGCCGCAGTAGAGGAACAGATGGATGCGTTCCTCTATGGAAGGGGAAAATTCCCAGTCAGGCAGATGTTGCGCTTGACCGGCCGCGGCCCCTCCGATGGTTCCTAATCGGAGGTGGTATATATGCTTCGCTTTGCGCGAATATTGCTATCGCAATTCTCGATCGTGTGGTGCCATCTGTCAATTGTCGATACCACTTCGATGTCTGATCGATGAGTGTCGGGTCATCTAATAGACTATTAATGTAATAGTTCCCAGCCATGTGGATAGGTGGCGGTGTTGTCAATCATGCCGCCACAATCCCATGTCCCAACCACCCAAAGCAATTTTGAATATCTATTGTAAAATCATTGTACTATATTGGATCTGAATAAGCGGCGATAGATTAGTTGGGAGTAGAACGGACTGCCGAAACGAATGTCCGCAGGTTCAAAACCCAAGGGCATGCACCTCTGACTTTTAAAATGTTATGTGTGTATTCTTTGTGAATTATCGCTCAATTTAACGGTGAAGAAAAAACATCGTGAGGAAACCTATATACCTGAGAAGTTCTCTACTAGAATTTGGAAGGTATGTAAAGTCCGCCGACCCGCACTAGACCAGCGTGGTGGACTAAGGCCTAAACCCTCTTAGCTGTAGAGGAGGCCCATGCTTAGTAGTGGGCAGTATATATGTAATACATGGCTGGTATGGTATGGTATATCGGTTCTGTGATAACCCTAATAAATATAATATGACAGTTGTCCTAGATTGACACCATAGATAAGCGCGTAGATATTTCGGTGCAATAGATAGTACTTAGTCCAAGCGAGGAAATCTTAACACAAAGTATTAATTTTCAGAACTATTATTCTTGTAAGCTCAAGCGATTACATAATTAATATTATGCCGACAAAAATGATTGGGTAGACAAATAAGCACTGAAATGAGAAATTGTCTAATACTGGCTGGGGAATACACAAAACAATAATGTCAAGCCTTTATCCAAAAAGGGGTAGCGTAGGAGCAACCACCAAAAGCAAAGTGTGTTCCATCCCATGATGATAAGTGACTAGCCATTGCCATATCGGCAACTTATTCCAGACTCCAGACTGACACAAAAACCCAATATCATTTTTTCCGGCCCAGGATTCATATCTGACACCTCTATACAATAATATAACAAAATACACTCAAACATCGATCGACCTACTGAAACAATAAGTAGCCTAATTTTCTTCGCCCGAATACAACTTAACTTACCATTGAGATACACTCAAAAAGCGTCCTTAAGTGGACAGAATCAACAACCCTATAATACAGGGGTTAAGATCACAATGGCAGTAACTTTGTGGTCACGTAGTGTCGGACACTACCATTGGTCGACGATGATGAATATAACAATTTAATAGATTTAGTAAAAGCATGGGTGTTTATATTGTAGGTTACCCTTTTAGGTAGATAACATTTTAAAATGTGTCATCAAAGTAACAACGATTATTATTTAGGCACCTAACTACATTTAAAAAAGATCATACCCTGATCTAAACATTTATTTAGAAGAGTCTATTATGCAGGGTAAATTGATATATATCAACACTTTAAAAGTCCCCATCGAAAATGACAACGAAGAAGAAAAAACAGAAGTTTAAAATATTTCTACAAACGGCCATGACTTGCGGCTTCTATAATTCTGCTATAGCTAACAGCTTCCCATAGTCGCATTCGAGCTCAAGGTAAAACATGTTCATGGGCGATCACTTACCAGCAGGTGAACCGTATGCTCGTTTTTTTTTATTGGTTTGAACGACGAGACGAGCATGACGTTCGCCTGATGGTAAGCGATACGACCACCCATAAACAGTAGCAACGCCATCCAGCACCTTGAGTTACAAAGTGCTGTGTGGCATTCCACTGCGCTCGTCATCCTGAGACATAAGATGTTAAGCCTCATTATGTCCAGTAGTTACACTGGCTACAATATCCTTCAAACCGAAACACAACAGTGTATGCACACTGCTGCTAAATCATAAATAAAAAAAACTCAAAGTTCCCATAGTAGGACCCTAGGATAGCATTAGGAGTAAAGCTTGCACCCCTCGTCCTATCTAAACAAGCACGTAATATCTTAAAGCCTCTACGAAGGGACTATTTTACAATGTTGATAATTACAATATTGCCTGCCTCGGTGGCGTAGTTGTATTGCGTACGCATTAAGAGTACGATTTGCGCGCCGAGGTCCGGGGTTCGAATCCCGGGTTGGGCGAAAAAAACATATTGTGACTGGGTTTTTCCATCTTAAAAATTACTCAGTCGCAGCTCGGAGTCAGGAAGTTGGCGGTGTGACACCCCCATGCCACGGAAAGCACATAAAGCCGTTGGTCCTGCCGATCTCTGTTGAGACTGGCCGCCGTGGCCGAAATCGGCTAGGAAGGGATTATTATTAATTACAATAACTGATTTCACGAATTCATAGGAATTCCGGATCGGGCAAAATGATGTCGAATTTTTCTACGCAGTATCAGTCCAGAGTCTGGGATTTGTGCCCGATATAGCGATAGGCTTGCCCCCCATTGTGTCATGGGACGGAATATCCACGGCGAAAGGTAGGTGCATTAATTGCACCTCTGTCTACTCTTCGGGGATAAAAGGCGTGTGTTTGAGTACAAATTCATAAGATACCCATTACTAGACAGTTTCCACTATAACTGGCTCGGTTCGACCAGGGCTATGCCGTTTTCTATAAAACCCAAGTAAAGAGACAGTATTTCATTTCAGGCATAAAACTAGTCTTATTTTTTATGCTACTCAGTGACAAGACTAACTTCTCGCCAATTTATAAAGGATTCACCACACAGAAAGCGTGGCTGGGTGGGTTGTTGGCATGGCGTGTTGGCGTGAACCATCACGACCAGCTAAGCGTGGCAGTTTCTATGTGGCGTCTCCCATATATTGTTATAGTAATTCGCACGCCAAGACCACGCGACGTGAATGTCACGCCCAGCCCCGCTCCCTGTGTGGCAAAGCCTTGAGCACTATGGTTACACAAGGTGAATAGAGTACTTAATAAAGGTCGCAGGAACACGCAGGATGCGGGTCGCTTTCGACAGGTCCGTCTGCAATTCTTTAGGAGAGGCCTATGTTCAGCAGTGGACTTGATGTGGCTGATGATAATAATGATGGTTACATTAGCAACACTATTCAAAACTCAAAAACCTGCATAACACTGCGTTTGTCACTAAACGTTACATGTTAAGTCTCCTAATGCCCAGTAATGACACTGGGTACAACGTCCTTAAACGTCTCAAACTTATACACTGCGCCTTCACTGCTCAGTTTGAACACTTAAAGTCTTTCAAAGTATTAACCATAATGGCTCTCCACTTTATTATAAATTTTATATCGATACCTTTTAAGATGGCTGTAATGTCGATGGTTATTTATGGCTTCAAAACAATAGAGCGTGTCACTTCATTGTGACCTCTAGAATGATTATAATACAGTCTAAATCTAGTTTATCTTAAGTATCCTTCGTATTCTACCTGCGTTTATCACACTCTATAGTGTTTACAGTGCAACATCATTTTGAACCGTGTCGCTAAAACATTCCGTTTAATTTTGCAATGCGCTAGCTCCGCAGTATGGGAAATGAAAATTCTTTCTCTAAATAAAAGCCCTATTCTACTTTTCCGGGTTAGAATTATCCTTCATATTAATCCTGGGCTTGATATTTCATCCAAATCCATCCAACAGCTTTTACGTCAACTTCGAAAAATCTAAACTTTTTTTAAATCTACACATTGTTTTTGGGCTTCTATTCGCTTACCACCAGGTACAGTGAGGCAAGTAAGTAGGCAAGTAGCAGTCAATAAAAAAAAAAACCACACACTTGTTCATTTAGTAAAAAAATAGGAGAAAAACAAAGATTTCTAAGATTATATAGAGCGGACATTGGGAAAATTGTCATACAAAAATGTTGAGCCTGTTCGTCAGTAACTCAATCTACCGTGAAATAACAAAATACCTATGTAAAATTCATGAGAACATACTTTGACATGGTCGTAATGCGTATATTGGCATATTTCCTTCCAAAATATTGTTTTCTTTACAAAATGTAAGCTTACCGAGACGTCTTGTTACAAGGACATATCAGATAAGACAGCGACTTTTTACCAATTATTGGTAATAACTTTTGGACGAAAAATTTGGTCCTGATGTCCGGTCTATAACTATACTGTTTAATGTCTTCGGAGAAAAATATGACTCTTATTCTCTATTATGCACATCAATAGGCACAAATCTATATCCAAAACAAAACTAATCGAAACACCAGCATAACCCTAAAAATGGCGTCACGTAGAGCCATCGGCACGTATAGCCGGGTCGTTATGACCCCACGTGCAATAGCATAGGACATTACCTAACCCTCCACAGGTGCGGTTCAATGTTTTTATTAAACTCCGTATTGGCATGATTTTTGTCCAGCTGAGGCCGTTATTGCCTTTGGCTTAAAATTAATTTATTTTCCTTATTTCTAGATATTTCAAGAAAGAACAAATTCTAGCTTTATATTTATTGTTTAAAGTGGTTGGAATATTTGATATTTTTATCCGAATTAATTAACACTAGGTGGTAGGTCTGTCGTGTGCAAGGAGCCGCCTGGGTAGGTACCACCGCAATGTCTATTTCTACCGCCAAGCAGCAGTTTTCATGCACTATTGTGTTCCGGTTCGAAGGACATTGCTAGCATTGTTGCCAATGTTACTGGGCAACATTAAACTTGCATTATGTTGCAGGGTGACGAGCGTAATGGACAGCCACACAGTACTTTGTAATTCAAAGTTCCAAACGGTATTAGTTTTGAACATAATAAAATTGCTTTTTTTCTTTTCCTTTTTTCTAGACAATCTTTGTTCATACAGTAAAAATAATTAAATAATAATCATATTTGACCTGCATTCATATTTAGCTTTTACTGCGAAGTAATACGAAACATAAACTTCCACCTGACTATGTCTGTTAAAATAACAACCGAAGCAAAATAATAAATCGCATGCCTTAATACAACACGTCAGTGCCTTTAATCTAAAACTGCCTGTTAAACTGCTGAGCACGCGTTAATTTGCTACCCTTTGATTACAAAGTGACACACTGCCAAAGTGTTTACCGCGCACACTCATTATCTATCTCTAATCATGTGTTCACGCTTCTCACTGTTTTAGCAGTTTAAATTCAACGGTTAGCATTTATACCAGGGGAATGAAACCACCAGAGTTTTGCTACCATTAAAAATGAATTACAACCTCACACACATTATTCTACAACTTTATTATCATATTTACTGGTGATAAATATAATATGAAAACCTAGCCTATGTCCTTTCTTCCTTTCAAAGCTTCCTCCTTTCCCAATTTCATCAAAACGAGTTAAGTTTAGCGGTGTAAACCTAACACAGACAGAGTTTCCGCATTTATCATATTAGTATGTTTAGCATCACCAAATTTGCTAGGAGGCACTCCGCTACACACAGATAACTGTAACGGTTTAGAATTGTGCAAACATGTTATCTGTATGTCACTGTATACACACTACCCGCAGCTATCAAGAGCTTAGAACATTCATTTACCAACCGATTGAGCTCGGTCTCTGAGCAGAAATAACTATTTGGAACTGTAGTGCATTGCGTCGGGGACAATTGAATTCACGAAGACAATTCAAAAGGTATGTTGACTTTTATTGTATTTATTTTGTAGCTATTAGTCGATTTGATGACGCTCGTGTCGTGGTTATAGAAATGGTATTTGCCAGTTGGGACATATTTGTCTATAGCATGAATAAGTTTGTTAAGGTTCCTTTATTTTATAGAGAAATGACGTGGAATGACAAGTTTAGGGTTGCTTTCGAACTATTATTTAGATAGACGAATATCAGGCAAGTCGGTTGTAAAAACTAAAGCCAAATCCTTTCTTTTCTTTCTGGTTCTTTTTTCTCTTGCATCTCCTGCAAGGAGTAATGAAATATTTCATCTTTTTCATTATTATATTACCACTTATTACTTGGCCATTGTATATTACTAATACTATTTATTACTATGTCAACCCTGGTAACATTAGTACAAGCCTTAGTGGTTTCTTGATGTTAAAAATTAAAATAATTGTAATTTCCTTGAGCATGTTAAATAATTACTATGACATCATAGACATCAACTACCAAAGTCTCGACAATTTTCGAAAATGCATACTGGAGGATGTTGATGGTGCTGGCATTGTTGCTGGTGGTACATTTATTTAAATCATTCGTTTAACTCTAGACTGTACGCTTCTTTGTTGTTTCTACTTTTTAATTTAGTTTACTGTTTTAATTTATGTATTTGCACAACCTTTGTAATCGTCAATTAGTTTTAAGTTACAACCTTATTATTAATGCAAGCTGTGTTTACCTATCAGTTGGTTTGTCACTTCTAGATTAACTATGTATTAAGAAATCCAATATGATGTAATACTGTGGAAACCGTTGGTAGACCTAATAAAATATAAATAAAATAAAAAAAACATCCTTGAAATTACACCTTTATTGCGTTGACGCTTAATTGAAGTGATAGAAAGTATGATGATGAATTAGATTACTAGATGCCTAATAAATCCCCTCTATTCCCATTTAATAATTAATTTCCATATAATCAACTATTTTTAAATCAAGACAAATGTTTTGTTATGAGCTATACTCGTAAACGTAATCGTATAGAATATGCATATAGTTTCAATAATTGCACACTTGCTAGAGTTGACCATATTCGTGACCTTGGAATCATCTTGGATGATAAACTGTCTTTCAATTACCATTATGACCAAATTATCAATAAAGCGTATCGACAACTTGGCTTTCTCCTGAGAGTTTGTAAACCTTTTAAAAATAGCAGCACTTATAAAATTATATACTATAGTTTAGTAAGGTCCATATTGGACTTTGGCTGTGTTATATGGAGCCCCTATTACTCATGTCATGTTAACAGAATTGAGAGAGTACAAAAAACTTTTCTTAGATCTCTCGAATATAGAATTGGATCTCAGTTTGTTTCTTATAATAATTGTCTAGCAAAACACAAAATGTTATCTCTGTCACTCAGGCGTCAACTACATGATGTGATGTTCTTATATAAGCTTATTAATAATGTCATTGATTCCCCTAATTTGCTTGAACAAATAAAATTTAAAGTACCCTTCAGGTCAGTACGTAAAACAAATAACTTGTTTGTAGTTCCGGGTTGCAGTACTAATTACACCTCTAATACATTTTTCTGTCGTTGTTTGACTGTATATAATCAAAAATTATCTGATATTGATATATTTAATAACTTTATATCTAAATTTAAGAGAAAATTACAAGAGTTTTTGCTTAATGAATTATGAAAATATTTTTTCTAAGCACTGGAATGTTATTAAGTAACATTTATTGAAATCTGTTACCTACTTTAAAATTTAAATACTAACACCATGTCTGTCTTCATTCTAAATGTGATCCTTTTATTTGTAATAGTTTCTTTAAATTAAATGTTGGCACTCAAAGTCTGTGAGTTGTAAACATTATACTATTAAGTTTTTGTGATGTATGTGACTGTTTGTTGTCCAAAATAAAATAAAATAAAATCATTTGTAATTTTTTTTATTTTTTTTATTGCATAGAATGACGAGACGAACATGCCGTTCGCCTGATGGTAAGCGATACGATCACCCATAAACAGTAGCAACACCATCCAGCAGCTTGATTTACAAACTACTGTGTGACATTCCACTACGGTCGTCTTTCTGAGACATAAGATTTTAAGTCTCATTATGTCCAGTAGATACACTGGATACAATGTCCTTCAAACCGAAACACAACAGTGCATGCACACTGTTGCTTGGCGGTAGAAATAGACATTGCGGTGGTACCCATCCAGACGGACTCTTACATATGAGAGACCTACCACCGGTAAATTAATTCTTAAAGATTGATAAAGCGCTTACCATTCGTCTTGTATCATAAGAGTTTATACACCATAGTTCTCTCCAGTCAACCCTTCTAATTTACCTATGTTATGACGGTAACAAGCTTCCAATTTCCACCTTCACACTCGTTTGCTGCACTGAAACTACTGTCAATTTCAATACACCTGCAGAGAATCCTGAAACTTTGGTCATTACATTACAACTGGTTTCAGGTTCGCGTTGATTAAACAACCCGAGTTTCGTTTTTAAATTTGCTACTAGTGTCATCTTCTTGCACTGTGCACTTGCGGTCGTGGTTGTGCTGTGTACTGCAAAGTACAAAATGTTAGGTGATTTATTGAACTAAAGTTTTATTAAAGTAATCCCAGTAAAAAAAAAAACAGAACATTGCACGCCTAGATGGGAATGGAACGGTCAGCAAAGAGAATTGTCTCAAGTTCAAAATTCAACGCTCACTTACTTTTCGAAGTTATACAGTATGCATTTTGAAAAAAAGAAAGAAATGCTTTATATTTACACCTTTCTTTGATAAATAAATACTAGTTTGGAGTGACAGCCGGGTATAAAAGGTGCCTTGCCGTTTAACAGGGCGCATAGAGTCATGTGGTCTGCCGAGACAATGTCCGGAGGTTCAAAACCCAAGGCACACACCTCTGACTTTTCGAAGTTATGTGTGTATTGTTTATCAATTATCATTCGCTTTAACGGTGAAGGAAAACATCGTGAGGAAACCTGCTGGGGGTGCTGGTGCCAGCGTGGGGTGCTTTTTAAGATATTATCAAAATGATATATAATACTTCTACTCATATTATCTGTCAATAAAATATTTATAACTATTGACACCATGCACCCCACGCTTTTTTTACAATAAAATAATTTTTTTTCTTATTTACACTATTCTTAATTCAAATTTATTTTCTATTTTTTAGTTGGGTTTTCTATAAAGCGTGTTTTTTTAAACTATTATTTATATTTAATTTTTTAGTTCTGTTCTACTATTGTCCAACAAATGTCACTAAAAATATATAAATTGACAAAAATCTTATTTTGCAAATTGAATAATGGCATAATCTTATCAAATTAGTGTATTGTTATTGGTCCTCGACAAACCTACAAAGTTTGAATAAAATCTGACCGTTTAAAGTGGGTCAAAATCGCGCCCAAAGGAGTTGGAGTCGGAGAGTTACAAACATACAAACATACATACAAGTGAAGCTAATATAAAGCGTGTAAAAAGGAAAAGGCGTGATGCTTTGTGTGTAAATTCCAATGAGATTTAAACCATACTCCGTTTCGGTGAAAGGTAGCGTTAGTTTAACGAGCCTTCTTAATTTAATTGCGGTTCTCGAGTTAATCCAGTATTCGTGTGTATTCCGTTGTTTGTTTGCAAGCTAATTTAGTTACGTCGGGTTGGAAGTTGGGTGAGTATTCTATATGAAATAGTTATACCGGAGGTTTTAAGGGTTTGTGCTGATATCATGTTGGTGGGACTTAATGATATATGATCAGTATTTTGTCTATTTACACTCTTTTATAACGTAGTCAGAAACGGAGCAAATGGGTGGGTTAATTTGGAACATTCTCAAAGATATCCAAATACTCAAACTTTCGAACATCCTAAAGATGTTTTCACAGTAATGAGTGTGTCATTCCTTACGTATTCTAGAATGTGAAGAGTATTCCCATTCCATATTTTGATAAGATCTAAGCCTATTAATAGATTTATCTTTAATCGCACCTGAATATGTGATTGCCTCGGTGGCGTAGTTTTATTTCAGTACGACTACAAAGCTGAGGTCTCGGGTTCGATCCCCGGGTCGGGCAAAGTGATATTGGGTTTTTCTATTCAGTATCAGCCCGGAGTCTGGAATTTGTGCCCGATATGGCGATAGGCGCGCCCCCCCTAACACATCATGGGACGGAATACGCACGGCGAAAAGTGGGTGCACTAGTTGCGCCTCTGCCTACCCCTTCGGGGATAAAAGCCGTGAGTATGCGTTTTTTTTATTTATAAAGCCACTAAGTATATCTACATTCGTACCACACAAATATCGCCTTTATATGCTAAAGATATTGATGTATTAAAAAACTTAATACATCAATGGCTAAAAATTACAAGTTCGTTTTGTTTCCTGCCCATCGAAGTGAGAAATCAGTAAATCGAAAATTCTTTCATGTCGAGGACTCTGTTAATTTACGCCTATTATACCGAGTATGTGTGTAAACATGTGAATTAGGTAATATATCGCTAGATGAACCAACGTCCACACAAAGGAATACAAAAGCTGTAATCTATAAATAAGCCATAAAAATTTTACACAAGACGGAAAAAAGATTCAAATATTCCAAACTATATTTCACGGTAGCAGGCCTGCAAAATTCTTTACAGACTAAATAGGGATATTAAGAGCATCGCGAAAGGAAGACGGAATGGTACAATCTTGCATAAAGCAAAAGGATCTTCCTTTAATGTTATTTTAACACTTCCATCTGTAAAACGGCTTAAGTTCAAAAACTGTTTTACATTGAGATGTATGTACCTACCTAGTATAATGAACACTATCATGTATGTCCCATGTTATTATAAAAGGATTATATGTGCCAATAAAGAGTAGTATTTATCCAGCATTAGTTGTGTTTTTTAATCATCCTCCGGTGACAACCTTACAACATAAACAGATTTTATGAATATATTTTTGATTGTTTTATATTTTAAACATAATTTCACAATATTCCTAAAGGTTTAGGCAGACAAACTAATGCAACATGTTGTTCGAGCTTATACAGGGTCATTTTAATATTGCGTTACTAAATGAAACCACAGATTAATTTTTACTTCTGCTAACATCCTGCCAAAAATCATTCATGAATAAGGAATGTTTTCGCCAAAATCCTCGTTTTAGTTTAGTAAGTTTTTATCACTTTGTAGTTTAGTGCGAATATGATGTGTGCTTGAGCTTATTTCTGAATGAAAGTATGATGATGCCGCTCTGACGAATTCGTTTAGACAAGTAATAGTGGCATTGGACTGTGTAAAATTAAAATTAGTTTTTGTTGTTATTTATTTTGATCGAAAATCACACTTTTTTATTAAGCGACTTCTTTTACATTTAGGGTTCGAATAACTCGTTGTAAAGTATTATTTTCGAAAAGATAAGTATGTGGTTCATTTAGTAACGCAATGTCAAAATGACCCCGTATATTCTTCCCATGATGTGATAGGGGCGAATCTATCGCTATATCTGAAACAAATTGGAATCCTGTCAGGCCAGAGGCCGTAGTCAAGATGCCTTTTTGCAATCGATAACATTAACGTTATGTATGGGAATCACATGTCCTAGCGATAAACGTATCGATATGTTATTACCATACATTTGTTGTATTTGGCCTCTGGTATGTTCTTTCATGACGTTTTCCATACAGAAAACTTCATATTTTTTTGTTCTGTAATCTGGTCATGGTTCACGGTGAAGGAAAACGTCGTGAGGAAACTTGCATACATGAGAAGTTCTCTGAATTTCGAAGGTATGTGAAGTCTGCCAACCCGCACTGGGCCAGCGTGGTAGGCTAAGACCTTAAACCCTCTCAATTGTAGAGGAGGCCCGTGCTCAGCAATGGGCAGTATATAATACAGGGCTGGTATGGTAATCTGGTCATCTGCTTTCGAAGTGACTTTCACTGGTGGTAGGTCTCTCATATGTAAGAGTCCGTCTGGGTGGGTACCACCGCAATGTCTATTTCTACCGCCAATCAGCAGTGTGCATGCACTGTTGTGTTTCGGTTTGAAGGACATTGTATCCAGTGCAACTACTGGACATAATGAGACTTAACATCTTATATCTCAGGATGACGAGCGCAGTGGAATGCCACACAGTACTTTGTAATTCAAGTTGCCGGATGGTGTTGCTACTGTTTATGGGTGGTCGTATCGCTTACTATCAGGCGAACGGCATGCTCGTCTCGTCATTCAATGCCATAAAAAAAATGAATGTTTAATTCTACACAAAATTGAATCTTATTCGCGAGAGTTGTAAGGTTTAATTAACATTAAGTAAATATCTAGAAAAGCTTAACTTGTAATTAATTTGTTAAAATCAACGTAGTCGAAGTGAAAGTACCTATCTGGTTTACCTACTCCGTAACCCGTTTACCCCAACCTAAATAACTCAAGAAGTTTACAATTATTTGTTTGTGACTGCCTTGGTGGTGTAGTTGTATTACGGTACTGCAATGCTGAGGTCTCGGGTTCAATCCCTAGGTCGGGCAAAATGGTATTGGGTTTTGCTACTTAATATCAGCTCGGAGTGTGGAATTTGTGCCCGATATGGCGATAGGCTCGCCCCCTATCACATCATGGGATGGAATACGCACGGCGAAAAGTGCGTGCCCTATTGGGATATTTTTTTGGTAAAAGCATCACTGGAGAATGGTTCGACCGATCTGGATGATTCTTATTTTGTTGTATTCATAATTGCCAAGACAAGGTTTGTATGAATGAATAATTTTGGTAAATCAATGGGAAGAGACGGGATACTTTGAAATGAGTATCAACTCATTTTTTTAAACCAAACACTTACAAAAACAAACAAGAAAGCGATATCAATGAAATTTTTAAATCTACCATAAGAAATAAAGTTGTATTCTTAAAAAAAGAACACTGAACATGTCAAGGTCTCATTTTTTTATTGTGAAAGATTTCCGGTTCCATAACACTTACACCGAAACAAATAACAGATTCATCACACAAACATGTCACAGGAATCGAACTCTGTCCAGTAGCCAGCTTTCGCACTCTACACAGCCAGCAATTAACCTCCTTCAATTGTGAGATAAGAACAAAGACATAGGGTATTAATCGCAACAGAAACTAATTAATTAAGCTAATTGAGATCATAATTGGTTATACAATTTGTATGTCTGCCTAAACTTGATATTACTTGCTATATATTTATTTTTAAAGATCTACCCCTATTTCTCAATATATAATCACAAGAATATTATTAATTTTTTATATTGCGTTGAAATAAATAAGATAATAGGAAAACTCTTTTAGGTGAGTTTGATTAAGTGTGGCCCACACATTCTGATAAATCTACCCTTCTTGTATAGTTCCTTGTAATATTTAATAAAGTAATAATATTGTAAAATTGTATTATGCACGTTGTGGTTGCCTGTAGTCTGAGTTGCAATTAGTTTTATTTTCTGATTGTTATTATTATGTTTGTGATATAGTAAACTTTGTTGACAATCCTCAAATAACAAAATAAAATTAACGACGAGACGAGCATGCCGCTCACCTGATGGTTAGTAATACGACCGCCCATAAACAGTAGCGACACCATACAGAACTTTGAGTTAAAATATTGCGCGGCACTCCACTGCGCTCGTTACCCCAAGACACATGTTAAGTCTCATAATGCCCAATAATTACGCTGGCTACAATGTCTTTCAAACCGGAACACAACAGTGCATGCACACTGCTGTTTGCCGGTAGAAATAGACATTGCGGTGGTACCTTCCAGACGGCCCCTCGCGTACGAGAGACCTACCACTTGTTTGAAGCACCCATATAAAAAGTATGTTTCTTTTTACTTTCCCAAAGTAAAAAGACATTTCATTATCATCATCATCATCAGCCACATGACGTCCACTGCTGAACATAGGCCTCCCCTAAAGATTTCCAGACGGTCCTGTCAAAAGCGGCCTGCATCCAGCGAGCTCCTGCGACCTTTATCAAACCCTTTATTTATATACGTTTACCACATAATAAACTAAGAATGGTACTTAAGGACCATCAAGGTCGGTAAATCAAGACTACTAGAACAATTAATTCGGCAGAAGGCATAGTATTTCTTGCACTGTTAACGATCACGAAAACTGTCTCGGCTCATTTAGTTCATGCGTAGGGCGTAATGGCCGCGGTTGATATCATCTACACTGGCAGGAAAATTATTAACCCAGTCATTTTTGCTTTTCTGTAGGCTGGTTTTTGACACAATATTTATGTTCTAGACTAATCACTAAATATAAAGTATAAGGCACAGTGATGTACTATGATGAATGTTTAGTCTGTAGATATATATTTAAGTGGACGTATGGAGCGACTTGCTCGTAATATTTGACAAAGTTCCTTAAAATAAGAATAAAAAAAAAAAAGGCACAGTGAAGGATAATTGATAAATAATACAAACATCACTTTGAAAACTCAGAGGTTAATGGGGCTATAAACCTGCGGAGCTGTATCTTCGCAGAAGCATATTGTAAATATAAACACACACACACACACACTCACGCCCTTTATCCCGGAAGGGGTAGGCAGAGGCGCAAATAGTGCACCCACTTCTGCCGTGCTTATTCCGTCCCACGATGTGATAGAGGGCGAGCCTATCGCCATATCGGGCATAGTTTCCAGACTCCGAGCTGATACTGATTAGAAAAACCCAATATAACTTTGCCCGACCCG
Source organism: Sphinx pinastri (assembly GCA_947568825.1). Lineage (NCBI taxonomy): Eukaryota > Metazoa > Arthropoda > Insecta > Lepidoptera > Sphingidae > Sphinx > Sphinx pinastri. The sequence goes on along the minus strand of OX387636.1, from coordinate 10,656,447 downwards.
GGGATCGAACCCGAGACCTCAGCATTGCAGTCGTACCGTAATACAACTACGTCACTGATTCAGTCATTGCAAATATAAACGTTATAAAAAAATGTTAAAGATGTCAATGGATTAAAAAGTAATTCAAGTGTCGTTTCTCCCACAATGAGGTTACGCCGCTCTGGAAGCAAAAAGTCTCCCTTCATTAGCAGGTAAGAAAGACTTGTCGTTTGATTGATGCGTCCAGTGGGAGTGAACGTAATAAATCAAAATGGACACCGTCGCATCTGTTCAACTAAGCGCCAGTTATTTTTTTGGGTAATTTCGGTAGGACCGTATTTTCAGCACAGCGTCGGTTGCAAACTATAGTTAAGTATCATTTTAATTGATTGTAATTATTATTATCTAAGGTCGCGTTTTTTCAAATCTAACAATTTGTTAAATCTAATGTAATCATCGATTTTGACGTTTCCGCGTATTTTCAGCCCTTGTTAGGTTACAATTGTTATAACAGCTTGTCAAATATTTGATCACCCAAGAATGAGTAATTAGCAAGATGGCCGCTGATTAACTCCCGTGCGAACAGCTGTTTTCGGTAATGACAGTTTTATATTTCTGTACATTTTTTTTTATTTGTTGTACAAGGAACCGGCTAAGGTGAAACATGATCAGTGACCATGCTGCCAAGTCATAAGTAAATTATTTCTGTACATTTGAGCCACGCTATGACTTTTTTTTTAAACAGGGCGATGGAATAATATAATTATTATTATAGCCTACATATTATTTTTATAATAATATTACAAAATCTGGGAGTAAGCAAACACTTCTCAAAATATAGTAAATATATACAATTATTATTTTACTCGCCTGTTCTCCTGCTTATTTAAGAAGTTCCATCTATCTCATCTAATAATCCGTATATCAATTTGTGAATCGCGAAAATATTATTTATCGACATAAGTACAAAGTTTTAGGTTAGATTTCAAGGTCATTGAACTAACATTTTTTGTCTGAAGAATAGCATCATTTTAATTACTCTGTATTTGTAATTACATAGTGAGAATATAAATAACTCGCACTTGTTTTGTTTTCAATTACAGTGAAAGTAATCAGCACATCATTGTTAATATCTATATAATTTTATTTAATAACAGTATTAAAGTTCTGAAATATGTGGTGAAAAGAAACACAGTACAACATGCTTGATAATTATTTACTAAAAGATCAAATACATCATATCTACACATTAAAAATTTAAAAAAAATTACATGATACACGGCACTACATTTATTATGTACGGTAGCACGCAAGAGCCCGTAGTATGCCACCCTGAAGCTTGTGGCGTAAACATTCCTCCATGACCCATGTCAATGAATACGGTTTCAAGTCATGTGTTCCCTGTAGTGAATATCTACTACATAATACATTGGATTTTCGTTTCACAATCACGTAACAGTCTACACGCTTGTTTCTTCCGATTCTTGTGTACTGAGTTTTAACAACTTTGGCAATTCTAAGCGACGTGATGAAGACAAGAAACATAATTCTCATAAAAGTACTCATATTATTACAATCATAATATTAACGCGCACGAGCCCGGGTGAATGCTGGCGCATGCCGCTACTGCGAGTCGCGATTCCAGAGTCCAGCGGCCGCTTGGCGGAGTTTGTTCAGGCCGCCGCATCCCGCCATGTAACACGAACGCATTATAATATTTGAATATAACGCACAAACGATACAATATTTTTCATTTTTACACGCTTTATATTAGCTTCACTTATATTCATAATATTATAATAATTATAATTTTATGTAATCATAAATTTGTCAAAGATATTTTCTTAAATCACATTATACAGCTTCGGATACAAGTCCTTTGAGTCAAAAATTGACACATATGAAATTGGGGATGCCAAAGAAAATATTTTTTCCCCCGCTTTATTATACTGGCAATAAATTAACAAATGTTTACCTTTGACTATAGTGATAACATTAGTTGAAAAAGCGTATTTGACAAATCCTCACCTAACAAATGTTAAATTGAAGAAAATATGTAACATTGATTTGACAAAAGTTGAAAAAACGGGGCCTAAGAAAGTATCTATTCAATATTATCTTACTTATATTTAACATACGAGCTTTTGCCCTCGGCTCCGCCCGCGTGAATGAGTTTTCCCGGGATAAAAGTCCCGCTTTATATTTTCCGGGGATAAAAAGTAGACATCCAGACATCCATGTATCGTTACTTACAAACTTTCGCGTTTATAATATTAGTAGAATTTAGTAAAAAAAAAAAACACATACACACACATCACGCCTAAATTCCCGAAGAGGTAGGCAGAGCCGCCACTAGTGCAGCCAGAATAGCCAGTCGCCGTGAGTAGCCCGTGATGTGATAGGGGGCGAGTCTATTGTATCGGATATAAATTCTAGACTCCAAACAGATACTGAGTGGAAAAACCCAATCACTTTGCTCGACCCGAAGCCGAATCTCGGTAATCGTACCGCGTACGCAATAATAATAATCCCTTCCTAGCCGATTTCGGTCACGGCGGCCAATCTCAACGGAGATCAGCCAGGTGCGCAGGAGATACAAGTGTGTGCGCAATACACAAGTGCACTCACTTTTCCTTCACTCTAATAGTCCGGTGAGACGGCAATCCGACATGACCGGAGAGAGATCAGGTGCATGACCAACGGCTTTACGTGCTTTCCGAGGCACGGGGGTATCACACCGCCAACTTCCTGACTCCGAGCTGCAACTGAGTAATTTTTAAGATGGAAAAACCCAGTCACAATTTTTTTTTGGCCACCCATTCGAACCCAGGACCTCAGCGCGCAAATCGTACTCGTAACGCGTACGCAATACAATGCCACTTCAAATTCTTTAATTCGTAATTATTTTATCAACCTTAAACATCTTCATTCCAAAACCAGCTGATAAACTGCGAACACTTCCTTCAACAAACAACTTACCCTAATTTATCACCTCACCTCGACTGCTAATTACACAGTAAGATTTACAACGAATGTATATACGTAACGAATGTACCGCAGTTAATCTCTCAAGTTAGAGCAAGGCGCGAATCCAATGAACAAAGTTACAATGAGTTTTACACGGAGGTATGCATTTCAAATACCTTACAAAGCTAAATATGAAATGTGCATTTGATATTTGTTTTAATTTGTTTATAATTTTTTTAAATAGCTGCAGATGGATTTGTAAAATTATTTTTCGGTCATTTTAATACATTTTGACTTGTAGTGGACTGTCGCGGTGGCGTACCTGTATCAAGGTACGAGTGCAGTCCTGAGGTGTTGGGTTCGATCTCCGGGTTGGGCAAAATTAGCCTGGAGTCTGGAATTATGCCCGATATAGCGATAGGCTCGCCCCCCTATCACATCATGAGACGGAATACGCACGAAAAGCACTAGATGCGCCTCTAAAAAAATTTGTGATAAAAAGCGTGAGTGTTTGTGTAATTCGCAGTGATAGAAGTTATTTGCAATTTTATGACTCTCACTACTTTATGTACTCAAACGTAACGTAAACATAACGTAAACGCTGTCACTGCTGAACAGATTTGCATGACATTTAGCTCCCGAATAAACCTTGACCTGGTTTAAAATTGAAGCTCTTTACCCCAAATATTTCGCTATGAATTCGGGAGCAAGCAACCTCTATATAAAACACAAATTACTACATGACACAATTTATTCATTTAGAACACACCGCAATACACAACGCTTAAATCCAACGATCGATAAAATAAAATAATTAATTAATTAATTAATTATAAACCCATTGCAAGCGGAGTTCTGTTTGAAAACGAAATGAACGTAGGATTTTTTCAGAGATTTTTTTTTCATCTAGCTACCTGCCCCGGCGCGGAGGTGATGATTTTTTTGTGGTTCGATCACTATGAAACTTCATACGATTATAAATAAAAAAAAACCCTCCTAGCCAGTTTCGGCCACGGCGGCCAATCTCAACTGATATCAGCCAGGTACGCAGGAGATATTATAGTGCACAAGTGTGTGCGCAATACACAAGTGCACTCTCTATTCCTTCACACTCATAATCCGGTGAGGCGGCAATCCAACATGTCCGGAGAGAGATGAGGCGCAGGACCAACGGCTTTACGTGCTTTTCGAGGCACGGGGGTATCACACCGCCAACTTCCTGACTTCAAGCTGTGGCTGAGTAATTTTTAAAATTGGAAAAACCCAGTTAAATATTTGGCCCGACCCGGGGTTCGAACCCGGAACTTTAGCGCAATATTCGTAATCGTACCGCGTACGCAATACCACTACGCCACCGAGGCAGTCAGTTTCATAGCCCCTTCCCATGCATGAAAGTTCTGGGTTCAAATCCCAGCACCTCCAAAATAATTCTTTTAAACTATTTGCATGTCCTATCAGCTTCATTTTCCATTTTAGTCATTGCAAATGTAGATAATATGAATTTCTAGTATCAAGCAATACAATTTCTTGTTTTCGAGCTACATCATCATTATCCTAATAATCCTCTGATTGACTAATAAACCATAATATCATAAACCAAGATTACGGATAAACGCTGCAACCTAACTGATGTGTCTCCTAAGCGCAGTTAGTTACCACAACGACGTGCCAATATGAGTTTGGCCAGTATCCAAAATTATAGTGCGTATTCTAAATCGATTTAGAATACGACGATTTATTTTTAACACTAACCACTGTTTTCAATAAACGATTGTAATCTGACGACCATGTTCATAGACAGCTTATAAACCTATTTTAGTTTTGGAATGTTTTGCCTTCTGCCGTCAAATTCAATTTAAAATTCGTTCGAAGAAGGCAAAACATTCGATATCTAAAATAGCCTTATAAACTGTTTTTTAATAAGGTCTTCAACCCAATAAGCGGAGCATAGTCCAGGTAAAATGGTGACTGACGAGATGACTACCCCTCGCCAGTCGAAACAATTATGCCGGCCTGTTTGGAACCGTATATATCAGGTTAATCCCAGGACTTTAACGGTGAAGGAAAACATCGTGAGGAAACCTACATACCTGAGAATTGTCCATAAGCATCTCGAAAGTATTTAAAGTCTGCCAACCCGGACTAGGTCAGCGTGGTCGACTAAAGCCTAAACCCTCTCAGTAGTAGAGGCCCGTGATCAGCAGTGGTACACAAAGTCAAAGTTTAATTACCTACTTGAAATTCGATTCATCTGACCGTTAGCTTAGGGTTGAATTTTGCTCGAAACTAATTATGTAGCTTTATTTCCTAAAAACATCACACTCATTATTGAATATGACGTTGAATAAAAAAAATATACATGTTATAATAAAGCAGTAGAACCAGTGTGTCTGTACATTTAAAGAAATGTGATAAAAAAGAAATGGGGGTCACAGAAGAGGACACAAATCAGCGATCTTTTTGATTATTTTCTGTCTGTCTGTTTTTCTGTTTACCCTTCTCAGGAGTAGAGGAGGTCCGTGCTCAGCAGTGGGCAGTATATAATACAGGGCTTGTATGATGATGATGTCTGTTTTTCTGTTTGTTTGTTACTGCACATCTCCGAAACTACTGAACGGATTTCGATGAAATTTGACACACGGGTACATCATACCCTGGATTAACACATAGGTTTTTTATCCCGGGAAAATATAAAGCGGGACTTTTATGCGGGAAAATCTTTTTAACGCGGGCGGAACCTCGCGCAAAAGCTATTATTATAATAATTGTGTCGAGTGACGAAGGATAATCATCTCTAGTTAGTCGGCACTCTATCTGGATCCCAATTAACTTACCATCAAGTGCAGTGGGGTTACTTTGCCGCATTAAAAAAGTGCGAGATGGACTCACGTGGTCCAAGAGTTCCCTACAAACTAGTAGGTCAGGTATCTAAGTATACTATGAGTTAAATAGTTCGTCAACTAAAAGTTTGTAACAGTATTTACAGTTTCCAGATTTTTGCCTTTGCACTGTAAGACCTTGCTTCTTGACTAAATTCATAATTATATGTTAACGGGAAGTACTTTATAGGTTTTGATTCCCTTGCGAAAATGCAAAATATGCGACATACAACTTACAAGTTTGATTTTATTACACAGCTAAAAAAGGCCGTAGATCCGAGTATTTGATATAAATTTCAACTTGATATCTCTACACGTTTCTGAGAAAAAGGGTCTAGATAGACAGGCAGATGAACATCACAGTAATCCTATAAGGGTTCCTCTTTTCCTTTTGAGATACGGAATCCTGAAAAGGGTTGTGAAAAACAATAGCAAACATTCAACAATCCTAAATCCGTGATTATTAATTTCTTTGTAAAGGATTTTTCTCGTCGTCCGACCTTTAGATGCCCTCAAGCTTTCTTTCCTTCCAGGCTTCCTTTAACCCGTTAAGCTTATATATAGTTATTAGCTAATTTTCTCATCTAAATGGACACCGGTGTCCACCGCGGTCGTTGAAGGATTAAATATAGAAAACATTACCATTAAAATAGAGTTCGAAAAAACAAGCTTATTTCAATCATGGATTTTAGGCTGTCTCGATTTTCGTTTTACAAGTTGCTCATGAATTCCCCTTTCCGGATCCCATGGAAAATTTGCAAATTCTACCATATTTTTATTCGATGGCTATGAATAAAATTTGTCATACGAAATCGAAAAATGAGAAACTAACCTCCTATCCAAAAGTAGAGTAGAGTAAGTTATTGAGTTCCGCTAAAATATATCTCAAGTTACTCAAGAACAATGGGTTTTCTATAATTAATAATAAGATTCAACGTTCTAAATTCCTTAATTTAAGTGAATATCTACCTCATTTTAATATTAGTATAGTTTAAGTATCACCTACAAAATGGACAGACGACTTGATAAAGGTCACATGAAGGTGCTTGATTTTATCCGCTATCGACAGGTCGATATGTCAATTTTAGCTAAAGGCCTATATTCTGTAGTTGAGGTCTTGTGCTGTTGACCTAATGATGGCAGCAGTTGGCTTTCTCCTTTCTACTCAAGTGCGGCAATAGCCTAGTTAGGAGTGGAACGGACTGCCGAGACGAATGTTCGCAGGTTCAAAACCCAAGGGCTCCTCTGAATTTTCTAAAGTTATGTGTGTATTCTTTGTGAATTATTGCTTGCTTTAACGGTGAAGGAGTACATCCTGAGGAAACCTGCATACCTGAGAAGTTCTCTAATAGAATTTTGAAAGTATGTGAAGTCTACCAACCCGCACTAGGCCAGCGTGGTGGACTAAGGCCTAAACCCTCTCAATTGTAGAGGAGGCCCGTGCCCAGCAGTGGGACAGTAGGTAATACATCTTCATCATTATCATACCAGCCCTGTATTATATACTGCCCACTGCTGAGCACGGGCCTCCGCTACTACAGGTAATACAAGGCAGGTATTATTATTTCCACTCAATACAGACCTAGCAAAACGTTTTAGATACATCTCTACCTTACAGACCATATTTTAATAATAAAAGTACACTCTCTCGACTATTATCCCCGAAGGGGTAGGCAGAGCCGCAACTAGTGCACCCACTTTTCGCCGTGCGTATTCCGTCCCATGATGTGATAGGGGGCGAGCCTATTGCCATATCGGGCACAAATTCCAGACTCCGGGCTGATACTGAATTGAAAAACCCAATATCACTTTGCCCGACCCGGGGATCGAACCCGAGACCTCAGCTTTGCAGTCGTACCGTAATACAACTTCGCCACCGAGGCAGTCATAATAAAAGTAGCAATACTAAAATACTATACCATAAACTTGCTTACAATAAAATGCACTTTATTTTACCTTCAGTGAATATCGAGTACACTCCCCGTCTGCATGGCTCAGTGCTTCGGAAATGTCATTGCATATTTTATTATTCTCGGCTTGAGGTTGCTTAACCGATTGATAAAAGAGGCATTAGGCTTTTGATTGTAGCTTGGAAGGGTTGAGCCTATGGTCGAGATAATATTTTAGGGCTGATTTCACCGCTTGCTGATAAGTGCTACGCGTCACATAAATGTATAATGATTTTTTTTATGGCTTTGAATGACGAGACCAGCATGCCGTTCACCTGGTAAGCGATACGACCACCCATAAACAGTAGCAACACCATCCAGCACCTTGAGTTACAAAGTACTGTGTGGCATTCCACTGCGCTCGTCATCCTGAGACATAAGATATTAAGTCTCACTATGTCCTGTAGTTACACTGGCTACAAAGAAACTGTCGACCGGCAAGAGATTAAAACATCCCCAGACGTTCGGCACAGTTATGCCGGCTAACTTACAGTAGGTACCTAGGTGGCGCGCGTGTCTTACCGCCAAATATATTTTATAGAGCATTGATGTAGGGAGATCCTTAAATGGTTTTACGGCAACAATGCGCCGTAAATCAGCCAGTCAAATATAAAAATATTAGGTCCTCCTCCTTGCGTCGATTCCCCAATGCTGGGGGTCGTGAGTCATCAAGGAATTAACTTTTCGCGTACGAGGTTGAGCCAACTACTCCGGCTTTCAGCGACATGTATAGCTGCAGCGGCATTTATGTTGAGTGTGGTGCGGATTTGATCAGTCCAGCGCGTTGGCTTCCTGCCTCTCGGTCTTTTCCCATCCATTTTCCCGGTGATTATTATTTTTTGGAGATTATCACCGGGTTTGCGGGCGATATGACCAAAGAACTCAAGCATTCTCCGAAGGCATATGGTAGAAAGCCTTGGCTTTGCATCAAGCTGGAGCTCTTCGAGGATAGACCGGTTGGTCCTAAAGGCCGTCCACGGGATTCGCAGCATCTTCCTCCAGTACCACATTTCAAAGGCGTCTATGCGTTGGCGGTCTCTAGCCTTTAAAGTCCACGTCTCTGCCCCATATAGGAAAATGGAGAAGACTAAAGTATTGACGAGTGTCATTTTTGTCTTATTGCTGATGCTGCGATCCCTCCATATCCTATCGAGCTGAGACATTGCAGATTTGGCCATTCCGATTCTCCTGCGAACTTCAGCCTCACAAGAACCGTTGTTGCTAATGCTAGAACTCAGGTAAATGAAGTGATCAACAGTTTCTAGATTGAGTATCCCATTGAGTTCTAGCTTAGAAGCTCGATCCACTACCATGATCTTAGTTTTCGAGCGATTTATAGACAGTCCCATCTCCAAGCTGTGTTGCTTCATTTTATTCAGGAGGTTGTACATTTCAGCCTCGTCAGTTGCAATAAGTATGGTGTCGTCGGCGTAGCGTAGATTTTGAATTTTGGTGCCGTTGATGGTAATTCCACCATCCCAATCTTCACAGGTCTGACGTATGATGTACTCTCCGTAGATATTGAAAAGAATCGGGGACACAATGCATCCCTGTCGCACACCCTTGCCAAACGAGAAGGGTTGCGAAGTCATTTTATCTATTCTCACTACGCCTTGGCTATCGAAGTATAGACCCTGGAGCAAACCGACCGAAAAATATTAGGTATTTAACCTGTATATCGAGTTAATTACCCACATCTGCCAATAACGGTATCATAAACAAAACGTTAATAACTATAAAAGGATTCATAACCCCATAAAACCAAGATGACAGAGTAAGCAAGCTAATAACGGATTTCATTATCTTTTATGAGAGTACGTGGCTTGTAACGCGATGGGGGCGTCACTTATTTCCTCATTAACTGTTTTATTGGACTGTGACAGTTTGTCACGAACGTTATTGGCTGTTAACGAGTTTATATAACGGTTATTTGCTATTTATAACGGGTATTTTATGTAATTCTTTTTCAAACAGTCGTATGATTTGTAATTGTAAATAACGATCTTCAAATAGAACGATCTAACTAGGTGTGGCTCGCGGCTTCGTCCGTGTGAAAAGCCTTTTCCGCTACAAAACTCCGTAAAACATAGTACGACACCAGCGCCATCTACTTAAAAAAATAAGTTTAAAAGATCCATTATTGGCCATGGGAGCAAATTACCGGGATCAAAAGTAGCCTATGTGTTAAGCCCGGATATGACCTACCCGTGTGCCAAATTTTATCCAAATCCGTTTAGTTGTTTCTCCGTTTACTTCTAAAGGTGAGTCCAGACTGTATAACAAAACATAGTTATATAACATGTTTTATTAGTGTGGACGTTATGTGTTAATACAAAAAGTTATATGGCATGTTATATTGCAATGTTATACAGCAATGTTAAATAATGTGGACGTGTGATATAGCATAAGTTATACGTGTTACATTGTTACTTAATCTGGACTCACCTTAATGAACATACGATAATCCAAACATTTACACAACTTTTGCATTTATAATTTTAGTAAGATTAGATTATACAATACGTAGAAGGAATTTTAAACCGTACATAACAACTCTTGGGAGTTTTTGGCGGGAACTTGGAAGTGTCATCAGGTGCTCTTGTTTTAATTCATTATTTTGGTGATACTTAGTGTTATATTGCATAATTATGGTGGTATATTATCAAATATAGTTCTATTAAAGAGCTCAAATGAAGTGAATTGAAATAATAGCGCTAATGAAGTGTTTTTTTTTTGTTGCCGCTAAATCTCCTCGATAACGTCTTGATAAGCCACTGCGTTACTCCGACATACTACAGATAATAAAAAAAGACAACCCAAACTTGACATTGGCAAAATGTTCACACAAATGCCATGAAAAAAAAAAACATCTCTTGCCCTCTGTTGTTTGATAAAAGAAAGCTAGGCAACGTATCTGTCTTCCCAGACAGGCTATCCGACGGAAATAATTGTAGGCAAACCCGCTATCATTAAGTAGTTAAGTCATCTATTATACTATTATAAAGCTGAAGAGTTTGTTTGTTTGTTTGGTTGAACGTGCTAATCTCAGGAACTACTGAACTGATTTTGATTTTTTTTTCACTCATTGAAAGCTACATTACTCCTGAGTGCTATAGGCTTATTACCCCGAAAAAATATTTTTATCCTGGAAAACCTTATCACGCGGGCGGAGCCGCGTGCAATACTAGTTAAATATAATTCTGAACCTACAAACTTAATTAATACTTTAAAATATTACCACAATCCAGGTAATTCTATTAAAGTAATTGGTCTGCAGCCTATAATATAATCTGCAGAAGTTACAACCGTAAGTTTTTAGACTTAGACTTACCCGAAGCCTAGGTGACCTGATCAAATAATCTCCTTAATTTATCGAGTATAAGTTATAATACAGTGATGTGTTGAGAACAAAAACAGGGGGATCTGGGCCTACATTTCTTTAAATTTAATAATATATTTTTGTTTGTCTAATCATAGTTTAATCAAGTCCATAGATTATATTTATTTGAACACGCTTGAGCAATTAAAATGACAGTCAATTCATGCAATAATTATCATATCCAAAATATTCTGTTCATAATTTAATTTAAAGAGTTAGAAAAACTACTGTACTTTTCGCTATGTAATTTAAGTATTCGAAGAAGTCGTCGAGACGTCTAGTCTGAACGGATTATAGTTTTTATTTAATCTTGAACATTAATCTGTGGTGTTAACGCGCTGTGAAGGGCATTACTAGTTTTTACGAAAATCCCTGACGTGGCAAAAACTTTACTGAACCTAGAAGTAACATTTATCTATCTATTTATTTATTTTTAAGGAACAAACAAAAGTTACACATTGAGAATGGTAGAACTAAGTATAAGGTATTTACAAAAATACAAATGCGCAACTCACAACGTTGTCCACGGATTATATATTATAATATACTTGCTCAAAATTACGAGTGAAGACAGTATGACAAGAATAAGCTAAAAAGAAATTGGCTATAAAATATCGCGATTTAAACAACTACAAATTGGAATCAATAATTATCTGTGTCAACGTTTTTCGATATTGCCCAGTGGACAATAGCAAATATATCTAGGTTTTTATCTACACTGATGCTTATACATGAACATTAAAAAAAATACACATGAACAGGTACTTCAGTCGAGAATTATGAAACGAATGTTAGAGTATTACGGAGAAAAAGCGTGAACTACGTCCGCAGCTGTAATAACTCACTGGCCAGTATTAAAAATGACCCCCATTAATCATCACTGGATACGCCCCTGAAGCCTAATGACACGTAGACTAGGTGACCTAGGACTTATATTAGTCGTTACAAAAACGAATTTCTGTCTCGATGAAGTCGTTCCTGAGATCTTAGTGATTATTATTATCTTTTTTTTGTTTATTCAAACATTCTCGAAGTATTGAAGATACTTCGGTGATTCAATACAACCCACGGGCCTAAGCCAAGTGTGCTGTATGTTCTGGTAACGTTTGGGTGGTGGAATCTTCCTGTAAGAATTTCCTAACTATACGACACGTATTTAATATTGCGGCTTTCTGCATTGTGATGTAGGTGTTTTCTGGTAGGTCTATTACTTTAAGAGAGTGTAACAAGTATTTTGGTATGACGCCGGTGCTAGAGAGCACCAACGGCACGATGTAAACTTTGTTCATTTTCCAGATTCTATGGACTTCTTCTTTCAGTTCTGTATATTTATGTATTTTTTCTGTAATCGTTTTTTGTATGTTATGAGTATTCGGTATTGCTATATCTATGATATATATTTCTTTCTTAATTTTATCTATGAGTGTGATGTCGGGTCTGTTGTTGTGTATAGTTTTGTCTGTTAATATAGCGCGATCAAAGTACATTCTGTAGTTGGTATTCTCCAGCACCGGTTTTGGTGTGTATTGATAGTATGGCAAAAGTTTATTAGCTATTAATTTGTGTTTAATTGCGAGTTTTTGGTGTATAATATGAACTACTTGATTGTGTCGGTGGGTGTAATCAGTTTGTGTTAGGGTCGGACAGGCGCCTGTTATGTGCTGAATAGTTTCAGGGTGACGGTGACACTTCCTACATTTGTCATTCTGTGTATTTGGGTCTTTAGTTATATACTTTCTATAGTTTTTTGTATTAATTACTTGGTCTTGAATCGCGATAATGAAGCCTTCCGTTTCTGGGAATAAAGAACCTAGCTTTAACCACTTATTCGAGGCTTCCAGGTCATTGTGAGCCTGTTCGAGGTCGTGGAGGTGTCTACCATGCAACTCTTTCCTGCGCCAAGTATTTAATTTTTCCAATTCGGGATTGTTTGCTAAAGTATTTTGGATGTTCCTATTATTTAAGTTCAATGGCGTAAAATTTTTATCAGATTCTATTGCAGCTAAGTGAATATTACTATTTCCAGATTTGGTGTAAAAAAACTTTCGTAGGTTATTTACCTGTCCTTCCCATAATACTTTTAAATCTATGAGGCCCCTACCTCCTTTTGGCCTTTTTACTGTCATCCTCTCAATTGCTGATTTTGGGTGTAAATTATTATATTTCGTGAGAGTTGTTCTAGTTTTAATTTCTAAGTGATTGATATCAGTGCGGGACCATTTAATCACCCCAAAAGAGTAAGTTAGGATTGGTATAGCATAGGTGTTTATCGCTTTAAAAAGGTTTTTAGAAAATAGAGGTCTTTTACATATTAAATTAAGTCTACGTATGTATTCTTCAGTTAGTTTCTTTTTTATTAAAGTGTGATTTATTATATTCGATTGGTGGATGCCTAAATATTTGTATGTTTCATTTGATTCCATAAGGGTGAAATTACTTTCTTCGGTATAACTATCAATATTACCATCAGCCTGTACTATTTTGCCTTTATGTATGTGAAGTGTTTTACACTTTTCTAGTCCAAATGACATGTTAATATCTTTGCTAAATTGTGTAGTCTTTTGAATGAGTGCCTGTAAATCATTTTTAGATTTAGAAAATAATTTTATGTCATCCATATACATTAGATGACTTATCTCGGTGTTTGGTGTTAATTTATAACCGCAATTTTCGTTATTGAGTATATGAGATAGTGGATTTAAGGCCAGGCAAAACCATAAAGGACTGAGGGAATCTCCCTGAAAAATGCCATTCTCAATTGCGACTTCATCAGTGATGATAGATTGAGAAGTATTTGACAAAATCAACCTAGTCTTCCAATTAGTCATGGCATTCCCCAGGAAGTTTATAACAAATGGGTTTATTTTATAAATGTGCAAAATGCGTGTAAGCCAGGAATGAGGTACACTGTCAAAAGCCTTCTTGTAATCAATATATGATATATGGATATTTCTATTGTGAGCTTGAGCATGTTTAAGTATTGTCGAATCAATTATAAGCTGTTCTTTACATCCTTTATGATGTTGCCTACACCCTTTTTGTTCTTCAGCAAGTATGTTGTTTTGAACTAAGTGGTTGTTTATTTTAATTGAAATACAAGAGGTAATAATTTTGTATATAGTAGGTAAACATGTAATGGGTCGATATTGAGAGGGATTGGCAGTGTCACTACTTTTCGGGAGCATGTATGTTATTCCTTTTGTGATAAATTTTGGCATCTCTTCTATTCCTTTTATTAAATTTGTAACTATTCTTGCAAGGGTATCATGTAGTGTTGAAAATTTCTTATACCAGAAGTTGTGGACACCATCAAGTCCAGCAGCCTTCCAGTTTTTAGTTCTTTTAGTAATTACTTCAATGTCTTCTCCTGTAATATCTGTGAATTCCATTTCGTTTATATGAGACCATCTACTTTCTTCATCCCTTATCCAGTTTGAACTATCATTATGTTCTTTTTGTTTCTTCCAGAGGTCAATCCAATAGTGTTGCAGTTCTTCTGGCTTAGGCAATTTGAAGTTTTGGTTAGTCTTTTCACCACGTAATGACCTATAAAAACCTTTTTCGTTATTAACAAACTGTCTGTTATCTACTTTACGTTGTAATACTTTTTTATATCTCGTTAATCTTTGTGTTTTTAAAGCCAGCTTCTGTTTTAGTGTATCTAGGTATTCTTCCGGTCTAGCGTTATTTTTTTCATGAGAGGAGTGAACTTTAGTTGTGTTAAATATTTTTTTAACTTTCTTTAGTAATTTATTTGATCTATTATTGTTTATATATTGCGTTAACCTTCCTATATCTGCTCTTAGTGATTTTATGTCCTTTTCTATCCTAGTTTGCCACGCTGGTGTGTCTGATTTATTTCGGTTTCTTCTAATATTATCTGCGTATTCTGATTTAATTTTATATCCTAAACTTTCACATATCACTAATGCGCTGCAATAAATTACAGTATGTATTTCTACAATGTCTGAATCTATAGAATAGAATTTACCTAATATTTCTTTGTTAAATATGTCAACGAATTTGTAAAGCTTTTTATTTTCTTTTAATCTAGGTAATTTTGGACGAGTTGTGGGGTCAGTGCCTGTATATAAAGTTAGTGCAGTTTCTAATTGATGAAGGAGATTTTGTATTAACTCGTCTGTATTTTCAGTAGGTAGAACGTGTGAAGATTGACTTTGTGTTCTATTTAAACTATGTATTACTGAGGTTTGGGTTGATGCATCAAACGTTTGAGTAGGTGATATTGTGTCATTCGATGGTAGCTTGAGAGGTGAACTTTGAATAAGACGATTTTTTTGTGTTGTAGTTGTTTTGGTAGTGGGAACTGAATGCACAGGAGAGAGTGTTCGTGTATTTGTGTGTATTTCTTCCTCTCTACTCAACAGTTCCGAAACTTCTCTTTTGATGTTGTTTAAACAGTTGTCTGATAGGAGTTTATTTCTAATGATAACTCTTCTCTGGTCAGCAATACGCTGGGCAGAGACGTTTATCTGAGGGTACTTTAATTGGAATTGGTCAAATATTTTTTTACAATACATAGTCTTATCCGTTTCTAATTTTGTAACTTGGTAATATGTGCGCATGATGAATATATTTATATCACTAGTCCAACTCATGCGCACTCTGGGTTTTCCGGCTTTGGTGGTCACAGGTTGAGTGGCGAATGCCTCCTGCGAAACATCCAAGGCCGGTGTTGGTGTATCTCTATGCTCCGATGAAGATGGTGAAGATTGCACCGACGGATTATAAGATGCAGTGCTCGGGCTAAACGGTTCATGAGGGCTACTACTCCTACTGTCGGCTGTAACATTTTCGGGTTGTGAATCCCCGGTGGGAGCCCGCCTGCTCAGCTCCTCACCGCTGACGGATCGTATACTGGAGCACCCAGCGTCAGCTCCAGGTGCGCCCCGGCGATCGCCCCCGGGCAGCGGTCCTCTCAATTTTCTTTTAGATCGGGTCTCCATATTGATGGGTTCCCAGAGCCACGTTAGCCGCACCAGTAAACTGTTTTTGCGTTGCCCGCCCCCCACGTAATCAGATGTTAGATTTGGACGTGTGGTTGGATTTAGGGGGCTTATTATTATTATTATTATTATATTATTTTAACAAAAAATTTTTAGGACAAAGAGGTTTTCCTGGTTTTAAGTCTGTCGTATGCGAGGGGCCGTCTGGGTAGCTACCACCGCAGTGTCTATCTCTACCGCCAAGCAGCAGTGTGCATTCATTGTTGTATTCCGGTTTGAAGGACATTGTAGCCAGCGTAATTACTGGACATTGTGAGACTTAACATCTAATGTCTCAAGGTGACGAGCGCAGTGCAGTGCCACGCAGTAGTTTATAAATCAAAGTTCTGTATAGTGCTGCTACTGTTTATGGGCGATCGTATCGCTTACCACCAGGCGAGCGGCACGCTCGTGTCGTCATTCGAAAGCTATAAAAAAAAAAAAATATAGATTTATTGTTGGCATATAAGTAGAGCGTTGGTGACGTAGTCATATTACGTTTGCGATACGACTATAGATACAAACACTTCCAAAAACTATTCAAAGGTTTAATTCTTACCGCCAAAACTTTTCAAGAATATCAAGAAACTAACTGGCAAAATAAGTTGGTTATAAATCAAAATCCCAGCGACAGTATTTAAGCATTAAACAGATTAATTTTCTGTTATCATCCATAGTTCTTAACATATAAAACAACGTCCCCCGCCGCGTTTGTCTGTCTGAACGCGATAAACTCGAAAATTACCGAATGGATTTTGATGAAATTTGGTATGGAGATAGTTTGAGATGCTGGGAAGGACATAGGCAAAATATAAACTATAAAATATAAACCGGGAAATATAAACCGGAACTTTTATGCCAGAAATACTTTTCACGCC
This sequence comes from Sphinx pinastri, assembly GCA_947568825.1. NCBI lineage: Eukaryota > Metazoa > Arthropoda > Insecta > Lepidoptera > Sphingidae > Sphinx > Sphinx pinastri. The sequence goes on along the minus strand of OX387636.1, from coordinate 10,639,410 downwards.
GGCAGAGCCCGGAGCCAAAGCCAGTCCTTACATAAATGTAGTCGTAGTTTCCAGCGACAGCCTAGACGCCTCTTGACAGCTTATCTATTTTAGTTTCTCATGGTACCAGACAGAGGCAGTAGCGATGTTTAATGCAACAAACATGAATTATTTATTTTTTAGACTTCTCTTGATGGATTGGGATAGTATAGAGATACATAAATTTATTTATTTTTTACTATTGGGATGTAAATAAAATTATAAACATTACTATCTATTTGCTACCTAATCTAAAATTGTTGCTACCTTTTGCCTGTGGTAATATAACAAAAAATCGAAAAAGTTTGAGTTGGACTTGCGTACTAACTTGTAGGTAAGGGTATCTAAGTATATAAGTTTAATAGTTCGGCAAAATTAACCAGTCAACGCCCGCTTATATATAGCTATAAGCTAATTTCCTTATATAAATGGACACCGGTGTCCACCGCGGGCGTCCAAGGATTAATTATTAATAAATTCTTAAAATTTAAAAGTTTGTAAAATTCGCTTTTTTTATTATTAAAGTACATATTAATAGTTTACAAAACCACGGTTTTACTCACGTATTCTTGGTCAGAATCGCCGACCAGTTTCGACCTATTAAGTAGGTCATCTTCATAGGCGAGTGCTGAGAGGACGTCGCGTCGCGGAGGCCTCTCGATCACTGACCAAGAATACGTGAGTAAAACCGTGGTTTTGTAAACTATTAATGTGATATGGCTCGCGTAAGTTTTAATAATATTATTAAAGTACATATTTACGGTTTTCAGATTTTTCCCTTTACATGTGCTGTAATACCTTACTTTGTACCAAATTTCATTATTCTAGGTCACCGGGAAGTTCACTATGGGCTCAAATTCCCTTGCGAAATCGCAAAATATGTGAAAATATTCTACATTCTTTTTTCACAGTTGAAAGATACCGTAGACTCAAGTATTTATTATAAATTCAACTTGATACCTCTACGCGTTCCTGAGAAAAAGGGTCTTGACAAACAGACAGACGGACGATAAAGTAATCCTATAAGGGTCTCTTTTTTCCTTTGGAGGTACGGAACCCTAAAACTCTTCTAATTTTCTGTATTTTCTTTAAATTCAACATACTACGCTCTATTGCCCTTTGGCAGATGACTATCCTGTTTTTAATATTGTTGCTGAATTTCCATGTTTGACAACCGTATGTTAGGCAAGGCAGAAGGCAAGAATTTAAGACTTTAGTTTTTAGATGGGTTGGTAGATTGCTCTTGAATATCTCTTTTAAACTCCAATATAAGTAAGTAGAATAGTAGGATTAAATTATGGTAATGAATAGTTTTTTTAAAATTTGTTCCTTAAGGAACCGGCTAAGGTCAAAGACCATGCTGCCAAGTTATAAGTGATATTTTTGTTTTTTTTTTTAATCTATGTGTCACAGTAAAGCAGTGGCTACCTTACCAAGAATTTATCGAGGAGTTTTGGCGGCAACAAAAAAAAACACTTCATTAGCACGATTATTTCAATTCACTTCATTTGGCCTCTTTAATAGTAACAGAGTAAACAGAGTTTTGGCGGGAACTTGGAAGTGTCATGAGGTGCTCTTGTTTTAATTAATTTATTTGGTGATACTTAAGTGTTATATTGCATAATTATGGTGGTCAAATGAAGTGAATTGAAATAATCGTGCTAATCAAGTGTTTTTTTGTTGCCGCCACAACTCCTCGATTAAGTCTTGGTAAGGTAGCCACTGCTTTACTTCGACATACTACTGAGGAATACTAAAAAAAGAAACAAGTATGCCTCTGAAGGACTTCTGTCCATGGACAAGATTAAATTAGAAAAAAAATTAATTAAAACAAGAGCACCTCATGACCCTTCCAAGTTCCGGCCAAAACTCCTAATGAATAGTTTCTAACAAACTATGTATAAAGGACGCAGGAACACGCTGGATGCAGGCCGATTTTGACAGGTCTATCTGGGAATCTTTAGGGGAGGCCAATGTTTAGCAGTGGACTTCATGTGGCTCGCGATGATGATATTTTGCAAAAGTAATTAAAATCGTAATAATATTTTGATCCTTCGCCACTTTGTCACAGGTATCAGGAATGTACGAGTTTTGTATCACTCTCCAATCCAAAACAAATTATCACAAACATTTGACTCAATTTATAGACCGAGCTTTTTTATACACCAAGACAGTTTTAATGAAAAACGACACCTAACGTAATAGAATAAGATACGGAACACCTTAACACACAGGTAAGTCAAATTGAGTTTAATGGATTCTAGCAAAGGTGACAGTGGCGGCAAACTCAAACTCAGTTAGTGTTTCTAAGTTTATTTTAACCGCAATGGAAGTCGTTATATCTCTGTAAATGCAATCAAATTACATGAACTTGATTTTTAGAATGTTTATTAGTTTTGATGTAAGTGAATGTGTCAAAAATGCACGATAGCTTAGTTGTGAATGAAAGGGACAGCCGCGGCAAAGGTCCACAGGTTCAAAGCCCAAGGCACAAACCTCTAACTTTCCAAAGTTACGTGTGTATTCTTCATCTTTATATTTGCTATTGAACTAGATATACCTAAATAGTAATAATAAAGCAATGTTTATTGAAAGACAAATCCATTCATTTACTATTGACGTAAAAAAGTAAACTTAGCTACGACTCTATGAAGCTACGCACTCCGCATTAAGCTACAACTTCTTGCATCTAGAGCTTTAGCAAGCTACGAACCCCTCGCTACGTGCTCCTTGCGCTACGAACACCGTAGTAACTTCGTATTAGTATCACGCCTTGGAACTACTGAGTTCGCAGTATTTGCCGATTACAAAAATGCAGCACATAGTTTTTTTTATCTCATAATATTATACAGGGTCAGTTTCACATTGCGTTAACAAATGAAACCACATACTCGCCTTTACCTTTGCTAACATTTTGTCAAAAATCATCCTTGAGTAACGACCATTTTCACCAAAAATATCGGTTTTATTTTCCTGATTTTTTTTTCATTTTTTAATTTAGTATGAATATGGCGTGTGCGTGAGAGTATTTCTGACTGAAAGTGTGCTTCGACGAATTGTCTTGAGTAGTAATTGTGGCATTGAGGCGTTTAAAATTAAAGTTACTTTTTATTGATATTTATTTTGTTCGAAACTTGCATTTTTTTATTTTACATATATGATTCGAGTAGCTTATTGGAAAATGGTGTTTTTTCATGGAGATGAGTATGTGGTTTCATTAAGTAACGCAATGTCAAAATGACCATGTGGATGCGAAGGTTTAAGAAGTTGCTTGAATGTTGTAACCGCGAACGGATTTTAATGTTTTTTGCACAAACATATCAAATATTTCAGATAAGCTAGCTACTTTATATACTGGAAAACTACCGTGGGAAAGCCTTTTCATGCGGGCGAAATCGCGACCAACAAATAGTAAGATTGTATTTATTCCACATTCGTTATCCCATTAATTACGATGACCAACATTCCGTTATTCTAGAAACTACAGTTTTTTTTTATTTTTTTTATTATTGCCTTAATAGGCAAACGAGCGAGCGGTCCGCCTGATGGTAAGCAGCATCCGCCGCCCATGGACTAAAGCAATGCCAGAGGCACAGCCAAGCCGTTGCCTACCGGGAGGTGAGCACTCTTTTTAAACCTCGTTTGAAGAAGGACAAGTCATAGCGCTCGGGAAACACCGATGCAGGGAGTTCATTCCAAAGCTTGCACGTGCGCGGCAGGAAAGACCGTTGAAAACGCACCGTGCTACTACGGATGGATTCAACGTAGTATGGATGAACTCCACTGCGATGGCGAGTGGTTCGATGGTAAAAAGGCGAGGCGGGCACCATATTAAACAGTTCCTCAGAGCACTCCCCATGGAAGAGGCGGTAAAATACACAGAGAGAACCAATGTCCCTCCGCATACTCAGCGCCTTAACTCTGTCCGTGAGGTTGGGATCATCGACGATGCGAAGTGCCCGTCGTTGTAAGGAGTCAAGTGGGTTAAGCATGTGTTTGGGTGCCCCTGCCCAGAGGTGTGAGCAGTACTCCACGTGCGGTCGGACTTGCGCTTTATAAAGCGCCAGTCTGTGGTCGCACGTGAAGTATCGCTTGGCTCTGTTCAGGATCCCCAACTTTTTGCTAGCCAATTTGGCTTTGTCCTCCAAATGACTCCTAAACTGGACGTCACTCGCAGTTTTGACGCCGAGGATCCCAATGCTATTCGACATATGGAGAGTAACTCCTTGGAACTGTGGCGCCGTGACGAATGGGTCCTTCTTGGCAGTGAACGCGCAAACTTGTGTCTTCGACGGGTTGAATTGGACGAGATTCCTTTCACCCCATTCAGAAGCCCGCCCCAGAGAGCTTCCGACTTCAGACACAAGTTGTGACCGTCTTTCTTCGACTGTGCGCCGAGGGATATTCTGTTGGCCGATGTATCGCGCATGACACGTACTATCATCTGCATAGCAATGCATGTTGTCAATGGAATCCAACAAGTCATTGATATGCAGAATGAAGAGCGTGGGCGATAGCACCGGGCCTTGTGGAACACCAGCATTAACGGATTTGGTCATAGAGTTTTCCTCGCAAATGTCCAATTAAAATTTTATTTTAGTATTCGAAAAATTAAATTAACGCACCAAAAAATATTTACATTTTCATCTCTGTATTTCCCACATCATTACAGTTTTCCGAGAATAATTTAATAATATAATAAAGGTGATTTCAGTTTTTATATAAATATCGAAAACCGTTTCAATTATTAGATTGAACTTAAAAATACTGAAATGTACTGTAATGGTGTGGTGAAAGATTTCGCTAATATGGCGTAAATTGTATTCAACATTCTGTACAAAATGTTCTTGTTTCGTTTTAAGCCTTTTTAGAATAACGAAATTGAAGACTTAAACACTAAATCCCCGTAATAATTATTTCAGCATTTAATTTTAAACCATATCACCGCTAGATTAAGTTTACTCTTCAAATCTTATTTATACGGACTTACGGACTTTAGACTGCCTCGTTGGCGTAGTTGTATTACGGTACGGCTGCAATGGTGAGGTCTCGGGTTCGATCCCCGGGTCGGGTAAAGTGATATTGGGTTTTTCTAATCAGTATCAGCCCGGAGTCTGGAATTTGTGCCCGATATGGCGATAGGCTCGTGTCCTATCACATCATGAGACGGAATACGCACGGCGAAAAGTGGGTGCACTAGTTGCGCCTCTGCCTACCCCTTCGGGGATAAAAGGCGTGAGTAAGCGTTTTTTTATTTGGAAAGCCAATAAGTATCTTTACATTCGTACTACACAAATATCGCTTTTATTTGCTAAAAATGACAAATTCGTTTTGTTTCCTGCCCATGGAAGTGAGAAATCAGTAAATCGAAAATTCTTTCATGTCGAGGACTCTGTTAAATGAGTTATGAACATAAAAGATTATATCGGAAGTCATTTTTTACACCGTATTGTAATGATCGTATTATATAGATACACGGCTACTTTGTGAGAAAACAAAAATATATTTATGGTACCCTCTTGTTCAGATACCTGTATGTGCTCGGATAGCGAGTAGCGACCATACAGGGAGCGAAACTCGTCATGGTGGCACACGTAAGCAGTGGCGTAACTATATCATCTGAGGCCCGTGGCAAATTTATTGGATGGGCCCAGTAAAATTGTCACGTTGACGGGCGTAGCAATAGCTTGACCAAAAAAAACTTTCAACAAATAAGTCACGTATAACAATAAAAAATAATAAGAACTTATCTATAGTACGAATCTTTCCTGAAATAAGATAATCTGTCTCAAAAAGACGAATATTTAAATCATGATTTTTACTTTGATAGTGGACAGTACTATTTTAATACCACGAACATTATTCAAAACCGTTGCCTTACTGTTACACCACGGTGTAACACGCGTCACAAAGTGTACTCGTACGAAAACCCTTTATATTCCCGTTTGTCGTGAAATATATGGATGCACGCGTTATTCTGAAATTGTACTTATGGCCTACTACAAAGATCGCGATATCGTTTGTCAACGCAATGAGAATGTCATGAGATATGAAATATTGTGTACACCGATTGTATAGTTTTTCGGTCTAGTTGTTTAGGTTTCGAACTGGTAGAGTGTAATCTCTGGGGATTAAACTTACCTGGGTAAACCGACTGAATATTTTGATTAAAAAAAATAATTGTCAGAGATGGAATTTGTGCTGGATATAGCACTGGGCTCCTACAAAATCTGTTTTATCTGTCCGTATTGGACAGTGGAGTCCACTAAATACAGTCTTGAAGTCGCAGAGAGTTAGCATAATTGTAAGACCGCCGTCTGCATTACCTCAGCCATTTTTGACTAATAATTCCAGGGTTTTTTTTAAGCTATTGCATAGCTTCTATCGCGGGCCTAGAGCGTGGAGACCGAATCCAGAAATTCCGTAACGGAAATAACCTCACATCTTTTTTATCTTACTAATATGAACCTTAAATACAATGCGTAGAAGCTATAATTCTTGAAACGAGTATATTTTTATTTATTTTATTTATTAAAGTCATTAAAACCATTTCTTACTAATCTAATATGAACCTTAAATACATTGCGTAGAAGCTATTTCCCCAGCGTTGGCACGGCACGAGTACAAAAGAATCGAACGTAACATTCTTTTTTCAAATTTTGTTGATTTATTCTACTTGGTTACTGACATTTATCAATAACAAGACTAAACGTGCTTTGCTCGCGTTTAAAAATCTACTTTATGTGGTAAGCGAAAGATCGAATTTGTGTTTAGTCAATCAAAATTTGTGATAAAAATGCTATGCAATAGCTTTACCGCGGCAGTCTGCGAGTGCCACACGTATTTTTTTTATCAAAATTTCTTTCATGTTACTGATGCGTAGAAGCTATAATTCTTGAAACGAGTATGTTTTTATTTATTTTATTTATTAAAGTCATTAAAACCATTTCTTACTAATCTAATATGAACCTTAAAAACATTGCGTAGAAGCTATTTCCCCAGCGTTGGCACGGCACGAGTACAAAATAATCGAACGTAACATTCTTTTTTCAAATTTTGATTTATTCTACTTTGGTTGTGATGACCATTGCATTTCTGACATTTATCAATAACAAGACTAAACGTGCGTTGCTCGCGTTTAAAAATCTACTTTATGTGGTAAGCGTAAGATCGAATTTGTGTTTAGTCAATCAAAATTTGTGATAAAAAATGCTATGCAATAGCTTTACCGAGGCAGTCTCCGAGTGCCACACGTATTTAATTATTTTTTTTAGTAAAATCTTCATAATGTATTAATCTGGCATTTGAACTTAAGACCCCGAAATCTATAGTTCTTAATAATAATATAGTAGCTAGACTTAATATGGCACAAATTCGTTCGCTCAACTACCTTTAAAACTCGCATTTAAACTTGTTACTCCAAATAATGCTGATGGACATTGAGATTAAATCTTCCTTTGAACGTCACGAAATTTGCTTAATTAGTAACATTATCCTCTCAAAATTAATTATTTTCGGCCCTTCCTCATTTTCTTCAGTTCCGGTAATTAAACAATAAAGTATTGTTTTACATAAAATTTATTAATTAATTTTATGTGCTATTTTTTTTTAAAGAATTAGTTCTGCCTCATTTCTATATCCTCTCAACATAAATAAATACAATTGATAGGAGTGACTGTAACGACAAACCAATCCACAGGTTGCAAACGTCAGAACTTCTTCAATGTAATCCAAGTATACTTTGTAAATGGAGCAAAGTAGTTTCTATATTATTATCGATCCGTCTGAAATGGGCAGTACCACTGTCTCAGAAAACTGATGTGAAGTGACAGTTTGCTGCTCCGTATAGAATAGTAGATGAGATTTCCCAAAGCCTTTTTTATGATATAGGGGCAAACGAGCATACGATTCACCTGATGGTAAGCGATCACCGCCGCCCATGAACATCTGCAATACCAGGGGGCATAGATAATTTTGAGATTTGCTAGAAGGATATTTGGATCCGGTCAGCTAGCTCCCACACAAGATGGAAACCCGCCATAGTGGCCTACGTAGGTGTGTCGCGTTCCGGGATCAATTGTATGTCGAGTTTCAAACAAGCCTGCATAATTGTCGAAAATCGACTGTCGAGGGACAATGATCTCTCATCAGATAAACGCTATCTGGACTCCACTCCTCTGACCATCAGACAGTGGAGTCACTTTGCCGTGCCCGTAGAAAAAAGGCCTAAACAAACTCCCCCTTTCCCCTTCCGAATCTTCTTTAAGCCATCTCTATTCGCAACGTGTTCACGGGGGAACAAAACGTTACAAGCCAATTAAGCGGAAATCGTTTATACGCCTACCCATAGGATTCTAATGACATTTAAAAAGACAGCTGTCAAACTGACATGGAATATTGAAAAGTTAAAGGTGGCAACGCATCCCTGACGATAAATGAGGAATGTGACGTATGTTACTCATAACTCTATTGCATATCAGTTTAAATCAAAGAACTATCATTTAGGGCCGATATCCGCACATGGTGAGAAAGTTCTTGATACTTACTTAGGCAATTCGGAACTTATCCGTCTTATATATGTATATATATGTACACTCGGATGGGAATTGAGAATTTATTATTATGCAAGTAAATATACGAACTGCTCTAAACAAAATAAAAATCTGAATATATTTCTTTTTGTTTTATATACTGTACCTAATTTACCTACCTTTGAACTGATTTTGAAAAGAGGAACCCTAGAGATTCTTGCCCGTTCTTCTCTGGTGGAAACTGCTTTCCGAACTGGTGGTAGAGTAAAAATTGACTGAATCTAAGTAATGTGTAACATTTTATGGATTCGAATAAATGATTTCATTTCATTTCATATAAATTACAACTTATGTCACAAATTTCGAATAGAAATATCTGGCAGAAAAAGTCACTAGTAATGTGTCATATTTTTAACCGACTTCCAAAAGGAGGAGGTTATCAATTCGTGTGTTTGTATTTTTGTTACTAAGCGTTATACGTAGGAGAGATATCTGTTTTTTTTTTTACAAACTGGTGTAACTGGCCTTTAGTCTGTTGTTGATTAATTTTACAATTTACATGAAGCGCCTGTCAGTTATCAGTAATTGTTAGGAAACAAGATATTGACAGCTGTTACTACCATTTTCATCGACCATTTGCTGTAAATTAACAGCGTTTAAGCGTCTAAATCTCTATTACATTTTCTAACTCGTTATTAAAAATATCAGTAACATGAACGAAATTTTGATAAAAATCAAATATCAAGCAAACATGAAAAACATACGCAAACTCCAAACACGGAACGTCTCGAGGAAATTTGTCAGGAACTGCTTGAGGCAAAACCCCGCGCAATACACAAACAAATCATAACAAAGAAATAAAGTACACCAGTTGGCATAACAAACTCATGATTAAAATAATAGATTCCTAACAAACCTTGCGTATTGTATCCTAAGTTACGAGTTTTAGTTTCGACAACTTTTCTTATTATAACTTTCTCTCATTTCTAACTTTGCACCTATAATTCTTCTAACGTAGAGTGGAAGTATGAAGGTACAGGGTTTTGTACCTTTTTATTTCAATGTTATTTTTACCAACATTTTGTTGAGAGTAGAAGAAGTTTTTTATTTTATTTCTAGACCGTTTAAATTGACACATACTAACAGTTGGTAAGGAATTAGGATGTAAGTACGATTCCTAAATCAAAAAAAAGGTCATAGCCCGTCTATTATTTATATAAAACTTAACACTTTCTAGGTAATCATTTAAAATTTAATTTTAGACCATCACACTGTTCAATAAAGTTGATAATTCGTTGAATGCACAAGAACAAACTGTTGAAATATGTCAGAGACCCATCCATGGCTTAAAAATGCTCACATCAGAACCAAAAATGCATGCAAAGAGAAACCCATTAGCAATTTTGCAAACACCGAAGGAAACGGTTCCATTAGACCCATACAATCTGTAAGGTTCATTAAAGTGTTAAGTGTATGAGATATGCCTTGTAAAGGTGAAAGCACGGGTTATAAAAAGAGGAGTGGGAAGGCTCGTTATCAGACTACTAAATGGGATAGTCTTGATACTGCGTGTTCTCGAATAGTAAAGAATTATGTTCGTCCCGAGGACTAAGGAGACGCATAAGAAAGTATTGTGCCGGTAACGCTGCCCGCGAAAGTGGTCAACTAAAATTTTATTACAAAAACGATTTTTTAAACGAAATTACAATCAATACATGAAATAAAGTAAACGAAATGAAAAAATTTGAACTATTTGATATGTAAAGAATTGGGTTAATGAATGGCAAAAAGAATATTATTGACATAATATAAAAGAAGATAATGACCCAATTATGACTTTTAGTACTCAAATATATAGAAAAGAGAATCTGACACAATAAAAAGACGTGAAAACCATTCGAGACGTAAACACTGGTAGCAGCCACGGTCATAAATCGGGTCCCTTTGCCGGCTAAGCGAAAACGCGTAATGCTTTTATATTACCAACGTCACCTGTTTCTCCAGCCAGTTTGATACTAACGTTAAAACTGCAACGTTAAACTTTTACAATTTAACCAGTTGCAATGTTTATTCCCGGGAAGTATGAAATATTTTTAATTTTCTAAAAGTCAAGGCACTTGGATAAATTAGTAGAGATGAGTTTGTGAAAATATTATTAAATTCTGTAAGCGATATACTAATGTTTGACTACAAGAGTAGCAGAAACATGGCGAGAATAAAAAAGCGCTACAGAGTGATGGAAATATGCAATGTTACTAATTCTGAATAAATTATTTATTTGTTCTCAATTATTTGTGTTCATTAATTAACAGGAAGATACAGTGTTTTTAATATCCATTAACAGACCCAAATATATACCTGCAATGATACTGATTCGAGAAACTGAATATTATGTTAAGAAACTCGGAGTTCGAAACCGAGACCTCAGCAGAGCCCGTAGCCAAGATGCATTCCTACACGCGTTGACGCCAATAGAATAAATAAAAATGTATGGGAATGACGTATCCGTGCGAAAGACTTATCAATCGAATACTACGTCATTCGTATTTCGTATACATATTTTTGTTTTCTATTAGCGTTAACGCTTGTTAAAACCGAACAAGTGAGAGTTGGACTCGCGTACCGAGGGTTCCGTACAAATTTGTAGGTAAGGTATCTAATCTATACTATAATATATAAAGCTGAAGAGTTTGTTTGTTTGTTTGAACGCGCTAATCTCAGGAACTACTGGACTGATTTTGAAAATTTCTTCACTAATCGGAAGCTACATTACTCCTGAGTGCTATAGGCTACTTTTTATCCCGGAAAACTTTTCCACGCGGGCGGAGCCGCGCGCTATGCTAGTTAGTTATATAAGTTCCAATAGTTTGCCAAAATTAATTAATAAATTAATTAAATTTAAAACGTTTATAAATTCGCATTTGTGTTGTTATTAAAGTACATTTTTACAGTTTTCCTTTACATGTGCTGTAAGACCTTGCTTCTTGCCAAATTTCATGATTCTAGGTCAACGGGAAGTACCTTATATTCTTTGATTCCCTTGCGAAATTGCAAAATATGCAACATAAACGGTCATACCTTTTGATCGCGTCGACTTACAAGCTTGATTTTTTCACATCAGAAAGCGACAGTAGACCCGCTTATTTGATATAAATTTCAACTTGATATCTTTACGCGTTCTTGATGAAAAGGGTATTGTTAGACAGACGGACAAGAAAGTGATCCTATAAGAGTTTCTTTATTCTCCAGTCATACCACAAACATATCAACACCACAACTCATTCTTGCAATACGCATACTCACGCCTTTTATCCCCGAAGGGGTAGGCAGAGGCGCAACTAGTGCACCCACTTTTCGCCGTGCGTATTCCGTTCCATGATGTGATTGGGCAAGCCTATCGCCATATCGGCCACAAATTCCAGACTCCGAGCTGATTTGGAATAGAAAAATTCAATATCACTTTGCCCGACCCGGGGATCGAACCCGAGACCTTAGCATTGCAGTCGTACCGTAATACACCTACGCCACCGAGGCAGTCTTGCAATATACCTTCTATAGGACCATTACCTCCACACATAAATTCTTCAACACATAACGACATACTTTCACAGTACCTTAACAAAGTTAGACCTTTATTAAGAGCTTTGTTCCGAAGGGAAGAAACGTTGGAATTCCATCTAGTAATGAACGTTCAGAGGCATGATCGGAATTTGCCGATGGCTATAAAATAATTAACGATCCAGCTAATTGCATCGAACTAAATGTATTGACGATTGTTTTATTATAGTCTTTTGCAAGATAGAGATTACGTAAAAACTTAATGTTTTAGTGCAATCCAAAAATAATTACGATTTAAGAATGCAATTTCTGTTCAGTTTCAATACAAAAACAAACACTCATCACCCCTTTAGGGCGGTAGACGTAGGCAGAGGCGCAGCTAGGGTGAAAATTTGGTGCAATTAGCACCTCTGTCTACTCCTCTGGGGATAGAAAAAGGCATGAATATAGAAAGAAAGAAAGAATAAAGAAAGAAATACGTTTATTGCGATAACTCACACTAAACAAAACTTATAAATAGAAATTATATCTAATAATAGAAATTTAAAATTTAAACAAGAAATAATAATAAAAAAAAAACAACAAAAATAGGACAATAATAGCCTGACAGGTATGGCAGGCATTGTGTAACGTACCCATTAAACAGTTGTGTGAGTCCGCAAAGGGTCCCATCTCAGCTTAAGATGCTGCAACATGAAAGTGTTGCAGCGCTGGTTTTCAGATGGTTACCCTAAGTGATATCATGATCAGCACTAATTCTCAATAAAATCCATATAATTAAAATGACAACGATATAGCTACAATACATTCATGGTACATGTGAATACAACACAATATGACATTCCAGAAATTTAATTGAGGTTAAATACATTAAAAATAATAATAAAAATGAGAAAACTAAAAATATGTGTGTTTGTATAACGGTACGACTGGAATGATGGGGTCTCGGGTTCGATCCCCGGGTCGGACAAAGTGATATTAGATTTTTCTATTCAGTATCAGCCCGGAGTCTGGAATTTGTGTTTATTGGTGCAGCTATTCATGACTCGTTACGCGTGTATTCATATAAACCATTAATACAAGGCTATGACATTGATAACAACGCTTCGACACCAATATCAATTAATATTGTATCTAGACGTATATGAATTATGCGTACAAAGCTAAGCGATGCTACCTGTGATGTATAGCTTGTTATGCCTACTTACTAAAAGGTTGATTCTTTAATTTAAAATAAAATCTATACTAATACTAGCTGGCCCGGCGAACTTCGTATCGACGACATGCCACGATAATGACATACCTTTTTAACCTCTTTCACATTCATAGTTCTCATACATTTTTGTCGATTATGGGCATCCCCTCCATCCGCACCATCCAAATTCGCTCGATAAATACCTTTCGAAACTCGTCAACCATTATATCTACGTGCCCAAATTATCTCAGCATACTTCTTCATCATCTTTCAATTTATAACGTTCTTATATCATACTATCCCTATGCGATATGAAATAGTGAGTCCATATAATATACTCTTTAAGGACTAGGGAGTGCATTCCCATCGCATTTACTCGACTTTCATGCTTCGACAACAGCACAGTATTGCGAATCCCTATTCTGCTCCCTTTACCCTGATACAGGCTTTGGAGTTCTCGTTACAGATACTTCAATGCCCTCATCAAGCGGCCTGCAGTCCCATCCATACGTCGGTGACAACGTTGCAATGCAATGCAATGCAACCAGCCATGTATTATAATATACTGCCCACTACTGAGCACGGACCTCCTCTACTATTGAGAGGGGTTAGGCCTTAGTCTACCACGCTGGCCTAGTGCGGGTTGGCAGACTTTACATATCCTCGAAATTCTTATGGAGAATTCTCGGGTATGTAGGTTTCCTCACGATGTTTTCCTTCACCGTTAAAGCGATAATTGATAAACAATACACACGTCTTCGAAAAGTCAGAGGTGTGTGCCTTGGGTTTCGAACCTGCGAACATTAAATCTCATTATGTCCAGTAGTTACACTGGCTAAAATGTCCTTTAAACCGAAACACAACAGTGCATGCACACTGCTGCACACCTAACAAATGCCAACCACTTTCTGGCATTATTTTTGCCCATCTTGTAACTATTTTGATTGGACAATTTTCGAGATTAAAGCCTAATTGCACCATGGTCTGTTAGTCACTTTAACAGCCTGTTAACTTTCTCAACGGACTGTTAAGGTTTTTGAGTGTCCCACCATGCCCCAACAGGTGATTATCTTCCTTATCTATGCTTCTTTTATGGGACACGTGATACTTTAACATTCGCGTTAATTTTAATGCCCGATTAACTAACGCCCTTCAAATAAGAAATTGGTGAAAATGGACCTAACTTGGCGATATATTTTTTTTTTTTTTTTTATTTATTTACTTTAAAAGAATACAACAAATTCTAACAAAACATATATACTCGCCAAACTTTTACGTTTGATGGCGAGACGCGCTCGTTTACAGTAGTATTCGAACTTTACAAACTCAGATGTAGTTTAATTTTATATTATACTAGGTATTACTAAATGAACTTACTAAATAACTTTACATCATATTATTGCCTTAATCTAAATTAGACCTTATTATTTCTTCGAGAAAAACATCCCTTAGCTTTGATTTTAATACATTTTTACAAAGTTTTGGACTTTTTCTTAGTAGTTCTACTTTATTAAATATCTTAGGTACTAAATATTTTGTTAATCTTTCTCCATAATAATTGGTCACCTTCGGTTGGACGAGTCTTTTACATCTTACACTTCTTGTATCATACTTATTCTTTACATGCACCTTACAGTCGTCACTATCGTAGTGTTCTAGACCTATTAGATATATAATTTTTTTGTCTACGGGTAATATTTTACAAATGGGAAATAATTTATAGTAGTCCTTACCACAATTGTCTTTAACATTTTTGTTAACTAGGAACTTAATCAATCTTATTTGTAAATTTTTTATATCTTTTAAATACGTTAAGAACGTCCGCCCATATACTATAAGCCCATAGCTGATTAATGAGTCAGCAAGTGCATAGTAAACAATACGTAACGTGTGTCTGTTTACAACTACATTTAATTGATAAAACTTTCCTAACAAAGACCTTAACCTGTTACATATATCATTAACATGCGTTTTCCAGTTAAAATGTCGATCAATAGTTAAGCCTAAATATTTGAATGTATTGACATACTCTAATTTCATACAACTACAATTAATTTTATTAACATGTAGACATTCATATGAATGCCCTATAACGTCTAGGTATTCTTTGTTAATGGTTTTAGCTTGTCGGTTGTAAGGCGAGTGTATGTGCATGCATTTTGTTTTTGAAAGATTCAATATAATTCCATTATCGTGTGCCCACTTAGTTATACTTTCGAAATCTTCTTGTATGTACCTCTGTACCTCCAAAATATCTTTTGAGGCATAAACGACACACATATCATCTGCATACATAAACATTCGACACTTTTTTACGACATTTGAAACACTGTTAACATGCATCACATATCCCACTGGTCCAAAAACTGATCCAGTCGGCACCCCCATATCTACATCCATATCCTCGCCAGACACCCCTGCTATTATTGTGCACATTTTCCTATTAGACAAGTAGTTCCTAAACCATTGGTTTGTGGGACCTCTTATTCCACATTCATCCATCGCCTGTAACAGAATGTCATAATCCAGCGTGTCAAACGCTTTCTTAAAGTCTATAAAAAGTGTTATTATCTGCTTACCATGGTCTAGAGATTCATTAATAAAATCGGCAAATCCCGTTAGGGCTGACACTGTACTGCGACCCGTGCGGAAACCGTGCTGAGTTTCTGACAATATATTATGACATTCTAAGAATTTATTGATTTGACCCATTATACTTTTTTCAATAATTTTATCAAAAATAGATAGTATGGCTATGGGTCTGTAGTTAACATACTCTAAGTGGCTTCCAGACTTGTATATAGGGCGTATAATTGCATGCTTTAAGTTATCGGGATATAAACTTTTAGATAAACACATATTCAAAAAATTTGCTATAACCGGACTCAATTGTTTCCGTAAATATTTAATGTCTTTTACCCTAACCCTATCTATGCCGGGTGCTTTTTCACAAGATAATCTATTAATAACTTTTTCTATATCTAAGGAACACACAGCCTTATATCTAAAACTAACCATACTCGGGTTTACATATTGAGTTCTATCTAAAAATTGTACTTTACATTTATGCTTTATTCCTTTAATTTCTTCGGTAAACGTTTTGGAAAAATTTGTACATATTTGATTAATATTTTCTGTCTTACCCAAATGGTTTAATATTACGTCATCTAGACTGGTTTTACCTCGGCCCAACCACTGATTAATTTTTGCCCATATTTGCCTAAAATCTCCATTACATTTGTCGAGGTCATTTGCTAATCAACTGATACACAATAAAATAAAAAATAAATGAAATAAAATACTTTATTGATCACGTAGGCGAACATAGTTGCACTTATGATAAGTCAAGATACCTTAAATTAATAATAATAATTGTTACAAAAAGTCACTTACAACTACAGAATTTTTTATAGGGAATAAATTCAATGAAAAATAAATACAACTAATATTATTAATGTTATACTGGTGGTAGGTCTCTCATTATGTAAGAGGCCGTCTGGGTGGGTACCACCGCAATGTCTATTTCTACCGCCAAGCAACAGTGTGCATGCACTGTTGTGTTTCGGTTTGAAGGACATTGTAGCCAGTATAACTACTGGACATAATGAGACTTAACATCTTATGTCTCAGGATGACGAGCGCAGTGGAATGCCACACAGTACTTTGTAAGTCAAGGTGCTAGATGGTGTTGCTACTGTTTATGGGCGGCCGTATCGCTTACCATCAGGTGAACGGCATGCTCGTCTCGTCATTCAATGCAATAAAAAAAAAAAAAAAAAAAAAAAATTCAATCGCTCTCCATAGCATGCATTCTATATCCCCAAGCCTTCGAAACGCTGTACGGTACGCTCTGAATATTGCCAATTATACCATAATTGCACGGCGGCGCTGGACTTAATGCGACCATATTATTATCTTGACAGGCATCTTGATAACACTACCTCTATAGAATCTCTAATTGCTATGGATTAGCATGAAGGATCTTGCAAATATTAACAGTAATTAAGAAGGATTGTTGGCATCTTGGGCAATATATTTTTGTTGGGAATGAATATATTTTGTAATAATTAACGCTGCCTTACTAGATAATCTTCAATTTTATTTCGGTTTTGATGTTTGTTAGGATGAAAAAAACCTCTGATCGGCTACGATAAACTTTAGAATGTAGATAGTCCATGGCCCGGATTATCATTATCATCATTTTCAGTCACATGAAGTCCACTGTTGAACATAAAACTCGACCAGACAGACTTGTCAAAAGCAGTCTGCATCCAGCGTGTTCCTGTAACCTTCAGCTAGTCGTCGCGTTGGTCGTCGACATTTTATTCGAGGAATGCCTTCCAGCACTTAGTAAAGTTTAAATCAATACTTATCTCTGTTCTTCTTCCTAAGATGAAATAATACCAAAGACAAAAATACAACTCTTTTCATTGTTACCTTCCATAGATTTAACGGCTAGCATTTGATTAAAGTGTAAGTTAATGGTATCCATGCAGAGGCTATATAAAAACTCGTTAATTGTGTCGAAAGCACCGTAGGCCCTTAGTAGGGACTCGTTAAACGTAAACTGAGCATTTTATTGGGGTCTAGCCATTGATGTATTAAAAAACCCGTCTAGCTCAACATTTTACTGTGCATTTGTTTTTAATTGTCACACTATATTTAATGATGATTGTACACATGTCTTGAGGGTTGTAAAAGATGTAGACTCAGCGCCGGATTTATGCTTTCCCTAACTATAAGCCACTCTCGCATGTCCCACATGTTCTTTCGGAGTAAAAAGATCCCAAACAAATCGAACGTAAGTTGCTTTTTTGTTCAACAGGGTAGTGACCTAAAAAAATCTGCAGGTAAGGTAGGCAAAATATCCCGGATAAAATTTTCAGAAATTTTACTTTATTTGTGCCGTCCCTACTTAAAAATATGCCACCCCTAGACTGCTACTACCCCTTGGCCGCGGTCTATACGGCCTATTAACAATTATGTTAGCCGCTTTTAATTGCTCGGTCTGGATATATTTTGGCTATATTCAGCAGTAGACACCGAGTTGCTGATGATGGTGTAGACAGTTTTATTGAAACCCTTAGGATGCCGACTCGACGGGTGTGCTATTATATAGAAAACTGACTGCTATGGATGCAATTGATGCGGTTATATTGTCAGATCCTTTAAAAGTCACTTCCGTCTTTTTAATTTCCAGTGGACCTACATAAGAAAAAAAATTAAAGTTCTCGAGTTCTATTATATGTATTGACGCTTGTTTTATTAAAGTCTCTTGTAAGATAGAGATATTGTAAAAACTTAATGTTTGCCTGCCTCGGTGGCGTGGTTGTATTACGGTACGACTGCAATGCTGAGGTCTTGGGTTCGATTCCCGGGTCGGGCAAAGTGATATTGGGTTTTAAATTCAATATAAGCCCGAAGTCTGGAATTTGTGCTCGATATGGCGATAGGTTCGCCCCCTATCACATCATGGGACGGAATACGCACGGCGAAAAGTGGGTGCAACTAGTTGCGCCTCTGCCTACCCCTTCGGGGATAAAAGGCGTGAGTGTATGTATGTATTTACTAAAATACCTTAACATTCTTTACCTACTTGACCTCCTCTAATTTGCATATCTTCTCCAAAAAAAAAACATATTCATGGCAAATTAAATGAACTATTAACCTCAAAATTCATAGCCATATAAATTCTGACCCTACTAACGCCATCTATGTGCCACTTAACGAAACAGATTTACCCATAATAAAGATAACCCTTACGTGACAACGCACATTAACCCTACCCTTATAATAGTTTCATATAGATAATCTCATGCGTTGTAGTAATTAGTAATGTCTAATACCCACTAACTATGTTTGTGTTCAAAGATTATGTTTTAGAGGGTAGTTTCATATTATATTACAAAAAGTAGGTAACAAGTGTAAGCCTAATGTATTGAAACGATAGCAATCAACTAATCGACTGATTTCAAGAATGAAAATATTCTATGTAAGAAAAGTTGCCGACTGCAATTTAATTTCTAAAAAGAAAAGGAATACCAAATGCGAAGAACCGAAAAGTCTTTTTCATAATATCGTTTGTCAAAAAGTTATTCGTAATACAAAAGAGGTAAGTAAGTATTTTAAAAGTAGATAGATGCTTGTGAGTGTGATAAGTGGTAGGTAAGAAAAGCAAAACGATTTGTTTCACAGCTACAACACAACAAAAATAATTAACATAAAATAATAAACAACCAAAAGTACCTAAGTAAAACTAAAAAAGTATCAAAAATAATAAAAATAAAACTAATAATAACTTGGTAGGTACATATTTCGTCTTTTTATTCATATCAGGAATCCTACTAATATTATAAATGCGAAAGTTTGTAAGAATGTATGTATGGATGTATGTTTGTTACTCATTCACGCAAAAACTAGTAAACAGATTTCGATGTATTTTGGCACATGGGTAGATCATGTACTGGATTAACACATAGGCTACTTTTGATCCCGGAAAAATATAAAGCGGGACTTTTATGCTGGAAAAAGTTTTCAATGCAGGCGGAGCCGCGGGAAAAACTAGTATAATATAATTAAAGGTAGTACCAAAAATTATAATAAAATACTAAAAAGAACATAACATCTAAAATTAATAAAAACGAAAAACATCAAGACCCTGTAACAATAACTCACAACAGCAACATAATGAAATGGCAGCCGTGCCACTCTTCATTTGGTCTGTCTGAAAAGATTATATTACTCCCGAGTAGAATGTAAGGTGTTGACTTGTGGCGCGCATTTCCTTCTCAAACTTATTCGGACTTGGTTTCAAGTGTTTATAGTCTAGGAGTAACGTACGTACAATATTTATGGAAAATTTATAATTAAATATCATGTTTTCTTGAATCAGATGAGACGACAAGGTAATGGTATAGTTTTTACGAAGCTTGCTCGTAAAAACTAGAAATTTGGTAAACAAAGTCCAGGCTAGCAGCTTACATCCCTTATTGTTAGGTAATGGGATGGGTTGTGTTTTCCCAAGTAATGGTAGGGTAGGTATGACAGTGATATTGGTAGAAGAGTGAGTGCAGATAATTGGATGAATGGGGCGTTGCACACCTTTATGGGTAGCCAACCGGTATCCAAAAAGGGATAACTGTCTACAGAAGAGTGGTATTACCAACTCTAATGTATGGTAGTGAAAGCTGGGGATGCCAAAAAGCATGTGTGGGTGACTGTGAGTGATAGAATGCGGAATACTAAGGTGATGGACATGTGTCGAGTGACAGAGAATGTAGTGACCAAACATGAGAAGGATATGCTAAGGTGGTTTGGGCATTTGGAGAAGATGGATGATAGTAGGCTAACAAAGAGGATATAAAAGGCTAGTGTGGATGGAAGGGCCGGCAGGGGTCGACCGCACCGGACCTTCGAATATCATATACGCGACATTCTGAGTAAAGGTCAGATCAAAAGAACCCGTAAAAAAGATTGATGATGGTGGAGAAAGCGAAACAAGTATGCCAGAATCGAGCAAAGTGGCAATCCGTAGTCTTTTCCTAACCTTATGGGATAGAGGCGTGATACTATGCATGTATTGTTAGATATTAAATGCATTAGTAGAGTGAGCGTAATAAATTTACTAGTTTGATGATCCTTCAAATCGAAACATAGCAAAAATTCCAGACTGTTTCCTTGTGGCAATAATTAATAAGGCGCTATTTCTGTCCAGACGAAATCTCGCGGGTAATGATTGGTCTATTTATTCTATCAATTAAAGATACAGCAGGTTCTAAAGAAAATGAGACGTTATTTTCGAAAGCTTCCAGGAGATTACGACAGAGATTAACTACTGGGTGTGCGATTGTGTAAAATAAGCTCAAATCTAGGATCATCAAAAGAATAATAAGTTACCGCCCTCACGACAACAGCCTTTGATGCAATCGAAGTTGTCTCGAATACGATATCATGGTAAATTCTAGATGTAATTTCTCTGAATCCATAAGCAAAAAAATCTAGACACTATAATATTATACAAGATGCAAACAATTCCCTAACGCTCCAAAACATAATTATTACAGTATATTTAACTGTAAAGAAATATTTAGGTCAACAAAAACAAAGTTTAACATTTTCAAAACAGCGCAGTTTACGCATTTTGAATATTTCCACTTCCATAAAAAAGGTACACAAACTATTGCAACACCAAAAAACTTGCCGTAACGAACGCAACTTTAAATAAAAAATGTAAACCAGAATGGCACTGAAATGACACACATTTTTATATGTCTGCAGCAGCGAGAAAGTGATATTATTAAAAAGCGTGGGAGGTGACGTATTTTTAATTTTTTACCATGCTATTTCGTATAGGATGTTGGTAACTAGTTCGTTTTATAATATGAAACGGTTTTACCACGTTTGAATAGCAAATTCAATATTTTCTAGTCTGAAAGTCTAATTTGCATTTTTATTATGCTTTTAAAGAAATACAGAGGTTAAAAAGCAAAATGAATGAGAAAGTATATTAACTCAGCTTGTTTGTGTTCTACATACAAATTACTTATACGTTCAGAGACCTCGTATCCGTTTGCAAACTTCACAACGACGAGGTTTTAAACTAAATCTAAGTGCACCTACGAATCGAAATAACTAAACCAAATTTCAACGAATAATAAAATAGTGATATTTTTCCGGCGCTGGCTCTCGGAAGCTGTCGCCAACAGATGTCACAGTCACAGAGCAATTTAATTAGTCAGCCCGTGATAGAAGTTGTTGCACCAACTCGCTGACATGCCGTACCGCTTTCAAATTGCATCTCACTTTTTTATATTCACTTGAGCTGTGGTCTTGATACTTGAACGTCACCTCGTGTTTTCAGTTTTAATTATTTTTGTAGCAACTCTTTTAATTGAAGATGAAGTATTTTGTGTTGGGATCTTTGTTTCACTCTGCGTTTTGTGTGGAGTTTAACAGTTTTATTTAATGGAACTGTGGTGACCTATAATGAATGGATAATTTGTACACACATATCTACTTTGAAAACATATTTATATATACTTATTTTACTCCATGCAGAAGCTCGTGCCTTTTATCCTTGTGTTACGTTTTGTTTATAGTTTAGGAAGAATAAAACAGTCTGTCACTTACCGCTCTTACACTACATGTCACCTTGAAGAGGCAAATGCGCAACGATAGACAGAAAACCTCGCGCAATAGATGCATCTAAAAACCTAGATATATGGATACCTAAATGATTTTTTAAATTCTTAGTAAATCTCCTTTCAGGATCCTAAAACAGATTGATCTAAAGCCATACAGAATTTGATGGCGGACGAATGGTCACGCGACCGTACCGACCAAATGGAATTACGGAGGAGATGTCCAACTGGCTACACCGAGCTCTGATATTTTGGCAATTGGGTTTGTGGAAACCCGAACATTGGATTAGGATTTGTAAGCTAACAAATTGTCGCAATGCGGGATTGGACTTGGTATGCAATTGGAATGATCTCGGTCTAGGGGAATGCATGGGTTGTAGAGTCCTAGGTTTCATGTTACGCTGATTTTCCGAGTACCGTTTGTCTGGGACTATAATATCCATTAGAGAAGTTCGACACAAGACACGAAGATGGAAATAGAAATAAAATCAAATAATTTTAGTAACATGCCTTAAAACTGAACTCCTATGTTCGAGATACAAAATAAATGATATCCAATCTATAGCGTGTTGGTAAAACGGATATTGAAATAAATTGATGACGATTATGTGTTTGAATTTCATCACATCTTAGATAATGTCGTTAACAATTTAATTAACCAAACCGAACCAAAAGCCACACCAATTCCAAATAACATTTCGGTTCAAATAGTGGAACCAATTTCGGGTACCCTCAAGCTCGTGTCGTTTAAATTAAACCGTCTCGTCGATACGTCGTAGGACACGTCCCTTTGAATTTCAAATTAGGTACAACCAATTGATACATTGTTTTGGGCGTGCCAGAGTACTTACGGGCATAGTAACTCTTCTCTCTAATTGCCTTTGAGGATTAATTCTAATTGGTACCATAGTACGTTTGCGGTTAATTCTAATTGGTACCATAGTACGTTTGCGGTTATGTTTCTGATTTTCATTTACATTGCTCGCCTGCCTTGGTGATGGAGTCTGCGTACAAAAATTGCTACTCAAGTCTCGGTTTCGATCACCGGGTCGAATAAAGTGATTTTGGGTTATTATGATCAAAAACAGTGCGAAGTCTGCCCGGTAACTATTAATAGCGTCGCCTCTGGTCCTTGGGACTTCACATATCATGAATTTGGGTGTTTCGCATCCCTACTTTTTTTTCTTTTTTATTCGGGCGCTACAGAGACTGCACCTCGCCTGATGGTAAGCGCGATGCCGTCCAGATAAAGTATCGAATGGCAGTAGATGGTTATCTCATGCCATTCGACACAATCATGCCGACCTACTAAGCTGCTTCTTCACGCTACGGCGGAAGGACCCAGGATTATAGGAAGGAGGGAACACGTGCGCCGGTAAACTATTCCAAAGCCTAATGGTGCGGTAAAGAAAAGATTTAGCGAACCTATTGGTATTACTGCTATGTAGGTTAAAAGGTAGAAGTGAAGTTGTGTATGTAATAATTTAATGTTGCTAGATTATTAAGTCAGGAATCCGTATTTCATGGCCACCGTGAAAGTATACTTAAGACACTTATTTAACAAGAAGCCTTCTTACTCTGTGTTGTCTTTTCCGTGGTCAAGCAAAGATAACGGTATTTTTACATAGGACGAGTGTGGAGCCCCTTCGCCTCGCTGTGAATTTGCTTGCAATTCGCCAGTCTGATAAGAGCCTTAACTTTACCTGACCACGGACGAAGCAAACCGGCTTCAGCACTCGACTAAATGGTAGGTAAATGCTACGTCTACTTATACAGAATTATAAAGCTGTTCAGTATATTCAATTGCTCTGCGTTCTTATCTATAAAGAATATCGACGTTAGACTTTATTGTTATTATAAGTAATATCCACTAATTTTACTGACCTCGAGTTGAATTTAAAAACCTACGAACATCAATTAAGCATTGTGTATTGTGAGGTGTTCGGCTCAAGCAATGGTTTAAGAAAAATAAGTTTCCTTTAGCATTAGTTTCTTATCTACAAGTCTTATACTATCATAAGGCAAATAAAAACTCGTTAAAAATTGTAACCACTATTTCTCTGCACAGCCCATGACGAAGCCGTGAGATTGTTTTCAAAATCTACGCTACATTCGAAACCTACTGACATGGATTGCATGAAATTGGGTGGCATCCGAAATCCGGATATAGTGCTTATGCCACAGGCACATCCCGCAAGCTAAATCCTTCCAAGCCACACTCATACATGTGGTTTGGGTTTGTCTGATCACGTATCATGTCAATCATATTAACTGATTTCAAAAAGGAGGTTCTCAAGTCGTAGTCTTTATAGGAACTTTAAATACATGAAGAGTGTAGGGACACACACACTTGCGCAGTTATGTAAGTGCACGTACGTAGTTGTGTGGGAACGCTGTGTCACACCATGCCTCCCGTATATATAAACGATGTGCGCCTTTGTTAATTCAGTACGTCTACTAATTTATTACTATTACCATCTAAGTACTCTGCAGTGTATTAACGTACTCTGAAGCTTTGAAATACAAACTTATACAGTGCCATCTTTGGAGTTTAATTACAACAAGTTAGAGTTCACACTCCCATACAACACAAAATCTACAAAGAGCGTAACATTAAGCTGAATATATTTTTTGGAAAGTGCTTGTTTTAAAAATTACAATATAAGATATATATTTGAAACTTTACAGCTCAAAATTTCAAATGTCGACAGCTTTAACAAAATTCAAAGTGATATTAGACTATACATTATCAATGTCGAAGTCGGTACGTCTGCGAAATTTCGCTCAAATATTGAAACTGAAAACTTAGCCCGATATTTCCCAGATACCTTGCGACGGAATTCAATGCAACCGTATCGAAACATTGGATTTTCGCGCCGTGCTCACTCATCAATATAAATGTCTGTAGCAGATGCCTACACACGGACGAGACGGTGATCGATCAAGTTGGAAAACTAACAAAAACGCGTTTGTTCAACACGTGTAGCTCAAAGGTTCGAAACCTTCTAGAACGAACGCGTCATGTGCTTATTGTCGCAAACAAAACAATCTGTAACTTTCAATGTCGGTTGTTACGGTCGCATCCTTGCTTTGGTTCGCGTTACACACTGGGCCGGGGGACGGAGCATTGTTTGCACCAGGGCCCTTGATTACCTACCCACGCCACTGATCAAACGGCAACGGTTGCAGGATTAAAGAAAGGAAGATAGAAAATCAGTTTATTTGTAACAGCGACAATGATATACGATAAAAAAATATACAAAATAAAAATAAAAATTTCGTTAGTGTCAAAACGGCTCCAACTCAACATATGCTGGCAATAAAGCCAGCGCTGATCTTCCGTCAGGTCGCTTGGTGATTAAAGCCAGCTAAAGCCGACTTCCATTTTAGATTATAATTTATGGCTCCATGGTACACAATGAAATTAAACTCTTAAGCTTAACTCTCTTAAGCTAAATTAGTTGCATAATTAAAATAATAAACAAATAAGATAATTAACAAGTTTTGCATCACCGTAATCTAGCTTAGTACATCTTCTTCCTAACTTCCCTCCTATAAGGGGAAGACAATGTTCGATATATGTAATTAAAGAAACAAACCAAATCAAGAAAGGGACATACTACTCCTACTAAATAAGACACCATTAATTTAAGTACTTCTTCTAGGAGTCTGGAGTACCTATTCATAGGATACCTTAATGCTCTGATATGAGTGAGAAAAATGAGCCCAGCAGTACCATAGTTGAACAAACTAGCCGGCCGTATGTATCTCGTTCAGTAATACAACATGATGAACCAACATCCGCTTTACAGCTGAAAGCGCAGTCTTCAGCGACTGCTGACGTCTCAATAGCGTTGCGAAAGCCTTAACTAGCTCCCGAGTTGAGGCAATATTTTCTCTTCACATGTTTAGAACTTCTAAAGAATCGAATCGTTTAAATTCTTTAGACTCTTTCGTTGTACTTCGTGTGATCCTAAGGGATTTTACAGGAGTCTAAATGGAATTCGGGAACGGATTTCTTAGCATACTTATTGGTATTGGTACGATTTATTATCTACTGACTTTGAATCAGATGAATTTTCTCTAGGAACGGAAGTCGTGCAGCAATCGTGCATATTTTTAACCGACTTTAAAAAAGGGGGAGGATCTCAATTTGCATTTTTTTACATCAGAACTCCGTCATATCAGCCGATATTGAAAATTCCAATCAAAATTGCTAGCTAGGATAGACAAATTCATGAACAAATATACGAAAACTTTTAATTTTAATCAGGCACCGACTGCTCAATTGGGTGACCAATGTGTATAGGTAAAGATAAATTATTTTTAAATTTTTACTGGTTTTTGAATGCCACCACCATACCAGCCCTGTATTATATACTGCCCACTGCTGAGCACGGGCCTCCTCTACAACTGAGTGCTTTAGGCCTTAGTCCACCACGCTGGCCTAGTGCGGGTTGGCAGACTTCACATACCTTTGAAACTCAGAGAACTTCTCAGGTATGCAGGTTTCCTCACAATGTTTTCCTTCACCGTTAAAGCGAGCGATAATTCACCAAGAATACACACATAACCTTTTAGAAAAGTCAGAGATGTGTACCCTTGGGTTTTGAACCTGCGGACATTCGTCTCGGCAGTCCGTTCCACTCCCAACTAGGCTATCGCCATTTGAAGGCAATAAAATCAATTTGTTATAAAGTTTTTATTGATTTGTGTAAAAAGTAATTAATTATTAAAGGAAAAGGATTAATCAGCCGTAAATATAATGTTTTGTTAGTGTTAGCCCGTCAACGCTCGCTTATATATAGCTATAAGCTAATTTCCTTATATTAATGGAGACCGGTGTCCACCGCGGGCGTTGAAGGATTAAAATTATAATTTGAAAATGTTGTAAGATCCTTGTGACGTAAAAATATATTATTGCATGCAAACAATTGTAGCCTACAAATTTGAAAAATAAATGAGTACCTAACCAGAGTGTCCGTTAAAAAATAATTACTAGAAGACCTAAGTGCTTAGATTAATACTACAGATTAGTATAGTTTTTTTTTTTTTTATAATGGCATTTGTGTTCACGTTTTGCCAATGTAAAGTTTGGTATGTCTATTTTATTATCTGTAGTATTTCGAAGTAAAGCAGTGGCTACCTTACCAAGACTATCGAGGAGTATTGGCAGCAACAAAAAAAAACACTTGATTAGCACAATTATTTCAATTCACTTCATTTGAGCTCTTTAATAGAACTATATTGGATAATATACCACCGTAATTATGCAATATAATACTAAATATTACCGAAATAATGAATTAAAACAAGAGCACCTCATGACACTTCCAAGTTCCCGCCAAAAACTCTAGTATAGTTTATTATAGATTATTACTATAGATTACTAGTCAACCACGGAATGACAGTTCGCAAATATGAAACATAAGATTATACACCACGTGTGTTAGAAAGAGATATTTGACGCCTTTTTTGTCCCTTTCGGCGTGCGTAATTATTATTCAGTTGGCAATTATAAGGTGGCGATAGCCTAGTTGGGAGTGGAACGGACTTCCGAGACGAATGTACGTAGGTTCAAACCCAAGGGCACACACCTCTGACTTTTCTAAAAAGTTATGTGTGTATTCTTTGTGAATTATCGCTCGCTTTAACGGTGTAGGAAAACATCGTGAGGAAACCTGCATACCTCGAAAATTCTCTGAATTTCGATGGTATGTGAAGTCTGCCAACCAGCACTAGGCCAGCGTGATGGACTAAGGCCTAAACCCTCTCCGTTGTAGAGGAGGTCCGTGCTCAGCAGTGGCCAGTATATACTGGGCTGGTATGGTAATTACAAACATATTTGATTTAAGGACCCCTGCCCCCTTATTCTCTTTGACACACGTTACTTTCCCCGCTCGTAACAAGCGCGTAACGTAACTCATCGCGTGTATCACTATGGAAATTGGCATACAGAACCATTTAACGCTAATTACACGAAGTTAACGTGACGCGGCCGCTTTACGAGTTAACACTGTCATACAGGATGAGGGGGCTGGTGTTTTTGAGTGATAAATAATAGTGTTAATTATTGTTTTACAAAAATACTGCGAGTGGTAGATACGTGTAACAATCGTAGGATGCATTGTTTTTGGGTGTTAAATCCATAAAACGCTGAATCGTTCTGTCTCATCTATGTGCACGCGATGAAGTACTCTTGGTATAATAACTCTATGCCTAAATGCAAGAATTCTTTGTAGGTTTTTTCTTATATCTATTGAATTAACATTGATATTGTAAACAGGCAAAGTTTGTTATTTTATGGACTCTTTAATAAATGTAGGGTTTATAACTGATTAATTGATTCTTGAAGTCCTTATATTAGAAAAATATTTTGTAAAAAATAGACTATATTTTAGTAGGAGTCGCAAACAAAAACTAGTGAAGAATAACGAAAACCCCATCCAAATCGAATTAGTGGTTTTCATAAACATACCAACATATACCTACGGCTAACGGGCTATATAGCTAACGGGTCGAATATCGTACCTCTATTTTTTTAAAATCAGAGATTATAAATAGTAATCAAAACTGTCCATGTATTAAATCGAATCATACTAACTAGCCTGGAACCTTTAAACAAAGACACATCTAGAATCTCAAGCTCCTGAACACAATAAAATGTAAAGGATCTGCGGACCGTTAGCAGGTCGCCATTAGAGTACCGTCAGGCGCGGCAAATTGCATTCTTGAAATAATGAACACTATGCTTAATCAAAGTGTAGTGCCAACCTGACAACGAAATGGCTTAGGTTACTCGAATTCTCGATGAAACTAGGAGTATTTTATGATAAAAACATAAGTGATTTTAATAAGTACGTAGTTATTTTGCTTTTGACTGCCTCGGTGGCGTAGTTGTATTGCGTACGCGTTACGAGTACGATTTTTGCGCTGAGGTCCTGGGTTCGAATCCTGGGTCGGGCCAAAAACATTGTGACTGGGTTTTTCCATCTTAAAAATTACTCAGTCGCAGCTCGGAGTCAGGAAGTTGGCGGTGTGATACCCCCGTGCCTCGGAAAGCACGTAAAGCCGTTGGTCCTGCGCCTGATCTCTCTCCGGTCATGTCGGATTGCCGTCTCACCAGACTGAATGAGAGTGAAGGAATAGTGAGTGCACTTGTGTATTGCGCACACACTTGTGCACTATAATATCTCCTGCGCACCTGGCTGATCTCCGTTGAGATTGGCCGCCGTGGCCGAAATCGGCTAGGAAGGGATTAAAAAAAAATTTTTTAGATTATAAAAAGTTTGTTTTCGATTGCATATTTTTAATAAATTGATATTTATGTGTCGTTTCACGCCATTTTTCACGCGGTATAATTTTTAAAATATTATAAATAAATAAATCAAATAATATAATACGCACTTTAAAAATGTTTTTTAAAGCGCGTATGCCAAATGGCGGAACCATATTCAAGCACTGATCTGACCAAGCTGTTGTATAACAATATTACACTATGACTTTTTTGAATGGTTTGGATGTTCTCAGAAAATATATGTATATCTTGCTTCGCGAATAAGGTAAACGGTAGAATATTACAACTGTTATTGTAGAAACTAATTTGAATTTGACTCGGCGTTTGTTATCTGTAATAACATACTGGAGGAAACTCAAAGGAATAATAAAACTGTTTATTTAACTTACCTTTTATATTAGGTTTGAAAGTTGATTGACTTAGGAATTTAGGAATTGGAAATAAGCGAAGAATTGTTAGGGTCCGCAGCAGAGATGCCTTTCTACAATGGGGTAGTTGCTTATGTTTTCATACATTATTTTATATATACACTCACGCCTTTTATCCTCGAAGGGGTAGGCAGAGGCGCAACGAGTGCATCCACTTTTCACCGCGCGTATTTCATGATGTGTGTGCGAGCCTATCGCAATATCGGGTACAAATTCCAGACTCCAGGCTGACGCTAAATTTAAAAATCCAATATCACTTTGCCCGACCCGGGAATCGAATGCAAGACCTCAGCATTGCAGCCATACCTTAATACAACTACGCCACCGAGGCAGTCAAATGATAGCACTATAAATTAGTAAATAGCTCGTAAAGTTATTTACTCATTGATCCAAGGACATGCGTACTAGCGAAGAACCGAGCGCTTGAAACCGATGACGCAATTATTGTATTGTTAAACATGCTAGACTTATATTCATAGATATAAATTATTTACGCTTTGACTGACACGGAGTAAGGGCCGGCTCGTATTTAGAATTATTAAGCTTAGCCCAAATAATAAATAAAAAATCATGGACATTTTAATGCTAACTAGAACTTTTATACTGACTGGGCTAAATCCGAAATACATTATTTCCTTCTAAATTGATGAGTAATAGTATTTCGTAGGATGAAATAATTTTATCGCCGTTCCAAAAATTAATTAATATAAGAACCGGATTTACTATATGTTAAATAGGTATAAATAAATTCAAATCCTTTTACGTGTTAGTTTCATGACGACAAAAGATCTTTTAAATATGATGATTTAAATAAAGTAATTTTAGATCTTGACATGTCGTCTAAGTATAGCTTTCTACTATGTATACTGTGATGTCGTCTCCGTACGCCCGACCTCGAGACGTGGCCGTGACCCCCACAAACGAAATCGGAATTCACGCCTGTCTTATTTCTGTTTTCGTCTCGCTCATAAATTAGCGAGATATTTCTATACGACTTGCCTTCTTAAAACTTAAAACAAACCATTCGTCATGTGATAATTGTATCTATAAGGTATCTTACATAATGTTAGATCATCTTATTCATTCGTTATTTCATTCAAAGTGATAGGTTTTCTGTTCAGTATCAGCACAGAGTCTGAAATTGGTGCCCGATAGGCTCGTCCCCCATCACATTCATGACGGAACGCTTAGCGAAAAGTGGGTCCCCTGGTTTGCACATCTGCTTACCCATTCGGGGGTAAAAACGTGATGTGTGCTTCATTCGTAATTCCTCGAACCATATGCAACACGAAAGCAAGGTGTTACGCTAAAAGGTTTTCTATAAGACAGTGATCCTCGGTCAAGCCGACTCATTCATGCGATAAATACTGCAACATGCCTCTACCACTTATAAATAATAGTAAAGTAAGCCATACATAAACATACATACAAGCTTATTTCTCACAATACTAACATGAGTAACTAATGCTTTTTTTTATGGCATTGAATGATGAGACGAACATGCCGTTCGCCTGATGGTAAGCGATACGACCGCCCATAAACAGTAGCAACACCATACAGCACCTTGAGTTACAAAGTACTGTGTGGCATTCCACTGATTTCCACTGCGCTCGTCATCCTGAGACATATTTTAAGTCTCATTATGTCCAGTAGTTACACTGGCTACAATTTCCTTCAAACCGAAACACAACAGTGCATGCACAATGCTGCTTGGCGGTAGAAATAGACATTGCGGTGGTACCCAGCCAGACGGACTCTAACATACGAGAGACCTACCAAATTAAAAAAAATAGTCAATGGTGTAGAGGCGATATAAATAGTGTGCAAGTGGTACGTAAAAAATTAGCTTATTAGCACAATCGACCTTAGTTTCGTGCCAGAATCTATTGAAGTTTGTCGTTTAAACAATATATGATAAAATTTTCTATATGATAATAGAATTATGCCGTAACACTTTTATGTGTCATATAACTTGTTGACTATAAACATTGTGACTGGATTTTTCCATCTTAAAAATGACTAAGTTCCAGCTTGGAGTCAGGAAGTTGGCGGTGTCATACCCCCGTGCCTCGGAAAGCACGTAAAGCCGTAGGTCCTGCGCCTGATCTCTCTCCGGTCATGTCGGATTGCCGTCTCACCAGACTATGAGAGTGAAGGTATAGCGAGTGTACCTGTGTATTGCGCACACACTTGTGCACTATAATATCTCCTGCATACCTGGCTGACCTCCGTTGAGATTGGCCGCCGTGGCTGAAATTGGTTAGGAGGATTTCACTAATAGCGGTGTTTAAAGAAAAAGGTGTAGAGGAGTTATAAATACTCTACAAGTGGTACGTTAAAATTTAGCTAATTAGCACAATCGACCTTAGTCTTAGTTTCGTGGCAGAATCTGTTGAAGTTTGTCGTCTAAAAAATATTCGATAAAATGATCTATATGATAATAATGAGAATTATACCGTAATCATTTTACGAGCCATATTATAGTTGTTATTATAATATTAAATTTAAACTATGTGTTCGATAGTTAATGTGCCGTTTTTGAGAGCCGAGTCCAGTATAGGTGCCGTATCTTTTTAATAAAAAAATCATTGCCAATAGTAATAAAAACTACGATTTATTTACGAACTATTTTAAATTCTCGCGAGTCTATGGACTTTGACCGTTGATATTGATCCCGCGTTAACCCAAATAACCGGTTAGAGTTTTTTACGCTATTATATCATTGGCTTTGCAATAAGCCTCACATGTTATGATGGCCGATCAATTGAGTTTTTATTACAACAATTACATAATGGTCAACACACGCTGGGTTTATGATTAACAACAATTTTCAAATATTTTTGAAAATATTTGAAAACGACTGCCTCGGTGGCGTAGTTGTATTACGGTACGACTGCAAGGCTGAGGTCTCGGGTTCGATCCCCGGGTCGGGCAAAGTGATATTGGATTTTTCTATTCAGTATCAGCCCGGAGTCTGGAATTTGTGCCCGGTATGGCGATAGGCTCGCCCCCTATCACATCATGGGACGGAATACGCTTGGCGAAAAGTGGGTGCACTAGTTGCGCCTCTGCCTACCCCTTCGGGGATAAAAAGGCGTGAGTATGCGTATGCGTTCAAATATTTTCAAAAATATTTACTGTTTTAAATTTAAATATGTTAACTAAAAATATCATTTCTAACTATAAATATTTTTGGAATCCATTCCCCGTGACAAATATTACCGTATCATTTTATTAATTCAAAAAAACAACATTTTGAAAAGTCGTCATACAAATATTATGTAATTCAATTTTCTTAATACATTATGTAACAAAGTTCTTATAACTTGTAACCTAGTACTCATTTAGTTGCAAAATAAAATTGGCCACAATTAAATCTCATTCATCATCATGAACTTATGTAGACTGATGCTGGTATTATATTCTGAGTTCAGTTGATACGCGATCGCACAAGGAGACGTACTTTTGTTCAGCTGGATATTTTGTCTTTATTTATAATGTGAGTGATTAATTTAAAATTTTATTTATTTTATGGAATGAAGTCAAATTAATGTGTGACAAATCATTCTTGGAAGTGAAATGGATTTATTTATGCAAAACAAATTGGCCTCTTTATTTAAAAGTTTTAAAGTAGTTTTTTGTCGTTTTAAATGTTTCTGTTTTTTTTATTAAAGTGACAAATAGTTATTAGTTTCTTCACAACACTAATTATATTTATAAGTACAGAAGTATATAACTTCTGTTATAAGTATAAGTTAGAAATGATTGCAGTTATGTGACGTAAATAATGTTGTGCGAAATTAAATTGTTTGAATACGCTTAAATACGGAAATAGTTCTCCAATTCTGAATTACATCACTAATGCATCATCATTATCTTTTAGTGCTATAAGATTATTTGTAAGCTTACTTTTTTATGATGCAATAAAATAACTATTCTAAAAGTTGCTATTGTAAATTCGAAGTTTTTTTTAAGATAACATAATGTTTTCTGTTACGCAAGACACATTTATATAAAACTATTTTACAAACCTTGTCTTGACTAAAGTTTAGCTTAAAATTACAAACTGCATCGAAATCCGTTCATCAGTTTTATATGATCCAAACTATCAAACTACATTTTTTAACCGACTTCAAAAAAACGAGGAGGCTATTAATATATTAAGCAGTATGTGTAGCTTGATTGCCTCGGTGGCGTAGTTGTAATTCGGTACGACTGCATTGCTAAGGTCCCAGGTTCGATCCCCGGGTCGTACAAAATTATATCGGTACCTATCAGCCCGGAGTCTGGAATTTGTGCCCGATATGGCGATAGGCTCACCCCCTTTCACATAATGGAACGGAATATGCACGGCCAAAAGT
This sequence comes from Sphinx pinastri, assembly GCA_947568825.1. Lineage (NCBI taxonomy): Eukaryota > Metazoa > Arthropoda > Insecta > Lepidoptera > Sphingidae > Sphinx > Sphinx pinastri. Next base: position 10,604,882 of record OX387636.1, on the reverse strand, counting down.
GGGTGCACTAGTTGCGCCTCTGCCAACCCCTTCGGGATAAAAGGCGTGAGTGTATGTATGTTTAAGTTACTGAAGATAAATCAGTTCAACATTTTTTTCCGTTATCAGTGAATACACTCGTGTTTTAATTTAAAATTGTATCATCAACCGATAACAATGTTATTTTAGACGATGTATATTGTGTGTTTAGGTATCTACTTGATAGATATTAATGGAATTGTTTGTTTTTGGTTCCTTAACACAAGCAAAGACTACCATGTGACTATACCCAATTAGTGCCAATGGAATTCTCGTAATAAATTCTCTCCATGTCAATTTGATAGATAACTTATGTTTGATGATTGGCAAATCAGTCCCTATAAATTACTTTATAATATTTTCTAATGTTTATATTTCAATAAGTGTATATTTGTGCTACCGACCCCCTTAACTCTTTACTACTGTGTGAAAATTTTTAAATGGCCTTCTCATATTTATATTCCTCTAATATTATTTAATCTAGCTGTAAGTTTTCCGAAAATAAGAAAATAAAATATAATAAAATAAAAGTAATGAGGCAAATTCTTTGTGAAAGTTAAAAGTACGTTAGTAATGTATTATGACTGTATTAGGTGCTAGGACTGTATTAGTAATGTATTATGACTGAGAAACAGAACGGCAACAGCGTGTGTATCGCTAGGGGCGCGGACGGGTTGATTTGCGCCTCGGTACAAACGGCAACGTCGCTTAAAATAATGTTAAACATTACCGGTAATTTTACCGTCATCGACGGAAAATATTAGGCTAATACTGATTATAAAAACCCAATATCACTATGCCCAATCCGAGGATCGAACCCAAGACCTCAGTATTGCAGTCGTACCGTAATACAACTACGCCACCGAAGCAATCAAGTACAATTATAACAGTACCAACAAGTAATAGAAATTTTATTACTTAAAATTTCAGATGCGGCTTGATTTGCGAGTATGGGTTATGCTTCCATTACTAGTGTCTACTATAGACGCTCTAAGGATCCTGGTCATCTTCCCAGTGTATATGAAGAGTCATAGTATACTTGGACAAGGCGTTGTCACGCATCTTCTGAAGGCAGGACATGAGGTAAATTTTAGAGATTCCCCTAACCCTTAAAAATATTGCTAGATTGGTTAGATTTTTCTCTTTAGACTAGGTTTCAGATTCCAAATATGTCGTGAATTCTGGTTATTTCTAATTCTTCTTCGGGTTATTTTTGATTTACAGTGTACAAGACATCCCCTTTTTCCCCTTTTCAAGGGAAATCAGAATTGTATCACACCCACATTTCGCCAGCATATATTATGTATGTCGGAGCGTCGGGTATCTTGAAATAATAATCGTGCAAGAACCAGTCGAGATGTCAACACGTAGGTATAAATAGGGCGCCTCGTATTTGAAGTGGGCGGTTGCGAGCGCCTAAAGCGCTCACCCTAAAGTCCGGTGTGGCCAGAAAAGCCGACTCGTGTCAGGCTAACGGCAGTTAGGTCAACGTCAAAAAAATAATTGAAGTGGGCAGTCTCTCGCGAACCTTTTAACTATGCAGCGCACCGGAAATAAATTTGGAGCATCCAGAAATAAAAGATGAAGGACAAGTTGGAGTTTTACTCTCACATCATGGAAGAAGATGATGAGGTGGAAGCCTGTGACGTCAGCAGAGTTGACGTCACCTTTTTTAAAAGAGTTCTAGATCTTCTCCTCTGCCATGTATGTTATGAATAACTATAATAAAGCAGTAGATCCCGGTGTGTCTGTACATTGAAAGAAAAGTGATAATAAAGAAAAGGGGTGACTAAAGAAGATTAATGAAAAACAAATCAGCAATTTTATAATTCTTTTCTCTCTGTCCGTCTGTTTTTCTGTTTGTTTGTCATCTGACATCTCTGAAACTACAGAGCGGATTTCGATGAAATTTGGTATGGAGATACTTGATATCCTAGAAAAGACATAGGCTACTTTTTTTCCCGGGAAAATATAAAGTGGGACTTTTATCCCGGAAAAACTTTTTCACGCGGGCGGAGCCGAGAGCAAAAGCTAGTGAATGCCGACTAAATTTGTTTACATTACTTCGTTCAAAAATAAAAAATAATAACTCTTCATTTCAGGTGGTCCATGTCACTTCATTTCCGAGAGCGAAGAAAGAGGCAAATTTAACAGAGATTGATGTTGCTTACATAGGGGAACCTCCTAAAATTTCGTCAGGAAACAGTAAGTAATTTTAAAACTTATCGCTCTATAATTTTTTTTTCGCGGTGTAAGTGACTTTTTACTGCCGCCCAGCCTTCAAGGGGGGCGACTTAGCGGTTATGTTGGGTTCACCGTGCCTTACGACCCGACGTTGAGCCGCCCGGAGAGATGGAACCATCGGGCGACCGCCGCCGGGCCGAGTCCCTTACCTATGTACACCGCACGGCATACCAACCAAAACTCCGCGGTGGCCATCTTCGGCGCATTAGGGACGGCTGCGGGCTTCCTCTGACGGTAGTGTCTAAGTTGTCATCCGCAACCGGCCCTGCGCGGTGCCGCCTAGTGCGGCCCGTCTCCTGTTGTGGGGGAGCCCAGAAGACCCCGCGCACCAAAGGACGCCCTCAGCGTCAACGGCAGCGTGTAGCCTACCTGCCACACTGCCGTCCATAACAGGGATCGTAACAATGTGCTAAAAAACACAAAACTAAAGACGGAGAGCCACCTACCGCCCGCCTGCGACCCCCGGAGGCCCCTATTAGTCACCTTTTACGACAGGTAGGGGATACCGTGGTGGAATTGTCCACCGCCCCCATGGTTCTCGTCACTTATTTGGTGTAGTAGTAACATAATGTGGACTGGATGGTCCCTAGATCCAAATCTCAGATCTAGTAGCAGCTATGAACTCTGAATCTTTCTAACACAATTTTCCTAAGCTGGGTAGACGATTGCAAAAACTAAAACAAACAATTTTACAACATATTTGAAGAAGTGTATTGCGCCCATACATATCACTGCAAAGCGATTATAACCAATAATACAAAAAATTACACTCGCTATAAGTTCAAGTTTGATGGCCAAAGACAGGTTAATGTTACGAGGCTCGATGAGATTGACTGCTCGCCATAAAATACGTGTTTCTACCGATAGTGGCTTAAAGGAGTTAATGGTAGGTGCGAGGGTTTTTATTTTATTGCTTCCCGAGGCAGACGAGCTTAACAACGTACCTGATGGTAAATGGTCACCTGATTGTAGTCTCTTTTTGATGACCACTTTAGGAATACCTCGTATTCAAGGTTCCAAAATTAATAATTCCATATTTTTTTTTCTTTATAGTAAACCCATTCGAACTCAAGAACCTGGTTGGTAAAGATAACGCCGTTGATTCGACATTCTTCTTTAAATACATATATGACTTTACCAAACGCTTTCTAAAAGATGAGAAGATAGCCAAACTGTTTAGCGACCCAAAAGAACATTACGATGCAGTTGTGGTAGAGTACTTCACTGAGCTCGTCGCTGGGTGAGTATACAAACTAAACTTAAATTCATTCCTATTACAGTGAAGACTAAGAGACAGAATCGCTTGAGAACCCCTAATGTTAAAATAGCATTCGCATTTAATGCATTGCTCAATCCCTGATCTAGTGTTACAGACCCAATAACTGACTGAACACTAAGAACCGATATACGTACAGTCAGCCACATAAGTAGCTGAACAAATTTAAAACTTCCAAACGCATATACACTTTTGTGTTCGTATCAAAATTCATTTTCTCTTCACAATCATAAATTAAAAGGGATTTACTTTTCTTTACACAAAGAAAAAATCAAGTTTCAATTAAACTTAGCGCGTATAAGCGATTTGAAATTTTGTATTTGTTCAGTTACTTATGTGGCTGATTGTACATCATCGACGGTCAGCGTAAGTAATAATATTTTTCTCGAGATTAACTTAGTACAAAAAATGTGTTAATGCTTAATATATTTAAAAAATTATAGTTATTACTTCTTTTTTCCTTTTTTTCCTATTTTCATCTCACTCTTCTAGGATCCCTCCGTTATTCCAATGCCCATTAGTATGGGTAGCGACTACTGAGGTGCATCCTCATATATTGAAATTGATCGACGAGATTCCCAACCCCGCATACAGCGTCGACGTGTTTTCCACCCTCAGACCTCCGCTTAGTTTTACCGAGAGAGTGACGGAACTATGGACACAAGTGAAAAGGATAGTTCTTAGACAGTGAGTAATATATGCTTTTGAATATGACCGTGTAGAGATAAAAGAGAAATTGCTGAAAAAAAAATGTAAGTTGAAAAGAAAATAAAAAATGTAACTCAAACTTCTAACATTTATGTTATAAATTTGCATGAAGAGAACACTCGTTATATTATAAATTAATTATTATATAATTATGTTTACCCTTTTTTTGTATTGCATTGAATGACGAGACGAGCATGCCGTTCGCCTGATGGTAAGCGATACGACCACCCATAAACAGTAGCAACACCATCCAGCACCTTGAGTTACAAAGTACTGTGTGGCATTCCACTGCGCTCGTCATCCTGAGACATAAGATGTTAAGTCTCATTATGTCCAGCAGTTACACTGGCTACAATGTCCTTCAAACCGAAACACAACAGTGCAGGCACACTGCTGCTTGGCGGTAGAAATAGACATTGCGGTGGTACCCACCCAGACGGAATCTTATTTTATATACATAATACGGAATATAATATATTATTTTATATACATTGTTTTAATTATGATGTTTTACTTATTTATCTCTTTAACACGCTGCTAGTGCATAAAAACGACATTATTAAATATTTTTTTCACACCACTGACACTTACGCACACTTTTTTTTCAGACTTATATTCGGGTCTGATATGCGAGATATTTATAACAACATGTTCCCTCCAATAGCTGCTAAGAGAGGAGTGACAATTCCCCCCTATGAAGAGGCTATATACAACGGATCACTACTTCTAATCAACTCCCATCCATCGATTGGAACTCCGTTCAGGTTACCCCAAAACGCTAAGTACATAGCGGGATATCATGTTGATAGTAAATCCCAGCCTCTGCCAAAGGTAATATATATTTTATTTATGTATGTTATTCCGAAGTTTAAAGGTATTTTCTTTTCTTATTTAATCGTGAATGTGGAATACCAAAAAGTGATTCAACACTACATCTTTATTTAAATGTGTACAATGTACAGTCAGAAGCATAAATATCTGTACAAAATCAACATTTCAAATCGCCTATATACGCGTTAAGTTAAACTGAAACCTTTTTTTCTTTGTTTGAAGTAAAGTAAATCTATTTTATTTTATTTTTGCGAAGAGATAAAAAGATTAGTAAGAACAAAAAAGTATGTAGGCGATTTGAAATTTTGAATTTGTTCAGCTACTTATGTACATACAATAATGTGTTTATAGCATAACAGTTACAAGTCTCCATATAATGCTCCAACAATAATATTTTTCATATTAACTACTACTATAATATTACAGTCGTGTGTTTAAGGAACTCCAAAAAGTAATGGATGAATCAAAACACGGAGCTATCTACTTCAGCATGGGATCAAATCTGAAAAGCGCAGAAATGTCTAAAGAAATGAAGAAATCTTTGCTCGATGTTTTTTCAAAATTGAAAGAGACTGTTATATGGAAGTTCGAGGAAGATATGGAGAAACCTTCAAATGTTCATTTCGTGAAATGGGCACCGCAACAGAGCATTTTGGGTAAGAAATCTTTTCTCAATATTTTTGATATTAGATCAATGTGATAATAGAGTAATCAAAATTTGTAATCTGTAAGTATATCAACTTTTTTCATAAATCAATGACGTCAATCAAATTTATTCTGGTAGGTACATTTTTGCATAACATCTGTCGCGATCATAACTTAACGCCAAACTTTTCTCTTATTCTAGCGCATCCCAATTGCAAAGTCTTTATCACTCACGGGGGTCAGCTGTCAACAACAGAAGCTATACATTACGGTATACCAGTGATAGGAGTACCAGTGTTGGGAGACCAGCACATCAACATGAAGTCAGTTGTGCGGAAAGGGTTTGGCATCAAGTTGGATTTGGCCGAAGATCTTGCTGACACACTCAAAGTGGCATTACATGATATGCTACACAATCCTTCGTGAGTATCTTCTTCTTCTTCTTTGACGTTTTCTTCATGACTGAAGGTCGTGCCCGCTTTGGTAAGCCTTGGTGGTGGCGTTGACGAGGTGCTTCCATTCCACCCTGCCTTGTGCCTGCCGCAGAGCATCCGTCATCACCATGTCGTGAGTATACCGAAATAGAAATATTTTCTAATGCCTAAACACCACTCTCCGTCAATATCCCTTTTATTTCCTTCATCCTTCGTCTGTGTAAACTGTTAATAGAGGGTGAATAACACTCAACATTAGCTGACATACCATTTTGTTTGCCGGACTATGCCATAGAAAAAGAAAAAAAAAACAACGAAACATGATTCTGAAGCCGCTACATGTCTTCTAGACCCCAAAATTCAAATTCAAATCAAATTCTAATCATTTATTAAGTAATTAGGCCCCTAAGGGCACTTTTACACGTAATTTTTACAATTTTTTATCATCTAAAGATTCTACCAGTGCTTCGGAAAAGCCTGAGAAGAAGCACCAAGAAACTCAGCATAGGTCTTTAATTGTAATATTTTTTTTTCATATTATATATATATTTTACATATTGCATGTAACAATATAAATTCAATTTCAAAGATGGATATTAAATGCGAAAATTAACGGAGAGTACCTAAGTCAAATAACCAGCTACATGTTTAATTTTAAGTAAAAAATAGAGTCAACCATCAAACAGAGCAGACCAGTCCACGCAAGCAGCACCCGTTCACGAATATGACGCATGTGCCAGCCATCGGCCTCCTCAACCATTTTGCAGGGAAGTGACCGACCCGGCACACGACGCCGCCGCAAGCACAGACGTTCAAGCGAGCAAGACTACTCAGATTATGGCTAACTAAGACAAATGAGATGCAACAAAGGGGTATATCAAATGACTAACGTATTTTGATAAAAAATATACTCTTAGGACTATCCGGGAAAGTCGCACATATCCATCTGTCACAAATCACTTAAGCTAAATACACTCGATCATATCCTTGCGTAGCGAGCAACTATTCCCATGGATTTTTGTCATTAAAATACGCGTCAACAGTATAGTAACTTTTTTTTAACAACTTGTTTTTTATAAATTGCTTAAATTTGTTCAAGGGTAAATTTAAGACAGTTGGTGGTATTCTATTATAAATTTGTATACCCAGTCCCACAAACGAACAGCGTACCCTGTGCAATCAGTGACCTGGTACTGTTAATTTATCTTTATTTCTAATATTAATATTATGATGATCACCATTTTTACTAAATCATTCAATGTTTTGTTTTACATACATAATATTTGCTAAAATGTATTGTGATGCAACCGTCAAGATGTCCATTTCTTTAAAGCGTTCCCTAAGAGAAACTCGTGCCCCTAAGTCATAAACAGCTCGTATAGCTCTTTTTTGCAGTACACAAATTGTTTCAATGTCATCGGCTCTGCCCCAAAGCAAAATTCCATAGGACATAACACTATGAAAATAACTAAAATAGACAAGCCTAGCAGTGTTGACATTGGTCACAACACACACCCCACAGGACACAATTTAGGCAAAGACAGAATACCGTACTCCGTACAGTGATCTTTATCGACAATTGTAGTCATGATAATCATCTCTTTCAGATACAAAAACAAAGCCAAAGAAATATCGGAGATCTTCCACGACCGCACCATGGCTCCGGGAGACGAGCTGGTCTTCTGGATAGAGCACGTGGTGAAAACTCAAGGAGCTTTACATCTAAGATCACCAGCACTGCACGTTCCGTTGTACCAGAAGATGTTCTTAGACTTACTTGCAGTCATACTTATAGCATTATTAGCATTGTATTATTTAATATACTATTTATTGAAAAAGATTAAATCAAAAAAGCCTGTAAAAGAGAGTAAGAAGAAAGTAAAATAATTAATTATTTTAATACAAATTTTTATACAGTTAAAAATAATTAATAAATTGCAAAGATCTATTGTTTTTGAAGTGAAAACTTCTTTAGCGGCGTTGAGCACTTTTTGGGATGGCTATAAAATGTTAAACTCGCGTCAGGATCACGTGACCCTGATTGAAAATGCGTAGGAGGTTTTACCATCCCTTACTAATATGAACCTTAAATACAATGCGTAGAAGCTATAATTCTTAAACGAGTACATTTTTATTTATTTACTTCATTAACACCATCCCTTACTAATATAAACCTTAAATACAATGCGTAGAAGCTATAATTCTTAAGCGAGTACATTTTTATTTATTTCCCCAGCGTTGGTACGGCACGAGTACAAAAGAGCATAACATTCTTTTTTCAAATTTTGATTTTTAAGCAATGAATTGTGTATCGGTTAATAAAGTATCGATGTCGCAATAACAGCCGCTCATTCAGTTTTGTTTTTTTCTAAATATGGGTAAAGGAAATCGTTTTTTTGTTTTTTTGACAAAATCGCAGAAATACTAACATACAAGCCAACGGGTGGAATACCGAACCTCAATTTTCTTGAAATCAGATCTTGATAATGAATAATAATCAAAACTGTCCATCTATTAAATCTAATCATACTGTCTAGCCTGGAACCTTTAAACAAAGACACATCTAGAATCTCAAGCTCCTGAACACAATAAAATGTAAAGGATCTGCGGACCGTTAGCAGGTCGCCATTAGAGTACCGTCAGGCGCGGCAAATTGCATTCTTGAAATAATGAACACTATGCTTAATAAAAGTGTAGTGCCAACCTGACAACGAAATGGTTTAGGTTACTTGGAATTCTCGATTAAACTAGGGATGAGAGAGGGATGAGATTCGGGGATTGAACCCGAGACCACAGCAATCGTACCTTAATACAACTACGCCACTGAGGCAGTCTGTAAATTAGTAAAGAATAATATCTACTGTAAACAGTTTTAAAAACAAATGGGTTTTCCTGATTAGGCCCTAGTCATTGTTTCCTTAAAACAAAACCGGTAAAGTACCTATATCACTATAAATGAGTAAATAGCTCGTAAAGTTATTTACTCATTGATTCAAGGACATGCGTACTAGCGAAGAACCGAGCGCTTGAAACCGATGACGCAATTATTGTATTGTTAAACATGCTGGACTTATATTCATTCATACATATTAATTATTTACGCGTTGACTGACACAGAGTACCTAAAGGTAGGCTCGTATTTAGAATTATTAAACTTAGCCCAACTAATAAATAGAAATAAAATACATAAATCTTCTATGGACATTTTAATGCTAGCTAGGACTGTTATACTGACTGGGCTAAATCCGAAATACATTATTTCCTTCTAAATTGATGACTCATAGTATTTCGCTAATAATTTTATCGCCGTCCTAAAAATGAATTATACAAGAACTGAATTTACTTAATGTAAAACAGGTATAAATATATTCAAATCCTTTTACGTGTTAGTTTCACGACGACAAAAGATCTCTTAAATGTGACGATTTAAATAAAGCAATTTTAGATCTTGATGTCGTCTCCCTACGCCCGACCTCGGGACATGGCCGTGACCCCCACAAACAAACTCTGAATTTACGCCTGTCTTATTTCTGTTTTCGTCTCGCTCATAAATTAACGAAATAGCGGGTTTGTCTATACGACTTGCCTTCTTAAAACTTAAAACAAAACATTCGTCATATGATAATTGTATCTATAAGGTATCTTACATAATATTAGGTCCTTACATAATATGAAATTGGTGTTTTGTAGTACTGGCCACTTTGATCTGAAATATCCCCCCTTTCGTTAAGAACCAAATTAAAATTTATATTATAAATGCATTTAATTGCTACATTTGAGTTTCGAAAAAAGTCATTTATTTGTTTTTTCCTGGTTAGTTTTTTCTTTGGCGTCTTTCATATCGCACAGTAGAAAACATGAAATATCGCTATATTTACGATTATGAGTTCCACCGTGGCACCAGTGCTGCAGAAACAGATCAAAGGATTAACGATGTGTATGGCGGTGGTGTTGCAAAAGAAAACACGGTACGTTTTTGGTTCCAACGTTTTCGTTCTGGATATTTCGACCTTCAGAACAAGCCCGGTGGACGGCCGGATACCAAGGTGGATAATGAGGAATTAAAGGCTATCGTGGAAGCGGATCCATCGCAAACCACTTCAGAGTTAGTTTTAGGCTTCGGTGTGAGTGATCATCATCATCATCATCAGCCACACGAGGCGACGTCCACTGCTGAACATAGGCCTCTGGAAAGATTTCCAGACGGACCTGTCAAAAGCAACCTGCATCAAGCGTGATCCTGCGACCTTTATCAAGTCGTCTATCCACCTTGCAGGTGGACGGCCCACGCTGCGCTTTTGATAGGTCCGTCTGGAAATTTTTGGGCAGGCCGATGTTCAGCAGTGGATGTCATGTGGCTGATGATGATGATAATAATGAGAATTATGATATGCCGTAATACTTTTAGAAGTCATATTATAATCTGTTATTATAATATTAAGTTTAAATTATGTTTTTGATAATTAATGCGCCGTTTTTGAAAGCCGAGTGCAGTATAGGTGCCGTATCTTTTTATTAAATAAGCATTGCTAATAGTAATAAAAACAACGATTTGGAAGTATTTTCGCGAGTCTGAGGACTTTGACCGTTGATGTTGAACCCGCATTAACCCAAATAACCGGTTAGAGTGTTATACGCTATAGGTATATAATTCGCTTTGCAATAAGCCTTTACAAATCTAACCATAAACAAGTTGTCATAACAGATGTGATGTCAGTAGAGGTTGATTAATGTATTACAACACGTTCCTTTTCACGATACTTTCAATTCATAATTATTGTTAAAAATCGATATTAATTAAAATAAAAACGTTGTAGTGGCCCTTCTTTTATGTTTTTTTTAACATTTTAGTTACAAAATATTAATAAATATTATATATGCATCGTCCCTATTAAATCTCATTATGTTAAATATGCAACTTATACAGACTGCATGCCGGTGCCCGATATTATATTCTGAGTTCAGTTGATACGCGATCGTTCAAGGAGACGTACTTTTGTTCGGCTGGATATTTTATTTTTATTTATAAGGTGAGTAATTAATTTCTAATTTTATTTATTTTATCGAGTAAAGTCAAATTAATATGTGACAAATCATTCCTAGAAGTGAAATGGATTTATTTTTGCAAAATTATGGCCTCTTTATTTAAAAGTGTTAAAGCAGTTTTTTGTCGTTTTAAATATTTATGTTTTTCTATTAAAGTAACAAATGTTTATAAGTTTCTTCCAAACACTAATTATATTTATAAGTACAGAAGTTATATTGTTAGAAATGATTGCAATTATGTGGTGTAAACAATATTGTGCAAAATTAAAGTGTTTGAAGACGGAAATAGTTCTCCAATTCTGAATTACATCACTTTAATGCAAATAATTATCTTTGAGTGCTATAAATTTGTTTTTAAGCTTACTTTTTGCATGACTGACATGACAACATGACTATTGCAAGAACTGCTATTGTAAATTATGAGTTTCTTTTAAAGGTAACATAATGTTTTCTTAAGTTACACAAGGCACATTTAAATAAAACTATTTTACAAACCTTATGTCTTGACTAGAGTTTAGCTTAAAATTGCAACTTGCGAAATCCGTTCGGCAGTTTTACATGATCCAAACTATCAAACTACCTTTTTAACCGACTTCAAAAAACGAGGAGGCTATTATAATAATATGTTATGCAGTATGTGTAGCTTATGCGGCGATAGCCTAGTTGGGACTTGGGAGTGGAGCGGACTGCCGAGACGAATGTCCGCAGGTTCAAAACTCAAGGGCACACACCTCTGACGCTTACATATAAGAGACCTACCACCAGACTAAGACTTTAACCCTCTTAGTTGTAGAGGAGGCCCGTGCTCAGCAGTGGGCAGTATATAATACAGGGCTGGTATGGTATGGTTGGCTGATGGCTTGACTGCCTCGGTGGCGTAGTTGTATTACGGTACGACTGCAATGCTGAGGTTTCAGTTTCGATCCCCGGGTTGGGCAAAGTTATATTGGATTTTTTAATCAGTACCTATCACTCCGGCGCCGAGTCTGGAATTTGTGCCCGATGGCGATAGGCTCGCTCCCTTTCACATAATGGAATGGTATATGCGCGTCGAAAAGTGGGTGCACTAGTTGCGCCTCTGCCTACCCCTTCGGGGATAGAAGGCGTGAGTGTATGTATGTGTAACTTACCGAAGATAAATCAGTTCAACATTTTGTTCCGTTATCAGTGAATACACTCGTGTTTTAATTTAAACTTGTATCATCAACCGATAGCAATGTTATTTTAGACGATGTATGTGTGTTTGGTATCTACTTGATAGATATATTTGGAATTGTTTGTTTATGGTTCCTTAACAAAGCAAAGACTACCATAATACGACTATACCCAATTAGTGCCAATGGGATTCTCGTAATAAATTCTCTCCATTTATCTGTCTGTCCGTCCTATATTTAGAGGGCTCTATATTTTTAGCCGACTTCCAAAAAAGGAGGAGGTTGAAGAAAAACTTTTGGTAAGAACTCAATAGTTCATGTAGGCGTTTTGAAATTTCTTTCAGCTACTTATGTTGGTGATTGTACATAGGTAGAAATTGGGGTAAAATTTTGTGCTTGTATGAAATAAACGGAATTTGGAAAAATATTTTTTGTTGAAGATTTAAGAAAACAATATTTTGAGAGATTTGGGACTATCTAAAACTTGTATATCCATGGTTGATACAAACAAGTTATCAAGAAATTAGAAATAGTAATTTAAGTCAGAAAAATCTTTGTTTCTGTCATGGTGTTGTGCAAATAAATGTTTTCTATTTGTATATATAAAATAAAATGTTGCAAAAAAATAAAGGGCAACCTTACTACAAATAAAGTTACAAATAGTCAAATTTCGCTTTTTGTGTAGCTATGACTGTGTTAATCTATAAAAATCCGTTTTTTTATGTGTGTGTGTGATTTTTGCTTTTGATCGTATTAATTTTACACAAGTAAATTGCATAGAGCGAGATTACTGCATTGACCTTCAGTCTATTTTGGCTATTGCAGAGGTAAAGCGGCGTTTTTGCTACATAGAGTTATATTATAAGTTTATTTATATTTGGAATCAGAAAAAGCCACTGATTCCAAATACTACATATATGCCAGGCCAACCAATGGCCAGGCCATTATTGTAGAGAGTCCAAGACTGCTTGGTAAACTAGATGTCACGACCTTACCCTCGTTAGTATTTCATGGAACTAATATCCCTTGGAGCCTTAATGTTTAAGACCTTGGGCTGCTAATTGACTCCAACCTTAGCTGGCGACCTCAGGTGAAATACGTCTGCCAAAAGGTAACCGGTACCCTGCATGATCTTTATCGTCTGAAGAACTTCCTCCCGGTCAAAACCAAGACAATGCTGGTGCAATCCCTTATCCTCCCTATTATCGACTATGCTGATGTGTGCTATTTTGACCTGAATGCAGATCTTTTCAACAAATTAGACCGACTTCTCAATAACTGCATTCGATTCGTCTTTAATCTTCGTAAATATGATCATGTCCCTGCTTGTCGTTCTGATCTCAAATGGTTGCCCATTCGCGAGCGGCGTAATTTGCGTGCTCTTACTACTCTGTATTCTTTACTTAAATCTGCCACTACGCCTTCCTACTTAACCGCATACTGTCAATGCCTTGACTCAAATCATGAGAGAAATCTACGTTCTTCAAATAATCTTTTACTACTTTGTCCCTCTCACACCTCTCACTTCGTTCATTCTTCTTTTCCTGTCCAAAGTGTCTTATTCTGGAATGCACTGCTCCTGGGAATAAGAACATCTACAAATCGTTATGTGTTCAAAAAGAAGGTTCGAGAACTACTGTCAGCAAAATTGGCGTGATTATCATCACTTATATTATAGTATATATTGTATAATATTTAGGTATATGTTATTTATTATCTATTTATACGTATATTTATAAGTATTTTCTTGTATTGCTTTATTAATATTTTTCATTTTTATTCATATGTTTATTCAGAAGTATGTATACTTTGAAGACATTTTATTCCTTACTTAATACTCCTTTATTTACGCACCTGCCTTATTGTATCTCTGCACCACTTTAGATTCACTGGTAGAGAATGCCTATGGCATAAAGTCCGCCTTTACTCCATTTATAAAGTGTAAGTAAATAAATATATAACATAATATAGCAAAAAAATGACGCTTAAAACAAATAGCCTTTCACCCCTCGTTACAATGCGATATTTCATAATATCAAGATAGGCAAGCGCGTTAGTATTACTGTGTTTAGTTTAACGCCCTCTATCATTCACGACATGAAACTAGTCCATCGCCTATGCAGTATGGACAACCTTCTATTTTTACCGCGGCTTTGTCCACGTAGAAAATCTTTTCCGCTACAAAAGTCCTTGAAGCATTGCAATCCATAGCGCCATCTACACGACGCCAGCGAAATCTATTTAAAAATACCGCATATTACCTACTGCGATGAAAAGTAGCATACTAGTATTTATGATTATTCAGGAAATGGTTTTGCAAGTTTGAACCTTTAGATTTTGACGCGCAGCACCCGTACAAAAAGCGGACATCTTCTTTAATACTTTAACACCTATGATTATACTGAAATAAAATATATAAAGGACGAGACTTTATTTTGATTTTTCATTTATAAAAGCTGTTGTAGTGTGTGTAAAACTGAGAAGTTTTAAGATTTATTTATTTGTGTTAATTACAACACATGTATAGTATGTGTATTATACTTCCTGGGGAGTAGTTACATAGCAAGTGACAAAAGGACATGTCCAAAAACGTACTTAAAATTCTAACAAAGATACTTAACATATATTTGGATAGTACTCCCAAAAACTAGGCCTAGATTTAGTTGAAATTTAGTATGGAGATAGTTTGAGATCCTAGGAAGCACATAGGCTTTTTCACGCAGGCAGAGTCGCGAGCAAAAGCTAGTGAAAAGTCGACAAAACTTTATTTAACTATAACAATCTATTTACTGAGAGGTAGGTATGTCGTATGCAAGAATCTGGGTCATGGGTGAGTACCGCAATGTCTATATCTGCCGCCTTACATACTGCACGCACTAATGTGCTCCGGTTTGAAAGACATTGTATTTTAATGTGTAAATCCTGGGCATTATGGACACTTAACGCCTTAGCCTTTGGGCTTCACTTCACATAACATCAGTTGCAGAGAAAAATAAGAGATGTGGATGATACAGCTCTGCCTATCCATGAAAAGGGAAAATGCGTGATGCATGTAATGTGTGGTAATAGTTTAATTACATCTAAATTTCAGATGCGGCTTGATCTGCGAATATGGTTTGTGCTTCCATTCCTAGTGTTTACTATAGACGCTCTTAGGATCCTGGTCCTCTTCCCAATGTATATGAAGAGTCATAGTATACTTGGACAAGGCGTTGTCACACATCTTCTGAAGGCAGGACATGAGGTAAATTTTAGATATTTTACTAGCTCTTAAAGAGAATTACGTGGAATGATGAGATATTTTTTTCTAAACCTAATATTTAACACTCCAAATATGTCGTGAATTGTATTTATTTCTTCTTATTATTATTTATTATACAGTGTACATAGCTTAACCCCTTTGTCTTTTTCCTTTCTTTTCACGTTTGACCACATTCGACCTACTACTGGTAGGTCTCTCGTACGCGAGCGGCCGTCTGGATAGGTACCACCGCAATGTCTATTTCTATCGCCAAACAGCAGTGTGTATGCACGGTTTGAAGGACATTACAGCCAACGTAATTACTGGGCATTATCTAATGCATCAGGGTGACTAGCGCAATGGAGTGGCACGTAGTACTTCGTACTTAAAAGTTCTATATGGTTTTGCTACTGTTCATGGGCGGTCTTATCGCTTAACATTTTCAGCTGAAGGATGAATGCTGTTTACATGTTATTTTTCAAATTAAAAAAAATATATAATTCTTCACTTCAGGTGGTCCATGTCACTTCATTTCCGAGGGCGAAGAAAGAGGCCAATTTAACCGAGATTGATGTTGCTTACATAGGGAAACCCCCTAAACATTTGTGTTACGGACAATGAGCCGGCGAGGCTTGTCCCGGCTGCACCTTTGTAGATATTTTTATATTTCCTACCTAGCCCCCACTAGCCATAGTTTGATGTTTTTTGAATTGTATTTAATGATTATTAAGTATTAAGTAATGTGTGTAAATATCGAAAATAAGCAATTTCGTTCGTAGCACACCCGCCACCCTTTGTGAGCTTTCGATGTGAAAGCGCGGCGGGGGTGCTAATAATAATAAAATGTACTAAGCGCTGATTGGGCTAGCCAAAATGTAAGGCGCCCGCGCTCTGTGGGAGGTCCGACTCCTATAATTATGATATAAGAAGGGCCTATTAGCCCGATAATTACGCTCAGAAAAAGCTCTCAAGATTTCGCTCGACTTCATACTGCCACGTGTTACCTTCAAAATTGTAACATCAAGAGCACCGGAATTCTGGCAGTCGCCAACCAACTCCTGTTTCTTATATATTATTATAAGGTGTACCTATATGTTACGAAGAGAAAATAAACTACAGTCCACTGACCAGCAAGGCGTTTTTTATTCCACACCCAGCGTGGCTACCCTCGAAAGAGGAGACGCCCTGAACAATTGCTGGTCCTTCGTGAGCCGGATAAGACTGCCAGAAGAAAATCCAGAAGAAGCGTCATCAAGCGTCACCGTGAAGATCGTTGTGCCATCTGCGCGCACAACGTGAAAAACCAAGCGTTATCGTGAAGATCGTTGTGCCATTTGCGCGCACAACGTGAAAAATTAAGAATAGTCGTGAAGATCGTTGTGCAGTCTGCGCGCACAGCGTGAAAAAACCAAGAATCATCGTGAAGATCGTTGTGAAATCTGTGTCCACAACGTGAAAATAGACCGCCACACAGCCGCTATCTGTGTGCGTGGTCGCCCCTCCTTTGTTCCGGTACGAAAATCACCCAACGGTGCGGCGTGCAATCAACGGGTTTAGTGAAGAACACGAATTGTGCGACGTGCAAGCCATCGGGTACGCCGGGACGAGCAAACAAGGTACGACGTGTGATTGTGAATAAAGAAAAACGTACGGTTAGGAGTCCTCAACCACCTAACGGTGTCAAAGGTTGAGAACTCAACAAACGCTGTTTTCACAGCAGAAGTGGTGTTTTGTGCGACATCACACGGCCGTACCATAACGCCCTCCCGTGCGTTGGCCGCATCCCTGCACGACTACGCCGGTAAGAGTGTCAGTGATACGGGGGCCAGACTGCAGGCGCTGCCAAAGGGGTCGGACATTCCAGCCGACTACCGAGCGCCCCGTACTCACTGATACCCCTCTGCCGGGTAGTACCCACCTTACCCATCCCTACCTTCCATCCCTGAAGGAGCGTATCCCGGTGGATACCGGGCCCTCCTGACGGACTGATAGGGCTGTTAGGGCTGTTAGGGACGTTAGGGTGTTAGGGATATTAGGGTGTTAGGGATATTAGGATTAGGATTTGTGTAGTTAATAATTTTTGAATTTTTGAATTTATTAATTTTTTTTGATATTGTTTAACTTTTTCTTAGGGGCTAGGTAGTCGTGTCGAAATGCCAACGACACGTAGTCAGGCAGCCGAGGACAAGTCGTTGCGGGTCTACGAAGATTACCCTGCTTCGCCATCCGGGCAAGCATCCGCGTCCGTACTCGCGCCGGGAGTACCGCGTACCATATTCCGCGAACCGGTTTCATCGGAACTCGCGCCGCCGGGCGAGCCTGCTACGGTTATACCGGGACGTAGGTCGCGACCGCCGTCGGTACACTCACATCAATCAACCGCGAGCGCGATAGCTAGGATAAGGCGGGCTGAGTTAGACGCGGAAGAGGAACTTGCCGAAGTCCGTCGGCAAGAATTACAGTTACAGGCTACGCTCATTAGGAAAAAGTTAGCAGCGAACGTCGCTACTATCCGCGAGGAAACGGATAGGGAAAGCGTAGGCGGCGACGATATTATGGACGCGAACCATCGAGTGAGCGATTGGTTGCAACATTCTCGAATACGGGGGGAGGGCGAGCATAGGATGAATAGGGAACACTCGCCGCGACGAACCGCCCCGAATTTGAATGTATCGCGTCGCGTACCGTCGCCGGAGCATACCGCGCGGGAAATCAGGGACCCTACGCCTCATAGGTCGAAGGAACGCGGCATCGAACGTTTAGCGGATACTTTAGAGCGAATGATGAGGCGACGAGCGCCGCCGAGGCAGACTCAAGACTTACCTCATTTTAGCGGAGCCGCAGGGGAATGGTTGCCATTCAAAGCGGCCATGAGGGAGTCTACGAGTCTGCATGGGTTCTCGCCGGCCGAGAACATGGCACGCCTCAGAACGTGCTTGAAAGGGGAAGCGCGACAAACGGTGTCCGCACTATTGTACACCGCCGCCGAGCCGTCCAAAGTGATGCAAACACTCGAGCAGTGTTACGGGCGGCCGGAGGTGATCATAGACCAAGCTCTTGAGGATATAAGAAAATTACCGCGCGTAGGGACCTCCGCGGCGGAACTTAACAGCTTTGCCGTTAAGCTGCAAAACATCGTCACAGTGATTACGAGTCTGGACGATCGGGGTTACCTGATGAACCCCATGCTAGCGCGACAAGTTACCGAAAAACTTAGTCCGCACGTTAGATCAAAATGGTGCGATCATGCGGAGGAATTCCTAGGGAACAGGGAACCGGAGATCGTGGGATTGACGCACTTCCTGATGCGCGAAGCGGACCGCGCCGTAAAATACGCGTACTCGCCAACGACACAACCGGCAACGAGCACTCGAACCGCGACGGGCACGAAGCCCGAGAACCGACCGCGTCGGACTTTCGAGCGAAATCGCGGGGCGAATGTCTATACCACGACAGATGCGCCGGCAAAAGAGAACGCGTGTTTTTGTTGCGGGGCCGCACATAGGACGTCACAGTGCGCCAAACTTAAGGGCATGTCGGTAACCCAGCGGTGGGAATGGGCTAAGGAGAGCCGTGTATGCTTCACGTGTCTAGACAGCAAACACCGACGTTTCCACTGCCGGGAGAAAAGATGCGGCGTAGGCGAATGCAAACGACCGCACCACGCGCTTCTACACACCGACAAGGCAAAGAGCGATACAGAACCGGCTCAAGAGGAGCGCGTGGCCGCGACGCTGACGTCACCACATACCGATAAGCGCGTATTACTTAAGATATGCCCGGTCACCATTAGGGGTCCTAAGAAAACGGTGAGAACGTACGCCCTATTCGACGAGGGCTCTACGATCACGTTGCTCGATGAAGCGATAGCCGGGGAAATCGGGGCACAGGGCCCGACGCGAGCATTGAATATCCACGGAGTCACATCGAGTCAACAAGAGCCCGGGAGTCAGGTCGTCGACATGTCTATTAAAGGCAACGGTAGGCGCGAATATCACACCGTTAGGGCACGCACGGTTAAGAACCTTTCGTTGGGATGCCAGTCAGTCAAGTCCGATCTCTTAAACGCGAAACATTTAAGCAAGATATCTCCGACGGACGTATGTTATGAGAACGCGAAGCCTCGCGTCCTAATCGGAGCGGATAACTGGCACCTGATCGTAACACGAAAATTGTTAACCGGCGATAGGGGCCAACCGGCGGCCTCATTAACGCAACTCGGCTGGATCCTTCACGGGACCAGTGCGACACCGAGGAGCGTCATTAGCGCAGATAATGCGTCCGTACTTCACGTGCACACATGGCAGGAGGCGCGTCGCCTCAGTGATAATGATGAACTCCATGAGCTCGTGAAGTCGCATTTTGATATCGACGCCTTAGGCGTGAGTAAAATTAGGAAACCCGTAGCTAGGGAGGAACGCGCCAAGGAGATCGTACGGAACACGATGAGGCGCGTTGACGGCCGTTTCGAGGTGGGCCTGCCATGGGGCTCCGACGACGTCACGTTACCGCCTAGCTACAACATGGCCATGCAACGTTTGCGCGGGATAGAAAGGAAAATGGATAGATCACCGCAGTTTAGGCAAGCATATACGTTGCAAGTAGATACGTTATTAGAAAAGGGATACGCCACTCGCTGTGACGACGGTCACACCCAGGACGCGCGGGAATGGTACTTGCCGCACTTCGCAGTTACAAACCCGAATAAACCCGGGAAAGTGCGAATGGTGTTTGACGCGGCAGCGCGCACGAACGGCGTATGTCTCAACGACGTACTTTTAGATGGGCCCGATCTCCTACAGGCGTTACACGGCGTATTATTTAGGTTTAGGGAAAAGCCGGTGGCCGTAACCGCGGATATTAGAGAGATGTTTCTCCGTATTAACATCCGACAAGAAGATCGCGTCGCCCAACGATTTTTGTGGCGCGGAGACGAACGAACTCGTCCGCCGCAAAAGTACGTCATGAATTCCATGATATTCGGAGCGCGCAGTTCACCTTTTATCGCCCACAGCGTGCGTAATAGAAATGCGTCGGACCACAAGGTCTCTCATCCGCTCGCATTCGACGCAATCACGAACAACCATTACATGGACGATTGGGTGGACAGTTTCGATTCGGAGGAAACGGCCGCGCGCACGATATCGGACGTAACCGAGGTCCACAGTAAGGCAGGATTCGAACTAGCGGGGTGGAGCTGCAATCGCCCACGGCTATTAGATGGGATACCCGATGAAAATCGGGCGATCGCACCCAAGGAATTGGGCGCGAACGCGGGCGCGTGCGGTAAAACGCTGGGATTACTGTGGATCCCGGAAGCGGACCAGTTGTCATTTAATATCGCCATGCACCGAGTGCCGGAAGAGGTCAAACGAGACCTGCGAACTCCCACGAAACGCGAAGCGCTCAGTGCCGTCATGTCAGTGTTCGACCCGTTAGGCCTGATTAGTCCGTACACGATTACCGCGAAAATAATGTTACAAGGTCTGTGGAAGCTAAAGCTGGGGTGGGATGAGGATTTACCCAGCGAGGAGGCGTCTGTTTTCCACGAGTGGAAAACGGACCTCGAATGCATCGGCAACCTCCGCTTACCACGCTGTTACGGGCTAGATGGGGACGCGGTTAGGACACAGTTGCACGTATTCTGTGACGCGAGTGAACAAGCTTACGCCACGGCCGCATATTGGCGTGTAGAGAGACGGGACGGTTCCGTCACGGTAATATTAGTCGCCGGCAAAGCGAAAGTCACACCGATGAAATTGCAAACAATTCCACGTCTGGAATTGCAGGCGTGTCTAATAGGAACGCGTTTAGCCGCCGACATCATAAAGGAACATCGCGTTAAGCCGGAGGTCGTGTTTTGGAGCGACTCAAGAACAGTGTTACAATGGATTAGAAAAGATTCCGCGCGATACACTCCGTACGTAGCACACAGGCTAGGCGAGATAGCAGAGACTACGCGAGTCGATCAGTGGCGGTGGGTTCCGACCGCGCACAACGTCGCGGACGACGCCACGCGATTAGGTAATACAAAATTGACCGATAGTGATCGCTGGTTCGTTGGGCCGTCATTCCTCTATCGTGAGGAAAGGCACTGGCCGACAGAGCCGTCCAACGAAACAGACACGTGCGAGGAAGTATTGACGACTCGCGTAACGGAGGAAGCGCGCCTCATAGATATCGAGCGGTTTTCGTCATATGAGCGGCTAATACGAACATTCGCGCGCGTACTGGAAGCAGTCGATAAACTGCGACGGCGCGCCCTGCGCACGCACTTAGAGTACGTAAAGGAGGCTGAGCGCCGACTGATCCGGCAAGCTCAGCTCGATAGTTTCCCTGAAGACGTAACTCGAGTGACCGATGGTAAGGCTGTAGGGCGCGCGAGCCGATTGTTTAAGTTAGACCCCAAGCTCGGCGAGGACGGAGTAATCCGCCTCCACGGCCGTATAAATGCCGCTAGAGTCCCCGAGGCGATGAAGGAACCGCCGATATTAGACGGCGCGCACCCGCTTTCCCGACTCATCATCCGCGCGGAACACGGTAAAGTTCACGTAGGACAGGAACAGATCGTAAATAATATACGACAGAAGTATTGGGTGATAGGAGTACGTCCAGCAGTTAAAAAGGTCGTACGTAGGTGTGTAACGTGCCAAGTGCGTCGAGCAGCACCCGTTATCCCAACAAAGGGAGATTTACCGAACACTCGTTTAAGCGCCTACGTTAGGCCATTTGCAAAGTGTGGCGTCGACTGCTTCGGCCCGATGTGGGTGACGATTGGCAGGCGCCGCGAAAAACGATGGGGAATGCTGTTTACCTGCTTAGTGACACGGGCGATACACGTAGAAACAGTACCCAGTCTTAGCACCGATTCAGCCATCATGGCAATTAGGCGAATGGCCGCGCGACGCGGATGGCCTCAAGTATTCTTGTCCGACAACGGAACAAATTTTCACGGTGCGGAAACGGAATTGATAAACGCATTTAAAGAGTGGCTCCCGGCTCTACGGGACGTCGCGGTCTCGAACCGCGTCGAGTGGCGCTTCATAGACCCTGGCGCGCCAAACCAGGGGGGAGCCTGGGAGCGCATGATTAGAAGCGTTAAGTCCGCACTATCAGTTACATTAAATGAACAAGCGCCTAGAGAGGAAGTGTTAGCAACGACACTCGCCGAAGTCGAACACACCGTTAACTCGCGCCCGCTCACGCACGTATCAGTGAATCCCGACGATGCGGAGGCATTGACACCTAACCACTTCTTGTTAGGCTCCGCAGTAGGCTTACCGTTCGTCGGAGATTGCAGCGTGTCTGATAAACGTGCGTGGAGAGCCGCACAGGCGCTCGCAAATGTGTTCTGGGCGAGATGGGTGAGTGAATACTTACCAACGTTAACACCGCGCGGAGATAATAGGAAAAGGGCTAGGAACGTAGAAATAGGTGACATCGTCGTAATAGCAGACGGCCTTCTACCTCGAAACGTATGGCCACGGGGCCAAATAGAGAAAATCTATACAGGCCCGGATAACGTAGTACGTAGCGCAGACGTTCGAACTCGAGGGGGAGTATTCAGAAGGCCGGTACGAAGGCTCATCGTCCTGCCGATAAATAAGGGCGACGAGGATTGACGCCGGGGGGAGGCTGTTACGGACAATGAGCCGGCGAGGCTTGTCCCGGCTGCACCTTTGTAGATATTTTTATATTTCCTACCTAGCCCCCACTAGCCATAGTTTGATGTTTTTTGAATTGTATTTAATGATTATTAAGTATTAAGTAATGTGTGTAAATATCGAAAATAAGCAATTTCGTTCGTAGCACACCCGCCACCCTTTGTGAGCTTTCGATGTGAAAGCGCGGCGGGGGTGCTAATAATAATAAAATGTACTAAGCGCTGATTGGGCTAGCCAAAATGTAAGGCGCCCGCGCTCTGTGGGAGGTCCGACTCCTATAATTATGATATAAGAAGGGCCTATTAGCCCGATAATTACGCTCAGAAAAAGCTCTCAAGATTTCGCTCGACTTCATACTGCCACGTGTTACCTTCAAAATTGTAACATCAAGAGCACCGGAATTCTGGCAGTCGCCAACCAACTCCTGTTTCTTATATATTATTATAAGGTGTACCTATATGTTACGAAGAGAAAATAAACTACAGTCCACTGACCAGCAAGGCGTTTTTTATTCCACACCCAGCGTGGCTACCCTCGAAAGAGGAGACGCCCTGAACAATTTGGCAGAGAAAAGTAAGTAATATTCTAACTTATTTCATAAAAATAAAATATCTAGTCGCTTTCTTGGTTTAATGGTGGTATAATATTATGTTGGCCTATCGTCTATGGACTGAGTGTTCTTGGGTTCTTATCCAGATTCGGGTTACACTATGTGGGATTTTCTAAACAATATGCTTGAGTTAGATCCGCCAGGCAGCCGAATCGCTTTACAACGTGATTGAAAACGTGGGTAATCCCTCTCTGCATTAGAGAGGGATAAGGGCAGGTGATTTGTTTTCAAAATGGTACTTTTGTGCGATACTCAGAATAATGCTAGCTATAATTTCTCGCTTGGTGGCCAAAGACAGAATGTTCCCAAAAACTCGCCGAGCTTCACCGCTAGCCATAAAACGCGTGCTACTGCCCATCCTGGCTTATAGAAGTTGCAATAAAAGGTGTGAGGGATAGTTCTTCTGCCACTAGGAACACCTCGTCTTGCATCTCATTCCAAATTATTATCACCAATATTATTTTTTTATTACAGTGGATCAATTCAAACTCAAGAACCTGGTTGGTAAAGGTAACATCGGTGATTTGACTTTCTTCTTGCAATTCCTATATGACTACAACAAGCGATTTCTAGAAGATGAGAAGATAGTTAGACTGCTTAGCGACCCAAAGGAACATTTTGATGTAGTTGTTCTAGAATGGGTCTTCTCTGAACTCGTTGCTGGGTGAGTATACAAACTAAACTTAATTTAATTCCTATTACTATGAAACAAAGAGCCAAAATTGTTTGAGTACCCCTGATGTTAAAGCGACCATAGCATTTTCATTAAATGCATTGCTTAATCTCTAATCAAGCCTAACCGATCAAACGACTCCCTGAACACCTAAAGCCGATACACGCCTATAGGCGGTCATCCAAATAATAATAACCTCTACATTTATATAATGAGACTGGTTTAAAACTTACTATATTTATTTAGTCATAACTTCTATTTCTCTTCTCATATATTTTTAACTTTCTTTTCCAGGATCCCTCCGCTATTCCAATGCCCGTTAGTATGGGTAGCGTCTACCGAGGCGCATGCTCGTGTATTGAGACTGGTCGACGAGATTCCCAACCCGGCGTATAGCGTCGACTTGTTTTCCACCTTCAGACCTCCGCTCAGTTTTACCGAGAGAGTGACAGAACTATGGGGACTGTTGCAAAAGATCGTTCTTGGAAAGTAAGTAGTATGAGAACATGTCCTTTAAATATGACAGTGTACAGATAAAAGAGAAAATTCTAAAATAATCTTAAGAAATTTAAATAGAAAAGAAAATGAGGAAATGTAACTGAAACCTTGAATATAGGTAGAAGTCATATACTAGATCGTTACCGTAAATTATTAGAGGTTAACTCCTGAACGTCACTGGTATCTTTAGCACGCTGCTAATCTATACTATATATAAAGAAAGAAAAACTTTTCCACGCAGGCGGAGCCACGAGCATTACTAGTACACAATAAAGCGATATTATTAATTGTATTTTTCAGACCATTTATATGACATGCGTCCTTTTATTCCAGCCTTATGTTCGGGTCTGGCCTGCGAGATATTTATAACAACGTGTTCCCTCCAATAGCTGCTAAGAGAGGAGTGACAATTCCCCCCTACGAAGAGGCTATATACAACGGATCACTACTGCTAATCAACTCCCATCCATCGATTGGAACTCCGTTCAGGTTACCCCAAAACGCTAAGTACATAGCGGGATATCATGTTGATAGTAAACCCCAGCCTCTGCCAAAGGTAATATATATTTTATTTATATATTATGTTATTCCGAAGTTTAAACGTATTTGTTTTCTTATTTAATCGTGAATGTGGAATACCAAAAAGTAATTCAACACTACATGTTTATTTTAATATTTAAATAATGTCTTTATAGCACAATGGTCCCAAATCTCCATATAATGCTCCAACAATAATATTTTTCACATTAACTACTACTATAATATTACAGTCGTGTGTTTAAGGAACTCCAAAAAGTAATGGATGAATCAAAACACGGAGTTATCTACTTCAGCATGGGATCAAATCTGAAAAGCGCAGAAATGTCTAAAGAAATGAAGAAATCTTTGCTGGATGTTTTTTCAAAATTGAAAGAGACTGTTATATGGAAGTTCGAGGAAGACAAGGAGAAACGTTCAAATGTTCATTTCGTGAAATGGGCACCGCAACAGAGCATTCTGGGTAAGAAATCCTTTCTCAATATTTTTGATATTAGATCAATGTGGTAAAATTTTCATTATCTATACCTACTAATATTATAAAGCTGAAGAGTTTGTTTGTTTAACGATAAAATGATAAGCGCGTTAACCAACGGGTTGAATGCGCTAATCTCAGGAACTACTGAACCGATTTTTTAAAATTCTTTCATTAATAGGAAGATATACTACTCCTGAGTGCTATTATAGGCTTTTTTTCCCGTGAAAATATTTTTATCCCAGAAAAACTTTATCACGCGGGCGGAGCCGCGAGCAATACTAGTAGAAAATATGAGTTTCGTTACTCTTTCTTTCATTAAAAGTATGAAGGCAATAAGTTCTTCTTCTTGTAACAAATTTGTTCCGTATTTTCATAGATGTCTAATAAGTTAACGTGCTGACATCAATAAACATTCCCTATCACTAAAGTCGGATCTCCTAGATTGGATAGGATCTAATACAATAGAGTAATCAAAACTTGTCATCTGTAAGTAAGTCAACTTTTTTCATAAATCAATAACGTCAATCAAATTTATTCTGGTAGGTACATTTTTGCATAACAACTGTCGCGATCATATTAACTTAACGCCCAACTTATCTCTTATTCTAGCGCATCCCAATTGCAAAGTCTTCATCACTCACGGGGGTCAGCTGTCAACAACAGAAGCTATACATTACGGTATACCAGTGATAGGAGTACCAGTGTTGGGAGACCAGCACATCAACATGAAGTCAGTTGTGCGGAAAGGGTTTGGCATCAAGTTGGATTTGGCCGAAGATCTTGCTGACACACTCAAAGTGGCGTTACATGATATGCTACACAATCCTTCGTGAGTATCTTCTTCTTCTTCTTTGTCGTTTTCTTCATGACTGAAGGTCGTGCCCGCTTTGGTAAGCCTTGGTGGTGGCGTTGACGAGGTCCTTCCATTCCACCCTACCTTGTGCCTGTCGCAGAGCATCCGTGATCATCTTGTCGTAAGTATACCGAAATAGAAATATTTTCTAATGCCTAAACACCACTCTCCGTCAATATCATTTTTATTTCCTTCATGACGTAACAAAATTCTCCTGATAGTCTCTGTAAACTGTTAATAGAGGGTGAATAACACTCAACATTAGCTGACATACCATTTCGTTTGCCGGACTATGCCATAGAAAAAATAAAAATATAAAAACAACGAAACATCATTCTGAAGCCGCTACATGTCTTCTAGATCCCATAGGACACAATTTAGGCAAAGGCAAAATAGACTCCGTACCGTGATCTTTATCGACAATTGTAGTCATGATAATCATCTCTTTCAGATACAAAAACAAAGCCAAAGAAATATCGGAGATCTTCCACGACCGCACCATGGCTCCGGGAGACGAGCTGGTCTTCTGGATAGAGCACGTGGTGAAAACTCAAGGAGCTTTACATCTAAGATCACCAGCACTGCACGTTCCGTTGTACCAGAAGATGTTCTTAGACTTACTTGCAGTCATACTTATAGCATTATTAGCATTGTATTATTTTATATACTTTTTATTAAAAAAGGTTAAATCAAAAAAGCCTATAAAAGAGAGTAAGAAGAAAGTAAAATAATTAGTTATTTTAATACACATTTTTAAACAGTAAAAAATAATTTATGAATTGAAAAGATGTATTGATTTTTTTTTGTCACTTTACATAAAATAAATATTCCTTTAGGCTTTGATTACTATAAAAATGTCTAGATGGACTCTGAACGCTTCGAACACGTTGAAAAATACAGGCGAACTGATCACCTCTAAATCAATTCCCCGCTCTTAGTACGCATCGAGCAGTCATAGCGTTCGCTCACATTCTTACGCAGATTTATATTATTCGAAAATGTCAGTTTGTGTGTTTAAAGTGTGCAAAAACTACAAGAGTCGACGTAAAACAACGAATAATGTCATCTATAATAACCTAAAATACTTATAATAAATATAATGACACTTAAATGAATATAATAACCGGTAAGTTACATTTTTTATAGTCTCTTCTTGCAAAATAAGCCCGTTGACATATTTCGTTAAGTAAATTGATAAGAGTTCACAATTTTTATAGGTTACTAGATTATGGAATCAACATTTACTACAAAAAATTAATCCCTCTGTATAAAAAAGAGCCTATGTACTAATCCACCTCAATGCCAAAGGAGATGTCCGCTTTTTGTATGGGAACTGGGCCTCAAAAACTAAACAGGCTCAAACTTAAGGGATATTAAAGGGAGAAATATGGATCACGGATCCATCAAAAAAAATATTTTAGACCACCATTTATTACTAAGTTTTTTAATAACGTTCGTTTTAACTGTAGTTTTTAGTTGTATTCGTTAGTTACAATTAAGTACATAATTTATTACAAATAGCCTACAGATTTGATAATTATTTACAAAATCTCGATAATATCCGTAATAATAGTTTAATCTCAATGTCTAGCAGTCGCGTAAACATAAGAAATCATTAATTATTTATTAAAATGTATTAATATAACGGCATACGGTTAAGTTATAACCTAGACATCATCATACTATTGAAGACTATGATTTCAAATATGAATATTTTCTTTTTAATATTTTTCTGTTACTTTTTCCGTAGTCTGGTTTTAGTTTTTTTTACTTATTTTTTATATAAAGATTAATTATTCGAAGACACAAATGCAAGAAGTCTATGTAAAAGTAAAATTTTAGCTTTATATATATCTAGATATTTTATTTCCATTTATATTGTAAAGAGTTAGTTAAAGTTCGTTATTTTATGGACTCCTTCGTAAAAAGTAATAGCTATAATTGTCGAATTGATTCTTTAAATCCTTCAATAAGAAAACTATGCTGACCCCAGAATATAGACTAATTATATTATTGTTTTGAGACGTAAACAAAAGCTGCTTAAGAATAACGAAAACCCCATCCAAATCGGATCAGTAGTTTTCGACAAGATGGCAGAAATACTAACATACAAGCAAACGGGTCGAATACCGGACCTTTTTTTTTTAAATCAGAGATAATAAACTGTATGGTATGGCCGATGACACTCAGTAACGTCACAGTTTGCTTTTTCTGTTATTTGACAGCTACCCTACCAGCTATTGGGATTTTCTATATAATCAGTATCAATCCGGTGTCTGGAATTTGTGCCTGATATGGCGCTAGGCTCACCCCCTATCACTTCGTGGGATGGAATACGCACAGCGAAAAATGGGTTCACTAGTTGTGTCTCTGAGATTCGATAATTGAACCCGAGATCACAGCACTGCAATCGTACCTTAATACAACTACGCCACCGAGAGAGACCCTAGTCATTGTTTCCTTAGAACAAAACCGGTAAAGTACCTATAACACTATAAATGAGTAAATAGCTCGTAAAGTTATTTACTCATTGATTCAAGGACATGCGTACTCGGGAAGAACCGAGCGCTTGAAACCGATGACGCAGTCATTGTATTGTTAAACATGCTGCCTTATATTCATAGATGCCAATAAATTATTTACGCGGTGAGTACCTAAAGGCAGGCTCGTATTTAGAATGATTAACCTTTTTTTTTAGGTAGGCGATCCTGCTGTCAACACCGCGGGAAACCTGCTAATGGGATACTGGAGTCCCCCGGCTTGACTACTGCAGTGGCCTGGGAGGGGAGTGAAGGAGGAATACGGAAGGGAAGGTGGGGGGAAGGGAGGAAGGTTCCCAGGATGGGCGGAAAGAGAAGGTGCCAGGAAATGTTCGCGGGCCCTTTTAGGCCTCAATGTGTTATCCAAACAAGTGGTATACACACTGACTGTGTGCCTCGGCCCGCGACTAATGTCCCCCCGCGCATGGGCGTGCAATGGGTGTGAAGACCCAGGGCACAAGAATTGCCTCGGGGGGCGGAATGATTAAGCTTAGCCCAACCAATAAATAGATATAAAATAAATAAAAGTTCTATGGACATTTTAATGCTAACTAGATTTTTTATACTGACTGGGCTAAATCCAGAATACATGACTTCCTTCTAAATTGATGACTAATAGTATTTCGCTAGATGAAATAATTTTATCGCTCTTCTAAAAAGGAATTAATATAAGAACCGGATTTACTTAATGTAAAATAGGTATAAATAAATTCAGATCCTTTCACGTGTTAGTTTCATGACGACAAGAGATCTTTTAAATATGACGATTTAAATAAGGCTATTTTAGATCTTGATGTCGTTTCCTTACGCCCGACCTCGGGACATGGCCGTGACCCCCACAAACAAACTCTGAATTCACGCCTGTCTTATTTCTGTTTTCGTCTCGCTCATAAATTAACGAGATATAGCGGGTTTGTCTATACGACTTGCCTTCTTAAAACTTAAAACAAAACATTCGTCATAATATATTATGATAATTGTATCTTTAAGGTATCTTACATAATATCAGGTTCTTGCGGGTTTTTTTACATATCAATGGTTACATATGAATTTGGCGTTTTGTCGTACTAGCCACTTTCATCTAAAATGTTTCCCTTTTCGTTAAGAATTCCAAATTAAAATTTATAAGTGCATTTAACTGGTACATTTGAGTTTCGAAAGCAGTCATTTATTTGTTTTTTTCCTGATTAGTTTTTTCTTTGGAGTCTTTCACATCGCGCAATGGAAAACATGAAATATCGCTATATTTACGAGTATGAGTTCCACCGTGACACCAGTGCTGCAGAAACAGCTCGAAGGATTAACGATGTGTATGGCGGTGGTGTCGCAAAATAAAACACGGTACGTTTTTGTTTCCAACGTTTTCGTTCTGGAAATTTCGACTTTCAAAACAAGCCCCGTGGACGGCTTGAGACCAAGGTGGATAATGAAGAGTTAAAGGCTAATATTGTGGGTGTGGATCCATCGCAAACCACTTTAGAGTTAGCTGCAGGCTTCGGTGTGAGTGATAAAACTGTTTTAATCCGCTTGAAGCAAAATCGGGAAAGTAAAAACAGCTTGAAACAACACACCCTACAAGAACCGGGCGTATCTCTTATATTGGACAAACAAAAAGACATAGGGACCCGCGTAAAAGAACATATAGCTGATGTTAAACACCGACGCTCTACGAAGTCTGCAGTAGCTAAACACTCAGAAGAAGGCTCCAACCATTACCTTAGATTCGACAAGCCACAAATCCTTGCCAAAGAACACCGATTCCTGCCTAGAATGACTCGCAAGGCTATTGAAATCAAAAAACATCCCAATTTCAATAGAGAAGATGTTTGGAACCTGCACAAGCCTGGGACCCGTTTATACATCTAATTAAATCGGGCACCAAAAGAACTGCTGCTAGATCTCAAGATATTGTGAGCTCTTTCTGCGTAGACCGAACCGCAAACAATGACTAACATCTTAAAATGGTATAATTACAGATTGATGGTAGATTTGTAACACTAACTTTTCGGACCACCAACACCTCAGTCCGCCCCGTGACCACGAAGTGCTGCAAAGCCTTCGAAACGTCGGGAGAAAAATAAAATAAAAAACCGCCATAAAATCCGTAATAGTAGTTTAATTTCAATGTCAAAAATATTTACTGTATTTAATTAAAATATGTTAAATTAAAATATCCCATTCCCCGCGGCAAATATTAACGTATCATTTTACTAATTCAATAAAACCACATTTTGAAAAGACGTCATACAAATATTATGTACCTAATTCAATTTTGTTAATACATTATATAATAAAGTTCGTATAAGTTGTAAAGTAATTATTTAGTTGCAAACTATATTAGTCACAATTAAATCATATGCAACTTATGCAGACTGCATGCCGGTATTATGTTCTGAGTTCAGTTGATACGCGATCGCTCAAGGATACGTACTTTGGTTCGGCTGGATATTTTGCCTTTATTTATAAGGTGAGTATTAATTTGTAATCCTATTTATTTTATGGAATAAAGTCAAATTGATGTGTGACAAATCATTCCTAGAAGGAAAATGGAATTATTTTTGCAAAAATATGGCCTCTTTATTTAAAAGTTTTAAATTAGTTTTTTGTCGTTTTATATGTTTCTGTTTTTTTATTAAAGTGACAAATAGTTGTTAGGTTCTTCACAACACTAATTATATTTATAAGTACATAAGTTATATCGTTAGAATTGTTAGAAATGATTGCAATTATGTGGTGTAAATAATATTGTGCAAAATTAAAGTGTTGGAATAAGTTTAGTTCTCCAATTGTAAATTATATCACTAATGCATCATCATTATCTTTGAGTGCTATAAGATTCTTTTTAAGCTTACTTTATGATGCAATAACATGAATTTACTGGTGGTAGGTCTCTCATAATATGTAAGAGTCCGTCTGGGTGGATACTTACCACCGCAATGTCTATTTCTACCGCCAAACAGCAGTGTACATGCACTGTTGTGTTTCAGTTTGAAGGACATTGTAGCCAGTGTAACTACTGGACATAATGAGACTTTCTCATCAATCATGTCTCAAGATGATGAGCGCAGTGGAATGCCACACAGTACTTTGTAACTCAAGGTGCTCTAAGGTGTTGCTACTGTTAATGGTCGTATCGCGTCATTCAATACCATAAAAAAATTACTATTGCAATGACTGCTATTGTAAATTATAAGTTTTATTTAAAATAACGTAATGTTTCTTAATTTACGC
Source organism: Sphinx pinastri (assembly GCA_947568825.1). Lineage (NCBI taxonomy): Eukaryota > Metazoa > Arthropoda > Insecta > Lepidoptera > Sphingidae > Sphinx > Sphinx pinastri. Next base: position 10,572,201 of record OX387636.1, on the reverse strand, counting down.
TATACCCATTAACATAAACCATTTTACAAACCTTATGCTTTGACTAGAGTTTAGCTTAAAATTGCAAACTGCATTGAAATCCGTTCAGCAGTTTTACATGATCCAAACTATCAAACTCTACCTTTTCTAACCGACTTAAAAAAAAATAAGAGGCTATTAATATATTATGCAGTATGTGTAACTTGACTGCCTCGGTGGCGTAGTTTTATTACGGTACGACTGCAATGCTTACAATTACAAAACTTACAATTCTCTCGGCCAGTCTATAGATGTATTCAGCAACTCATTGGCAACTTTTCGGACTCAGGTTTTAAAAGTTATAAATGATGATAAAAATCATTGATCCCTTTCACACTTTTTATTGTTATTGTTGCATACTTTGATGTTTTTTCCTATTTGTTAAGTATTTACTATATTATTTACTAAATAAGTAGTTCCATTCAATGCATGCTGTGACGCCTGAAGGTAATGCCCTTAACACATGTTTTTTATTTGAATGTTTATTTAGTTATAAGTTTTATTGTAATTACCACTGGATGTCCTAATAAAATAAAATAAAAATAAAATAAATGCTGAGGTCTCGGGTTCGATCCCCGGGTCGGGCAAAATTATATTGGATTTTTTTAATCAGTATATATCAGCCCGGAGTCTGAAATGTGTGCCCGATATGGCGATAGGCTCGCCCCCTTTCGCAGAATGGAACGGAATATGCACGGAAAAAGTGGGTGCACTAGTTGCACCTCTGTATACCCCTTCGGGGATAAAAGGCTTGAGTTTATGTATGTGTAAGTTACTGACGATAAATCAGTTCAACATTTTTTTCGTTATCGGTGGATATATATTTTTTTTTATGGTATTGAATGACGAGATAAGCATGCCGTTCTCCTGATGGTAAGCGATACGACCACCCATAAACAGTAGTAACACCATCCAGCACCTTGAGTTACAAAGTACTATGTGGCATTCCACTGCGCTCGTCATCCTGTGACATAAGATGTTAAGTCTCATTATGTCCAGTAGTTACACTGGCTACAATGTCCTTCAAACCGAAACACAACAGTGCATGCACACTGCTGCTTTACGGTAGAAATAGACATTGCGGTGGTACCCACCCAGACGGACTCTTACATATGAGAGACCTACCACCAGTAATAGTGGTACTGAATAACTACACTCGTGTTTTAATTTAAAATCGTACCATGAACTGATAACAATGCTACTTCAGACGATGTTTGTTTGGTTACAAGTTATCTATTTTATAGATATTGATGGAATTGTTTGTTTTTGGTTCCTTAACCAAAGCAAAGACTACCTACCCAATTAGTGCCAATGGGATTTTCTCCATGTATCTGTCTGTCCCTTTGATTAATTATATACCTATATAGACACTGAATGTTTCAAAAGCGTCGAAAAAAATAGAGGCCAACTGTTGCCCACTAAATGAGTTCGAGTGAGTTGATTTTTGTTGCTTTTCATGGATATAATTTTCTCCCCGTTTTATTAGAAACCATGTAATAACTGGTATCATTATGCGCGCACACAAGGATACGCAGAATGATGCAGCGATAGCGTATGACACAGCTGTCACGCATACGAGCTTAAGAAAAGTTGGCCTGTTTGTTTTAGTTTCATTGTAGCGCGTCACTCTATCTAGGTATATAATTAATCAAAGGTCTGTCCTATATTTAGAGGGCTCTATATTTTTAACCCTTAAGTTTGAGTTTGACATAAATATATCCATAAATAAAATACAAATATCCTAAAGATATTTTCTCGCTACCCTCGAACTGTCTAAATCATAATAGTTATTATTCCTATATACATTTCAAAATGAAGTAAAAAATCAGGTTTCACCGAGATTTGAACTCGGATCGCTGGAGTCAGAGTCCAGAGTGCTAACCATTACACCATGGAACCGGATGGAGAGATTGGCTCTACTCACCTCCGCTATCAGAATAAAAAGTCTCTTAATTCTAGAAGTTGTAGCAGCTTAGAACCCATATCTATACTTAATATTATAAAGCTGAAGAGTTTGTTTGTTTGTTTGAACGCGCTAATCTCAGGAACTACTAGACCGATTTTGAACATTCTTTCACTAATAGGAAGCTACATTACTCCTGAGTGCTATAGGCTACTTTTTATCTCGGAAAAACTTTTCCACGCGGGCGGAGCCGCGCGCAAATGCTAGTGAAATATATGTACAATAATTGTTTCTATTCATTTTTCTATTCCTGAATACATTTATATATTATTTTTTATATTCCACCATGGATACTTATTGTCGTATTTCCTACAAAATGTATTGAGAAAGATTCCCAATTCGTGACCTTAAAAGTACCCAAACCTCTAAACTCTAAAGGTCGCATAGTATCTTTTGATTGTAAGCAACAGGATATTTTGCCATCAAAAAAGTTTTTGTGTAAATTGCCAATTTTGTTGCTGACTGTATAGTCAGCAGCATAAATATCTGTACAAAATCAAAATTTCAAATCGCCTATATATGCGTTAAGCTAAGCTAAATCATTTTTTTCTTCGTTTGAAGTGAAGTAAATCTCTTTTATTTTATTATTGTGACGAGAAAAAAATATTAGTAAGAACACAAAAGTATGTAGGCAATTTGAAATTTTGGATTTGTTCAGCTACTTATGCTGCTGACTGTACATTTTTCCAAAAATTATGGATTTAAAAAGTTTTCTTGTAAGGTAGCTGCCCTTACTCCCCCTCTCAAAAATCCACGCCATATCCGGAGTCATAGACAAATCTATACAAACTGTTTATTCAAGAAGTGAAGGCATTCTTTGTTAACATTTCTTTTTACCTGTTCTGAAGAAAGTATACTGAGATTGTGTATCGAGATCTGAGATCGGTGTGGTACCCCCGTGCCTCGGAAAGCACGTAAAGCCGTTGGGCCTGCGCCTGATCTCTCTCCGGTCATGTCGGATTGCCGTCTCACCGGACTATGAGAGTGAAGGAATAGCGAGTGCACCTGTGTATTGCGCACACACTTGTGCACTATAATATCTCCTGCGTACCTGGCTGATCTCCGTTGAGATCGGCCGCCGTGGCCGAAACTGGCTAGGAGGATTACATTTTGTTTACTGAGATTGTAGTCAGCCACAAAAGTAGTTGAAAAATTCGAACCTTCAATCCGCCTATACAAGTTAAGTTTAATTGATACATTCTTTATATCAACTAAAGTAAATGACTTCCATTTTATTTTTGAAATTTTTTAGCTGCCTATGAGGGTGACTGTACCTAGCTCCAATTAGCGTAATTGTATTTGCAATTGTTTTTTCCTGTTGCATTGAAAATATAAGCGAAGCAGTGGTAGATTCATAACGATTCAAACGGCTTGTAAAACACTATTTGAATAAAGAAAATAATTGAGTTAAACGTCATGAACTTAATTTAATCGTGCAAAATATATGATTACGCATACGCAGGCTCACGCCTTTTATCCCCGAAGGGGTAGGCAGAGGCGCAACTAGTGCACCGACTCGCCGTGCGTATTCCGTCCCATGGTGTGACAGGGGGCGAGCCTATCGCCATATCGGGCATAAATTCCAGACTCCGGGCTGATACTGAATAGAAATATATGATTATACTTATAAATTAAATACAATATATTGTATTGATACCTTTTCAACACTAACACAGAATACACATTAAAATATATCCCCGATACGAAAACTATTTGTATTTATGCAGCCACTGGCTATTTCAAATGCACAAGCATAGTTTTTGTTTCATTTTAGCCATCCTAATAACCTAAAATCTCGTCCGATTAAAATACACACACACACACTCTCGGCCTTTATCCCCGAAGGGTAGGCAGAGGCGCAAGTAGTGCACCCACTTTTCGCCGTGCATATTCCGTCCCATAGGAGCGAGCCTATCGCCATATCGGGCACAAATTCCAGACTCCGGGCTGATACTGAATGAAAATCCCAATATCACTTTACCCGACCCGGGAATCGAACCCGAGACCTCAGCTTGGCAGTCATACCGTAATACAACTACGCCACCAAGGCAATCAATTATTAGTCCGATTAAAATCGTTCCGATAAAATCGGTCGTCTGCGCTCACTGTTAAATAAATGTTGCGTGTTGAGTAACAAGTGTAGGTCATCGGTCTACATGGTTAAGGGACTCCCCTTTACCAATTTGTTTTACTTCACCTTTTCCTTCAGACGACCTTCAATATTTACTGCATGGTATGCATTGCATTACTGTATGTACAGTCAGCCACATAAGTAGCTGAACAAATTCAAAACTTCAAATCGTCTATACACTTTACGATTAATAGATTTTTTTTCTTTGTGTGAAGTAAAATAAATCCGTAATATTTTATTTTAGTGAAGAAAAAAATTTGGTAAGTGCTCAAAAGTTTATATGCGTTTTGAAATTTTGAATTCTTTCAGCTACTTATGTGGGTGATTGTACATAGGGACAAATTGGGGTCAAATTTTATCCCTTTATGAAATAAACGGAATTGGAATATTTTTTTAAGATTTAAGAAAAAAGTCTTATGAGTGATTTGGGACTATCTAAAACTTGTATATCCATAGTTGATACAAACAAGTTATCAATAAATGATTATGTATTGTAATTTAAGTCAAAAAGTTCTTTGTTTCTGTCATGGTGTTGCGCAAATAAATGTTTTGTATTTGTGTATATAAAACAAAATGTTACAAAAAAATAAAGGGCAACGTTACATACAAATAAAATTACAAATAGTCAAATTCCGCTTTTTGTGTAGATATGACCGTGTTAATCTATGAAAATCCGTCTTTTTGAAGTGAAAACTTCTTTAGCGGCGTTGAGCACTTTTGGGATGGGTATTGAACGTTAAACTCGCGTCAGGATCACGTGACCGATCGAAATGCAATCAGGCCTGTATTATACACTGCCCACTGCTGAGCACGGGCCTCCTCTACTACTGAGAGGGTTAAGGCCTTAGTCCACCACTCTGGCCTAGTGCGGGTTGGCGGACTTCACATACCTTCGAAATTCAGAGAACTTCTCAGGTATGCAGGTTTCCTCACGATGTTTTCCTTCACCGTTAAAGCGAACGATAACACTATGCAACACCAAAAAAATCACCGGTATCCCGAATGGTAATTCTTATAGAGCGTACTTAGTCAAATACAGAAAACAAATTTATATTTAGATATCACGTCCCAAAAAATAGATAACGGGAATCTTACTTTGTTTATTTTCTCCATCACTTTTTTGAGGGTAGTCATAAAAATATATATTTTCTGGGTACAAAAATCATCAAAACAATTATATTACTCATAAATCTACAAAATGCCGTGTGTTTCTGTTAATTCTCCTAACTTATTTTGTTAAGCTTGTGGTGAATTCACTTCTAAAAGTGAAAAAAACCCCATTCATTCTTCCTTGTTTGAGAAGTGTTATGAAGCTGATCTTAAGATTGCAATTAAATATCGACAAATCGTGGGTGCTTTAAGTGTGTTGTTTAAAATGCTATAAGTATTTGAATGGTTGGCACAAGGGTACTATAAAACAAATGCCTTTTGGTGTACCAATGCAGTGGCGTGAACCTAAAAATCACGTAGACGACTGTTACTTCTGTTTGACAACTTAGAAAGGTTTTTCAAAAATTCAATACACTCGATTAAGTATGCTAACGTGTCATCCGTGTCGATGCCACTACCACATTCTCCAGACATTTCAGTACCAGAAAGATTTTATAGTTCGTCGAGTTCGAGTATGGAAGAAGACGTCGAAGCAGGCCCATTTAATAGTGGAGAGGTATTTCGAGATCAAATAACTACAGAACCACATTTGATTAGTCAATCAGAACTAAATGACCTTATCAGATTTAGATTTGACCAAAAAAAAAACAGAAATATTAGGCTCGTGATTAAAACAATAGAATTCATTGCAAACTGGAGTCAAAATTACAACAACCCGATTTCCATGAAAAAATAAATATAATGGTGGATGCTTATCAAAAACTAGGATGCAATATATGTTGCTAAAAATCCATTTCCTAAACTCCCATTTAAGTTTCTTTCCAGATAACATGGGTTTAGTGAGTGATGAACACGGTGAAAGTAGCATCAATAAATTTCAAAGTAAGAGAAGCGTTATCAGGGTCGATGGCAACCAGCCATGCTTGCAGACTACTGTTGCAGCCTCCAGAGGGATACTGCGACTACTGACTACAAGTGGAAAGCCAGTCGTTACAAAAAAAATATGTTTTCTTATGTACAATAAAAAATTATGTCGTCACTCCATACGAATTTGAAGAAAATCAATAACCGCGTTCCACTACTAAATCTGACGTGATGTAAAAAAAATATTTATATATTTCGAATAGTTTTAAGGTGATGATTCATAATTACATACAGTTAGTTCAGTGAAACAAAAAAGTATCAAATTTGTTGCATAGTGTAATTGATAACAAGGCGACGATAGCCTAGTTGGGAATGGAACGGTCTGCCGAGACAATGTCCGGAGGTTCAAAACCCAAGGCACACACCTCTGACTTTTCGAAGTTACGTGTGTATTGTTTGACCGATCGAAAATCGAACCTTAAATACATTGGCATAGAAGCTATAATTCTTGAAACGAGTGCATTTTTATTTATTAACATCATTATAACCATCCCTTACTAATATGAACCTTAGATACATCGCGTAGAAGCTATTTCTCCAGCGTTGGCATGGCACGAGTACAAAAGAACGTAACATTATTTTTTCAAATTTTGATTTATTCTACTTTGGTTGTGAAGACCATTGCATTTCTGACATTTATCAAAAACCAGACTAAACGTGCGTTGCTCTCGCTTAAAAATCTACTTTATGTGGCAGGCGTAAGATCGAATTTGTGTTTAGACCATTCCAAAATATTCAAAAATGCACAACGTTAATGTTCAAGTTTTCACTTCTGCCGGCACTCCCGGGGTGCAACCCGTTTTTTTAGGTGTGTGTGTGTGATTTTTGCTTTTGATCGTATTAATTTTACATAAGTAAATTGCATAGCGCGGGATTACTGCATTGACCTTCAGTCTATTATGGCTATTGCAGAGGTAAAGTGACGTTTCTTGCTACATAGAGTTTTTTTTATGGCATTGAATGGCGAGACGAGCATGCCGTTCGCCTGATGGTAAGCGATACGACCGCCCATAAAAAGACATTGATTCCAAATACATATATAACATAATATAGCAAAAAATGACGCTTAAAACAAATAGCCTTTCACCTCTCTTTATAATGCGATATTTCATCATATCAAGATAGGGAAACACAACATTAGTAGAACATTAGTATTACTGTGTTTAGTTTAACGCCCTCTATCATTCACGACATGAAACTAGCACATCGCCTATGCAGTATGGGCAACCTTCTATTTATACGTAGAAGACGCTACTGTCTCCTATTATAGTTCGGACAAACTAAGCTGACCGGTATGACAATTCAATTTTTTCCCGAAGCGACAACTCTGTGAGAACGTCTACCCAAAAAATTCAAAACCGTGTCATGTCATACCGGCCATATTAGTTTGTCTCTGCTATAAGTGACTTATAAAGACTAATTTAAAACACTCCAGTGGGAATGTAAATAATTAATAAACTACAGATAAGACATTAATCTATTATACTTAATGTTGCTCGCGGCTTTGTCCGCGTAAAAAATCTTTTCCGCTATAAAAGTCCTTAAACCATTGCGATCCAAAGCGCCATCTACACTACGTCAGCGACATCTATTTAAAAATACCAAATATTGCCGGGATAAAAAGTAGCATGAATTCTAGTATAGGGAACGTGCACGTCGTAAGCTCTCTGTATCTTTTTCAGCCCATCGATACTTGGCATTGACGTAAAATATTCATATTAAAAGTATGAAAAATAACATTTACTTGATGGATTACGTATTGCTGTGTATCTGAATGCTCCAAAACATAAAAAATAAACACATCAAATGTTATAAAATTATATTAAGTTCTCAAGAATAGTACCTAAGTACTTACTATATCTATTTCTACCGCCAAGCAGCAGTGTGCATGTACTGTTGTGTTTCGGTTTGAAGGACATTGTAGCCAGTGTAACTACTGGACATAATGAGACTTAACATCTTATGTCTCAGGATGACGAGCGCAGTGGAATGCCACACAGTACTTTGTAATTGAAGGTCCTGAATGGTGTTGCTATTGGTTATGTATCGCTTACCATCAGGCGAACGGCATGCTCGTCTGGTCATTCATTTACATAAAAAAAAATACATTCTATGGTTATGTGACAATTGTCAATAATAATAAAAGCTGCAAAAAGTTCCAAAAGCATTTACAAATGTCTCATTACGTAATTTATAAGAATAAAGAAGTTTTGAAAATAATATTCAATACAAACAAATCTGTAATTAAGGGAACATAACCTCGTAATTTCGTTTAAATAACATCAAAATAACTAGCTCCCATTTAAAAAAGCATATTCTGGCCGCGTTGGGTATCAATAATATTCGGCCGGAACCCATCTTTTATAATTTTTGTCATATTAAAAAATATATAAATAAATTATTGTTTCTTTTTTTTATCCACGTGTGGCTCTTGTGTTGATTTTGTGCTGCTACCTGTAGTTCGTGCACGTTCCCTATATGATAATTCAGAAATTGGCCTATCTGTATGCCAAATTTCATCGAAATCCGTACAGCGGATTCTGCGTTCAGGTTCTTCTAAAGTTCTAAAACCTTTTACACAAACATTCGCATTTATTACGAACTATCATAGTTTTGTCATCTTAGAATCGATCAGTGATCTGTTTAATATTAAGTATAATTTTATAGGCCTTATAACCGCTGTTGTATAAAATTAAATTACGCAATAACAGTACTTATTCTTTGGTAATACCGTTTTAATTCGAGCAGAGTTCATCAATCATAAGATTCCATGGTTTTTACAATAATGACACATAATTTCTCAAAAAGGTGGACTTAATGTCCGCACGCACTTTCGAAAAGTTCTTAAACTGGTTCAGTCCGACAATTGTGACGAAATTTGGATACTCTTAAAAAGAGAAAATGCTATAATCTTTTGATAACGTAACTTCCTCAGGCAATTTATAAAAAAAAACATGTTTTTGGGATCTTTTTTGTGAACAAGAAGACTATGAATGAAATTTAAAATTATAAAGTATATGGCACTTACATGTATACTATTATTATAAAGAAGTAAGGCTTGTGAATTTATTTGTAGGAACTATGAAGTTATCTCTGGAACTACCGAACCGATTTAGGCGAAATTTGGTAAGGAGATAGTTTGAGATCCTGGGTAGCACATAGGCTTTTTATCCTGGAAAACTTTTCACGCGGGCAGGGTCGCGAGAAAAAGCTAGTGAAACTATAACAATCTATTTACTAAGAGGTAGGTATGTCGTATGCAAGAATCTGAGTCATAGGTGGGTACCGCAATGTCTATATCTGCCGCCTTACATACTGGACGGACAAATGTGCTCAGGTTTGAATGACTGTATTTTAATGTGTAATTCCTGGGCATTATGGGCTTCACTTCACTTTACGCCAGTTGCAGAGAAAAATAAGAGATGTGGATGTTACACCTCTACCTACCCCTGAAAAGGGAAAATGCGTGATGCATGTAGTGTATGGTAACAGTTTAATTACATCTAAATTTCAGATGCGGCTTGATCTGCGAGTATGGTTTGTGCTTCCATTCCTAGTGTCTACTATAGACGCTTTGAGGATCCTGGTCCTCTTCCCAGTGAATGCGAGGAGTCACAGTATACTTGGACAAGGCGTTGTCACACATCTTCTGAAGGCGGGACATGAGGTAAATTTTAGATATTTTACTAGCTCTTAAAGAGAATTACGTGGAGTGATGGGATATTTTTTTTCTGAACCTAATCTTTAACATTCCAAAATAGGTCGTGAATAGGGTACTGCACTACTTTTTTTTAATACATTTATAAAAAAATATATACCATCCAAAATGTAACAGAAAAATAATTTTCCAAATTGGAGAAATAATTAGTAAGTTATAAAGCTTTGGAGTTTGGTGGAAGGGCTAGTTGTCAAATAACTGCAATATTACACTGTGATGTCACCGAGAGTCGCCGGCCATAACGCTGCGTGCGTGCGAAAGAAATAGCGCGATATCCCGTCCAGGTCCCCACTTGTGCTCACAACAATATTTCATATATGAGTTACTGCTTTATTTTTCAACCAATATTGATGCTGATTTCACAGAAGAATTTCTTTTTCGTATTATTTTCTGTTACATATAAAATAGTTTACATAATCAAACATAGGAAACTACCCCATTGTAGTTATTTCTTCTTAAGATTATTTATCATACAGCGTACATAGCTTCACCCCTTTTTCCTTTTTCCGGAGAAGGCAGAAGTGTATCACACCCACTTTTGACCAAATTCCACCTACTACTGGTAGGTCTCTCGTATGCGATGGGCCGTTTGAATAGGTACCACTGCAATGTCTATTTCTATCGCCAAACAGCAGTGTGCATGCACTGTTTTGTTCCGGTTTGAAGGACATTATAGCCAGCGTAATTACTGGGCATTGTGAGACTTACAATCTAATGTCTCAGGGTTACGAGCGTAGTGGAGTGCCACGCAGTACTTTGTACGTAACAAGTTCTATATGGTTTTGCTACTGTATATGGACGGTCGTATCGCTTAACATTTTCAGCCGAAGGATGAATGCGGTTTATATTTCTTTTTTCAATTTTAAAAAATATATAATTCTTTACTTCAGGTGGTCCATGTCACTTCATTTCCGAGGGCGAAAAAAGAGGCCAATTTAACCGAGATTGATGTTGCTTACATAGGGAAACCCCCTAAACATTTGGCAGAGAAAAGTAAGTAATTTCCTAACTTATTCCATAAAAATAATATATCTGGTCTGATTCTAGTCGCTTTTATGTTTAATGGTAGTATAATATTATGCTAGTCTATGGACTGAGTGTTCCTGGGTTTTAATCCAGATTTAGGCAACACTTTGCGGGATTTTATAACTCAATATGCTTGAGTTAGATCCGCCAGGCAGCCGAATCGCTTTACAACGTGCTTGAAAACGTGGGTTTCGACTCTGCGTTAGAAAGGGACAAGAACAGGTGATTCGTTTGCAAAATAATGTATGTATACATAAGTAATGTGCGATTGATACCAATAATACTAAGCATAACATTAGCTATAACTTTTCGCTTGGTGGCCAAAGATACGCAAACGCAACGCGTGCTACTTCACCAGTCCTGTCTTTGGCCACCAAGCCAGTATCAACATCCTGGCTTATAGAAGTTGCAGTAGAAGGTGTAAGGGATAGTTCTTATACCATTAGGAACACCTCGGGTTCCATCTCATTCCAAATTATTAACACCAAAATGATTTACAGTGGATCAATTCAAACTCAAGAACCTGGTTGGTAAGGGTAACATCGCTGATTCGACTTTCTTCTTGCAATTCCTATATGACTACAACAAGCGATTTCTAGAAGATGAGCAAATAGTTAAACTGCTCAGCAACCCAAAGGAACATTTTGATGTAGTTGTTCTAGAGTGGTTCTTCTCTGAACTTGTTGCTGGGTGAGTATACAAACTAAACTTAATTTTATTCCTATTACTATGAATCAAAGAGCCAAAATCATTATGTTAAAGCGACCATAGCATTTTCATTCAATGCATTGCTTAATTTCTAATCTAGCGTAACCGATCAATCGACTTCCTGAACACCTAAAGCCGATACACACCAATGGACGGTCATCCAAATAATAATAACCTCTACATTTAGATAATGCGACTTGTGTAAAACTTACTATATTTAGAAAATTAGTCATAACTTCTATTTCTCTTCTCATAAATTTTTATCTTCCTTTTCCAGGATCCCTCCACTATTCCAATGCCCGTTAGTATGGGTAGCGACTACCGAAGCGCATCCTCATGTATTGAGACTGGTCGACGAGATTCCCAACCCGGCGTATAGCGTCGACCTGTTTTCCACCTTCAGACCTCCGCTCAGTTTTACCGAGAGAGTGACGGAACTATGGGGACTGTTGCAAAAGACCGTTCTTGGAAAGTAAGTAATATGAGTACATGTACTTTTAAATATGACAGTGTAGAGATAAAAGAGAAAATTTTGAAAAATCTTAAAAAAATTAAATAGAGAGTGAAATGAGTAAATGTAACTGAAACCTTGCATATAGAGATCATATACTAGATCGTTCCCCTAAATTATGAGAGGTTAACTCCTGAACGTCGCTGGTATCTTTGGCACGCGGCTAATCTATGCTATTATAAATTATAAAGCTGAACTGAACTTTTTAATCCGGAAAAGCTTTTTTATGCGGGTGGAGCCGCGAGCAATACTAGTACACAATAAAGTTATATTATTAATTGTATTTTTCAAACCATTTATATGACATGCGTCCTTTTATTCCAGCCTTATGTTCGGGTCTGGCCTGCGAGATATTTATAACAACGTGTTCCCTCCAATAGCTGCTAAGAGAGGAGTGACAATTCCTCCCTACGAAGAGGCTATATACAACGGATCACTACTTCTAATCAACTCCCATCCATCGATTGGAACTCCGTTCAGGTTACCCCAAAACGCTAAGTACATAGCGGGATATCATGTTGATAGTAAACCCCAGCCTCTTCCAAAGGTAATATATCTTTCATTCTGCTTTCTTTTCTTACGCACTTGTAGGTACCTATGTAATGAATCCCATCAAGACCTTCTATGGCATTTTACGTGATTTTTTATTGGTTAAAATCAATTCAAATTATCTGCATTATTGCCAAGTTCAAGGATATTGTGTTTTCTTATTTCATCGTGAATGCGGAATATCAAAAGGTAGTTTAACCACCATTTTTTATGACATTGAATGACGAGACGAGCATGCCGTTCTCCTGATGGTAAGCGATACCCATAAACAGTAGTAGCACCATCCAGCACCTTGACTTACAAAGAACTGTGTGGCATTCCACTGCGCTCGTCATCCTGAGAGATAACATGTTAAGTCTCATTATGTCCTGTTGTTACACTGGCTACAATGATCTTCAAACCGAAACACAACAGTGCATGCACACTGCTGCTTGGCGGTAGAAACCCATACCATACCAGCCGTATATTATATACGGCCCACTGCTGAGCACGGGCCTCCTGTACAACTGAGGGGGCTTAGTCCATCACGGTGGCCTATTGCGGGTTGGCAGACTTCACATACCTTCGATATAATTTACGGGGCATTCTCAGGTATGTAGGTTTCCTCACGATGTTTTCCTTCACCGTTAAAACGAACGATATATAATTGATAAACAATACACACATAACATTGTCCACTCAAGTAAAAAGTAATTTAACACTACATCCTTGTTTTTTAATATTTAGATGATTATTGACCCCAATATCATGTATCTAAAAATAACTCTTTAAAATATTACTATCATGCGTTTTTTAGGAACTCCAAAAATTTATGGATGATTCAAAACAAGGAGTTATCTACTTCAGCATGGGATCAAATCTGAAAAGCGTAGAAATGTCAGATGAAATGAAGAAATCCTTCCTAGATGTGTTTTCTAAACTAAAGGAGACTGTTATTTGGAAGTTCGAGGAAGATATGGAGAAACCTCCAAATGTTCATTTCGTGAAATGGGCACCGCAACAGAGCATTTTGGGTAATAAACTCTTTTGAATATTTTTGATATAGGTAAGATTAATCTGGTAAATTTTTCGTAATAGACAATATGAGTTCTATAACTGTTCTGTCTTCAAAAGTTAGGCTAACAAGTTTGTACCTTTTTTTTCTTAGTTTGTTTTTAAATATCTTAAAAATAAGCAAACGTAACAAATAAACGACTAAAATCACCTTTTTCGGATCAAACACTACATTAAAGTAATTCTAAAATTCTGTGAGCATATCAAACAACCTTTTTTTATAAGTCCATTTAAGCGTAATGATTATCACGATCATAATTAAACGTCAATCTTTTATCATATTGTAGCGCATCCCAATTGCAAACTCTTCATCACTCACGGGGGCCAGCTATCAACAACAGAAGCTATACATTACGGTATACCAGTGATAGGAGTACCAGTGTTGGGAGACCAGCACATCAACATGAAGTCAGTTGTGGAGAAAGGGTTTGGTATCAAGCTAGATTTGGCCGAAGATCTTGCTGACACACTCAAAGTGGCGTTACATGAAATGCTACGCAATCCTTCGTGAGTATCATAACGGTTTCTATCAAAAAATATTCTTTATATATCAAGAAGCCCAGATACCTCTTTCCCTCATTAATAGCTTCATATTCCTTTCTTTGAAAGCCAGAAGAGCATTCACGATTCTCCTGATTTTTTGTTCTCTTTAGATAGCTAAACATAGCACTAGCATAGGCTAGTGTGTAATTTTTTTGTTTTAACTGAATCCTTAGCTACGCTAGGTGTGTCAGTGATATTAGCACGAACTAGGTTGTAAATAAATACTCAAACAACGAAATACAGCATGAAGCTTCTGTTTATCTTCTAAATCAAATAGGACACACAACGATTAACACCATTTCACTTATGGAAAATAGAGATCTAAGAATTGTACTAACAATAGTAGTCATGCTAAATATCTCCTTTCAGATACAAAAACAAAGCCAAAGAAATATCGCAGATCTTCCACGACCGCACCATGGCTCCGGGAGATGAGCTGGTCTTCTGGATAGAGCATGTTGTGAAAACTCAAGGAGCTTTACATCTAAGATCGCCAGCACTGCACGTTCCGTTGTACCAGAAGATGTTCTTAGACTTACTTGCCTACATACTTATAGCATTAGTAGCATTGTATTATTTAACAACGTATTTGTTAAAAAAGGTTAAATCAAAAAAGCCTGTCAAAGAGAGTAAGAAAAAAGTAAAATAGTTTTATAATGTACATTTTTAAATAATTTAAGAATTACAAAGTAGTACTGTGGGCTTAGAATGTGACACAAAGACGCAACTCGTAAAACGATGTCGTTTAATTTTGATGTTTGTGATTGATCGAGAGACCAATACATCAGTCTCTCAACCAATCCCAATAAGACCAAAGAGAATATAACCACTACGAATAAGACGAAACGGAGACGTGACGTGGTTTTTGTCACATTCTAAGCCCACTGAATGGTTTTTATTACTTATACACTTAAAATAAAAAATCGTTTAGGCGACGCACAGTCAATATATCTAAAATTACTGAGAAACACTATTTCTTCTTCTTCTTCACCCTTTCGAAGTCCACTGCTGAACATAGGCCTCCCCCAAAGATTTCCAGACCAACCTGTCAGAAGCGGCCTGCATCCAACGGGTTCCTGCGACCTTTAGAAGGTTGTTTGTCCACCTTGTAAGAGAAACACTACACTACTATGGAAATGAGAATTGCTGAAGTTGCTAAATAAATAAATAAAATGTATTTTATTTCAAACACAGTGAGTCCATAGTATGTTAGTAACAATTTTTACTCAAGGACTACGATAGTAAACAAGAATAAATATACTTCGCACTTAGGGACGGCGCGGCCCTGTGTATGCTTTAAGCTAAGAATGGCTGTTTCAGTAGATAGCCCATATCGAAAACCCAATTGTGCCTCATGAATTTCTAAAAGTCGTTCTAGTTGGATATTCAATAAGCTATTTAGTAAGCCAATGAGATGGGTCGATAATTCCTCTTATCAGCTACATCCCCTGTTTTGTTATTGACAGTAGGCAACTAACAATAACCATAGTTCTCATGAGATCACAAGGAAGGTATGAGTGACACATACAGAGAGAATAGAATATAGCCGGGACATATGAGGGCCGGCGATTGCGAAAGGTTGTTGGTAGAAACTGGATGCGACAGGCCGAGGACCGGGTTAAATGGCGGTTATTGGAGGAGGTCTATGTCCAGCAGTGGACTAAAATATAGGCTGATGATGATGATGATGATGATGATGATGATGAGGGCTGGCGTCCTGAAGGTGCTCAACACTGAGAACGTCATAACCTCAGGTCATCTTTAGTCATTTTACAGATCACGCTGGAAAAGTCCTTATTCGAAAAACTAATAAAATCAATGCCACAATAATTTCGGTCGTCGAGCACCCTCGGCAACGATCCTTGTTGCGTTTGCACATTGAAATTATCAACAAACATGTCGGCAATGCTTTCCGGACTGTCGGCACCCCCGATGCTCGCGGGAAGACCAGGTTTTATATCGAGTTTGTTAGTGGCTTTCCAGAACTTTTTAAAGTCCTTGGCCATGTGATGGGATGCTATAATATGGAGTTTTATTTTATCTTGATGATTATGATACCATTTAATTCATTCATTCATGTACCTACTCTTGAAAATTCTACGTGTTAAGCATATTTCATCATAGATAACATCCGACAACGGTCTGTTGTGAGATAACCATACTTGATATTTAAACCTGGCCGTCGCGTGAGCATCCCAGACATGCAAGCAACTATTAATATTATAGTCATGTTTGTCTGCAACAAACTGTCAGCATTTGTGCGATGCCTTATTCTTCCAAATAATCCAATTAACCAGCATAAGTAACCAATTAATTCTCCTCTGTTTCAATAATACCTTAAAATTGAAAATTTGTCGACTCATCACGTAGGTAGAGGCGAATTATTATCATTTTTATATCTCTATCTTTTTTTTTTTTTTTTTTTTTTATGGCATAGAATGACGAGACGAGCATGCTGTTCGCCTGATGTTAAGCGATACGACCGCCCATAAACAGTAGCAACACCATCCAGCACCTTGAGTTACAAAGTACTGTGTGGGATTCCACTCCGCTCATCATCCTGAGACATAAGATGTTAAGTCTCATTATGTCCAGTAGTTACACTGGCTACAATGTCCTTCAAACCGAAACACAACAGTGCATGCACACTGCTGCTTGGCGGTAGAAATAGACATTGCGGTGGTACCCACCCAGACGGCCACTTACATATGAGAGACCTACCACCAGTAAATTTCACCTAAGTTCACTAAATCTTGTAAAAATATAACAATAAGAAAAAACATTAAATTTCTTTTATGTTAAAAAGCTTACTTCGTGGAAATAATAACTGCGCCACTGTCACGACGCAAATCCCCAAAAAAAATGCATGAATTTGATGAAGATTTAGTAGGATTTTTTAAAACTGAGCCAAGGTAAGAACCGTGATATGTTAGATCGTACTTATTACTTACTTATTTAGTTGCAAAATAAAATTTGTCTCAATCAGATAAATATAGACAGCATGCCGATAACAAATCTAAGTACAGTCGGTACGCGATAGCCCAAGGAGACGTTTAGTTCCGCTGGAATTTGTGCTTTTATTTTTAAGGTGAGGGATTCATAATTATTTTATGGAATAAAATCAATTAAATTAATATTTTGTAACTTATATTTTTTTAACGAAGTGAAACAGAGGAATTGCAGCAAAAATATTTTCCTCCTTGCTTACCAAATTGTTAAATGTAGTTCTTATCCTTTAACTTAAATGTTTTTTTCTATAAAAGTGACTAACAGTAATTAATTTCTTCACATCACTAATCATATGTATGAATTCAGAAGATATATCGTTATTATAATTATGGTATTTTCTTTAATTGTATTTGAATGACTGTAATTGACAACGTTTTTTTAATACCTACTTTTATTAAATAAACTTAGTTCATCTAAACCTAACAGAAAAAGAATTTTCAAAATTCACGCAATAATAAGTAAGTTATACTTTGCAATTTGCAATGTGGTGGAAGAGATAGCTGTCAAATAACGGTAATAGTAAACTGTAAGGTCACCGAGTGTCACCGGCTATAACGCTACGTGAGTGAGAAAGAGATAGCGAGATAACCCCAATGCCCCAACTTTTGCTCACTATAATATTTCAACTATGAATAACTGCTTTACGCTGCTACTGCTTTTTTTAACCAATTTTCATAAAAAAAATCATAGAAGAATATCTTTATCGTATTATTATTACAAATACAAGCTATTATAAAATAATGTAAGTACAAATCCAAACATAAGAAACTACTCTAAACCATACAGAACTTTGAATTCTGCGTAGTACTCCATTGCTTGTCACCCTCATATCCATTAAATACGCTGGCTACAATGTCCTTCAAACCGGAACACAACAGTGTATACACACTGATACGTGGAGGTAAAATATAAATGCAAAACTACATGAAAAAAAAAAGTTAAAAAAAAATAAAAAACACGCTTTATAGAAAATTCAACTAAAAAGTAGAAAATAAATTTGAATTAAGAATAGTGTAAATAAGAAAAAAAGAGTATTTTATTGTAAAAAAAGCGTGGGGTGCTTTTTAAGATATTATCAATATAATATACAGGGTCATTTTTACATTGCATTACTAAATGAAACCACATATTCGTCTTTACCTCTTCTAACATCTTACCAAAAATCATCCATGAATAACGAATATTATTGCCAAAACTCCCGGTAGTAGATTTCAAATTTCTTGATCATTTCGTAGTTTAGTGCGAATATGGTGTGTACGAAAGTGTATTTCTGAATGAAAGTATAATATTGCCGCTGCGACGAATTATTTTAGAGCAGTAGTAGTGGCATAAGGTTGTGTAAACTTAAAGTTACTTTTTATTAATATTTATTTTGTTCGAAACTTACACTTTTTTATTTTACAGCTATGGTTAAAATAACTTACTGGAAAGCGTTATTTTCGACGAGATAAGTATGTGATTTCATTTATTAACGCAATGTCAAAATGATCCTGTATAATTTTTCTGTTTTTACATAACACGTACATAAAACAGGTATTGCCATCATAATATCATTGTTTATCAAGGTTACGCATAATTTTAAAGCCGCCATAAATCATGTCTTGCTAAATTTGTTTCAAGTTAATTTGTGACGGAAAACCTTGTTTCCTTCTCCTTCCTTTAGTGATACCCATCAAATAACAAATTTCGATTTATTAGATTGGATTAGCAACACCATAATATCATAATATACCAAAGAAGTAATAATAAGCGTAGGTTTCTTATGTATTGACAAAAACACTTGTAAATACAATGTTAATGACTTTATGAATGATAAGAATATTGACGATAAGGTAATACATTAATTATATAGACTGAAATGTCAAAATGGACTGCCTTGGTGGCGTAGTTGTATTACGGTACGACTGCAAGGCTGAGGTCTCGGGTTCGATCCCCAGGTCGGGCAAAGTGATATTGGATTTTTCTATTCAGTATCAGCCCGGAGTCTGGAATTTGTGCCCGGTATGGCGATAGGCTCGCCCCCTATCACATCATGGGACGGAATACGCTTGGCGAAAAGTGGGTGCACTAGTTGCACCTCTGTCTACCCCTTCGGGGGTAAAAGGCGTGAGCATGCGCGTATCGCTTACCATCAGGCGAACGGCATGCTCGTCTCGTCATTCAATTCCATATAAAAAGTAAGTTATAGCGACATGTAGGTTTGGGTTTCTGTCACATTGCAATTTAACTTCAGGCAAAATTAATCTTTATTTTTCCACTACTCGCTCTCTCCTGTTTGTTCTACTTCACAAATGCTCTTGCGATGGGTTGCCGCAATTATCGATTTCGAAAGGATACTAAAGGTGTTAGTAAGTCTCTCTTAAGCACCACGCTTCTCCTTACCATTTTTGATATTGAATTTTGCAGATTTGCCGGAGTCTTCAATGCTCATCTGATATGGTCGTTCTCCATGGGACCATATTGGCCAATTTTAAGGTTGATTGACGGATATACAAACCCAGCTTACAGTGTTGACAATCTGTCTCCAAACACCTTGCCCCTGAGCTTCAGACACAGGGTTGAAGAACTCTGGAATCAGCTGCATTGGAGTTACATTAAGAAGTAAATATAATTGACAGATGGAGCCTAAAATAAAATTTCAACTTTCTATAAGTATAGATGATGAATTGGAAACTGTTCATAGAATTATGCCATTATTCGGATGCTCTTTCTATTCGCATATTGAATAGATCTAGAAAAGTACCGATAAGTAAAATAAATTTAGTATATATGTTTCGTAAAATTAAGTAAAAACAGAATAATACCTACTTATTATTTTTAGAGCAACATCCTTCCAATCATTAACCTTCAACATTAGGATCTGGCCATAAAAAAAACACTGCAATAAACCTTTTAAATTTACAGTTTCATAGTATATGAGAGGGAAAAGTCTGTATATGAGAAATATTATGGGCCATACGCCGCTATGCGAGGTAAAACGCTTCCACCATACGAAAAAGCAATCTACAACGCTAGTCTTGTGATCGCGAACGCGCATCATGCTATAGGTGGGTGGCCACAAACACCACAAAACTTCAAGTTTGTGGGGGGATGTTACATTGATGACCCACCAAAGCCGTTGCCTGCGGTAAGTTGATTTCCTTTCGATTTGATGAAATCCTGAATTTATTTTCTTTAAAAGAGAAACATAATTATATGTAGACTGAAACATAATGAACGTAGATTTTTAGGAAGATGATATTGTTGATAATATATAACAAACCGAAAAAGATTAGGAAAATAAGGACTTGGGTATTTAAGTAGTAAGCAGATGAGAATTCAAATTTCCTATAATCTAAATAGTACCATAGCAATCATCATCATCAGCCACCTTTCTTGACTTGTCAATCATGAGTCTGTTAAAATTATATTGGGAATACTTTGTAAGAATCATAAAAGAAGAAGAAGTAAGAAATTCTGACCTTTCGCAACGTGTGGACCTTTACATAAATTACGAATTGTTTTTTTTTATTGTATTTTATTGCATTGAGGCGAGCATGTCGTTCACCTGATGGTAAGCGATACGACCACCCATAAACAGTAGCAACACCATCCAGCACCTTGAGTTACAAAGTACTGTGTGGCATTCCACTGCGCTAGTCATCCTGAGACATAAGATATTAAGTCTCATTATGTCCAGTAGTTACCCTGGCTACAATGTCCTTCAAACCGAAACACAACAGTGCATGCACACTGCTGCTTGGCGGTAGAAATAGACATTGCAGTGGTACCCACCCAGACGGACTCTTACATATGTGAGACCTACCACCAGTAAACCAGAAGTCAAATATGATTATAATATTTTCCATTTCCAGGACTTAAAGAAATTGATGGACAGCGCCACTGACGGAGTTATTTACTTCAGTATGGGATCCACTTGGAAAAGTAAAGATATTCCAAAACATCTAACAGAGGGATTGTTAAATATTTTCGGGAAATTGAAGCAAACAATTATCTGGAAATACGAAGCGGATTTGCCAAACAAGCCTAAGAACGTACATATTCTCAAATGGGCTCCACAAACTAGTATTTTGGGTAAGTAATTCCATTGAAAAGGCATGAGTATGCGTATGCGTATACGCAGTGGATTATGCTCACCGATTATATTATAACATACATTTCCTTTCCTTCTTTTTGTTGTTCTTTTTCTCGCATATAATATTAATGCACATTGTTGTAGATTAGTAGGATATTGATTGTAATAATATGTATAATTAGTTTAATATATTTTTGATATTTAATCAACACGTCCGTGCGCTCTCAACGTCTGACGGGGTCTATGGAAGATCAGTGCGTCGCGGCTAGCTCGCGGCTTCACACTGAATAGATCCATTTGCACACAATCCACTGTCCACTACTGACTACATTCGGAACAATAATAATAATACCTTCCTAGCCGATTCCGGCTACGGCGGCCAATCTCAACGGAGATCAGCCAGGTACGCAGGAGATATTATAGTGCACAAGTGTGTGCGCAATACACAGGGTGCACTCGCTATTCCTTCACTCTCATAGTCCGGTGAGACGGCAATCCGACATGACCGGAGAGAGATCAGGCGCAGGACCAACGGCTTTACGTGCTTTCCGAGGCACGGGGGTATCACACCGCCAACTTCCTGACTCCGAGCTGCGACTGAGTAATTTTTTAAGATGGAAAAACCCAGTTACAATGTTTTTGGCCCGACCCGGGATTCGAACCCAGGACCACAACGCGCAAATCGTACTCGTAACGCGTACGCAATACAACTACGCCACCGAGGCAGTCACTTAACGTTGCTAGTGTTGTTTTTTTTTTTTTATTTATTTATTTTTGTTAATGTGCTATGTTCATCTTTCGTTTTTTTATTGTGCAATAAATGTTTTTATTATTATTAATTCCACTGAGTTGGTCGTGTAGATTTGAGGTACCGGTAAAACGTCTAATCTGCGTGGAAATTTTGTAAAGTACGTACTATCCTTATGAGTTCCCTTTTTCTTGATATCTCCATCATCGGTTAATAATTATGCGATTTTTAAAATATTTTTTATTGATAGCGACATAAAACAGAGTGTAACGATGTCGCAGATTCCAATAAAATAAAATTTGTTTTGAATATACCAAGAAGAAACATTAACAAAATTGAAATCAATCATATCAAACTGGTGGTAGGTCTCTCATTATGTAAGAGGCCGTCTGGGTGGGTACCACCGCAATGTCTATTTCTACCGCCAAGCAACAGTGCATGCACTGTTGTGTTTCGGTTTGAAGGACATTGTAGCCAGTATAACTACTGGACATAATGAGACTTATGACTTATGTACATCTTATGTCTCAGGATGACGAGCGCAGTGGAATGCCACACAGTACTTTGTAAGACAAGTTGCTGGATGGTGTTGCTACTGTTTATGGGTGGTCGTATCGCTTACCATCAGGCGAACGGCATGCTCGTCTCGTCATTCTATGCTATAAAAAAAAAAAAAAAAAAAAAACATTAAAATATTCTTCTGTAATACATTCTTCAGATTTGGAATTTCTCCATCAAAAACATTTCTCTTTTTTCATATTATTCGATATGAATATTATGGCACGCTTGTATGTACTTATAAATATCTTAATATGTTTAACATCTACTTTACAGCTCATCCCAATATGGACTTCTTCATCACGCATGGTGGGCAATTGTCATCAACAGAAGCCATACATTTCGGCGTTGCAATAATAGGAATCCCAATTTATTACGACCAGTTCCACAATATGCTGAGGGCAGCAGCAGGCGGATATGCCATTAAAGTCGATCTCAATTATGATTTAATCCAAAACTTGGAGGCAGCGATAAAGGAAATGATGACTAACTCATCGTAAGTATTCTTTCGCATAACCGTAAATTTTAACAGTTATTCATAATTCAAAACTTGTTTAAACTATTTTATCTATATTTATTACATAAAGCTGAAGAGTTTGTTTGTTTGTTTGTTTGTTTGAACGCGCTAATCTCAGGAACTACTGGACCGATTTCGAAAATTCTTTTACTAATAGGAAGCTACATTACTACTGTTTGTCTGTTATACTTCCACGGATGAACCACTGTACCGATTTCGATGATATTAGTATAGACATAGTTTAAGACCCTGGGAAGGCTAGGCATAGGCAAATTTTTATACTGTGCAAATGTGTAGCGAGATTTTTATTCCAGAAAACTTAGCACGCGGGCAAAAGCCGCAAAAGTAGTCTAATGTAATTCCAAAATCAAGTTCTGAAACTCTTTAAAAGCAAAATATAAATAAATAAAAAAAAAAAAAAAAAAAAAAACAATCAAGGCCTTTTTTCTAGCTCCTAAAATTAAAATTTTTTTGCAGATACAAAGCAATGGCCAAAGAACTTCAGATGAGGTACCATGACAAGCCTGTTAAGGCTTCAGTAGAAGTTGTTCATTGGATAGAACATGTAGTGAAGACCAAGGGGGCACCTCATCTGCGCTCGCCCGCGCTGGATGTGCCTCTCTACCAAAGAATGTTCCTAGATCTACTTGCTCTTGTATTTGCAGTTTTATTATCAGTAGTTGTAGGTCTATATTTCTTGTTAAAACAATTGCTTAAGTTAGGGTCTGCTCAGAAACGTAGCAAGGTTGATTAATTTAATTTTAATTTAATTAGGTGTATTTGTGCATAGATGTGAATTGCGAATTATTGTAAGACGAGTGTTATTTTCTGGACTGTGATAATTGTTGGCTAAGTGCACAATATCCTAGTTGGGAATGGAACGGACTGACGAGCCGAAGGTCGCAGGTCCAAAACTGCACATTAATTTACGTGATTTAATTATTCTACGTGTATATTATTGTCGGTTTTTTAATTTCTGGTTAAATATAAATATAATTTTAAATCTCTTTCTTTTTATTTAAAAAAAACGTTTTTTAGAATTTCTACATTATATACTTATTTAAAAAATAAACTACAACTAATAACTTCAGATAGACAAATTTAGTTATGATGCGAACTGTATCATCAGTACCTACATAATTATGTGTATTTAGGTCTGGGTATAAATTAAACAAATACAAAAGGTTTTTCAACTTCCATACAATATACTATTACTATGCATTAACACTTAAATAAACTTTTACCTTACCGTCTTAATTACATCTAAATAATTTGAAATTAAATAATTGCTCTGATACTGTTAAAAGTATTCAAATAAAGTAAAGCTTTTCACAGTTGACACGTCTCTAATATCGTAATGCCGAAGAATGCAGGGAACAAAATAAAATTCACCGTCACCATTCCTCACCTTTCTTTGTGAATTATCGCTTGCTTTAACGGTGAAGGAAAACATCGTGAGGAAACCTGCATACCTGAGAAGTTCTCTGAATTTCGAAAGTATGTGAAGTCTGCCAACCCACACTAGGCCAGTGTGGTGGACTAAGGACTAACCCCTCTCAGTAGTAGAGGAGGCCCGTGCTCAGCAGTGGGCAGTATATAATACAGGGCTGGTATGGTATGGTATTTCTCACCTAAGGTGCGCCGACGCAATAAATTTAAAACTGGTAAATCGACGACATTCGCCTTACTTGATTTATTTTGTTCTGGTTAAGGCACATACTGGAATCGATGGTACTTAATTATAATTTACTCCAAATATACTGTTAGGCAAGTAGAGGGGTCCTAAAGTATTCGAAAGTGTAAAGTAACAGAAAATATATTCCAATTTCCAGCTATGCCTCTAAAAAGACCGCTAACAGATCAAAGCTTGGCATGAAAGTTTTTTAGTATTTCGTTACGTGTTTTATTAAATATCAATCAACAATAACAAAAACTCAATGTTACTCAAACTTCCTTTTCCTACTCTTATACGAGACCCTGCAATAGATTTTGCTGAGCAACATTTTTAGCGCGAACAATATTGCTATAACCAATCCAAATAAGTCCAAATATATTTTCTGGTACCAGGGCACACGGAGTCCTAAGGAGCGTAGATGTGGCGCGCCTTTAGTTTTTATCACGTGTTCGACCCAGTATACCAGTTCAGAGCCTGGTGGTACAAGTCTGTCGTGGTATACCATAGACAACTCCTTTGCTGTTTGGCTGTACCTGTTAATAAAATTGAAATATGAACTGAAGCAATGTTTTTGACGCTAAGCGGGAATGTTAAGAAAGATAAGTTCTGATTTGTAGGAAATCCAGGCACGTTACTGCATATTACTAGATCTTAGATCTATCTAATATTTGGGTTATGATTGACAAAGTCATGTGCTTATGAAATGTCCTGGGTAGTAAAACTTTGCTACTCAAAGGTCACTATCAGCCCGTAGTCTTAAATTTGTGCCCGATATGGCGATAGGCTCGGCACCGATTACATCATGGGACGCAACATAGGTGGCAAAAAGTGGGTGCTCTAGTTGCACCTTTGCCTACCCCCTTGAGGCTAAAAGCGTGATGAGCATTTTTTGTTTGTTTTTCATAGCTCACTATCAAGCGAGCAACTTGCTCTTCTTGTAGATAATAAAAACATTATACTCACTTGGGATTTTTGAGCATTTCTTGAATAGTAATCTTCAGTTCACCGTCCATTGTGTAAGTCAAATCAACTTTTTGAGCAAAACCTTTATTAACAGCTGTATCAACATTTCTAAATTGGTCTGCAAAGACTGGGATACCGATTATGGGCACTCCGTAATGTATGGCTTCTGTTGTCGATAGCAGGCCTCCGTGGGTAATGAAGAGGACGCAGTTGGGATGAGCTGGAATAACAGTCAGTTATTAAGTTTAGGTCTTCGCGTAAGTAAGTCTTACCAAAATAAACATAATCCATTCAATATGCAGCATCCTTTGTCCATTAGACTGTACATGGGATGAACATAGTAGAAACAGTTGATTAGTTTTCAGTTGCTTCAATTTACTTTATCAGTTTAGCAATTTAATTGAACTAATTATCAATTTGATAGCCTAGTTGGGAATGTAACAGTCTATGGAGACTATGTCTGGAGGTTCAAAGCCACGGCACATAACTCTGACTTTTCGAAGCTACGTGTGCATTGTTTATTAATTATCGTTCGCTTTAGCGGTAAGGAAAACATCGTGAGGAAACCTACATGCCTGAGAATTCCCCATAGGAATTTCGCGGGTATATAAAGTCTGCCCACCCCCACTAGGCCAGTGTGGTGGACTAAGGCCTAACCCCTCTCAATAGTGGAGGCGGACCGTGCTCAGCAGTGGGCAGTATACAATACAGGGCTTATTGCATTGCGATTGTCAATTGCCGCATTTCACAGGTCAGTTTGGAAATCCTTAGTTCGGAAATCATCATGTGGCTGATGATGATGATGATAATTGTTGATCTCATAGGATTTTCAGGACATCGAAATATTGACAACGAATTGCCGGTGGTTTGTGTCGTGTGTGTGCAACAAGACGACAACGTCTGCAGTCAGTCAACGTCAACAGTGCTTGCGCTACGACCGAACTCGATGACATTGCTTTAAGCATACATAACAGGAAACCATTTGATTCTTGTCACATCACTCTCATTAAATAGTAATTTGTAACTATCTTAACAAAAGCTACAAGTCATTACATTAGTATGCCAAGCTGATTGCTCGTAAGTGGCTTATTAAGCACCGTTTAAAAACGTTACCGTACAATTTACAGACAAGCCAAAATTACCAAATTATCTTTTATATGAAACATAATACTGGGTAATAATGGTCAATACAAAAAAATATAACATGTATTTGTATATACTTAATGCTGAATTTGTAATTTTTTTTCCTGTAAGCGTTTGTGCCTATGCATGTCTATCTGTGACAAATAAATTACTTTTGTTTCTTCTTATAATGGAGACGTCTTTGTGGTCAATGTAAACAAAAAATCTAAATTAATAGCAAGTATAAGCCTTTAGTTACCAAAAAATATAAAATAAGTACTAAATACTCACATAAAATGCTTTGTTGCGGTGCCCAATGTCGTATATAGACGTTCTGCGGAAGATCTGGCAGTATTTCCTCAAACTTCCATATGACAGTCTGATTGAATTCGGTGAACATCCTCAGGAAACTCTTTTTGAGTTCGTCTGGTAAGTCTTTGCTCTTCATATTAGATCCCATGCTGAAGTAAATAACCCCTTGTTTTGAATGATCCATTATTTTTTGGAGATCCTGAAATTGGAGATGTCCCTTTACTATATTGAACTATTCAATAACTGGTCAGTTTAGCCTTATAGAGTATGATGCTACTCTTTTGGAATTTAATCTTCCTCCTTTCTGAATTTCTCTCTAATGCGAGGTCAGTGTATTAATATCCATTTTCAAATTATTACAGAAACAAGGGCTTATTTTTTCAATCGACCGCTTGTCTTACGTCCGTCTGAAGATTCAATCTCATATTATAAACTGGTAATAAATTAAGCTAATTTATTCAAATCATCAATGATGTTTTTTTTTGATAATTTGGCTTATTTGTTGAGAACTTTATACTCTCCACCTGTTGTTCAATTTAAGTCCTTTATTTAATTTGGGACTTCTCAGAAAGATACATACAATACATCTAGTAATTTTTAGGTTAAGCAAATATCTTACTTACCTTAGGCAAAGGCTTTATGTTGTTGTCAACATGATATCCTCCAATTCCTTTGTAGTTCTGTGGTACTCTTGTAGGAAAGCCAAGAGAGACATGAGAATTGCCGAGCACCAAGGATGCATTGTATCTCAACTCTTCGAAGGAAAGAATCGGCCTGCCTTTCTCTTTTAAAATTGGTACTATATGAGTTTCATATGTTATCCTTTGAATGTCGTAAAGGGGACTACAAATAAATATACAGTTTATTACTTAATTATAGCGCATTCTTGCTTGCTCAACATGCATTGAAGCATTGAACAGCTATCCTATGCATCCCTACAACGTCCTTAATACTTACAAATTTCTCTTATAGGACCACAGAAGCTGCGTCCATAATTCTTCGACTCTTTGTGTAAAACTTAAGTAATCTTTTTGACCATGCATGAAGTCCGCATTATACGCCGGGTTTAACGGCTCGTCTATCAAACTCGTAATCATCCAATGCGGCTCTATACTCGATGACCAAATCAAAGGACAGCCAAATACTGGTGGTATTCTGAAAACAAACAATTTTGTTACTTTTGGTTTTGTTTTTTATTTTACAGTTTCGTAAATCCGACTATATTCTCTTAATTAACCTGTAGGTTTTATTTATGTAACTGCGATAGTGGGATTACAATAATATTGGATCGCCAGAGGATTACCTCTTTTCCTTTTAGTCCCTCTTTGTTATTCGTCAGCACACACGATTCATTTGGCTTTTTGTCGTAATCACTTACCATCATTTAAACCATTGTTTATAAAAAATAAAACTTTCCAGCTCGTTTTTGCTCTTGTGTCGTGACTCTCTCGCATCAAGTCGATATCATTTGCATGGTGTCTTAGCAGAATTTAATTAAACTATATAGATCAGTGCTTCCCAAACTATGGGTCGCGACCCACCAGTGGGTCGCAAGGGAATATTGGCTGGGTCCTGAGAAATAGAACAATATATCAACCGACGGACACAACAGCCGGGTGGCCAATGTTGGACGAGAAATGAAAGAAAATTCTCGAAAAAGGTATTAAACATTAGTCGAGAAGTGGGTTCACAATTTGGAAGATTTTGTTAGGTGGGTCGCGGCTCATTCAACTTTGGGAACCACTGATATAGAGACATAACATTCTTGATTTTCACTATGATAGAGGCCACATTACTTACGCTGAATACATGTCGCTGAACATCCATTCGGCGATAACCACGTCGAACTGCTGTTTGGAGTCCCGTAATAAACTCTGTACGTTTATGTTCCTAACCATCGCCGTACTTATGTTACCCATCAATTCGAATATGAACGCTCTGTCTTTCAAATTGAGCTGTTTATCCATTATCGCTTTAATATGTATAGTGCCCTCTGCGAACAAAACAAACTTTGTACCAATCATGTCAAGAGAATATGGACAGAACTGTGTGAGAGAGGAAGAGTGATCGTGTGGCCCATAGTATAGAGAATCTACATTAAGGATTTTTAAATAAGAGGCAATAATAGCCGCACAATCTCTTTGCCTCTTTCTAAAAAGAGTTGTGATGATATTGCCTAGTGCAATGTCTGTAATAGGAACATGGAAGTAACCTCCAACCTACCAATCTGATAAGAAACATGTTTTCTTTTCACTCCGAACCAAAATAGACTAGCGGAATTGCGATAAACGTAATCATAAGTAAAAATCGAATGGAAGTGTAATGACGGAAAAAGTGATTGAACTTTATCGAAGACGTAAACACATTGAAGGGACACCTTGATCGTATTATAGGTAGGTATATCTTACCTTGAATGCACAGACAGACAGAAAATGATGACTTTGTGACTTCAAACTGGTTCGTAAGATTTACGAGTAGGTACATAAAACAATGATGTATGTGGCTGCCTCGTGTGGCGTAGTTGTATTACGGCACGACTGCAGTACCGAGGTTTCGGACTCGATCCCCGGGTCGGGCAAAGTGATATTGGGATTTTCTACGCAGTATTTTTTTTTTTTTTTTTTTTTTTATTGCTTTGAATGACGAGACGAGCATGCCGTTCGCCTGATGGTAAGCGATACGACCACCCATAAACAGTAGCAACACCATCCAGCACCTTGACTGACAAAATACTGAGTGGCATTCCACTGCGCTCGTCATCCTGAGACATAAGATGTTAAGTCTCATTATGTCCAGTAGTTATAGTGGCTACAATATCCTTCAAACCGAAACACAACAGTGCATGCACACTGTTGCTTGGCGGTAGAAATAGACATTGCGGTGGTACCCACCCAGACGGCCTCTTACATAATGAGAGACCTACCACCAGTATTAGCTCGGAGTCTGGAATTTGTCCCCGATATGGCGATAAGATCGCCCCCTATCACATCATAGGACGGAATACGCAAGGCGAAAAGTGAGTGCAAAAGTTGCGCCTCTGTCTACCCCTTCAGGGATAAAAGACGTGAGTGTATGTATGTATGTTATTTAACCCAATCGCTATTTGGTGATATCTTAATTTTTCTTGAAATAAAATTATAGTACACACCGTTAAACACTTCTTTGATAGAGGAAACGTCCACGTGGTGCAAATTGCTCGTGTTCTGTTTTGGAAATGGTGTCACGTACGTCACCTGGAAATTAGCATATTTTATTTTCATTCATTCTATATTCTCCTGTCAGGAAATTTTAATTTCATAGATAATTACCTCATGGCCCGCTTCAAGTAAATGCCTGACGTAAGCATCTCCGAGAATCCCGTGACTTCTTCCCGGGACAGGAAATATTACCAATATCTTATAAGCATCACATATAAATGAAATAAGTATGGTAAACAGTACCCATTTTGTCACCATCTGCAAAATATTACATGAAATGGGTTAAATATTGAGTTGAACAGAAAACAAATGAAAGAAAAAATTCTAAGCCAGCGACTATAAGCAGATGTATACTGAACATAAACTAATTCAAATAAGTAACATGAACGCGTAACGACCAAAATTGATTATGATTCTGTTAATTTCCCCGACAAATCCAGAGATATCGATAAATAATATTAATTTCGGCCGTAATACATAGAACTGTTATGTAGAGCTTATGTAGCTGAGTACGAATCATAGGGCGTCCAGCAGTGTAGAACAAGATACCATACCACCATACCAGCTCTGTAATATATACTGGCCACTACTGAGCACGGGCCTCCTCTACAACTGAGAGGGTTTAGTAGAACAAGATCTTTCTTCATTCATAATGACATGTGGTTTTCGAGCCGTTTCTTGTAAGTTTATTGAATTCGAAAGTCAACTGTTCACTGTAGCTCGGTATTTGAATTTTCAAAGGGGCAATAAATGCTCCATATAACATCATTTGTCTGGAATTTGTGCCCGATTTTTTTTTTTTATTGCCTGTATAGGCAGACGAGCTAGCGGCCCGCCTGATGGTAAGCGGCCACCGCTGCTCATGGACTCGGCGATGCCAGGGACACAGACAAGCCGCTGCCTACCGTAGGGAGATTACTCTTTTTAAGCCTCGTTTGAAGGTCATAGCGCTCAGGGAACACCGACACAGGTAGTTCATTCCAGAGGTTACACGTACGTGGTAGAAAGGAACGCTGGAACCGTTCCGTTCGAGAACGGTACGTCTCCAGGTGGTAGGAATGAACTTTACTGCGGTGCTGAGTGGTGCGATGGTAGAAAGGTGACGATGGTACCATCTTAAACAATTCCTCGGAGCACTCCCCGTGGAACAAACGATAGAACACACAGAGAGACCCAAAGTCTCTCCGCAGTCCTAACGGCTCCAGTTTGTCCGTGAGATTGGCATCATCGACGATTCGAACAGCTCGGCGCTGTAAGGAGTCAAGTGGGTCGAGCTGATATTTTAGGGCACCTGCCCAGAGATGTGAGCAGTACTCCACGTGCGGCCGGATTTGCGCTTTGTAAAGCGTTAATCTATGACCCGACGTGAAATACCACTTGGCTCTGTTCAGGATGCCCAACATGGCGATAGGCTCGCCCCCTATCACATCATGGGACGGAATACGCTTGGCGAAAAGTGGGTGCACTAGTTGCGCCTCTGCCTACCCCTTCGGGGATAAAAGGCGTGAGCATGCGTTTTTTTTATAACATCATGGGGAAAACTTTCGGTAGAATATCATTAAAATGGTTAACTCAGACAAAAAGACAAAAAAGGTGTTTTGGCTTTTTATCTGAGTGAACATAGGTTTAAGAAATAAACAATTAAAGGACTGGCACTGACAAACGTTTTCATTTCATTTTGAAGTTATACTTCTTTAGGCGCGTTATGAAAAATTGATGAGAGTGAAATTTTACGATACGCGCGCACCGTGACACAAAATTAACAGAATGAAGTTGCCCACTAAATCGCTCACCCTGAAGTTAGCTATAGTCAACATTTTAGTTTTGAATTTTGAACGTAGAATAAGGCGAAAGATAATTAAAAGATTGTTATCTTGTTATTTTTCATGTAGGATAATGTCAAATTATAGAAGTTTTTTGTAGCAAATATCTTCAATTTAATATAAATCGTAATGCACACAATTATTTTCATTACGGAAATAAGTATATTGTATACTAACGCCATCTAGAAGACCATAATAGTAGTTCTTCAAGAACCTTTCATTCTTGTGCTAGCGCCATCTGGGAAAATGCAATTGAAATATTTAAGTTGTCTTGACTCCTATTATTGTATTAGTTTAGACATTTGTCGCTAGATGTCACATATTTATAATATTTTATTATCTACTTGTTTTTAAAAATAATAAGATTTTTATCTTGTTACGCCAAAGAAGTATAACTTCTAACGCGTGTACATAAGTACACACACACTTTTTTTTTATTATAAGTACTAGTGGTCGTCCTCTGGTCGAAATTCGACTACAAGTCATAAATTTTATTTCTCTGCTCTCCTCTATATGAACTTTAATTATGCCAAATCTCACACGCCTCCGTGCGCACAATGTGCTTGAAAGGGGGTACAAAGTTTTTAACGCATTAAATATGGATAGATATTGCATCCATGTTCAAATAAACAAATTCTTGGCAAGAATCCAATAGGTTACATATCCCTTGCATATGTGACAGGTGACAAGCTTCGATCGAATGTTTGCAAATTCATTTGTCAGTACCTACAACAACATATAATTCTCACAATGCATTATTTATTAGCTGTTTGTTATTAAATTATGTTGTAAACATGTTTGTCACGGTGCTCATACTATAACTAAATATTATTTTTGTATGTTTGTATGTATGACAAGACGAGTAGGTCGTGGACCTAATAACCTCGTCTGCCCATAAATAATGGCAATACCATGTAGAAGTTTAATCATTCATCAATATCGGCTAAGTAAAGGTGCCACCAAGAGCATAGGTAAATACGAACACACTCACACACATACATACATACCTACATACTTACATACATGAATATATATTACTAAAGACATATCCATTCTTTTTGACGTTACCGTAGCCGGGTAAACATGTCCTTTAACCAACACGGTCCGATGACCTGGTTGGGAGTAGAACGTACTGCCGAGACGAAGGTCCGCAGGTTCAAAACCCAAGACACACACCTCTGGCTTTTCAAAGCTACGTGTGCATTGTTTATTAATTATCCTTCACTTTAACGGTGAAGGAAAAAATTACGAGAAAGAATAAGAAGAATTCTCCATAAGAATTTCGAAGCTGTAAGTTTGCCCAGGGCCGCGCCGTCCCTATGTGCGAAGAGTGCGGCGCACACAGGCGCCAAGGTAATAGGGGCGCGGCGCTGGAATCAGGATGACATGCCAACGTTAATTATTGAAATTATGTTTATTATACTACAACACATTCATTATAGTTCAGTAGGTACAAGTCTACCAAGACAATACTCACGCCTGTGGTTTAAATTTTAAACCACGTGATTTTTGACCCCACTGTTTATGGGCTAAAAATAATATGTGTTGAAATTAAAAGAACCGCCGCAGTCGCTACAATAGCCAACTACATTTCTTATTACAAACGATATACAAAAGGTCATTTTTTTTTAATTTTTTTTATTGCATTGAATGACGAGACGAGCATGCCGTTCGCCTGATGGTAAGCGATACGACCACCCATAAACAGTAGCAACACCATCCAGCACCTTGAATAACAAAGTACTGAGTGGCATTCCACTGCGCTCGTCATCCTGAGACATAAGATGTTAAGTCTCATTATGTCCAATAGTTATACTGGATAGTAGTCAAACCGAAACACAACAGTGCATGCACACTGCTGCTGATCGGTAGAAATAGACATTGCGGTGGTACCCACCCAGACGGCCTCTTACATACTGAGAGACCTACCACCATAATACTATGGGGAAACAGTACCAATGCACAAATTCTCTTCACCCTCCAAAAAAATCTAATCAGAATAATAATAAATATTAAACAAACCGATAGCTGCAAACCTCACTTTCAAAACCACCGCATCCTCACGCTCACATCCATCTATGTATTAGAAATTTTTAAATTCGTACACAAACATCCAAACTATTTCCCAACGAGAGGGGAAATAAACTCCTCAATTAACCTCCGCTATAAAAACAGACTAAACTTACCATCCTCTAGGTTACACATGCACTCGTCTAGTCCCTATGTAATGGCTATAAAGATATTTAATAAGTTGCCTAAAAGTATTAAAGAAGAAACCAAAACTAGTCTATTTATTAACAAATTAAAAAACTTCCCACATTATATCGCCCATAAAATAAAATTATAATATATGCTGCATATATGTGTGTGTATACATGTATATGTATACAGGGTCATTTTGACATTGAATTAATAAACGATACCACATACTTATCTCGTGGAAAATAACGCTTTCCATTAAGTTATTTTAACCATAGATGTGAAATGGAGAAGTGTAAGTTTCAAACAAAATAAATATCAATAAAAAGTAACTTTAAGTTTATACGACCTTATGCCACTACTACTGCTCTAAGAGAATTCGTCGCAGCAGCAACATTACACTTTCAGTCAGAAATACACTTACGCACACACCATATTTGCACTAAACTACAAAATGATCAAAAAATTGCAAAACTACAACCAGTATTTTCGGCGAAAGTATTCGTTATTCATGGATGTTTTTTGGCACGATGTTAGCAGAGGTAAAGACGAATATGTGGTTTTATTTAGTCACGCAATGTAAAAATTACCCTGTATATAATTACACACATATATATATGTGTGTGTGTTTGTAATGTTATTATTCTATTATGTATACACACAAAAACGCATGCACGCGCGCACTCTCACACACACACACACACACACACACACACACACACACACAAATACATGCACACATACACACATTTATATTTAATATTGATTATAAGTTAATAAAAAAAAATATCTACATCAGTGCCGGATTAACTACGTAGCAAGAGTAGCAATTGCTACGGGCCCCGCGCGAAAGGGGCCCCGCATGTTTAAACCCACTCATCTTTGCCTGAGCGTAATTTTTTGAGTGAAACTTGTTAAGATGTGGTACGTTGAATTTTTTTGATGTCACAAAACAAGACACTCGGTACCCGATTATTTCCTTGGCGTAAATAATTTAAATAATATCATACAGTAAACGCACAAGTTCTACAAAAAGTTGCTTGTATAAACGTGAAGAATTTCAGTCGGCCTGATAATCAGCTCTACAAAAAGTCTGCCGCATATGCAAGCACTCTTACCCGACACTTAGTGTGGATGTGTAGCAGAATTGAAATGGCTCGATTTAAATTGTTAAAATTATCTATTGATTTGTAAAGTTAACAGTCTACATTATTTTTAGTATAATTTAGTAACCATATACCAAAAATCTATTTTCTAGAATATAACTATATTAAGTTATAGAAGTTATGACTAAAAAAATAATAATTTGCTACGGGCCCCGCGCTTGCTTAATCCGGCACTGATCTACATGTATATAAATTCTTAATAATAAAGTTTCTCCCTCTCTTAAAATTTTGCCGTGCCCGATAGGGTCCACGATTATATCACGTGTCTATTTAATTGTAACATCTTTATCTATAGAATAATTGTGGAGTGCAATAAACTTTGATTTGATTCAATTATCATTTTCTTAATTAAAACTTATAAAAAATTATCTGCGCTCCACAATGAGCCAAGAAAGGTTAACGTTGAATAATAAAAAAATGTTAATGTCAACACAGGCCGAGAAAAACCAGAGGCGCTTCATTCCGCACACAGGCGCTGTCTTGGGTCGGCGCGGCCCTGAGTTTGCCAACCAGCGCTAATCCAGTGTGATGGATCTTAGATCCATAAAGCCTCGCAGTAGGCGAGGAGGCCCATGCTCAGCAGTGACCAGTATACAATACACAGACGGTTTTATGGATATCTATTGAAGTTATACTTCTTTAGGCGCGTTATGAAAAATTGATGAGAGTGAAATTTAACGATGCGCGCGCACCGTGACACAAAATTAACAGAAATGAAGTTGCCGACACCCTGAAGTTAGATATAGTCAACATTTTAGTTTTGAATTTTGAACGTAGAATAAGGCGAAAGAGATTTTTTTTAAAAAGATTTTTATCTTGTTATGCCAAAGAAGTATAACTTCTAACGCGTGTACATAAGTACACACACACTTTCTTTTATGGGAGTTATGTTGTTAAGTAGAAAAGTATTAACACATTATGAAACCTAGTTCACCACACATCACCGCGTATGAACATCAAACATTGTTTGCTACGTATAGTTTCCGATCTGTTATGTTGGAGTTTATTTTTTATTTTTTAATGTCACTACTCACAAATACTTTGATTAGTTTACGGACTTGGAGTATAGTCTAGTTTAAGTAATTATAAAGAATTTGTATTTTATTGTATTCGGTTATGTGCCTTTATTAATAAATAAAACCGTAAATTAACCGTAACCAATAAAGTTTTTTCGTTTATTTAACATGCTCAAAGAACAGGGGCGTAGCTACCACTGTATCAGCCATATCAATGATACGGGGCCCCCGAGCTCTAAGGGAACATAAGCCCATACGCTAATCTTAACTGTTCACCCATAAATTCGGAGACCTTTTTTTTGCTCCTGCATATTAGGCCTCCGGACGTGGGCCATGCGAGGCGGCACAAACTAACTGGCCTGTACTTAAGAAAGTATAAATCTGACGTTGGAAGGGCAACAACATTTTGATATAGGGCCCTTCTATGGCAAGTCTGCCACTGTCAAAGAAATGACAAGTAAATAACATCGAGAATGCACTAATTGTTACTAATAGAGCTGCAGTAAAGAGTTTTGCATGAATGGGTCGGCGTCTCAGAGAAAAATATTTTCGTCCCTGTTTGCGTGCCTTTGTCGTATCGAATCGAGTTTTTCGCTCCATACGACCGCATAGATCGATTGCGTACTCATTTTTTTTTATAACACGCCATTTTGACCTCCCTGCATTCGATGGTCGACTGACGAGAGACGATTCTCTAGCCAGTGGACATGATTGTCGATCTGTTTGAACCGGGTATACTGGCTGATCTCGGAACAACACATTTATAAGCCACTCACACCTTTTATCCCCGAAGGGGTAGGCAGATGCGCAACTAGTGCACCCACTTTTCACCGTGCGTAATCCGTCCCATGACGTGATAGGGGGCGAGCCTATCGCCATATCGGGCACAAATTGCAGACTCCGGGCTGATACTGAACTTAAAAAACCCAATATCAATTTGCCCGACCCGGGAATCGAACCCAAGACCTCATCATTGCAGTCATACCGTAATACAACTACTCCACCGAAGTAGTCATTATCCGGACCAGTATAAAATATATACTACCACCAGCTATCTAATCATTTCTCAACATAGTTAAAATATTTCACAAAATAAAGCAAATTTCTAACAGAAAACTGGTGTAAAATTATTTCAAAGCCACTATGCTTTGAAATTAAAACTACTTTACGGATTTTTTTCGATTATTTTTTTTTTCTCCCGACGTTTCGAAGACTTTACAGCCTTCATGGTCACAGCAGCTTTGCTGTTGCACCTCTAGATTATTGATGATTACCGATTCATTTGACTTACAGGTTTACAATGCACCCAAAATTCCTCTGGCTGCGAATGTGGATTTACGCTAGTAGTTACTTATAATCAGATGACACATATTCCTGTTTCACAGCCTTCGAGAATAATAAACGACGCAAATGTATTATAGCATTAAATTTTTTATTTCCTTTGGCTATTAACAATATATTTTGTTTAAATGCACTAATCTCTAGAACTACTTCCCTGATTCTGACTTTTTTTATTTTAAAATTAATATATTTTTATACATTAATTATAAATCAAGTACAAAGGGCCTGTTTTAAATGTGCATTTAGTACCAAGAGAGAGGAAGGGTCATTGCCCTTATTTAATAATATAGCCGGGTTGTAAAAATAGACATGACATGCCACATGCTTGCATTTAAAAGGTACACGACAAATGACAATAGGGTCATTCGGCCTAAAAGTACGCACTTTTTTTTCTATCGTCTACACAGTCAAAAATATAGTGTCTTGAAAAACGTTTTAACACTCTATGTAAAGTAAATTTATTCTACTTTCATTA
Organism: Sphinx pinastri; assembly: GCA_947568825.1. Taxonomy (NCBI): domain Eukaryota; kingdom Metazoa; phylum Arthropoda; class Insecta; order Lepidoptera; family Sphingidae; genus Sphinx; species Sphinx pinastri. Next base: position 10,533,751 of record OX387636.1, on the reverse strand, counting down.
TTTAAAGAGTTTTTGTACATTGATTCATTGTTTTTTCTGCAATACATGTTTAAGTGCATCGGGAGAAATTCGTACTATTGACCCGTTATGTGGGTAAAACTACACAGAGTGTTTAATGAGAATATTTTTTTTCTGTATAAGGTCTAAAAATCTTTACTAATAATATTCGACTTAATTGCACTTAAAGAAGAAAAAACCGTGCGATCATTGTAATGAAGTTATAACAGGGTGCGTACTTTCAATCTCGTACTCTTACCCAAACAGGGAATATTTTAAACAATCACACGTTAGTTGAGACGCATTTATTTTCTAGGACGGAATTAATAACTAAAATAAATACTACAATAATCATGTAAACTTAACATAATTAACGGACTTTTGTAAACTGATGCACCGTCTAGCCATACACTTTTTTCCCAGCACAAAATATTGGTAACTAATAAACAAAATCACGTTGATCACCGTTTTTCGGTAAACAAGTGAGGCTTGGTAAAATAGCTTGTGGCTCTGATATCGTCCCTGACGCGCCCCTGATCTAGCCGAAAAAGTATCTGAGCCCTCTCAATAGGTTCCGAGATATTGACCATGCGAACTTTTACCCACTGCGTGCTGTTGCCCCGAATGACCCTATATTCTATCCCTGCAATCTAACGACGATAATATTGTATCAGCTAAGTTACTAATAATTATGTTTACTTCAATAATGTTTAAAGGATTTAAATCATTCATTTTATTCTAATTTTAAATGATTGCGTTAAATCCGTAATTGATTTTATTACAAGACAGGTTACAACTAAAAGTACATAACTAGAAATTATAACCAATATTTTTAAAATATTATCAATATTGCGTATTCAATTTTACACATTATAAAAAATACACAATATTAGTGACATAATTTTGTAAACTGTATACATAAAAAATAAAAAGAATTACCTTTAAATTCAAATTATTTTAGCATAGCACTACGGTAATACGTAACCGTCACTCAACCCCGAGTCCACTGCACCACTGGTTCTGCTTCGATGCAGGATTTGAGATCAGCTTACATGTTAGGGTTACGTATGAAGAAAATTACAATAGAAGAACCTCTGATATTTTATTTATAACAATAGTAAAACTCTACCAACATGTACGGCTGAAAATTGATTCAATGAAACATATACTTAGTTTTTAATAAAAAAATTAAATTAGAAATTAAAAAACGGTGCTATTTAAGATTTTAGAATTAGAATTGCATATTTAGGTGGTAATTTAAATGGCGTGAGTGACTCAATTTTATCGGAGAGCCTAAAAACAAAAACTTTACGTATTTATTTTTATATATTTTATTTATTTTTTCTTATTATCTACTACTACTACTCAAAGTATAAATATCCATTAAATGTATTTTTTTCTGACTATATAAATATCGATATATTAATTTTCATTTGTTCATCTTCGATGAATCAATGGTGGCATCCATGAATAAAATATAAATACCACTGTTACTGTTACTGTTTTGGAGCTCCTTTTTCCGCACTTATGCCCGATTTCTGAATCTCCCAGTTAAACTTTCAACAACTATTGATCCATTAAAGTTAAACTTAAGATAAACGTCGGTTGACTTTCACTGTGTTTCTGAACATATGATGAAGCATTCGATAACTATGAAGCCGACAACCAGTTCCTTATTTTGCTACTAGATGGCTCTTATTTAGCAGTTGACTTTAAAATGGATTTTATTACAAAAAATCGTAACTAATAATTATTTTATATACAATAATAACTTATTTTAACACAGATCAACGCCTAAACATTATTTTAATTTTATTTTGTGGTAATTTATTATTTGTCTCTGGCTGATGAATGACATCATTGTCGAATAAAAAAAAAGTCAAACAATTTAACAAAATGTCTTATGTCATGTTAGCACTAGTTTGCTAATTTGTGTTTTATGTCGTTTTATTTAGAATTTGAGAATTTATAACACTACTGAAACTGTTGTGATTGGCCGTATCAATTATGTTCCTCTATATTGTAAATAATATCTAACAAGTTGCCGTCGTTTGTGACAAAATGACACGTCAAATAGTTATGGAACAGATAAACGGCAAAAATTGGCCAGTTAAGTTAAAGTAAGTTTAAGCTGAGTTTATCTTGCAGTGCGTGGTTCAGAAACGCAATTTCATGGGTTATCGAACCAATAGCGCTAACGGATAGATAAACTGCCGTCAATAGTACTTCAGAAACCGGCCATTAGCCCGTTGAAAGTCGGGCCGTTGTGCGTGATGTGCCAGCTAGAAGTCTAGCCAGCCCAACTCCTTCCAGAACCGCAGGATCTTCCTAGTTCCTTCACAGGCTTCTCGAAGTGAGTATAAATGGAGGGGTCTTAAGAAATTTTTAATGAAACCAAGATCCATATTTTTGCCCCTTTATTAATATCCATACAGTTTGAGCCTGGTTAGATTTTGAGAACCAGCACTCATATAAAAAGCGGACATGTACTTTTGAATGCAAAACTATACGACTCAAAGGTTTTCAACTTTGACATTCACTACCCAAGACATTCAACTGTATAGTCAGTTATAGACCGGAGATCAGGCCCAAATTGTTCGTCCAAAAGTTATTACCAATTGGTAATAAGTCGCTGTCATATCCGTCCGTGTCAAGTCCGTGTGAATACGTCTTCGATGATTCTAGAATAAATGGTAAAATTGTTTAAAACGTGTTATTAAGTAGCTAGGTATACTATTATATAGCAATAAGAAATGATATTTATCAATTTGAGTTATCGACAAGATTTTTAACCGACTTCAAAACAGAGATTCTGTATTCGACCCGTATATTATTGTTTTCATGATATTGTAATCTGCGAAAACTGTTGTCGATAATGTGTTGTTTCATTGTTTTTAATTTATAAGTGTCGTGTTTTTTCTGTTTTTTCCAAATAAAGTAAAAATAAAAGAAATGGTAACCTTGGGCTGATACAGCAGTATGAAGTAGTAAGCTAAAATAAATAAGTACTTATATGCTAATCCAAAATACATTCTGTCCCTATGACCTTTCTTTTTAAATCCATTCAAAGATTTCAAAGGATTGAAGACGCACGATTCATCATCAGCAGCCCTGTGACGTCCACTGTTGATCATAGGCCTCCCTTAAAGATTTCCAGACGGACCTGTCAAAAGCATTGTTTACTGGTGGTAGGTCTCTGATATGTAAGAGTCCGTCTGGGAAGGTACCACCGCAATGTCTATTTCTACCGCCAAGCAGCAGTGTGCATGCGCTGTTGTGTTTCGGGTTGAAGGACATTGTAGCCAGTGCAACTGCTGGACATAATGAGACTTAACATCTTATGTCTCAGGATGCTGAGCGCAGTGGAATGCCACACAGTACTTCGTAACTCAGGGTGCTGGATGGTCTTGCTACTATTTATGGGTGCTTACCATCAGGCGAACGGCATGCTCGTATCGTCATTCAATGCAATAAAAATAAAAACATAAAAAAGTGGCTTGCATCCAGCGTGTTTCTGCTACCTGCACGATTGGCTCTCTCCATAGCTCGCTGATGCCCGATTTCTGAACCTCCCAGTTAAATTTTCAATAACTATTGATCCATTCAAGTTAAACTTAAGATAAACGTCGGTTGACTTTCACTGTGTTTCTGAACATATAATGAAGCATTCGATAACTATGAAGCCGACAATCAGTTCCTTGTTTTGCTACTAGATAGCTCTTTTTTAGCAATCGACTATAAAATGGATTTTATTACAAAATTCGTAACTAATAATTATTTTATATACAAGAATAACTTATTTTAACATAGTTCAACGCCTAAACATTATTTTAATTTTATTTTGTGGTAATCTGTTATTTATCTCTAGCTGATTGATGAATGACATCATTGCCGAATTAAAAAAGAACGTCAAACAGTTCAACTAAATGTTTTACGTCATACTAGCACTAGTTTGCTAATTTGTGTTTTATGTCGTTTTATTTATAATTTAAGAATTTATAACACTACTGAAACTGTTGTGATGGGCCGTATCAATTATGTTCCTCTATATTGTAAATAATATCTAACAAGTCCCTCTTCCCCCCGGACCACCGTCAGGTGTAAACGTGTATTCGATTAATGTTGAAATTAATCGCAAATTTAATATAATAAATCTATTTGATGTATTTAAAAACATCAATGAATAAATCGCTAATTTTTGAAAATATTCAGAGCAAAATAATAGGAGTGCATAGAAGTGAGGAAGTTGTACCTGACAGCAGCAATTGTCAAGAAAGGTAAACAATTGGTTTTCCTAAAAAAAAACTGATGAAATAGGAGTGTATAGGTGTCAAGAGGTTGGATGTCATTAGTGAGCCTCAAGAAACTAAGATCGCATTTCTGTCGCCCTGGTATTTTTTGACACACGAATCTAAGCACGAACCACTTAAAGTGAAATAGCAACTTTGCGCCACGCCCACTTGCTTCTAATTGGCTCCAGGAACAATCCTAGATCCTCCCCTTGTGTCACTGGGGCTGTCGACGTGAAGTTCGACGTATAGTCTATAGACCAACTCTTTCTGCTTATTACTCCCTGGTACAGTAGGACTATATGGCGGATAAGACAACCACATCCCCCAATGTTTCCCCACGCAAAAAGAGGGGAGATAATAATAACACAAATAACAATAGTATGGATTTCGAGAGTTTTAAAACTCATATGGAGGAGTTATTTAATTCATTTATTTCCACACAACGAAAACCACTTGAGGAAATTACTATTAACCTTAAAGATATACAACAAACTAATAACAATATAGAAAAGACAGCTGCCTTTCTTGGAAATCAAAATGATGATTTAATAAAACAAATTGAAATGCTGAAAACACAAGCAAAAAAGGATCGTGAATATATTGTGATTCTTGAAGAGAAACTTGAGGAGTCTCAACTGGCTCTTAGGAAGTGGATTTCCTAAGAGCCAGACTGGAGTCTAGAAATAAAAAATGTGCCAAAGATAGATAATGAATCTAACAATGACCTCATTAACCTATTGCTTAGTTTGTCAAAAAATATTGACTGCCCTATAGAAAAAAAGGATGTAAAGGATGTATATCGTATACGACCAAAAAAGGAAGGGGTTAATAACCCTACGATAAAAGTGGAAATGAGTTCTGTAATTTAAAAAACCGACATACTCAGAATGTGCAAATCATTCAACATCAGAAATAAGGATAAACTTCGAGCTAAGCATTTGGGTTTCAAAACTGAGGAAAAAACGCCAAATTTCATAAATGACCAATTAACAGCTAAAAACGCGTGACTTTACTTTCTTGCAAGAGAATTGACTAGATCCAAGACATTTAAATTCTATTGGACTGCACTTAGAAAGGTCTACCTAAGAAAAGATGAAAGTTCGCCAATAATACTGATCAAGAATGAGATCCAGATTCAAAAGCTACTTAATGCACCATGACTGATAAACTGTATGATATGTTTTATTATATCCTTAGCTGTTATCTCAAGTCTGAACTTTATGTTTGTTTATGACTGTTCTTATTTTATTTTATATTATATTAAGCACATCAATAACATACTTTCGAATCTGTGTAAAACTGTTAGCATTTTTAAATCTCTTTTTAAGAAACTACACTTTGACTTGCTGTCACTGGCACACTCACTTCGACACACACATAATCTCCTTTACAAGTTCATACATCTACATTCACAGAATAATATTAATACGCTATTATTACTGTTATTATATCTACCTACGTTAATCAAGGTTCTGTGGCTTATTAAGTTAAAGGATAGCAAACCTATACCTTCAGGTAACTTAACTACTATTCGATCTCTGAAGACATTTTTGAATCTAAACCAAAAATGGCAAACACGCTAAATACCATACAAGAATTAGATAGTTTAGAATTTGCTTAAAACATGCAATGTTCAATAGAAGATCTCAGCAAATGCCAACGTATACAAAAATCACCTTTAAATATAGTAACGCAGAATATTCGCAGTATATTCTAACATTGATGAAATAAAATTAGCATTAGCGCAATGTAGTTTCCATATAGACATAATTATATTAACAGAATGTCGTTTGGACTCTAACAAAAAAACCCCTACTTTGGCTAATTATACAGCATATCATACAATCATATCGCTCAACCAAAACTATGGAGTAGTAGCATATATAAATAATAGGCATACTGCCAAAGTTAATGAGATACATTTAAATCACGCTTCTTGTCTCCAGATATGTATACTAGATTTCACTATAATTGGCATTTATAGGGCGGCTTTCGGACGGTTCAAGGACGTATTACAGTCACGGCAGATTCCACAATGCCTAAAAACTCGTCTTTTTGGCCAATGCGTCCTGCCCACCATGACATACGGTGCCGAGACATGGACGCTCACATGCGATATTTTATATAAATTGGGTGTGACACAAAGGGCTATGGAGCGATCTATGCTCGGCATTAAATTACAAGATCGAATCTCTAACAGCGAAATCCGTAGACGAACAAAAGTTCGAGATATCGGACAATTCGTTATGAGACTCAAATGGAGTTGGGCAGGCCATGTAGCTAGACGAAATGATGACAGGTGGAGTAAGATGCTGACTGAGTGGTGGCCAAGGCAAGGCAAACGCAGCGTGGGTAGTCCGGCGGCAAGATGGGTCGACGACATTGTGAGGATCGCGGGTCGAACCTGGATGCGATTGGCTCGAGATCGAGAAAGGTGGCACCATATGAGAGAGGCCTATACCCAGCAGTGGGACTCTACAGGCTGTGGATGATGATGATGGCATTTATAGATCTCCATCACATGTTAATGCAGAATCATTTATTAACTCATTAAATTCTTACCTAGAGACTATCAAAACTCATAACAATATCATAATTGCTGGTGATATAAATATTAATTTAATTCCTAGACATATTGATTTAACTAATGAGCGAAAAAATAGACAAAAGTATCTCGATATGTTATCCTTGCATGGTTTATTCTCAGGGCACTCTTTGCCTACTAGACAATTTAACTGTTTAGATCACTTCATTATTAAATTACAAAAACGTTTGCCGGCTCTCATTGCTGTTTTAAATACCTCAATTACGGACCATCATATGATTTTTCTATGCGTTTTTGAAACCGATAAACCAAAAAATGTACATTTAAAAAAGACTAAGAAAACTGTTGATTTTGACAGTGCAATAAAGGATTTTCAACAAATAAATCTAGATGACTTGTTCTCGAGTGCTGATCCAAATTTCAGTATAAATTTATTGATTAGTAAAATTAGAGAATGCCTTGTAAAAAATACTAAAATAATTCATATCCCTCGATCGAAACTAATAATAAAACCCTGGATAACTGTTGGATTATTACGGTGTATTAGAAATAGAAACAACATGCAGATGAAATTAAAGATGGATCCTAAAAACGAGATTTTACGGATAACGTATCGGAGGTATCGAAATTATTGTAATAATTTAATTAAGAAACTTAAACGTAATTATAAACGTGAAAAATTAACTAATTCAACAAAAAATAATAAAGCCTTATGGAATACTATTAATGAAATTACACAATATAAGCCTAAAAAAACTACAAATGTTAACTTACTTAATCTTTCGTCGACACCAATAGAATCAACTAACATAATAAATTATTACTTTTCCAACATTGGTAAATCATTAGCTGAATACATTCTAAAGTCTTCTGGCCCATTGTACAATAACAGGTCATCTTTGACTGTACCAACCTCTAAAAACTTTTCTTCGTTTGTTTTGAAAGATTGTAGATCCAGCGGAAGTTGAACAAATTATAATATATCTTAAGTCGAATAGTGCAGCTTGATGGGTCCATATACCAACACTTTTTATTAAATTAGCTATAACTCAATTAACACCTATAATAACACATTCAATAAACTTATGCTTTAGTAGTGGTATATTTCCTGACGCGTTAAAAAATTCATTATAACACCTGTGTATAAGAGTGGTGATGGAGACCATGTCAACAACTACCGTCCTATCTCAGTACTTTCCTCTATATCTAAGATCTTTGAAAAGACATTGAATAATAGATTACTTTCATACTTGCAAAAATACAACATTTTATCATCTTCGCAATATGGATTCAGGAAAGGCTCAAACATTGAAGATACTGTTTTAGCACTAGGCTCTTGTATAGTGAACATTTTAGATAGTGGCAAAAAATGTTGGTTGTATGATATGCTGTATAATTAGTCAAAGTAGGGGTTTTTTTGTTAGAGTTCAAACGACATTCTGTTAATATAATTATGTCTATATGGAAACTAAATTGCGCTAATACTAATTTTATTTCATCAATGTTAGAATATATACTGCGAATATTCTGCGTTACTATATTTAAAGGTGATTTTTGTATATGTTGGCATTTGCTGAGATCTTCTATTGAACATTACATGTGTTGAGCAAATTCTAAGCTATCTAATTCTTGTATGGTATTTAGCGTGTTTGCCATTTTTGGTTTAGATTCAAAAATGTCTTCAGAGATCGAATAGTAGTTAAGTTACCTGAAGGTATAGGTTTGCTATCCTTTAACTTAATAAGCCATAGAACCTTGAATAACGTAGGTAGATATAATAACAGTAATAATAGCGGATTAATATTATTCTGTGAATGTAGATGTATGAACTTGTAAAGGAGATTATGTGTGTGTCGAAGTGAGTGTGGCAGTGACAGCAAGTCACAGTCTAGTTTCTTAAAAAGATATTTAAAAATGCTAATAGTTTTACACAGATTCGAAAGTATGTTATTGATGTGCTTAATATAATATAAAATAAAATAAGAACAGTCATAAACAAACATAAAGTTCAGACTTGAGATAACAGCTAAGGATACAATAAAACATATCATACAGTTTATCAGTCATGGTGCATTAAATAGCTTTTGAACCTGACTCTCATTCTTGATCAGTATTATTGGCGAACTTTCATCTTTTCTTAGGTAGACCTTTCCAAGTGCAGTCCAACAGAATTTAAATGTCTTAGATCGAGTCAATTCTCTTGCAAGAAAGTAAAGTCGCGCGTTTTTAGCTGTTAATTGGTCATTTATGAAAATTGGCGTTTCTTCCTCAGTTTTGAAACCCAAATGCTTAGCTCTTAGTTTATCCTTATTTCTGATGTTGAATGATTTGCACATTCTGAGTATATCGGTTATTAAAATTACAGAACTCATTGGGACTCAATGGGAGTGTTCTTGGCCCCACATTATTTTTAATATACATTAATGACCTGTGTAATTTGAATATAGAGGCCAGGAACATATTTTCTTACGCCGACGATACAGCTATTGTCTTTCATGGGGATACTTGGGATGTAGTACGTAATTATGCACAAGCAGGACTGGCCAATATCTGGTCTTGGTTGCAACTCAATCTCCTTACTCTAAACACTACTAAGACTAACTATATTTGTTTTTGTATATACAACTCTACACAGCCCCCTTTTTTTTTTTTTTTTTCGCGGGGTAAAAACGCGTTATCGCTACCACCACTGGGGGGTGAGTGGAACGGTTATGTTGGTTTCACACGGTCTTACAGCCCAATGTCGACACTCGGGAGTATAGCATCATCCGAGCGAGCATTGGACCGAGTCCCTACTACTATGTACACCCTACACCGGCATACCAACCAAAACCCGCGGTGGCCTTCTTCGGCGCATACGAGACGGCCCCGGGGTATCTTGTTGCACTAAGATAGCTGCACGGGACCGTCCCTGCGCGGTGCCGTTGCGGCTCTTCTCTATACAAGGGGGGCTAAGATGCCCCCGAACTCTAAAGGACGCTTTTGGCGTCTACGACAACGGGAGACCGACCACCCGCATTGTTGTCCACCTCGGAGTCGCTTAAATTGGACTGAGCAGCCCCCCGCTGCTCGCCCCGCGACTCTCTTAAAGTCCCATTTAGTCGCCTCTTACGACAGGCAGGGGATGCCGTGGCGGAACTCTCTAAATGCCCCCGGACCACAGGGCACGAGGCGCCGGTCAGTCATCCACCCGGCGCCTCCTACGTCTCCTCTTGCTACGGGCGGGATCGTTCTGCTCACGATCCCGCCCGGCGCTCTCCTTCCGCGAGATGACGCACTCGCAGAAGGAGACCATCGCTCGCCAAGACCTCCAGCCGCCAACCATGGCAGACACCACCGCCGGCAGCGAGAGATCTCCTCCGACGACTGCTCTTAGAGCGCTGCGTTGTAGATCCCAGGCTGGGCACTCCTCGAGAGTGTGTTGGACCGTGTCTTCGCGGCCGTTGCCACAGTGGTGGCACACGGCGGACTCTTCTTTTCCGATCCTACACAGAAACGAACCGAAACACCCGTGGCCCGTCAGCACCAGTGTCAGACGGAATGTCGGCGCACCGTGGCGCCTGTCAAGCAAGCTTCACGAAGACAGGTCGCACTGCCGCGATGGTCCTCAAGCCCGCATTCGGGCTCTCCAGCCTGGTATGCCACTCCTCCACGGCGGCGTTGCGGATGGAGGCCAATTGGGCCTTGAGCTCCCTCGGGGCCAGTCTCCGCCCAAGACGCGATGCCTCCTCACGCCAGAAGAATACTGACGAGAGGTATTTGGCATCCAATTCCCATGGCTGAGTACCGGCCAAGACGCAGGCCGCCTCGTGGGAGACTGTGCGGTAGCCCCTGATGAGTCGCTGCGCCACCATATGCTGCGGCTTGCGTAGTAGTGCGATGCATCGAGAATTCAGGGACTCGGCCCAAACGGGACAACCGTATAAGGCCATTGACCGCACAACTCCAGCGTATAAGCTTCGGCAAGGGTTACCGGGACCTTCCAAGTTTGGTAGCAGGCGTCCGAGTGCACCTGCTGCCCGCAGCAATTTCGGCGACAACATCTGAAAGTGGGCACGGAAGTCCCACCGGCTCTGCAACACCAAACCCAAATACTTCATCGTGGAGCCGATAGGAATCTGTACCCCCTCCACTATGATATGGGCCCCCGTAGGTGGCCTCTTCCAGGGCCCGTGAAAATACAGGGCCTCGGTTTTGTTCAGGGCCACTTTGAGGCCCAGACGCCGAATCCTGCTCACCATCTGCTCGGTACCAGACGAGGCGAGCAGAGCAGCCACCTGGAAGGTCCTAGCCGTCGCTGTCACCAGTGTGTCGTGCGCGTAGCAGACAACAGCGACGCCTTGGTGGTTGGTACCACGGAGCACCCAGTTGTAGCCGATGTTCCACAAGAGTGGGCCCAGTACTGAGCCCTGTGGAACTCCGCAGGCCATTGCTCTTCGGTGCCACCCATCAGCGCCCAGATACACAATGTACCTATCAGATAAGTATGATTGCACCAGACGCTGAAGATATGGTGGCACCTCGTGGTACCGCAGTGCTTCATGTATGCACGCCCAAGGTAGCGTGTTAAATGCGTTGGCGATGTTAAGAGACACCGCCACGACCACTTCACCCCGGGCGATTGCGGCCTCCGCTTGTGCCTTGACCCGCAAAATCGCATGGATCGTGGATCGGCCATGCCGGAAACCGTATTGGCAGTCTGCCAAATCCGGCCCGACCGTCTCAAGATGCTCGACGGGAGAGCGTGAATAATTCGCTCGAAAAGTTTGCAGACCTCGTCGAGCAGCACGATAGGCCGGTAGGCCGATGGCGACTCTGCGGGTCGACCCTCCTTTTTGTACACAGCCCCCTAGTAATTTTAAATTATATATACATTCCTGTACCAGTATTGACTCCACAACTTGTTACTGTGCTATAATAAATAAAGTAGACAAAGCTAAATACCTAGGAGTACATATAGATCAAAGACTATCCTGGCATTCTCACATAGAACTTATTACTAATAGGGTTAGGAAGCTTACCTGGATTTTCAAAACACTGCGCCATGTAGCCACAAAAGACCTTTTAAATAAAATATATGACGCCTTGGTTCTATGCATATTAGTATACTGCATACCAGTTTGGGGTGGTGCCTCGAAAATAAAATTTTTAGAGCTTGAAAGAGCACAGCGTTCATTATTAAAAGTTGCATACTTTAAACCATATAGATACCCTACTACAGAACTTTATAAAGACTGCGATGTCCTATCAGTATGAAAACTATATATCCTATATCTCATTTTGAGGGTACATATAAATCTTGAATATAATCCAAATGTGTTCCATAAGAGAAGATACGATATTATCGCTCATACTCATAGTGTCAAAACATTATTTGCTAGTAGGCAATTTTAAAAAAAGGTCTTCCTTCCTGTATAATAAAATAAACCGATTTCTACAGTTATACAGTATGAATAAATATGATTGCAAGAAAATATTGACTAAATGGCTAAAAAATAAATCGTATGAAGAAACAGAATCGCTTATAGAATCGTAGACTTAATACCCTAATGTGTCCATTTGTACTTATGTATTCTATCCACAGCCACACACACACTCACATACACATACACACATACAAAATAAACTTATCAATATTGTGACTTTAGGTTTTAAATGGTAATTATTATTGTTTTCTTTTGTTTAGTTTTGATTTTGTATTATTTGACCTACATTTAATTGCATTTTTGGAAGAGCGGGGCCTCCTAACACAGGTATTGCCATACTTAAAAGGAGTGCTCCAATAAAGATAAAATACACCTAGGTTAAGATAATGCAAATAAAATTTATTATTATTAAAAAAAAAAAAAAAGTTGCCGCCCTTTGTCACAAAATGACACTTCAAATAGTTATGGAACAGATAAACGGCAAAAATGGGCCAGTTAAGTTAAAGTAAGTTTAAACTGAGGTTATCTTGCAGTGCCTGGTTCAGAAACGCAATTTCATGGGTTATCGAACCAATAACGCTTACGGATAGATAAACTGCCGTCAATAGTACTTCAGAAACCGGCCATTAGGCGACCAATAGTCATTTGCAATTTGTAATACATTATTCAAGAATTTTCGTTATTTTTTCGTCCATCATTAGTGGTGCGGTTGTTGGTTTGGTCGTTTGATGTATTGTTCTATGTTTTAGGCCCGTGGCAAATTCATTGGATGGGGCCTCAGTAAAAATTGTCACGTTCACGGGCGTAGCTATAGCTTTCACATAGGACCCCCGTCAAATAAGTCATGTTTTACACCAATCATTTTATGTTACTTATATCTTAGCTCGCGGCCTTTTTTTTTTTTTTTTTTTTTTAGTTTATTTAAGACGCACACAGAATACAATCAAAAACATATAATAATGACTATAGCTAGGGTTAGTACTTAATCTAGATTGCACTCCAAAATTTGTGCCCAAATCATGACTGCTACATATTATGATGTGTTAATATATAATTATGATCACTGTAAATATTGAACGAAATCGCCTACTTAAGTATTATTAATGCAATATTAAAATTCAATGTCTAGTTCTTAATTTTTAAAACAGTGTTTGCCGTAAACTTGTTATAAACTTTGCTGAGTTGCTGTGCATAATGTCAATTTCTTTATGTTTCTTAGCCAAATCGTTGTACGAGCGACACATTCTAGTTATCCTTTCGGGTCGGGGGGCCATCTCTGCCATCCTATAGTTACGCCACTGCCTCGTGACCCATAGTTTGGGAAGCGCTGCTCTAAACTATTGTACCAGACTATCTGTAAAATGTAATAGCAATGCTCTGTCAATATTTCGTCGACCTATAATTACTATGAACGCTTAAACTATATTGGTTAGTTAATATTTGCTTGAATTGAATTGATTAGTACTTAATTGTTGCCGTTATCTTTTGTGTGTCTGGTGCAATAGATAGGTCAGCGTCTGCGGAACGCTTTATTGTTGTTTATAGTAACTGTATCTTATGTTCAGTACAAAATATATTTTAATATAATATTTTGTCTCGTCATTCGGATGTAGGAAAAAATATTCTGACACGCGATTTTGTTTCAAAAATGAACAAAATTAATTTGAATGTCACACATCAGGTATTTACGATATCTAATACCGTACAGAATAAAAAAGATAAGATTTTACTATGCTAAACGTACATTATAATCAATACAAAAATATTATAAATGCAAAAATTTGGATGGATGTTTGTTTCTCAATCACGCAAGAACAGCTGAACGGATCTGAGTGAAATTTGACACAAAAATAGATTATGGTCTGGAATAGCACTTAGGCTATTTTTTACCCTGGAAAAATATATAACGGAGCTTTAATCCCGGAAAAACTTTTTCTTTCGGGCGGATCCGCGAGCAGAAGCTGGTAATTAATATTTTTAATATGTTCTCAGGTCTCATAACAATGCACGGGACCAAATGTGAATTAAATAAACCTTAATCGGGGCTCGGTTTTTTTTTCATAATCGATCGACATTAAAGATTACGATCACGCGCAGACGTTGTCAGCTTGTCGCCGAGAAACACTACACTACTACGAAATTGAGTTGCCAAGTTGTTGAAGGAAGTTGATATCTACGTAAACAATGGTTTTAAAAGCCAAATATATTAATGTACAATATAAGAGCGATACAAACAAAGTTGGAAATAAGAATATTATGTTAAATTGACATACTTCAAATCCATTATAAACAAAACATGTAACATATGCTCTGGAATGTTAATATAATTAAGTCAACATCTTATAACTTATAAAAACAAGTTCATTAACTCACATGACATTCGTTTGACATGTGACAAACATGGCAATGCATTGTAATGCGATATTAAAACAAGAAACAAAACAAGCACTAAAAGAATATACACCCTATAATAAAGCATGCAACTTAAGCTTACTAATGAGATTAGGGTTTTTTTTTGTTGAATGAGTAAACATCTTGCTTACATTTATTATACAATTTTTACTTACGTTTTCTCAATTGGATGTGAGTGGGGGGCAAAGTTTCGCTATTTGATACGTATCTTGCCCCCTTACTTTTGTATTACATACAATTTAGAGACTAGCAGTTAAAAATAAGAGTGTGTACAATATAGGTTGAAAAACATAATACCTTTAATAAAACAACGAAATAACTCGAGATTTGTGTTTTTCGAAATTTTATCATAAACCAATCTAACTCAGCAAGGAGTATAGGTACAATCTCACAGACATATTACTCTGTGATATAAAGTCACTGCGGTCTTCACATAAGTACGTATTTTTTATTTTTTATTGCATTGAATGACCAGACGATCATGCCGTTCGCCTGATGGTAAGCGAACGACCACCCATAAACAGTAGCAACACCATCCAGCACCTTGATTTACAAAGTACTATGTGGCATTCCACTGCGCTCGTCATCCTGAGACATAAGGTGTTAAGTCTCACTGTGTCCTGTAGTTACACTGGCTACAATGTCCTTCAAACCGAAACACAACAGTGCATGCACACTGCTGCTTGGCGGTAGAAATAGACATTGCAGTGGTACCCACCCAGACGGACTCTCACATATGAGAGACCTACCACCAGTATACGTCAAATCTATTTCACATTTAAACTGAGCTGAAGTGGGCAATAGGGACAAATAATTAACGATGTAATTGTTTACGGCGGCGTAGTTGTATTATAGTACGACTGCAATGCTGAAGTCTCGGTATCTCTGAGTTGTTCTGCTGAGTCGAGACATTTAAATTAATTGCATTCAATTCTTTATTTTTATGCATTTATTAGGCTCCGGCCGCGGTTGTGCACCAAAAAAAAACACTCAAAATAAAAGTTGTGTCGTATAGTGATGCGTCTCATAAATATCAACACAAAAGTGAGTGACATACCATGCCGTAAAAGCACTATATTATATACTGCCCACTGCTGAGCACGGGCCTCCTCTACTACTGAGAGGGTTTTGGGCCTTAGTCCACCACGCTGACCTAGCGCGGCTTGGTAGACTTCACATACCTTCCTCACAATGTTTTCCTTCACCATTAAAACGAACGAGAATTAATTGATAAACAATACACACATAACTTCGAAAAATCAGAGGCGTGTGCCTTGGATATTGAACCTGCGGACATTCGTCTCATCAGACCCAAGTGATTTGCTAAATATAAAAAATAATGTATAACTTGGAGGTGCTGGGATTTGAACCCAGGACTTTCAGCATGCGAAGCAGACACTCTACCACTGAGTTACACCCCCGTGAGTAATCTGTCAAACTAATCATTTATGTGTTGTTCTGTAGTTGTTATTCACCATAGCAATCAGAGAGCATCTAAATATGACGAATGCAAGGCTTACGAGATTTAGTGACACATCACAAAAAGCAATCTTACGACAAGGTATGTAAACTAGAAAGTAACGTACACGTGGCCGCCTTATACCTACCATGCCATCAAAGAAGCTCATATAATAGTAATTTTCGCATATGCGTAGAACATTTACCATATTGAGACGCACCATTATCGCTTAGGTAATTACAAAACCCACATAACGCTTTTACCCCGCAGGGGTAGGCACCCGCGGCACTCACTTCGCGTCTTGTGTGTTCTGTCCCATGATGGCCAATAGGGGCGAGCCTATCGCCATATTAGGATTACATACTCTATGTTGATATTGAGCAGAAAAACCTAATACCTAATGCCTGAACCAGGATTCGAACTCAGCACCTAAGATCAGTGGCCTATCGCCCACGCAATGCAACTAGACCACTAAGGCAGTCTATACAACAGCTATTTACGTATATTAATGGACATTCTTGTAATGGAGTTAGGAACCATGAATTATAGATCTACTTGCAAACTTCCATTTTATGTAATTTGCTGTAATAACAGCGTAAAAATGCTTTGTCCTCCACAAATGAGCTGGATGTAGAATCTACACGTTAACCTATTGTTAATTATTGATGGTAAGGCAGGTTATGGTAACTGGGTTCGACTCGGCACTACTTGTTTTATCACTTTTGTGCATTTTACCTATTAAGCCCGTGATGTTGTATCCGTGGTCAAGTTCAGGGTCTTATTTCTTGTTTTGAAGCATGTTGCAGAATCTATTTAGTTTAGTTTTTATGATAGCCTTACGGCAACCTCCTCTTAAGAAAACTGGGCAAATTATGTAAAAAAAAGTTAGTCCGGAACTCCAATCCAGAACCTTCTGGTCTAAATCCCATGTCAATTAACTCATGAGCTTACAAATATTTGTCCTCGTAATCTATCTCTATCAATGAGTCATGTTCACTGCCTAATACTGCAGCCCTGGCTACATCAGTGATGTGTAATATTCACTTCTGGTCTGATAATATTCAATTATCAGGATTATCATCGAAATCACTACTCCCGAGTGTCAACATTGGGCCGTAAGACTGGTCAAACCAACATAACCGTTCCACTCACCCTCCGAAAAAGATAGTATTATCATCAACAGCGGATTTGACTTAAGGTCCTGCCAGTTATATAAGATACTAGCTTTCGCTCGCGGCTCCGCCAGCGTGGAATAGTTTTTCCGGGATAAAAAGTAGCCTATAGCACTCAGGAGTAATGTAGCTTCCTATTAGTGAAAGAATTTTCAAAATCGGTCCAGTAGTTCCTGAGATTAGCGCGTTCAAACAAACAAACAAGCTCTTCAACTTTATAATATTAGTATAGATTTTATCCAACGTCATTACTCGGTATGAGACTAGACATGCAAGGTCTTAGTATGGAGAGATCAGCGTAGGGGGCTTATTCTTCTTGACAGTGTCAACTCGTAACACGAACGTGTTGTATTATCTAAATATTTTATTTCACACAAAACGAGTTTCTATCGAGTAAATATAATGCAATGTTCGTGAAATTAGCGTGGAATGGTATTCTATATGCCAATTGTTAATGCAGAGGCGAATTAAATAACTTTGTGGACTGTGTATTATGGCAAAGAAGAAAACTTATGTTTAATGTACTTATAAGATGGACGACGTCTGCGTTTCCTATGGTCACGTGGCAGTTCTAGTCGTCGCTTTCTCAGAAGAGTGGCTTTCATTCCCGTAGATAAAGTGGCGCCGCCAGAGACAAATAGGGCGGCACATTGGTGTTGCCAGCGCGGGACAGGACATAGACAACAATTTCAATTATCTTAAACACGATGAAGAACGTTACATGCTTGTTATGAATAATGAAAATAACATGTGGCATTGGAATCAGGGCCCAGATGCCGCACAATTTATAATTGTAATTCTCATTACTATGGCTATTGTTTTATGTATACTAAAAGTTAGCCACTTACCATCAGGCGAGTGTTTCATTGGCTCATTACTAAGATGTTTAAAAAGAATAAAAAGGCAATGATATGTATTGTGCCAACCTTTAAATAATTTGTTACACTTACGCAACATAATTGTATTAGTTTTTAAATTAGATAAGAAGTATAGATCATAAGTATTGGTGTAAACAATTGTTGGTGGCAAAAAAAAAAAAATTGATTTAAATAAAAACGATTTATAATCACGAATTTTACATAAACACATTTAACAGAAATACTTTTACAAATATATCAGCAGCTAACCGACCAGCATAAAGGTCAATGAAAAACTTACTCAGCTGTCACTAAGACTACGACTGAGATCTACAGCAAGACTGAGCACGAATGAGACTGCACATCGATACAGCAGCCTTTTTACACACCCAACTGCCACTTCCACTTTTAGTTTGACATTTCGACTGGTTTTCATAACTTGTCAGTACGCTACAAATACCCTAACAAAACTTTTATCCTAACAGTAAGATGTGTTTATCACCTGATATCACAGTCAACAATAGCAAAGAAACACGATACTTTATGTTATAATGGCATTAATTCATGATGTGTTTGTCGATTATCGTGAGAAAACCAACATACTTGAGAATCCTCCATAAGAATTTGAAGGTATGTGAAGTTTGCCCGCACAGGCCAGCATGGTGGACTTAGGCGTAAACTCTGAGAAGTAGAGGTCCGTGTTCAGCAATGAGCAGTATGTAATACAATGCTGGTGTTATTTTTATTTATTTTTACTGGGTAGCTCTCGTGAAAAGATTACTTTGCATTCAAAGACCTTGTAATGAGAATTTCAAGCCAAGCGATAGTTACCAAGTCTCATTTATACTTTTAAAGTAATTAAGGAACTAAAAAAAACAAAAGTATAAAAAAAAATATTTATTAAAATCTATATTATAAAATAGTTATTGACTACTTATATTTCTTATCACCTATAACTTTTTTCGAGAATATAAAACAGTACACACGCTTCACTGCCAAGACTGATAAAATCACCACTATTAACACTACAACTGCTAAATCCAGGTAAACTTTCTGGTACCAAGGCACGTTGATCGCCGGTGAGCGTAAATGGGTAGCCCCATTGGTCTTTATGACGTGTTCTACCCAGTGGACCAGCTCAGCCCCTGGACGCATTGGCCGGTCGTGATATATGAAGGATAATTCTTTCACTGTCTGTCTGTACCTGTAAATAACATTAAAGTTAGTAGTATCTACATAGACATAGACACGTCTGAATAGCAGGTAGAATAACATATGTTTTAAGGTAAGGGACGAGAAGACGATCAACCAGCTCGCCTGGTGGTAAGGCTTTATGACTGTTCATAAACAGTATCATCCAACAAAATTTCAGAAAATGAAAATATTCTTAACACTACCTACACTGCGCTCGATACTCTCAGAAAGCACCTCTTCATTCTCGTTATAACACCAGAAATTGTAGCCGATATAATTATGGGGAAATATGAAACTTAAAATCCAATGTCATAATTAGGGGGATTTAGCTATGGCAACTAAACAGTACTAGTACAGGTAAACAGATTGCTGAAGCTATATAGGAGTTTTGGCGGGAACTTGGAAGTTTCATGAGGTGCTCTTGTTTTAATTCATTACTTTGGTGATACTTAAGTGTTATAATGCACAGAAATGGTCCTATATTATCAAATGAAGTGAACTGAAATAACTGTGCTAATCAAGTGTTTTTTGTTGCCGCCAAAACTCTAACAAGAATTAATTAATAAAAAAAATACATTTTATTCGCTTGAATTTCTCTAATGGTAGTACCTTAATATAATTATAATCAATAGAGAAAATAAACTCACTTCGGATTACTCGTCATTTCGACGATAGCTTTCTTCAAATCAGCAGCCATTGTGTACGAGAAGTCAACTTGCTTCGCAATGCCCTTGCGTACAGCTCTTTTCACATTGACAAACTGGTCAGCAAACACCGGGATTCCTATGATGGGAACGCCGTAATGTATGGTCTCCGTGGTTGATAACTGACCTCCATGAGTGAT
The DNA here is from genome assembly GCA_947568825.1 of Sphinx pinastri. Taxonomy (NCBI): domain Eukaryota; kingdom Metazoa; phylum Arthropoda; class Insecta; order Lepidoptera; family Sphingidae; genus Sphinx; species Sphinx pinastri. Next base: position 10,513,553 of record OX387636.1, on the reverse strand, counting down.
GAATAGGACGCAGTTGGGATGAGCTGAAAGGATACATTTATTATTCACACACACATACACACATACACACACACTCACGCCTTTTATCCCCGAAGGGATAGGCAGAGGCGCAACTAATGCACCCACTTTCGCCGCGCGTATTCCCATGATGCGATAGGGTGCGAGCCTATCGCCATATCGGGCACAAATTCCAGATTCCGGGCTGATACTGAATAGAAAAATCCAATATCACTTTGCCCGATCCGGGGATCGAACCCTAGACCTCAACATAGCAGTCGTACCGTAATACAACTACGCCACCGAGGCCGTCACAGTTTATTATTCACATTCATGTTATACAGAAATTATTTCTTAAACTCAATTATAATGTGCGTAAGAAGCATTAATTCCTTGCCTTAATACTTAACACCCGTTTCCGTTAAGTAGTTTCAGATAACAATGGTTCTTACTAAAAAAAACATAATCATTAACGAATTAATAAAGATAGGTGTTACTGACGGCGTTGTGCGTGAAAAGCCTATATCTCGCTACGAAATCCCCTGAATTACTGAGACAATCCATAGCGCCATTTGTACAACGCCAGCGCCATCTATTCAAAAAGCTACACAAAAAGATCTAATATTTCCTTTGGGAGTAAATTACCGGGATAAAAAACAGCCTGTTCAGGACTGATCTATCGGTGTGCCATTGTTTCTGCATTTAATTCTAATAAACATCCAAATATTATATAAGAAAAATAAAACGGACTTCAAAACCACTACAAGCCAAATATAAATGGTGTCAACTTTTCCGGTTGGCTCTAAGAATGGCACGGGTACGCGACCCCGGTCCCTCGAGCCACCACCGCTGCCCTCCCTGTCCTTCTGCGGCTCTGGTGTCCTTTTCCTCTACCTCTTGTCCTGTTACTGGTGGTAGGGTGATCCCGAACGGGTTGGTACCACCACCTAGTCTATTTCTACCGCCAAGCAGTAGTGCCTTCCGGTGAAAGGGCTAGGCAGCCGTTCCTATCTACGCTATCCTTCCTCAGGGCGTGATGGGCCAGACGTTGCCAGGAGCATGCGGATACTACGTCCGGGCTGTGGTGCGGACGTGGGGGGGCTGGGACAGGGTACAGGGAGACCCGATGGGAACGGTTTCCGTCGGCCGCCTGCTGGTTAGTAGGGGACCTGAACCCGGAGACTCCCTTTCAAACTCCCTCCCCGGGAAGCTGTCCCGCCAACCGGCGAAAATCCCGCCGTGCAGTCTTCATGCCAGAGTGGGAGACTGGAGTGGATCCTGGCGATTGTACGCGGGGGGGCATCGGGGGCCCGTGCCTCGCACCTTGTTCTTTTACGGGCCAAGCGACCGCCTGGCAGTATGTTCCGTACCTCTTTTTTCTTGGGCATCGTTTTGGCTCCGTCATGGCCATGTACTCCTTTAAAACTCAAATAAAAAAAATTAAGGATAGGAAAAATTGCAGGCTCACTACGGCGGCTACTTTATCCACATTTAAAGTGGATTTCTGCAATGTCAGGAGTCTACATAGCAACATCGACGCCGTCCACTACACCTTGAGACGGCGCGGCCGGCCCTGCTCTTTTTAACGGAGACTCAAATATTGACCCCTGATGATGTTTCGTACCTGAACTACCCCTGCTATGTGCTAGAGCACTGTTTCCTACGTAAAGCCGGGGTGTGCGTCTTTATCAGGGGTAATATTTGCTGTCGCCGCCTTCAGGACCTCGAACATCGGGACCTGTCAATTTTATGGCTATGCGTAAATCAAGGAGGTCGTACCCGCGTCTACGCATGCCTCTACAGGTGCCATGCCAGTGAAGCGGGATCTGCTCATCTAATTGAGAACGTCCAAGTGGGGACTGACCGTGCTCTCGAACAGTACCCATCCGCGGAGGTGGTGGTCCTTGGTGACTTCAACGCTCATCATAAAGAGTGGTTGGGGTCTCGGACTACCGACCTCTGGGGTAGGTCTGTTTACGAGTTGGCCTTGGCATATGGCTTTTCACAGCTGGTGACACAGCCCACCCGTGTGCCAGACATTGAGGGCCATGAGCCCTCTCTTTTGGATCTTCTGCTGACCACAAACCCCGATGGATACAGTGTCATGATCGATGCCCCTATAGGATCATCTGACCACTGCCTGATCCGCACGTCGGCCCCTGTGGATATGATCCACAGGGCATACTAGCCGCCCACAAGCGTCTGGTTCCCGCAGGGTCTGGCGGTATGGGTCAGCTGATTGGGATGGACTCCGTGAATTCTTTGCGTCCTTCCCATGGAGCCGATACTGTTTCTCCTCCGATGATCCCGACACCTGTGCGGACTTCGTCAGGGATGTGGTGATATTGGGGATGGAAATGTTCATTCCCAACACCACAATACCGATGGGGCGCCGTAGTCGGCCTTGGTACAATAGTGCCTTTGCCGCCACTGCGCGCCTCAAACAGTCCGCATACTTGTCCTGGCAAGTCGCCAGTAGGTGTCGGGATCCTAACACCAAAGAGGAGAAGCGGAAGTTCCATATTGCCTCCAGATTCAACAAGAGGGCTGTCGCTAAGGCCAAGGCAGACCACATTTGCCGATTTGGTGGCCGTCTAGAGAGCTATCCGACAGGTAGTCGAGCTTTTTGGTCGCTTGCCAAGTCCGTACAAGGCAATTTCTGCCAGCCCAGTCTACCGCCACTGCGTAAGTCTGACAACAGTCTGGCCCATAGTGCAAAGGAGAAAGCCGATGTCTTAGCTGAATCCTTTGCCTCAAACTCGACTTTGGACGACGGTGACGGTGGAGCCGCACCACCGGAAATTCCCAGATGTGAGTGCTCCCTGCGTAAAATCCGCATCACCCAGCGTGCTGTCAGGCGGGAGCTCCGGCTCCTTGATGTCCATAAGTCGAGTGGGCCTGACTGTATTCCCGCAGTGGTTCTTAAGACGTGCACCCCTGAGTTGACTCCCGTTCTAACGCGTTTGTACCGTCTATCTTACGAGACCAGCCAGGTTCCATCTTCGTGGAAGACCGCTCGTGTCCATCCAATCCCCAAAAAGGGTGACCGGTCGGACCCTGCTAATTACAGGCCGATAGCGGTCACGTCCTTGCACTCCAAGGTCATGGAGCGAGTTGTTAATGCTCAGCTCCTGAGGTACCTTGAGGATCACCAGCTGATTAGCGATCGTCAATACGGTTTCCGCAGTGATCGTTCGGCTGGTGATCTCCTTGTGTACCTCACGCACCGCTGGGCGGAGGCCGTGGAGAGCAAGGGCGAGGCTATATCTGTCGGTCTGGATATAGCGAAGGCGTTCGACAGGGTATGACACAGAGCTCTTCTAGCAAAGTTACCATCTTATGGAATCCCCGAGGGACTCTGTAAGTGAATTGCCAGCTTCCTGGATGGTCGGAATATTACAGTCGTCGTCGACGGCTGCAGCTCTATGACCAAATCCGTTAATGCTGGTGTTCCACAAGGCTCGGTGCTATCGCCCACGCTCTTCATTCTACATATCAATGACTTGTTGGATTCCAATGACAACATGCATTGCTATGCAGATGATAGTACGTGTCATGCGCGATACATCGGCCAACAGAATATCCCTCGGCGCACAGTCGAAGAAAGACGGTCACAATTTGTGTCTGAAGTCTGAAGCTCTCTGGGGCGGGCTTCCAAATGGGGTGAAAGGAATCTTGTCCAATTCAACCCGTCGAAGACACAAGTTTGCGCGTTCACTGCCAAGAAGGACCCATTCGTCATGGCGCCGCAGTTCCAAAGAGTTACTCTCCACATGTCGAATAGCATTGGGATCGTCGGCGTCAAAACTGCGAGTGACGTCCAGTTTAGGAGTCATTTGGAGGACAAAGCCAAATTGGCCAGCAAAAAGTTGGGGATCCTGAACAGAGCCAAGCGGTACTTCACGTGCGGCCACAGACTGGCGCTTTATAAAGCGCCAGTCCGGCCGCACGTGGAGTACTGCTCACACCTCTGGGCAGGGGCACCCAAACACATGCTTAACCCACTTGACTCCTTACAACGACGGGCACTTCGCATCGTCGATGATCCCAACCTCACGGACAGAGTTGAGGCGCTGGGTATGCGGAGGGACATTGGTTCTCTCTGTGTATTTTACCGCCTCTTCCATGGAGAGTGCTCTAAGGAACTGTTTAATATGGTGCCCGCCTCGCCTTTTTACCATCGCACCACTCGCCATCGCAGTGGAGTTCATCCATACTACGTTGAATCCATCCGTAGTAGCACGGTGCGTTTTCAACGGTCTTTCCTGCCGCGCACACACATGGGGGACGGGGGTAAACAGTGATTACGTCAGCAATATTTATTTAAATATTTTTTTGATAAATAAAGAACAATAAAGAAACTTGAGCGGATTTTGTAAACATTATGCTTACGTAAGCATAGGGGGGTAAGTGCTTTGCTTACTTTTGCTGGCAATGGGGGTAGGGGTTAAAATACTAAAATTCTGCTTACGTAATACATGAACGGCCCCTAATATCTGAATTATGAATCATAGGAAACGAAATAATTATGACTAATAATCATTAAGTACTATCAATCTAAAGTTAGATATCTGTATAATCTAAAGTTAAAGTGGACGATAGCCTAGTTGGGAATGGAACGGTCTGCCGAGCCAATGTCCGGAGGTTCAAAACCCAAGGCACACACCTCTGACTTTTCGAAGTTAAGTGTGTATTGTTTATCAATTATCGTTCGCTTTAACGGTGAAGGAAAACATCGTGAGGAAACCTGCATACCTGAGAAGTTCTCTATAAGAATTTCGAAGATATGTGAAGTCTGCCAACCCGCACTAGGCCAGCGTGGTGGACTAAGGCCTAACCCCTCTCAGTAGAGGAGGCCCGTGCTCAGCAGTGGGCAGTATGTAATACAGGGCTGATTGCAATCTAAAGTTATCATAATTAATGACAAAGCAAGTAAAAATGTAATTTATAATTTATCAACATACATCTGCATGACTAGACGAGTTGGTAATCATTTTTGATTAATTTAAGGAAAAGCTTTATCGTTTTATCATTATTATCATTATTACACAGATATTAACGAAGGTGAGACCGTATTTTACTACTGCTAACAGATAATCTTAATAATCCACATTTAATTATGTGATAGCCTAGATATTGATAACAAAGACGGTGACGAATAATGAGGAACATAATTTTGTCAAAGTATTTGGTTTGTATAATACAAGGTATAACCCATGAGAATGGGATGGAACCTTGTCAAAGTAAATAAAAAATGTCAATTCCTGAACAAGTAGCGTCCGTATGTTTCTGAATTAAATTTTCTTGTTTTTTTTATTATTATTGTTCATTAAAACCAAACCGTGGTGATTTCAGCAGGTTTCCTCCTCCTATGTACAATGTGTACAAAATATGCATATTTGTATTACTTAATTATAGTTACATCAAAATGGTCGGTGGCGTAGTGGTATTACGGTACGACTGCAATGCTGAGGCCTCGCGTTCGATCCCCGGATCGGGCAAAGTGATATTTGATTTTTCTATTCAGTATCAGCCCGGAGTCTTGAATTTGTGCCCGATATGGCGATAGGCTCGCCCCCTATCACATCATGGGACGGAATACGCACGGCAAAAGTGGGTGCACTAGTTGCGCCTCTGCCTACCCCTTCGGGGATAAAAGGCGTGAGTATGCGTATGCGTTGCTACATCAAAATCCACAAAATCTTTTCATATTTATTTAATTTGTATTTCTCGAGCATCAGCGCGAGCTTAGCGTCGCTACCGAGCGGTGTCAGTACCAAAAGGTCGTATCACATTATGATCGCGCGCGGATTATAGCAGTAACCGTTCACTCTACAAATATAGTGCAATGTAAAGCATTGAAGTTTTAATTACATTAAACACGGGAGCAATTGCAATTGTGAATTCACTCTTATAACCGCATCTACCCGAGGTCGGAAAATTTTTGTCAAAAATATTTCAGTAGAAGATATTACCCATGAATAATAACTGATAGATGAATACAACCTGGATTTGAGATCTCTAGGCAACTCTCCCATTATCTCAGCTGTAATAAGGAGACTTCATCGGAGTTAATTTTAGATCTGCATACTGTTATACTCCCGATAACATTTATATCAGTGAAAGATGTTGCGTCTTGCAACGGTTGGTAGATTTATCCGGTAGGCTAGACTCCCCCCATCAAACCTAGATCTTGCTAAGGCTACATAGAAATGCTTACCCAAAATGCTTGGTTGCGGTGCCCATTTAAGGATGTGTACATTCTTTGGCATATTAAGGAAGTCCTCCTCAAACTTCCATAATACAACTTGCTCCAGTTTTCCAAACATGTCGAGGAGACTCTTTTTCAACTTATCTGGCATATCCTTGCTTTTCAGATTGGATCCCATGCTGAAGTAAATTACGCCCTTTTTCGATTTATCCATGATTTTTCGCAGATCCTGTAAAGTAAAACAAATTCTATTAGAGATACAAACAAACGTGAATTGACATTTTAATTTTCGAGATCTAAAACTTAGATTTAAATCATTTAACGTAAGTGCTCCGACAGTGTACCGGTAACCGACACTTTTTTCTTTAATCAACGAAATGATGGATAATTAAGCGAATTTGTAGATATTGCATCATTTGACCAGAGACAATATACTTCTTACTACTAACCAGTGAGAATTCAATGCAAACCGCCATTTTTTTTAAATCCGTGTCATAACAACTAAACGCTCTCAGTATTTTTACTAAGAAAATTAGTTCCTTAGAGAAATATTTAAGAAAGTTAGTGCAATTTTTTTATAATTATTTTACTGTTATGAAATGTACAATATGTATACTTTTATGGATTGTCATAAGAATTGTAAATTTGTTTTTATTAATTTCATATCATGATAGGTCATATTTTTGGCGCCAAGACAATTGTTGTTTATTGGTACACTCAAACCGCTTTATACCAGTTTCGACGAATGATGGTCATAACATATTTTTCGAAATATCATAATAGATTTTTTTCAACAGTCTTTATTAATATATTAAGTGGATTAAACCATAGCACTATTATAAAGCTAACAATATTCACGTTGTGGTTATAAATAAATCGCTTAAGGGGATATAGAAGAAAAACTAAACCATAGCTGATTTTGATGAAATGCAGTAAGGGGATAATTTGGACTTTGAAAATGAATAACGCATAATATTTAGTTTTTTACACAATCTATTAGGGGTGAGATGGGGAATTGATGGTTGATTAAAGTAAGCGTGAAACATAAATACTAAAGCGATTTTGATGTTATTTGGTAAGGATACTATTTGAACCGAACAATGGATATTACTGGTGATTTTTTTAAACTTAGTCTTTAAGGGGAAGTAGGGGACCAGTTGATCCATATTCAATTTTGATCAATTTAAGTTATGCAACATATTGAAACATGAAAATAGAAGGCTATTTTTTATTCAACACTTTAAAGGTAGGATGGGGCATGGTGGGGCGGCGGTTAGCCTTTATCTTGTGTCGTGAAAATAAATAGGGTTTTTTTTTATTCAATCCTTTAAGGGATATCATTATCATCGATTTTGAAATCAGTTGGCCTTATAACAAAGAAATTCAAAATGGCGGCCATTTTTTCTTATCCTAATATTAGTTCTGCCCACTAGGACTAAAAGCAAGCCTTGATATCGATTTTGTGGTCAACTGTCCTTAAAACAAAGAAATTCAAAATGGACTGCCTCGGTAACGTAGTTGTATTACGGTACGACTGCAATTCTGAGGTCTTGGGTTCGATCCCCGGGTCGGGCAAAGTGGTATTGGGTTTTTCTAATCAGTATCAGCCCAGGGTCTGGATGTCGTGCCCGATATGGCGATAGATTTGCCTTCTGCTACTAAAGGCATGTCTAGTCAATTCATTCAATTGTAACAATAAGTATTATGGCTTGTAAATTATTTGTTAACCCTTCGGGGTAAATAGGGGACAAAGTCAAATTTAAAGGACATGTCCAAAAACGGGCCTAAAAGTCTAACCAAGACAGTTTATATATATTTGGATAGAACTCCGAAAAACTAGTCTTTTACAATAAATCGTATAATTTTAAAGTCTTCCGATTTTGAGATTTATGTAATTTTATTTTGCTTAAAAAATAGAAACTACACTTCATATGAAAGTTTTTAAAAAGTTAGTTATAAATGGAGGCGTCTAAAAATATTTTTTGAATGGATTCAAGATTCAAATTTTTGCCCCTTTAGTATCCATAAAGTTTGAGCCTGGTTAGATTTTGAGGCCCAGCCCCCATACAAAAAGCGGACATCTCCCTTTGACTAATTTAAATTAGACTATTTTATCAGGAACGTTAGAAATAAAGGTGTCTTTAATTTTTTCTTAACTTTAGGGGTTAGATAAGGTTAAGGGGCAGTGGGGTCGTTAAAATATGGTCGTAAAAATGGACTGTATATTTTATAAATTAATTGCCGATAACCGGCTATTACAACTCACTGTCGAAGACTGAGGTGTCGATAACTGGTGTCCCTAGTGTCGATAATAGGAACCCATACAAAATTTTGAGTAGTTTTGATAATTCGAATTTTGTACTGGAAACTTAATTTTATTCATGTTTTTACAATATTGTCGCAAGATAAAAATATATTTTTATATTCTAGCTGATCAATTTCATTCTAAACATAAAAAGGTATTTCATTTTTTAAACAAAATACAGATCACCTTAAAGTGTCGAAGATTGAAGCACTTACGATATTTGGTTGCTCAAATGAAAAAGTGAAGATAATACACAATTTCAAAAGCGTAGCACCCTAAGACTTGCGGTCATTTACTATGACAATGACTAAATGACAGCTTATTTAAACCACTGGGTCCAGAGTTTAGAAGCATGATTTTTTGTACAAAAATCCCCTATTTGACATTGGTGAGCACTAAAAACGGATTTTTGAATACTGATCTCCTAATGGATTTTAATTCTAGCTCACAGCTAGTTCCAAAACAATAAATCCTTCACGTTTTTTACCTCAGGCAACGGCTCGACTTCTTCGTTGATGTGGTACCCGCCAACAGCCTTGTAGTTTTGCGGCAGACGCGTCGCCATGCCGAGGGAGACGTGCGAATTTCCCAATACTAGAGACGCGTTGTATTTCACTTCTTGGAATGTGGGCGGCACCCTCCCCCTCTTTCGTATCAGAGGAGCGACGACCTCTTCGTATAAGGCGCTTTGATGGGCGTTATGATACCTGGATAAGGGTTTGAAGACAATTTAAACATTTTGGTTATATGCTAAAGTAAAGACCTTATTCATAAACGGTTTGTAAACCTATTTCAGTTATAGAATGTTTTTTGTATTTTTCTCTCAAACTCAATTCAAAATTCGTTCGGAGAAGACAAAACATTCGAATACTAAAATAGGTTTATATAAACCGCTTATGAATAAGGTCTTTAGCATATATACTGCCTTGACTGACGTGACTTGATTGACTGTCTTGGTGGCGTAGTTGTATTAGGGTACGACTGCAATGCTGCGGTCTTGGATTCGATCCCCGGGTCGGGCAAAGTGATATTGGATTTTTCTATTCAGTATCAGCCCAGAGTCTTGAATTTGTGCCCGATATGGCGATAGGCTCGCCCCCTATCACATCATGGGACGGAATACGCACGGCGAAAAGTGGGTGCATTAGTTGTGCCTCTGCCTACCCCTTCGGGGATAAAAGGCGTGGGTGTATGTGTGTAAAATAGGTGTTTAAACTGTTTATGAATAAGGCCGTAAAAGTGTACAAGTACATGGTATAACATCATTATTTTGGTTATAGTTTCTTTATTTTATTTTTTATTTTATGCACTTCATATACAATCAATGTACATAGGCGGACTTAATGCCGTAGACATTCTCTACCAGTCAACCTTAGGGTGGTGCAGAGATAAACAAGGTAGATGCATCAAAGTTAGTTAAAGCGGTAAACAGATTCACGAAAGAACGTATATATCATACGATAGATATGCATATTAAATAATTATAAATATATTATATGTAGATATACCTAAGTAAAAATAAACATATAAAAATAATAAATATATAGAATACATACGATATATAAATAAATAATGAGTTAAGGAGGTGATTCCCATTCCATTCAGCAATAGTTGTCGTACCCTTATTTTGAAGGCAAACCGAGTTGTAGACGCTCTGATTTCGAGGGGGAGTGAATTCCATAGAAGTATATATAGATTGAATAGTGAAAGAAGAGTGAATAAAGTCAGAGCTGTGAGGAGGACACTTAAGGAGAAGATTGCTAGATGAGCGAAGGTTTCTATCATGGCTATTGCAAAGGTATGGGATTTTTGAAGATAAGTAGGCAGGTGGAATAGGGGAGGTAAGCAAAGAGAATAGAGTGGTAAGTGCACGCAAAGATCGGCGCTGTCGTACAGGTAGCCATTGTAATTGTTGTCGATAAGTAGAAATGTGATCATATTTTCGAAGATTATACACGAATCGAATGCAGTTATTAAGAAGACGGTCAAATTTATTGAGTAGAACTGCAAAGGTCACCTTGGGCCTCCAGCTCAAGGTAGAGTCGATGTGTAGACCGAGATCTCTGACGCTGCAGCTCCAAGGAATGACATTTCCGTTAAATATAACAGGTGGAATAATTGTGTTATCCAACCTGCTAATCATCCTTGGACTACCTACAATGATGGCCTGACATTTCGTTGGGTTCACAGATAAGCCGAAATTGTCGGACCAGGTTTTAATTTGGTGTCCTCCATGCCCATTTACTTAGAAAGTGAAGTAAAAGGTCTTAAGAAGGAATTACTTGATATTCATGTCAATGTTTCAAAGTGGTATAGCACACTGTAGACATAATATTCGTCATCAGTACACATACCTACTGCATCGATTTATCCTTACATTACCTTACAATTTCTATTCCATTAAGCCTGTGATGGCTTTCTTTAGAACCAGCGGGAGAGTCTTGACGAATCCTGAATAGGTTTAAATTGTACGACTCACCCCAGTATGGACGCCGATGATATCTACAGCAAGTAATTTTCATTCTGTCTACCATTTCTGTGCCCCAAACAATGTATATTTAATCCGACCGAATACTTACATGTTAATATAGAAAAGGGCTTTTATTTGACTCCACAACTCGTCCGCCCTCGTCCAAAAATTAAAGGGTGGAATTTCTCCACTTAAAGCATCTCCGTGGTACGCAGGATTTAGTCCTTCGTCAATCAGCTTCAATATGATCCAATGAGGCTCAAGACTTGACACCCAGATGTATGGCACTTGTAATATTTCTGCAAAACTGTAATATAAATTGAATAGAGCTGTTATTTATACATTATCAATGAATTTGCAAACCTCAGAAATTATCGAAAACCGTTTCATAAAACCCAAGATAATAATTAATCCACATCAACACAATATTAATACATAATAAATATTACCTACTTATTTACTTGACATATTGTCATGATTAGCCTACAATAATATATTATTTTCCAAATCCTCTACTATACCGGCTTAATTAAATTCGTTGCTTGTAAAATAAAATTTTCATAAGACTCTTCCCACAGACTATCCCACCGGTGATCCTACCTTACTGGTACCTTGCAGTATCGGATTTCAAAAGAGTTAGTTTTGAGTAACTATTATGCATTTTTTTGTATATAAAGAAACAATAATAGTAATTTTATCTTACCCAGCACCCAATTCGCTAAAAAGCCATTCCACTACCACTAAATCGAATTTCTGATCCACATCATTAAACATTTTTTGTACATTTTCATTTAGATAAGTCGCTTTTAGCAATATATTTACTGAAATCATTATAACACTTGGATCAGTTACCAGCGATTCTTTGTTCAAGATGTCTAATAAACTGAATGTACTTTCTGCAAAAAAAACACATGAATTATTCTTAAAAAACAAAACAGGTATTCCGGTGCATATCATGAGACGCAAGCAGTCGATCGTAAAATTTTGCCAACATCATTCTGGACTAAAAATGTATGGCGGGAAGGCACTATATTTTTTTTATATACGGACTCGGCAAAGTGACCCCACTGCACCTAATGGTAAGCGGAGAAGTCCAGATATAGTGTTGACTGAAAAGCGATGGTTAACCCTCGTCAGTGGAAACAATTATGCCGGCCTGTGTGAACCGGATATACACAGGCTGATACCCGGACGCGGCACACTTACTTGGGCCACTATATATTGAAATAGAATAAAGGAGGGAAAAGATTATTCTGAGTAGTATGTCGTAGGTAAGTAGGTACTGGATTATTATAACATAAGTAATTAGACTTACTGGGTACATATTCGAAATTCTTAGAGACATTGACTTGATGCAGATTTGGATGTGATGACTTCTCCAAAATAGGAGTGACGTAGGTGACCTGGAGGAAACACAAATATTTCACTATATGTACTGCCGTATAAATGATTCGATGTAACATTTGAAACATTGTTATTATAATTTAGTATATTTTTTGAAGATTTGAGATGGAGCACGTTGTGAAAGCTACTGACCTATCAGTATGCTGTCCTCGATAGCTAAACTCTTTGAGCAAGTTGTATATGATTCAATATATAACCACATATCACTATTAATCTCGACTAGGCAACATGGTTTTGTGACTCGTAGATCCGCTGTGAGCAATTTATTAAATTTCAAAGATTATTTGTGTTCAGCCTTTGCCAAACGCCAACAGGTTGATGTGATTTATACCAATTTTCGCAAAGCGTTTGACAGGGTGAACCATTCCCTCCTTTGTAAAAAACTTAGTGCACTCGGCATTTGGATGTGCTAAAGATGCCTCCCGACTCCAAAACGACCTAGACATTGTAGTCGATTGGTGCTCTAACAATTCCATGTCCCTTAATAGTGATAAATGTCTAGTCATTTCTTTTACGAAAAAACAAAAGAAAATCATGTTTTTATACACAATCAACAACTGTGAGCTCCAGCGGGTAAAAAACGTGAAAGACTTGGGCGTGATATTTGACGATCATTTAACATTGCGCGATCATTGTAACTATATTTGCAACAAAGCTTCAAAATTACTTGGTTTCATTCTCAGAACATCCAAACCATTCAAAAAAGTCATAGTGTACTATTGTTATACAACAGCTTGGTCAGATCAGTGCTTGAATATGGCTCCGTCATTTGGTCCCCCTTCTATTCTGTCCATAATGATCGCATTGAAAGTATTCAGAAAAAGTTGCTCAAGGTTCTGTGCGTTCGTATGGGGTTGGGACGTTCCCTATCTTCTTACGACGAGCTCGTAACCAAATTCAAAATACAAAAACTTACACTTAGACAGATCTATATAAAACTAATATATCTCTAAATTATACATTCACATATTGACTCTCCTGAATTACTGGCCCTAATAAATTTTAACACCACATTCAGAATCCGTAATCCAAACGTCTTCACGTTGCAGGCTTATAGGAACAACATCTCATTCTATAACCCGATAGTTCGTATGTGTCGCTCGTATAATAATTTGGCGAAAAAACACAAACACCTTGATGTTATGAATGGCAGATTTGGTCATTCTCAAGAGGTCTACAAAAAATATTTTTTACTGGTAATAGGTATTGTTAAGTTACCCACATACTGTTGTTATTTGTTTTATTTTTATTGTTAACTGTATACAACTAAATAGTTTTAATGTAAGCCTGTATGTTATATAAAATTGTTATGACTGTACTCTATTTTGCGTCTTAATTAAATAAATAAAATAAAGGTGTTCGGAAAGGAGATGTCCACTTTTTGTAGACGTGAGACTCGAGTGGGGACCGCATATAGAGCAAAGTTAGCAGGTAGACTAAGTTCAGTGGCTTATGCAGTCAGAAAAATAAGGCATCTGACTAATGTAGACACGGCAAGAATGGTTTATTTCAGTTATTTTCATAGTTTTCTGTCGTATGGTATTCTTCTTTGGGGTAATGCTCTCACTCCCAACTAGGCTATCGCCGCTTTCCATTTATAACTAACTTTATTAAAAACGTTCATACTAAGTGCAGTTTTTAAGCAAAATTAAATAATTGCGTACGATATAGACTATCGTACGCAATTATTGAACACCGCGCCCCCGTCTGAACACGCACGATGGCTAGACAGTTCTCGTCCACATTGCCGTACATCCGAGTGTTGACAGATATTGAAAAAAACTAAGATTGCTAACAATTATTGCGTACAATTACTTCCAGCAATGATTGATCCATCTAAATGAGGCATTCTAACGGGTAATCGGTTTACCAATTACAATCCCCAATGGGGTTAACGTTCAAGTTGACAGGTCGTAAAACTAAGCAAACTTTCTGCAGCATGCTTAAAAAGTCTGAAGATCGACCCCACATTTGCGTAGGATCAGGCAAGTAAGAAGAAGTGAACTTACGTCATGTCCAGCTTTCAATAGTTGATTGACAACTCCAAATCCGAGGATGCTGTGACTCTTCCCAGGAAACGGGAAGATGACCAGTATTTTGTAGGCGTCGCAAATATGAGACGCTGCCAGAAGGCCAAATAGAAGCCACGTGGATCTCGTCATTTTCTGAAATATAACAATTGTAAATACGATTAGAATGGAATGGTCTGACGAGACAGGTGTCCGCAGGTTCAAAACCCAAGGTACCTCTGATTTTTCAAAGTTACGTGTGTGCAATGCAATGCAATGCAATGCAATCAGCCATGTATCATATACTGCCCACTACTGAGAGGGGTTAGGCCACGACGCTGGCCTAGTGCGGGTTGGCAGACTTCACATACCCTCGAAATTCTCATGGAGAATTCTCAAGTATGTGGGTTTTCTCACGATGTTTTCCTTCACCGTTAAAGCGAACGATAATTGATAAACAATACACACGTAAGTTCGAAAAGTCAGAGATGTGTGCCTTGGGTTTTGAACCTCCGGACATTGTCTCGGCAGACCGTTCCATTCCCATCTAGGCTATCGTCCACTTTTAAGTGAGCATATGATCCACTAATGGTAAACTCCATACGAAAAACGTGCGTTGAGAAATGCCGGGGGTCTATATTAAAGGCCTGGTCCATATATCCCGCGTTTACTCTACCTACAGATAATAATTAAAAGCACGATAAAAAACTGCGCAGTCAATTTAAATTTAATACGCAATGAATAATACTTACAATGTATTTCATTCAGCGGAAAAAGATAAATATTTAATGCAATAATAACACAAGTCTGCAATGGTTTTCCCCTTCCAGTTTTCATAATTGATTTGGATAGATTTTAGGGTGCTGATAACGGGAAAAATATATAATAAATTCCATGACGTCAGGGTTTTTAGTTCTTTAGCATGGTTTTTTTTTGCCAAAATTACCTAAGCCTTCCTAGTTATTCATTAATATTTTATTTTAATCGCTTCTTATTGAACAAAAAATGTTAATAACTGAAACCCGACTACGTAAAAAGTATTTGAAAAGCATGAAATAAGTCAATAATGTCCAGGTACAACTTCTTTTTTTTTTTGTCGCTTACCAAAATGTTAATAAAATAATACGCAAAAAATGTCCGTTACTCAGTTCGTTGAAATTTTTAATATTGCATTGTTTATATTTATAAATATCGCAATCTAATCGTAACAAAGTATTTTACGCTGAATGGCATTCCCATCGCGTTGTTAAGACTGACGAAAAATTGTAATTTAAAAATATACTCTTCCTCGCTTCATCGCAGTCTGGTAAAAAAATATTTGCTAATTCAAAAATGAAACATTCTGAGTCATTTATTATTTGAAGTTTCAAATATAACTAAAACTTGATCGACAAAAAGTTGCATAATATTAACATGATGACGAGCATAGTCCAGATATCATACAATGCTCATTACATCCCAGAAAAATATTTAAGCGTACACTATAGTGGCACTGTATTGTGATGGTATTTCCAGCATCTTGTTTCTAATTATATAATTGCAAATAACACAAAATGGTACTTTCGGAGCACATGCCGCGAATCCGCGAATGCGCCTTTGTTCGAATTTAGAACAAGTATTCCCGCTTAAGGAAGGGTTCTCTTGATTATCTCGTCACAGTTCGATGATATAAAGTATAAAACATAGCAATGTAGCAGTTTGCGTATGCTAGTCCTAGCTTGCAATATTAGGCACTAATTAATTAATTACAATAATAATTATTATGACTCTTGTAGAAACCGTGACAATACAACTTTAACAGTGAGAGTTGTGATAGATGAAATTAATATTTAATGTGTTCTGAAAAAGGCACAGTATTTATCCATTCTATCCATACTCTTGTTTTAATTAATAAAGAATTTATTACAATGGAGTACGAAACATATTACTATAGTCACAACATTTTTAATTTGGTTTTTGCTATGTATATTTCAGATTTAACAAACCATTATGTTGTTATGAATTTCTATATAAAAGTAAATAAAAAAGATATTTTTGGCTAAGGAAAAATCTGTAGATCATAATACATATCTATTTCTTTAATTGTTCTATAAAACTTATATGATTCCATTGAATTACACTTTCAATATTTAGCATAAATGCAAAAACCATTCTTCTTTTGCGTGTAATTGGAAAACAAATAAAAATATTGGAAAAATACATAGCCTATAATCATCGCACAATAAATACGCATCGATAGACACCTCACATGTCAAAATCGGTTCCATAGATCGACGCTAGAGTGGAACATAAAATGGATACATACATACATAGGGTGCTAAAATCATTACCCTTCCTGGCTTCGCCGTATTCGGGTGAAAACACATTGAATGATTGCAGTAGACAATAATGAATAAGTTAAGAAAAAATAAGGCGACTAACTCTAACAGCCAACACTCACCTTTTTTCGTAGATAATTATTTTGATTATGAACTAATCAAAAAACGATAACCTTATTTTATTGCATTAGAACTGTCGATTGATCCTGTTCTATGTACGTTGCACAAATGAATGATCTACCCTGACCACATTTGTTTTTAAAGTAAGTTGATAGTAAACATCTTGATTAGTGATAACGTGATGCTATGGAATGAAAGAACTTTTTTGTCAATTTTACAACATGGCGGTTCTGTCCATGATTCTATCTGGATAGGTATTGATAATAGGCTTTGAGTATTTACCAATACTCAAAGATAATAGGAGATGAGTATTTAAGGGGAGAAACGGGATAAAATTCAAATCGAAATTATTGCACAATAAGTCGACATAATTGTCATATATATCTCCAACCTTGAAGAAAAGATAGATAAGATATTTATTTTTACGTTTATTATAATGTTTGGTTACTATTACAATTACTGAGTTCAGATTACTTGAAAAGACATGTTACATATTTTATTAAGTTTGTTCATATCTGAGGTGGAATTTCAAAATTGCAATAATAGTTGCAGAGATTAGTTGTTTCAAATTAAAAGAATCCGTTTGACTATAATTTTTTACACGAGCATTTTAAATTACCAAATAAAAGATGGCAAATTAATTAAAAAACACACGTAAGTCATCGTTTAACTGCTGAGACAATTTCTTTTTCTTAATAATCGCTAAGTTATTTCATCTCAAAACTTTCCCAAGCTGGTAATAAAATTAAGTACCTACTTAATAGGACGTACTACATTATACATAATATTAATAGGCTGGGATTTTGCCTTGTGATTTATGAATGATAACAAAAACAAGTAAAGAACGATAATTCCCTTACATACCTTCAAATGAATGTGCATGTTTGACCAATAAATTAGTTTAAAACATATAATATGGTTAAAAGATTAATGAAAATTAAGGTTCCAGTCATCGATACAAAAAAAAATCCAGATACATAAAAAAAGAGCGCACAATTTACAATATGTGCGCTAATTTCAATTATAGAAGGGACAAACTAATAAGGCCGGTATGACATGACACGGTTTTGAATTTTTTGGGTAGACGTTCTCACAGAGTTATCGCTTCGGGAAAAAAATTGAATTGTCATACCGGCCAGCTTAGTTTGTCCGAACTATAGTATGGCGGCATTCGTGTCACTGCACGAACGTCAAAAATGCGAAAATGTTCTGTTTAAAATTTTACCTCGAGTTTTGGCGGGAACTTGGAAGTGTCATGAGGTGCTCTTGTTTTAATTCATTATTTTGGTGATACTTAGTGTTATATTGCATAATTATGGTGGTATATTATCCAATATAGCTCTATTAAAGAGCTCAAATGAAGTGAATTGAAATAATTGTGCTAATCAAGTGTTTTTTTGTTGCCGCCAAAACTCCTCGATAAAGTCTTGGTAAGGTAGCCACTGCTTTACTTTGATATAGGGTCATTCGGCCTAAAAGTACGCACTTTTTTTTCTATCGTCTACACAGTCAAAAATATAGTATCTTGAAAAACGTTTTAACACTCTATGTAAAGTAAATTTATTCTACTTTCATTATTTAATGAGTTTTTGTACATTGCTTCATTGTTATTTTTGCAATACATGTTTAAGTGCATCGGGAGAAATTCGTACTATTGACCCGTTATGTGGGTAAAATTACGCAGAGTGTTTAATCAGAATATTTTTTTACTGTATAAGGTCTAAAAATCTTTTCAAATTATATTCGACTTGATTGCACCTTAAAGATAAAAAAATCGATTGATCATTGTAACGAAGTTATAATAGCGTGCGTACATTCAACCTTGTACTCTTACCCAAACAGGGAATATTTTAAAAAATCACACGTTAGTTGAGATGCAATTATTTGCTAGGACAGAATTAATAACTAAAATAAATACTATAACAATCATGTAAACTTAACATAATTAATGGACTTTTGTAAACTGATGCACCGTCTAGCCAAACAGTTTTTTCCCAGCACAAAATATTGGTAACTAATCAACAAAATCACGTTGATCACCGTTTTTCGCTAAACAAGTGAGGCTTGGTAAAATACCTTGTGGCTCTGACATCGTCCCTGACGCGCCCCTGATCTAGCCGAAAACGTGTCCGAGCCCCCTCAATAGGTTCCGAGATATTGACCATGCGAACTTTTACCCACTGCGTGCTGTTGCCCCGAATGACCCTACTACAGATAATAAAATAGACAAACCAAACTTGACATTATAAAAAAAAAAAAAAAATCTACCTCAAGAACATTAAGGACGTTATTACATTTTTGACATGTTCGATTTTAGATATTTGAATGACAAGAACGCGCCTTGCTACACGCGCACACATCGAAACCGATTTAAACTAGTGTAATGGATGTAATGAATTACACGTGTGGTTGGTATAAGATACTTTATTAGAGTGTTTACAACTCACCTTACATCTACTTATATACTAGACACACACTACACTACACCTTCCCCCTTTGGGGAAAAAAATAAAATGTAACAATACATTCTAATTTTTTTTTTTAAACTTATATAAAATTAAAATCTTATGTAATATAATACTTATCTATACTTAAAAAACACTGCCATTAAATCATGCGCATATTTTATTTTTAAAATAATCAATATACATATTTAATTCTAAATCTACGTTATACCTACAGATCTTCTATCATATACTTCACATATTTCTACAAAATATTGAAATTCCTTGTTTTCAATGGAATATTCGCTGCCTACCTCATCATTACTTAACGCTACATTTTCATAATTATTATTTCGAAGGTTTACACTATTTGACCATTTATCCATACTCCTTAATATTTTCCTCTTATTCTTTATCATCTCATCATTTAAGATTTTAAAATAATTATTTTTATTTTTCACGTTATCATTTCTCCCTGTGTATTTACTTGTTACTTTCTTTACTTTCATAATATCTATAAACTCATTATTTATTCTTATTCTTGGATTTCCTATATTATATTTCCTTAATAATCTTATTAACTTCTTAATATCTTTTCTACTATTCTTATTCTTGTTTATTTTTAATTCCTTAATATTTCTATTTCTACACAATAATTCTAAATCTTTTATAAAAATCTTACCTATCTCTAAAAACTTCGAGTCTAAATATAATTTCTTTTCAGAAGGCACATAATTACAAAACCCTTCCTTTGATTTAACTATCTTTTTATTTTTAAAACTATCCTCTATATTATTTCCTAAAATCAATTCTATATGTCTCGACTTCTTTAATATCCCTTTTTCTAATATAATAACATTTTCTGTTTGAGGTTCCTGGGTAATTAAAATGTTATCACAATTTTCAATTTGTACACAAGGCTCAACTAATTCTTTTTCACATTTAAACAGCTCTATAATGTCATTACTTATATCAATTTCACTGTATGTATTTTCGAGAGTGTTGGATACTAAGTTGTTACTAAGGCATACGGAGCTAGTATCGGAATCAGATTTCATTACGCTGTTGTTAAACATATTCAAATCGATGCACTCCGACAAGTCGCTATGTGATAATCGCTGAGCTTGCGGAATGCACTCGCTACTCGACACCTGAATATGATTTCCTAATATGGTGCGCGGATGATCTGTGACTAATTTGGTGCGAGATGCTGCTTTATAGAAATTATTATAATTATTGTGTAATATGGGTTGATTTTTCGAACAGTATCTAGACTGCTTAAAGTAATGGCAAACTCTATTACTACGAACAATGGTATCTTCATCTATCGCAGTCTGGATGGCTTGTGATAATGAATTAAACTGTTTAGCTGCTATTACAATTCCTAACCTGTAATTTTTAAGACCACGTCTAAAACAATCTATTGCAAGATTTTCATTTATAGGGCGAAATATATGTAATTTTTAGTGATCTCCCTCACATTGCGCAAAAGTTAATTCTGTAAATAAATTTTCTATCTCGGAACCAAAACTCTTTATAGATCTATTTCCTTGTCTGCAATTAAATAGTTGATTTTGTAAAGCAATGAAAGATTTCTTTGACAATAAATTATTTCTCATGTCTTCTAATAATGATTCTATATTAGAATAATTTTGTTTTAAAGAAAATTTTGCGTGTTCTGTTAATCTAGTTTTTAATATGAAATTAATAAGTAGTGGTTTAGAAACGTCATTTATCATGTTACCGTAAAACTCAATATTATCAATTAATTGTTATGTAATGTTTTCATCCCCTGTCATAGTTGGTAAAAATTCTAAAGCTGTCTCTAAATCGAAGTTTTCTGCCATTGTTAAATTTTAATATAAAGTTTGTATTTAAAAAAAAATATTTCTACTATAAAAAAATAACTAAATTATAATGGCCTTTAAAAATAAGTCTAATATATATATTAGATTTATTTTAATATATTAAAGCCTATCAAATTTCCTGGCAATCCTGGCAGGGTCGCCATGTAATGGATGTAATGAATTACACGTGTGGTTGGTATAAGATACTTTATTAGAGTGTTTACAACTTTTTTTTTTTTTTATTTTGTCCCTGACTATTCTGCCAGTAGCCTGACGAGGGTCGGCTTTTCTGGCCACACCGGACTTTAGGGGGAACGCTGGCGCGCTCGCAACCCTGGATTTAAGCAACCATGCTGAGGGCAACCCACTAACGGGTTACGAACCTCGGCTCAGGACGGTCGCTGAGGGGAGAATGAGACATTCAACGATTAGTGGGGGGGAAGGATTTTTACCTAATCCTATCAGTTCGGGTTGTTTACATCGGCACCCGGGCCGGAACTGTCATGGGGGTCGGGAGGGCGACGGGGAACGCGGCGAGGTCCTCGACGGCGAGGACGGAACTGCGGTCTTGTAGAGTGTATGAGTTTTAAAAACTCGTTCTTTTCTCGGATTGCCAGAGTGATGTCGTCCTCTGGATCGGTTAGTACGGAACGCGGTCGTCTCCATTTGGCGCGGTCGAATGGAGTGTAGATCGACGCTTTGCGAATTAGCGTGTTCGGATGTTTTTCCGCCCGATCGAAGTAGCGTTTGCTGGCGTTTTGCATGAAATGCCTGATGGTCGGCATGTTGGTGTCCACGTGGAGGTTGCGATTGCGAACGTACCACGGGGCACCAAGAGCGTATCTGAGAAATTTGTTCTGCAACACCTGCATACGCTTAAGTCGAGCGGGCGGCATGTGAGCGAATACGGGTGACGCGTACGTCATTATGGGCCTAATGCACGCGGTATATATCCTAATCTTGTTGCGGATGGACATTTTACTTTTTTTGTTTGTGAGCCAATGCAATTGACTCATCGCGAATGCGGCTCGCGCGCGTACCGCGTTTACGTGTGGCAAGAAGGTCAACTTCTGATCAAGGATCACTCCTAAATATTTGGCTTTGTCCTTCCAGGGTATGACCTGGTCGGACATGCGGACTGAGGTGCGAGCCACTTGGACCCTCGTTTTCCGAGTGAAAAGGATGGCCTGGCTCTTGGTGGGGTTGACGGTGATTCGCCATTTGCGAAACCACTCACCGAGCTGGTCGGCGGCGGTCTGCAAAATGCGCACCACTTGGTCAGGGTCTCTACGTGAAGCGTAGATTGCTGTATCGTCAGCGAAGAGCGCCAGATGGGCGTTCTTCGGTTTCGGGATGTCGCTGGTGTACAGCGAGAAAAGAAAGGGGGAGAGGGCGGAGCCTTGCGGGACACCGGCCGTGATGGAGTGTCGGGAAGAAAGAGTTCCCTCCACGCGATATTTGAATCCACGATTCGACAGGAAATCTCGTATGATGTGCACGAGATGAGTGGGCACGTTGAGAGTGTACAGCTTGAAGAGCAAGCCGTTGTGCCACACCCTGTCGAATGCTTTTTCAATATCGAAAAAGATAGCGCCGGTTGGCATGCCGACGCGGAACCTATCATGAACGTGCTCCGTGATGCGGAGCACCTGGTTGACACAGCTGTGCCTGGTGCGAAAACCGAACTGTTCAGGAGGGATCAAATTATTATTGTGGGCTACGATTTTGAGGCGGTCGAGGACGATCCGCTCGTAAATTTTGCCCAAGGTGCTAAGCAGGCTGATAGGCCTGTATGAAGATGGCTCGAATGCGGGTTTTCCCGGCTTATGGATGCCTATCACAACTGCCTCCTTCCAGTCCTCTGGGAAGAGGCAGTTAAGAAACGCGGCGTTATAGATTGCGGTAAGGATTTTGACCAGATGCTCCGGGAGCATCTTGATCATGCGAGTGGGTATCCTATCGCCCCCGGGGGCCTTACGACGTTTGAGTGCCTTGATCAGATCGATGACTTCTTCGATTGTCACCGGTGCAAGGGGATCGGGCGGCGGCGGGTCGACGTCCGGGTCGACGTCGATGTATATTATTTCGTTTGAGTTAGAGATCGGCGGTGGCCGGACCGCGTTCCTACTTTCGACGAGTGAATTAACCGCAACAAGATGGTCGTGGTCTACGGGTATTGTTGAGAGAGAACATTGAGACTCCAGACTGCAGGCCAGAAGTTCCGCTTTCTCGTCGTCATCGAACGCCGGCCGTTGATTCGGACGATTGAGCGGAGGCATGGAGGTCACATCGTTTCTCCTGAAGGAACGACACAGTTGCCAAAAGGCCTGATGTGTCGGGTCGAGTTCTGCTAGGCGAGATTCCCATCTCGAATCGACGACCTCTTTTATGCGACGTCTAACCTCACGTTGGAGGTAGCGCGCAAGATGTCGTCGTTCCGGGGTGGGGCTCGTCGCGCAGGCTCTGAGCGTGGAGTTACGCAACCTCACCAACTCTCGCACGTCGTCGGGAAGTTGCCATTGACTGTGGACAGTCTCAGGCACCTTCTCGGAGCTTTCGCTCAGGACGTTTTGCAGGTGGTTGGGGAAGGAGCGTATCGCGCTGGTCGTTTCCTCAGGAGTCACGATGTTGGTCGGAATCGCGGAAAGATCTGTGGATGAGGTGTCCGCGAGTTTGGTGCCTAGGAGGCGCCAATTCGTT
Organism: Sphinx pinastri; assembly: GCA_947568825.1. NCBI lineage: Eukaryota > Metazoa > Arthropoda > Insecta > Lepidoptera > Sphingidae > Sphinx > Sphinx pinastri. The sequence goes on along the minus strand of OX387636.1, from coordinate 10,489,728 downwards.
TTCACCTTCATCGGAACGTTAGGACCTGTGTCTGTTGGACAGTTTTGGGGGACTAAATCTAGGATCACAGGTCTGTGGTCAGAGTCTAACTCTTGTAGCACTTGCATGGAACGCACGCGAAGGCTTACGTTCCTTACGAGCGCTATGTCGAGTATGTCGGGTCGGTTTTTACAACTCACCTTACATCTACTTATATACTAGACACACACTACACTACACTAGATTTTCCATTTGAACGAGCTAATCTTAATACTTGAAGTTATTATTTTACTCATCCGTATTTATTTTTTTGGAATTGTCGAATGCTTACAATTATATTTAATAATAATTATAATTATTATAATTTCATCATGTGATAGACATTTTTATGTCTTTATTTTGAATGTTCCTTTTTTTTACATTTTTATATATAGGTACCAAAAAAAAAACATTAATACATATAAAAATTTAAAAAAGTGTATCACCCTCCGATGGCGAGGCTCAAGACCCAAGCCACCGGTAGTCAGGGATTCAAAGTGAGGAATCTCCTCACAATGCGCGTGGTAAGCGATACGACCACCCATAAACAGTAGCAACACCATCCAGCACCTTGAGTTACAAAATACTGTGTGGCATTTCACTGCGCTCGTTATTCTGATACATAAGATGTTAAGTCTCATTATCTCCAGTAGTTACACTGGCTACAATGTCCTTCAAACCGAAACACTACAGCGCATGCACAGTGCTGCTTGGCGGTAGAAAAAGACATTGACATTGCGGTGTCCAGAAGTACTGCTTTCTGCATCTGGCTTGACCCAACGACTAATTGAGAGCCTCTGCAGGTGTTGGTCGAGACTCTGGTATCAACCCATGAGCAGAAACGACAATCGGAAAAATAATTATGGAGTCCTCCTCTCACATGTCGGTAACCTCGTGCGCCAAATCTAAACATTTAGACATTTTGTCCTTTTCGGCCTTCTCGAGGTTATCGTCATGCGGAATGGTGGCGTCAACAAGTATTACCCGGCGCGCCAATCGATCTACTATTACCATATCAGGCTTATAGGCAAATGTCCTGTCTATAGTCCTGTCCGTGATAATAGATTGATCCCAGTACAGCGTTGCATGATCATTTTTGAGAACTGGTTGAGGCACATACTGGTAATATTGCACTTCAGGAGACACAATACCTTGGCTACTAGGTTTTGTCTATGCAATTACTCACCGTTAGCAAGATACGAACAATCCGAAATCACATGCCCGATTGATTCACCGGGACGGTGGCATGCCCAACAGATATCGACCGTACTGTCCTTCAGGATGTATTTCCTTTAATTATTCGTCTTCATAACTTTGTCCATAATTGCAAAGACAAAACCCTCAGTTTCTCCAAATAGGTTACCAAAACGTAGCCAAGATACGGATGCAAGCTGAAGGCCCCGATAGAACCGACCGTATAGCTCTTTGCTCTTCCATATCACCTCACGTTCCCTAATGCCCATCGCCATAGGTTTTCGCCAGTTCTCATTCGCCAAGGAAAGTGGGATAAATCCCTTATCCACCATGACTACAATCTTATTCATGCCCACTTCGCTGTGGAGGATATAATCCCTAAGATTTTATACCTCGCGGTTATGCAACTCCATTAAGTAAGCCTCGGCCCCGCATCTCCGCGGGATGTATAACCTCATCACTGACCACCGTGGGTGATGCATACGATATGCAGTCAGTAGGGTCCGGAACTTTCGATCCAGGGCGTCCAATTAAGTCTGAGTCCTTCTTTCTGAGTATACCAAAAGAGTACATGAGTACAGGCATAACCCAACCGTTGAAAGCACAAATCTTGTTTCCACCTGACAAAAACTGTTAAATAAAAAAGTATTCAACAAAAGTCAGGCGGGCGAAGAAACGGTCATTCACTGTTTGTTTTACGTCGGCACTCATAATACCAGGTGCCTCAGGCTTACCCAGATATTTGTAAGTTTCCATCTCAGAAAGGGATCTAAGTCTCTAAGACTTGTATGTCACCAGAGACCACGACCTCTCCTCGCTTCACATGGATAATCGCACATTTATCTACACCAAACTCCATATTGATTGAGTTGCTAAATCATTCAGTTATTTTTAACGACTCAATCAATTTTGTTTGTTTTGATGCAAACAACTTGAGATCATTCATGTAAAGCAAGTAAGATATAGGCTCACTCCCTCTCCATAGACGGTATCCTAACCCTGAATCTAACAACAGAGTACTGCTCTCAGTAAGAGTAATCCTCTGATTAAGGGCCATGCAGAACCACAATGGTCTCAGGCTGTACCCTGTTGCCTGACCCTGGAATATACCACGCTTTATTCTAAGGAGCCCCCGCGCATCTCGGCGCTCTCGGCGTCAACAGCAGCGTGAGGCCTACCTGCCACACTGCTGTCCATCAGGGGGGTCCCAACAATGTGCTAAAAAGACAAAACTAGAGAAGGCACCCGCCCGCGACCCCCGGGTGGCCACTATTAGTTGCCTTTTACGACAGGCAGGGGATACCGTGGTGGAATTCTCCAAACACCTTCAATCCACAGGGTGGGAGACGCCGGTCAGTCGACCACCCGGCGCCTCCAACGTCTCCTCTGACGGTGGGAGGAATCCTCGCGTTCCAGATCCCTCTCGGCACTCTCCTTCTACGAGAGGAGTATCTCGCAGAAGTGGGCCAACACACGCCAGACCTCCTGACTGCCGACCATGGGAACGACCACGGCCGGCAACGAGAGGCCGCGTCCGACGACTGCTTTGAGAGCGCTGCGCTCCTCATTCCAGGCTGGGCAAAACTCAAACGTATATTAAGCCGTATCCAGCGGGCAACTGTCACAATGGTACACATTGCCGACACTTCCGTACCTACGATACGACACAGCTACTCACCGAAGAAGCCATGCCCAGTGAGTAGTTGTGGCTGAACTGTAGTAGTGAGTGTTTAGATATATTTGTAGCGGGAAAGGCTTTGAACGCGGGCAAAAAGCGAACTAAACCTAGTAAAATTTAAAAATAAATAATCACCGATACTAAAAATCATAAATAGATAAATAGTAAATACCCATACACTGTAAAACTTGTCGATTTTGTAAATATAAAAATACATCCGCCATTTTGATTATGAAATTTAAATATTCGCATTAAAATAAATGAATGTTTTATTAATTAAATCAAATTTGCATTGACTTATTGTAATATTCAATTTTCATACTTGCTTTTTGAAAAATAATAATTTGAAATAGTATCAACTATTTTATTCGTAGTATAATGACATCGCGATCAATTTATTACGTATTTATTTTTTGAAAAAAAGTTGTACACCCGTGCTTCCTCGGCCGCGTGTCAGCGCGGAATGACAGCCCGAAATTGGAAAATGTATGAAGAAATTCAATGTAGGTTATATTTTTTCTCATAACTGGAAAAGTATTTAAATTGACTTAAAAATAGTTAGCCATAAAGCGAGAAGACTATATAAGCCATCATATTATTTCGGTTTTATATTAAAACATTCATTAGTTTTAGGTATAATGGTTCCGATTCAGACCCTATTTTTCGACATTTTCAGCGATTATTGCTCCAGAATAAACGTATTTACGTGATAATGTTGTATGGGAAGCATACAATTTCTATATGCCATAAGCAAAGAGGAATGTTTAATCTTTATTTATATACCAAGATCTCCTCATAAGCGTGACTCCTGATTCAATAAATGGTACCTCAAAACCATGGAAATTTGTAAATGCGCCCTTAAACAAACTACGAAACATTAAAAACTTAAAAATAATTTAACATTACCTATAGTCCGTGACTAATTTCAGTTGCTAGCTAAGCTAGATAAATACTTGATACGACTACGATAGCATTACTTATATAATGGTTTCCAATTTTGCTGTCGGTGCCTAATTATTTAGTATTATTATTATGTTATTTAACGGAGTCGATTTTTTTTATTATATTTATTTTTTAAATCCATAAGAAACTCATTAATTTTTTGTTTGTGTTTAAAATTATGAATTACGGACTGCCTCGGTGGCGTATTTGTATTACGGTACGACTGCAATGCTGAGGTTTCGGGTTCGATCCCCGGGTCAGGCAGTGATATTGGATTTTTCTATTCAGTATCAGCCCGGAGTCTGGAATTTGTGCCTGATATGGCGATAGGCTCATCCCCTATCACATCATTAGAACGTGACATTACGAGTGATCCGACTAAATTTTGGAAGTATATCAAAAACAAACGGAACAAGAGACTATCCCGCCCTCACACCCGCCACTGTAACTCCTGTAAGCCAGGATCAGCAGTGGCACGCATTTTATGACACCGAGCAGTGAAGCTCGGCGAGTCTCAGGGAACACTAATCTGTCTTTAAGCCGCAACAAAATTAATCGATTAGAAAGATAGGGAGGAGTTGGAAATATTCCCGTGTGGAGTTGCTGGTCTCCCATCGGGCGCGTCTCCCTGGGTGGCGGATAGGGGAACGCCCCTCAAATTTGGGGGGTACCGGAAACGGCGTGGACCAAAACCAGCAAAGGGGATTCTTCCGCGTTCCCTCTGATTAGCAGAGGGCACAGTGGAGGAATTCAGACGGGTTTCGTATGCACTCACAATGCTGCGGAACAGGCTAGGGTAACATTAATTGTTTTCCTAGCCACCGCTCGTCTCGGAATCTCAGGGGGCACTATGGTCATGTCTCGCGATAACTCCTGGGGCCGAGGGTTTTGGCTTAACCGCCCGGGCCGCGAGGGAGAAAACCTCTATAAAAAGTCACCCCAAATCCCAAACGGCGGCGCACCGTGAGGGGATGCATGGCTGATGGGAAGATCAGTCGCTAGTGCGACTCCCGCCGGAGTACCGGCCGACACTCTTGGCGGGTTACGCTTGGCTTACCCAGGTACAGGGGGCTCTGCCTGGGCGGACTGTTTATTTCCCCCATACTCGTGGGAACAAAAATGATAAATTCTCAAAAAAAACAAAACGAGCAGGAGACGTCTGTGTTAAGGGCCGATCCAGGCCCTGAGCATAATGAATATGACGGGTGCAATAGAGTTGCTTATATGACAACTCCAGTTCCAGTTTTGGAACCAGAAGTGGGGCCGAGCGGCGTGTTTACGCGTTCAAAAAGAGTTCGCCGAGATTGCGTTACACGTCTTATCCCGAGCGACAGTGATACGGATTTGGAGCCGGCGGAAAAGATTATCGCCACATCCACAAGTCCGACACCCGAGGATGCCATGCGACTTGAGTCTGCGGAGGTGCCAGCTGAGCAAGCGGATTGGCGCCTGGGGTTAGCGGAGGAGGTCCGGGGCGTTTCGAAAAGGTCTCGGAACCTAAAAGGTACGGAACAGCGAAAGCTGAATTTAGCGGCAAAGGAGTTGGTGGAGAGGGCCAATGAATCCGCTTCCGCTGAAGTTGCCCGTTTAGAAGCTGAAAATGCAGCTATGGCCCAGCAAATCATGCTCCTGAAAGCCTCACTAGCGGCTCAGGAAAAAGCTATGGAAGAGGTGCTGGCTACTGTCCGGACCCATGGTCAGTTACAGCTGACGGCTGAACCAATGGCCATCTCTGAAGGGGGAGACGACCTTAAGCTTCTTGAGCGTCGTCTTCTTAATATAATAGAGGCGCGTCTTGAGGCGTTTGCAATGAGGCTGCCTCCCGAGCCTACTTCTCGGCCTCCCCTGGCTTCAGATAGAGCCAGAATGGAAACGGCCGTGTTGGGCTTGGATGCTGGCCTCCCTATTGTTGCTGGGTCATCACGTGTTCCGCCTGCTGCTGCCAGTCTCCCGGTAGCCACAAAAGGCAAAGGAAAGAGCAAGGGCAAGAGAACCGCCCAGACTGCACCAGCTATTACGCGAGCCTTACCCGCTCCAGAGGAGGCAAAGACCCCTTCCCGGCAAACTTCTTGCAAGGAGGGGGACAAAAAGCGGGGCAGCCTAAAGGCACAATCTGTAAGTAAAGCCCCGTCACTGCCTTTGGCTCCAGCGACCATGGAAGAGGGATGGTCGTTAGTAACCAAGCGAGGCAAGAAGCGCACTCCGCTGTCCACACCGGGAGCTGCGGTTGCTGCATTATCGCAGCAACAGCAGTCTCAGAAGCAGCAACGTAAGGTGGAACCTAAAATACACCTGCCTCGCAAAGCAGCCGTTAGCCTCACGGTGACGCCTGCGGGGTTAGAGCGGGGTGTGACCTACACCCGGGTCTTAAAAGAGGTCCAGAAAAAAGTGAATCTCGACAGTCTCGGGATCTCAGGAACAAGGGCCCGCCTAATGGCTACAGGCGGATATCTTTACGAGGTGCCTGGCCCGGATACGGAAACAAAGGCCAATTCCCTCGCAGAAAAAGTGAGGGAGGTCTTCCGCGGTACAGAATTGGAGGAAGACATTCGCGTTTCCCGACCATGCAAAACCGCGGAACTGCGTATCTCTGGATTGGACCCGTCCGCCGACCCGGGAATGGTGGCAGAAGCTCTCGCAAGGGCCGGGGAGAGCGCGGCAGAAGATGTGAGGGTGGGAGAGATCCGCTCCGACCGCTCGGGTCTTGGCGCAGTGTGGGCGCGGTGTTCGGCCAAGGCGGCGGAAAAAATCCTTCGAACAAAACGCGTCCGTATTGGCTGGGTCGTGGCACAGGTCCGGCTCCTTGAGCCCAGGCCCATGCGGTGCTTCCGCTGCCTTTTCAATGGGCACGTGAGGATGCGCTGCACAGAAGAATGCGATCGTAGCGGGATCTGCTACCGCTGCGGTCAAGTGGGTCATAAGGCCAAGGAGTGCACCGCGGAGCCGCACTGTGCAATATGCGCAGCTGCCGGTAAGCCCGCGGGGCACCAAGTGGGCGCTAAGGCCTGCGTCGCTTCCTCTCGCCCTCGTCGCGTTAATCGCGGTGGGGACGCCGGGGTTGTGATTCAGCCAGACCCGTCTCACCGCGAAGTTGCAATGGAGATCGCCCATTAATATGGCGCAAAGATTCCTCCAGGCGAATATTAACCACTGCGCGAGAGCACAGGACTTACTAGTTCAGAGCCTGGCGCAGTGGTCGATTCATGTGGCTGTAGTCTCCGAGCCGTACTATATCCCACCCAGGGAAGACTGGGCAGGGGACTTGGACGGTTCGGTGGCCATCATTTCCCGGGGCGCTGCCGGCTCCCCGCCTTTCGAAAAAGTAGCGAAGGGCTCGGGATGTGTGGCAGTTCTGTTAGGGGGGGTCTGGATTGTGGGAGTATATTTTTCCCCTAACAGATCCCTGGCCGAGTTTGAGAATTTTCTTACTCGGGTAGGGGCCCTGGTGGTGCAAGACAGTCAGCCTCGCCCCGTTATTGTCGCCGGCGACTTCAACGCCAAGTCCATGGCTTGGGGCTCGCTGGCGACAAACGCGCGTGGCGTGGCCCTGGAGGAATGGGCGATCGCGTTCAGCTTGGCCGTCGTGAATCGCGGGTCGGTAGACACGTGCGTGCGGCACAATGGCGGCTCGGTGGTGGACATTACGTTCGCCACCTCAGCGCTTGCCCACCGAGTCCGAGACTGGAGGGTCCTCGTTGGCGAGGAGACGTTGTCGGATCACCGATACATTCGGTTCGACGTCGCCTTGCCCCTTTCTCCCCGGTCTCGTGGTGGCATGATCGCCCCGCGATCGGACGGCCCGCGTTGGGCGTTAAAGCGCCTTAATGTTGAGGCCCTCTGGAAGGAGGAGGAGGCTGCTCTGGCCCAGGCGTGGATCCCCGTGCCAGTCGGTCCAGCACGGGTTGAAGAGGAGGCGGAGTGGTTCGGGGCGACGATGTCGCGTGTCTGTGACGCGGCTATGCCCCGAGTCCGTCGCCTCCCCGAGAAACGCCAGGTGTTCTGGTGGTCGGCGGAGCTCACGCAGCTGCGTGCATCCTGCGTAGCTGCTCTTCGCCGCGTTAGCAGGCATCGTCGTCGCCGGACTCGTTTACCTGGCGACGAGGACCAAGAGCGACTGCTTCATGGCCTCTACAAAGAGGCCAAAAGAGCGCTGCACGTAGCAATTGTGAGGGCAAAGTCCGCGGCGCACAAAGAGTCCCGGAATACTCTCGACAGCGATCCGTGGGGGCGCCCGTACCGTGTGGCGATGAAGAGGTATCGTCCATGGGCGCCTCCGCTTACGCAGAGTCTCCGGGGCGACCTGGTAGAAGAGGTCGTCGGGACTTTGTTTCCCGCAATCGAAGATGTCACTCCTCCCCCGATGGCGTCACATTCATCGTCGCCATCGTCGCAAAGTTCGGCAGGGGATATACCGGAGGTTTCGCCCGCAGAATTTAGGGCGGTAGTGCTTCTGCTGCGGAGTAAAAACTCTGCCCCAGGTCTTGACGGCATACCCGGTCGTGCGGACTCGTGCGTGGGTTTTAGCTGTCAAGCATCTGGGTACGAGGCTCCGCGGCCTCTTCTCCGCGTGCATTGAGCAGGGCCTTTTTCCATCACAGTGGAAAACTGGCAAGTTGGTTCTGCTCAAGAAGGAGGGACGACCCGCAGAGTCACCATCGGCCTACCGTGCTGCTCGACGAGGTCTGTAAACTTTTCGAGCGGATTATACACGCTCGCCTCGTCGAGCATCTCGAGAGGGTTGGGCCGGACTTGGCAGATTGCCGGTTCGGTTTCCGGCATGGCCGATCTACAGTCCATGCGATTTTGCGAGTCAAGGCACAAGCGGAAGATGCAATCGCCCGGGGTGAATTGATCGTGGCGGTGTCTCTTGACATCGCCAACGCGTTTAACACTCTTCCCTGGGCTTGCATACACGAAGCACTGCGGTACCACGAGGTGCCACTATATCTTCAGCGTCTGGTCCGATCGTACTTGTCTGACAGGTACATAGTGTACCCGGGCGCTGATGGGTGGCACCGGAGAGCCAATGGCCTGCGGTGTTCCACAGGGCTCAGTCCTGGGCCCTCTCCTGTGGAACATCGGTTACAATTGGGTGCTCCGTGGTATCAACCCTCAAGGCGTCGCTGTTGTCTGCTACGCGGACGACACCCTGGTGACAGCGACGGCTAGGACCTACCATGAGGCTGCCCTGCTCGCTTCGTCTAGTACGGAGCAGATGGTGAGCAGGATTCGGCGGCTGGGCCTCTCAGTGGCGCTGAACAAAACGGAGGCCCTTTATTTCCATGGGCCCCGGAAGAGGCCACCATCGGAGGCCCATATTGTAGTGGAGGGGGTGCGGATTCCCATCGGCTCCACAATGAAGTATCTGGGTTTGGTGTTGCACAGCCGATGGGACTTTCGTGCCCACTTTGCGATGCTCTCGCCGAAACTGGTGCGGGCAGCAGGCGCGCTTGGACGCTTGCTGCCAAATTTGGAAGGTCCCGGTAACCCTTGCCGAAGTTTACACGCTGGAGTTGTGCGGTCTATGGCCTTATACGGTTGTCCCGTTTGGGCCGGGTCCCTGAATGCTCGATGCGTCGCTCTACTGCGCAAACCGCAGCGTTTAGTGGCGCAGCGACTCATCAGGGGCTACCGCACAGTCTCCCACGAGGTGGCCTGCGTCTTGGCCGGTATTCTGCCATGGGATTTGGATGCCAAATACCTCTCGTCAGTATTCTTCTGGCGTGAGGAGGCATCCCGTCTCGGGCAGAGACTAGCTCCGAGAGAGGTAACGGCCCAATTGGCCTCCATCCGCAGCGCAGCCGTGGAGGAGTGGCATACCAGGCTGGAGAGCCCGTGTGCGGGCTTGAGGACTGTCGCGGCAGTGCGACCTGTCTTCTTAAGCTGGCTAGACAGGCGCCACGGTGCGCCGACATTCCGTCTGACACAGGTGCTGACGGGCCACGGGTGTTTCGGCTCGTTTCTGTGTCGGATCGGGAAGGAGGAGTCCGCCGTGTGCCATCATTGTGACAACGGCCGCGACGACACAGTCCAACACACTCTTGAGGAGTGCCCAGCCTGGGACCTACAACGCAGCGCTCTTAGAGCAGTCGTTGGAGGAGACCTCTCGCTGCCGGCCGTGGTGTCCGCCATGGTCGGCGGCTGGAGGTCATGGCGAGCGATGGCCTCCTTCTGTGAGTGCGTCATCTCGCGGAAGGAGAGCGCCGAGCGGGATCGTGAGCAGAACGATCCCGCCCGCAGCCAGAGGAGACGAAGGAGGCGTCGGGTGGACGACTGACCGGCGCCTCGTGCCCTGCGGTCCGGGGGCATCTAAAGAATTCCGCCACGGCATTCCTTGCCTGTCGTAAGAGGCGACTAATGGGGATTAAAGTGAGAATCGCGGAGCGAGCAGTGGGGGTCTGCTGGCTCGACTACTTATAATAGCGACTCCGAGGTGGACGACAATGCGGGTGGTCGGTCTCCTGCAGTCGTAGACGTCAAAGGCGTCCTGTAGAGCTCGGGGGCATCTTAGCCCCCTCATATAGAGATGGGCCGCAATGCGGCATCGAGCAGGGGCGGTTCCGTGCAGCTATCTTCGTGCAACAAGATACCCCGGGGCCGTCCCGTAGGCGCCGAAGAAGGCCACCGCGGGTTTTGGTTGGTATGCCGGTGTAGGGTGTACATAGTGTTAGGGACTCGGTCCAATGCTCGCTCGGATGATGCCATACTCCCGAGTGTCGACATTGGGCCGTTAGATCGGTGAAACCAACATAACCATCCACTCACCCCCCAGTGGTGGTAGCGATAACGCGTTTTTCCCCGCGAGAAAAAAAAAAAAAAAAAAAAAAAGGAGTTGGAAATATTAACAAACGGAACACTAAAAACACACCTATGAATACGAATATAAAGACGAGAAAGTAATGGAGCAGCAGGCTACAAATGCCTTTGCAAGCTACTTCAGTTCCGTTTTTTATGAAGGCAAACCGTCGTCAAACGTCTAGCTGGCTAGACGTTCTTGTAGCCCAACAAGACAGTGGTAGAGATCGTGTGACTGGTGCTGCTAGAATCGTCGACAGTGTTTGTTCAGTGGAGCTTCGACTTGCAATTCGCCGCCTAAAACCTAACTCTGCTGCTGGTTCTGATGAAATTCCACCTTTATTAAACAAGGACTGTTTCCCGGTGCTGGAAGAGCCGCTTTTGTACTTGTACAACCTATCTCTAAAGACATCGACCTATCCGAAGCAATGGCATCTGCTCACTCCGAGATTTTGGTGCTCTACCTATATCACCAACCAAATTATGAGAAGTGAGAACTAAGATTATTCAAAACCAAAATAAAATATTCAAATAAAAATCTTGTTTCTATATTTTCAGTTCTTCAATGAATTTAATAAAAATGGCAGATATTGACGCAGTCGGGTTTTTGTTTTTCTTAAAAAAAATTATAATGGTTGTAGAGCAGTAATAAAACTATACAAAGCGTATGTGCGTAGTAGACTGGAATACAACGCGATTGTGTGGAACCAGTACCAGAGTATATATACCTTGTTAATCAAGCGAATTCAGAGAAAATTCGTTCGATATTTATTCAAACGGATGTATGGATATTACCCATATTTATATCCATCTATGTGTGACGGGTGTGGTCAACACTCGAGCGGATTGGTATTGCGTGCACTCCAGCTCGGTTTATTGGTTAGTGACGAGAGTGTGGAGGGCCCACGTAGGCGCAGGAATCCGTTTTCATTGCCGCGACAGCACCTACCGCCCGGGCGGTCACACTTCTCAATGCCGTGCACGCTCATCACACAGATCTAGATATAATTTATGATAAACCTTGCCATATCTACAATAGGATTAAGTTATTTTTAGAAACAAATACTCACCCAAAATTAAAACAATGACGAATCCAACGAATATAACAACTACAACACACACTGACTAACGTAACAATAAATAATGTAAGATATGTTTATCATCTGATATCACAGTCAACAATAGCAAAGAAACACGATACTTTTTTTTTTGTCGATGGCAATGGCTTCGCTGCACCTGATGGTAAATGAAGTGAAGCCCAAATAATGTCGACCGACCGATAAACATCCCTGGTCGGTCGGCACAGTTATGCCGGCCTGCATAACTGCTTCGTCACGCTCCGCTTGAAGGACCCTAGGTTTTAGGAAGGAGGGAACACGTTCGTGGGCAAACTATTTATGTTATAATGGCATTAATACATGATGTATTATTTGTCGATTATCGTTTGTCCGCACTAGGCGAGCGTGGTGGACTCAGGCCTATACTCTCATAAGTAGAGGTCCGTGCTCAGTAATGATCAGTGTACAAGACTGGGGTTATTTCTATTTATTTTTACTGGGTAGCTATCGCGATAAGCTCACTTTGCACTCAAAGACCTTATAATGAGAATTTCAAGCCAAGCGATAGTTACCAAGTCTCATTTATACTTTTAAAGTAATTAAGAAACTAAAGAAAAAACATAAGTATAAAAATAATAATTTATTAAAAATCTATATCATAAAATAGTTATTGACTACTTATATTTCTTATCACCTATAACTTTTTTCGAGAATATAAAACAGTACACACACTTCACTACCAAGACTGATAAAATCACCACTATTAACACTACAACTGCTAAGTCCAGGTATAATTTCTGGTACCAGGGCATGTTGATGGCCGGTGAGCGTAAATGGGGAGCCCCATTGGTCTTTATGACGTGTTCTACCCAGTGGACCAGCTCAACCCCTGGACGCATTGGCCGGTCGTGGTATATGAAGGATAATTCTTTCACTTTCTGTCTGTACCTGTGAATAACATTAAAGTTAGTAGTGTCTACATAGACATAGATACGTCTGAATCGCAGGTGGAATTACATATGTTTTACGGTAAGGGATGAGAAGACGAGCAATCAACTCGCTTGGTGGTAAAGCTTCATGACTGTTCATAAACAGTATCATCCAACAAAATTTCGGAAAAGAAAAACTACTTAACACTACCTACACTGCGCTCGATACTCTGAGAAAGCACCTGTTCATTCTCGTTATAACACCAGAATTTGTAGCCGATATAATTATGGGGAAATATGAAACTTAAACCCCTCTCAGTAGTAGAGGAGGCCCGTGCTCAGCAGTGGGCAGTATTTAATACAGGGCTGGTATTATTATTATTATTATTATATGAAACTTAAAATCCAATGTCATAATTAGGGGGATTTAGCTATGGCAACTACACAGTACTAGTACAGGTAGACAGATTGCTAAAGCATAAGCAACCTTCACATAATTACGTTTATATAGGAGTTTTGGCGGGAACTTGGAAGTGTCATGAGGTGCTCTTGTTTTAATTCATTACTTTGGTGATACTGTAGTGTTATAATGCACAATTATGCTTCTATATTATCCAAATTTCTATTAAAGGGCCCAAATGAAGTGAATTGAAGTAACTGTGCAAAACCCCTCGATAAAATCTTGGTAAGGTAGCCACTGCTTTGACATTCTACTGAGGATAAAAAAAACAACCAAATATGCGTCTGAAGGACTTGTATACATGGACAAGAATGAATTAATAAAAAAAATACATTTATTGAGGGTAATTTTGACATTGCGTTACTAAATGAAACCACGCACTTATGCCCATTAAAATATTTACACTTTCGATTAAATTAATTATTTAGACCAATTTTAATTATTTTATGTAAAATAAAAACGTTATATATATAATAAAAAAGTTTCGAACAAAATAAATATCAATAAAAAGTAACTTTAAGTTTATACGCCCTAATGCCACTACTACTACTCTAAGAGAATTCGTCGCTTCGGCAACATAACACTTTTAGTGAGAAAGACACTCACGCACACGCCATATTCGCTCTAAACTACAAAATTATAAAAAAATCAGGAAAGGAAAATGGAGATTTTTGGTGAAAATATTCGTTTCTCATGAATTATTTTTGGCATAATGTTAGCAGAGGCAAAGAAGAGTATGTGGTTTCATTTATAACGTAATTTCAAAATGACCCTGTATAATATTAGCTTAAATGTCTATAATGGTAGTACCCTAATACAATTAAAATCAATAACAAAATGAACTCACTTCGGATTACTTGTCATTTCGACGATAGCTTCCTTCAAATCAGCAGCCATTGTGTACGAGAAGTCAACTTGCTTCGCAATGCCCTTGCGTACAGCTCTTTTCACATTGACAAACTGGTCAGCAAACACCGGGATTCCTATGATGGGAACGCCGTAATGTATGGTCTCCGTGGTTGACAACTGACCTCCATGAGTGATGAATAGGACGCAGTTGGGATGAGCTGAAAGGATACATTTATTATTCACATTTATGTTCTACAGAAATTATTTCTTAAATTCAATTATAATGTGCGTAAGAAGCATTAATTTCTTGCATTAATACCTAACACCCATGAAAAAGTTTTTCCGGGATAAAAATATTTGCCCGGGATAACAAATAGCCTATAGCAATGCAATGGAATGCAATCAGCCCCGTAATATATACTACCCACTGCTCAGCACGGACCTCCACTACTACAGAGAGGGGTCAGACCTTAGTCCACCACGCTGCCTATAGCACTCAGGAGTAATGTAGCTTCCAATTACTGAAAGAATTTTCAAAATCGGTCCAGTAGTTTTTGAGTTTATCCATTACAAACAAACAAACAATCAAATCTTTCCTCTTTATACTCTTAGTATAGACTAGGTGTTGCTGGCGGCGTTGTCCGTGAAATGCCTATCCTACTTGCTACTTAATCCCCTGAATTACTGAGGCGATCCATAGCGCCATTTGTACAACGCCAGCGCCATCTATTCAAGAAGCTACACAAAAAATCTAATATTTCCTTTGGGGGTAAATTACCGGGATAAAAAACAGCCTATTCAGGACTGGTCTATCAATGTGCCATTGTTTCTGCATTTACTTATAACAAACATCCAAATATATAAAAAACAAAACGGACTTCAAAACCACTACAAACCAAATAAATACTCTAACTTTATATACGTACCAATGTTTGGAGTCGATGCCTAACTAAAATTGAACGTTATTTTCGTATATTTGTTCGTGTATTTGCTTAGCTTAGCTGGCAATTTAAATTAGGCACCGACTCCAAATATATTCTATTATATAAAAATTACGTGTCACAGTGTTTGTTACCGTACTCCTCCGAAACGGCTGAACCGATTTTGATGAAATTTTATATTCACACTTGGTAGGTCTGAGAACAGGTTGTTATCTATTTTTCATTCCCCTAAGTGATAAGGGTGGCCCACCCCAAATTTTTTTTCGGACAGTTTTTTTTATGATGTGGCTTTAAAAAATACATACATGCCTAAATTTTCTACCTTCTTCCATCATCCCCTATTTTTTAATAGCGATATTAGTAATTTAATAACTTTTAACCCCAGGCCGGAAGCTGATCAATTTTTCATTTTTTTTTCTACTAAAATAGTCTCTAAAGCGGACCTCCTCTACTACTGAGAGGGGCCCTAGACCACCACGCTGGCCTAGTGCGGGTTGGACTTCACATACCCTCGAAATTCTTATGGAGAATTCTCAAGTATGTAGATTTCCTCACGAAGTTTTCCTTCACCGTTAAAGCGAACGATAATTGATAAACAATAGACACGTAACTTCGAAAAGTCAGAGGTGTGTGCCTTGGGTTTTGAACCTGCGGACATTGTCTCGGCAGACCGTTCCATTCCCAACTAGGCTATCGTCCACTATAAAATTAAAATTATTCGTCCACTATTAAAATTCATTACCAATTTCGTAATTACTAAGTCTGTAAGTTTCAGAATTATTTTTTGTTTTTTTTATATTATTGTTTCTTAAAACCAACCCGTGGTGATTTCAGCACATTTCCTCCTCCTATACTATTTACAATGTGTACAAAATACGCATATTTGTATTAGTAATTATAGTTCCATAAAAATCCACAAAATCTTTTCATATTTATTTAATTTGTATTTCTCGAGCATCAGCGCGAGCTTAGCGTCGCTACCGAGCGGTGTCAGTACCAAAAGGTCGTATCACATTATGATCGCGCGCGGATTATAGCAGTAACCGTTCACTCTACAAATATGGTGCAATGTAAGAATTGAAGTTTTAATTACATTAAACACGGGAGCAATTGCGATTCCGAATTCACTCTTATAACCGCATCTACCCGAGGTTGGAATTTTTTTGTCAAAAATATTTTAGTAGAGATGAATAATAACTGAAAACTTTATGAGACTCTAGATTAATACAACCTGGATTTAAGAACTCTAGGCAGCTCTCCTATTATCTAAGCTATAATAAGGAGACTTCATCGGAGTTAATTTTAGATCTGCATACTGTTATAGTCCCGATAATATTTATATCAGTGAAAGATGTTGCGTCTTGCAACGCACGCTAGATTTATCCGGTAGGCTAGACTCCCCCATCAAACTTAAACCTTGCTAAGGCTACATAGAACTGCCTACCTAAAATGCTTGGTTGCGGTGCCCATTTAAGGATGTGTACATTCTTTGGCATATTAAGGAAGTCCTCCTCACACTTCCATAATACAATTTGCTCCAGTTTTCCAAACATTTCGAGAAGACTTTTCTTCAACTTCTGTGGCATATCCTTGCTTTTCAGATTGGATCCCATGCTGAAGTAAATGACGCCCTTTTTCGCATTATCCATGATTTCTCGCAGATCCTGTAAAGTAAAACAAATTCAATTTGACATACAAACAATTTCTTTTATCTTCGAGGTCTTAAAACTTAGATTTAATTCATTAACATGGTTAGTAAAATTAAGATAATACACAATTTCAAAAGCGTGGCACCTTAGGACTTACGATCGTTTGCTAGATATCGTAAGGACAATGACTAAATGACAGCTTATCTAAACCACTGGGTTCAGAGTTTAGAAGCGTGATTTTTTGTACAACAAATCCGTTATTTAACATAGATGAGCACTAAAAACGGATTTTTGAATATTAGTCTCCTAACGAATTTAAATTCTAGCTCACAGCTAGTTCCAAAACGATAAAACCTTCAAGTTTTTTACCTCAGGCAACGGCTCGACTTCTTCATTGATGTGGTACCCGCCAACAGCCTTATAGTTTTGCGGCAGTCGCGTCGCCATTCCAAGTGAGATGTGCGAATTTCCCAATATCAGAGACGCGTTGTATTTCACTTCTTGGAATGTGGGCGGCACCCTCCCCCTCTTTCGTATCAGAGGAGCGACGACCTCTTCGTATAAGGCGCTTTGATGGGCGTCATTATACCTGGATAAGGGTTTGAAGATAATTTAAAAAAAATGGTTATATGCTAAATACCTTATTCATAAATGGCATTTAAACATATTTTAGTTATAGAATGTTTTGTCTTCTTCCCTCAAACTCAATTCAAAATTTGTTCGAAGAAGACAAAACATTCGTTAACTAAAATAAGTTTGTAAACTGTTAATTAATAAGGCCGTACAAGTGTACAAGTACATGGTATAACATCATTATTTTGGTTCTAGTTTCTTTACTTAGAAAGTGAAGTAAAAGGTCCTAAGAAGGAATTACTTGATAATCATGTCAATATACGTGGTATAGCACACTGTAGACATAATATTCGTTAACAGTACACATACCTACTGCATCGGCTTGTCCTTACATTACCTTACTACTTCTAGTGCATTAAGCCTGCGATAGCTTTCTTTAGTACAAGCGGGAGAGTCTTGACGAATCCTGAATAGGTTTAAATTTTACGACTCACCCCAGTATGGACGCCGATGATATCTATAGCTAGCCATATTCATTCTGTCTACCATTTCTGTGCCTTAAAAAACAATGTATATTTAATCCGACCGAATACTTACATGTTAATATAGAAATAGGCTTTTATTTGACTCCACAGCTCGTCCGCCCTCGTCCAAAAGTTAAAGGGTGGAATTTCTCCACTTAAACCATCTCCGTGGTATGCAGGATTTAGTCCTTCATCAATCAGCTCCAATATAAGCCAATGAGGCTCAAGACTTGACACCCAGATGTATGGCACTTGTAATATTTCTGCAAAACTGTAATATAAATTGAACAGAGCTGTTTTTTCTACATTATCATTGAATTTGCAAACCTCAGAAATTATGGAAAACCGTTTCATAAAACCCACAATTAATCCACATCAACATATTAATACATATTAATAAATATTATCTACTTATTTACTTGACATATTTTCATGATGAGCCTACAATAATATATTATTTTCCAAATTTTAAATTCGTTATTTTAAAATAAAATTTTCGTAAGACTCTTCCCACTGTCATCCCTTCTGTGCTCCTACCTTACTGGTGTTGCAGTATCGGATTTCAAAAGAGTTAGTCTCGAGTAACTATTATGCATTTGCTTGTACATAAAGAAACAATAATAGTAATTTTATCTTACCCAGCACCCAATTCGCTGAAAAGCCATTCCACTACCACTAAATCAAATTTTTGATCCACATCATTAAACATTTTTTGTACATTTTCATTTAGATAAGTCGCCTTTAGCAGTAGATTCATTGACATCATTATAAGTCTTGGTTTAGTTATGAACGATTCTTTGTTCAAGACGTTTAATAAATTGAATGTATCCTCTGCAAAAAAATATCACATGATATATTCTTTAAAAAAACAGGTATTCCGGTATGTATGATGAGACGCAAGTAGTCGAACGTTAAATATTGCCAAAATCTTTCCGGAAAAGTATACCGAAAAGGCACAAAATATTTTATTTTTTAAACGAGCACGACAGGCTGACCCCACTGCACCTGATGGTAAGCAGAGAGGAATTCAGATAGAGTGTTGACTGATGATTATCCGTCGTCAGTCGACACAATTATGCCGGCCTGTGTGAACCGGGTATAAACAGGCTGGTACCGGAACACGGCACACTTACGAGGGCCACTATAATATGTTGAGATGGAATAAGAGATGGAAAATTACAATGGGTAGTATGTCGTGGGTAAGTAGGTACTGGAGTATTATAACATAAGTAATAATACTTACTGGGTACATATTCGAAATTCTTAGAGACATTGACTTGATGCAGATTTGGATGTGGCGACTTCTCCAAAATTGGAGTGACGAAGGTGACCTGGAGGAAACACAAATATTTCAGCATATTTACTGCCGTATAAATGATTGAACGATACATTAGTATCTATTTAGAAGATTTGAGAAGGTGTTCGGAAGTTTGTTAGGAATAAGCGCAAAAAGTACATACTAAATAGATTCAGATGGAATTTTGGTATATAGATAGACCATGTTCTGGTATGTGAAATAGTGGACCTTCCTTTCTGAAAATAAAATCTCGCTAAACTAATTTGGTTGATGACTTAGCGGCTTCCAAAACAGCTTTATGATATTCAGGGAACGAAAATGTAAAATGCAAAATAATATTATCTAAACCAAGTGGTTTTAATTCAAATATATTAAAATTTGTTTTAATTTTTTTTGTTGGATTTTCTATTAAGCGTGTTTTTTAGTTTTATTACATTATAATTTATTTTAAATTTTTTAGTTCTGTTCTACTATAGTCCAACAGATGTCACTAAAAAATAAACGAAAGCACCATCTTGTGATGAGTAAGATTTTTTTACACATAAGAGTAGCCAGTTTAGTTATTATTCTACTATAGTCCAACAGATGTCACTAAAATAAATAAACTATTATTTATTCATTTTTTTTGTTGGATTTTCTATAAAAGCGTGTTTTTTTAGTTTAATATTGAATTGTTATCGGTCCTTGATAAGTATGCCAAATTTCAATTTAATCCGACGTTTTGAAGGGGGTTAAAATCATGTACATATGTCACATGGTGGTAGGTCTCTCATTATGTAAGAGGCCGTCTGGGTGGATACCACCGCAATGTCTATTTCTACCGCCAAGCAACAGTGTGCATGCACTGTTGTGTTTCGGTTTGAAGGATATTGTAGCCAGTATAACTACTGGACATAATGAGACTTAACATCTTATGTCTCAGGATAACGAGCGCAGTAGAATGCCACTCAGTATTTTGTCAGTCAAGGTGCTGGATGGTATTGCTACTGTTTATGGGTGGTCGTATCGCTTACCATCAGGCGAACGGCATGCTCGTCTCGTCATTCAAAGCAATAAAAAAAAAAAAAAACATACGTATGAAGCTAATAAAAGCGTGTTAAAAACTAATATTGCTACCAATGAACAAATAAACTGCTCTAAACAAAATAAACAACAACAATAAAATACTTAGATGTATTCTTTTTCCTGTCCCATGCATTGTATTTTATACTTTGAACTGATTTTATAAATAGCAACAGTAGAGTTTCTTTTCCGTTCATCTCTGGTGAGAACTGTTTTCCGAACTGGTGGTAGAGTGACTATCAACGGATTCTAAATAATGTATAACATTTTATGGGTTCAAATTGATTATTTAATTTCATTTCAATTATTGCTTACAACTATTTCTAGCAACGATTGATTCGTCTAAATGAGGCTTAAGATGCTAAATTCTAAGGGTAATCGGTTTGCCAATTACGACCCCCAATGGCGGTAACGTCATGTAGACAGGTTGTGAAACTAAGCCAATTTTTGCAGCATGCTTAACAAGTTTGCAGGATTGACATTTGAGTAGGATCAGGCAAGTAAGAAGAAGTGAACGTACGTCATGACCAGCTTTCAGTAGTTGATTGACAACTCCAAATCCGAGGATGCTGTGACTCTTCCCAGGAACAGGGAAGAGAACCAGAATTTTGTAGCCGTTGCATATATGAGACGCTGCCAGAAGGCCAAATAGAAGCCACGTAGATCTCGTCATTTTCTGAAAATATAACAATTGTTAATATGATCGGATGCTTAAGTGTACTATAGCCTATTTGGGAAAGTAGCGGACTGACAAAACGGGTGTCCGCAGGTTCAAAACCTAAGGTACACATCTCTGATTTTTCAAAGTTATGTGTGTATTGTTTATCAATTATCGTTCACTTTAACGGTGAAGGAAAACATCGTGAGGAAACCTACATACCTAAGAATTCCCCAAAATTATTTCAAAGGTATTTCAAGTCTGCCAACCCTCACTAGGCCAGCGTGGTGGACTAAGGCCTAACCCCTCTCAGTAGTAGAGGAGGCCCGTGCTCAGCAGTGGGTATTGTATAATACAGGGAAATGCAATCAGCATTGCATCGCATAAACCAATGAATGGCTAGGAGAAAAGCACAGAAATAGATCACGGTCAGCACAATAGGAATGAATTCAATTGATTAATTCCTGATCATGCGATTGGAGAAGGGAAACATTAAAATTAGGTAATAATACACGTATAAAATTAATATCTTACCTGTGTTTTAAGACATGTGCAAACTTTACAAACATGAATCTTATAACAAATAACGAAAGAGACTGAAGAAGAATCTAATGTAACATTACATTTAATAAACAAAATAAGTAATTATGTAATATTAAACTGAACCACACAATAAAGGTACGGTTAAGTCCGAACAATATTTGCTTGTTCAAGGTTCCGTATTTTTATTTTTAACACCTATAAATTAGCACCTGATTGCGATACATCAATGAATAAAACATATTCATAAGACTTGTACAGGAAGGTAAACAAATATCAATTCACTTTTTTATAAGCCTTTATTTAACTTGCAATGTATGTTTGTTCGTGTGGAATCTTGCAAGTAAATTTTGAAGCAGTTAACCTCAACCGATTGTGTTGAAATTTTGCATACACGTTCAGTTTGGGTGACCATGCATTATTAGCTAAGTGATGTCATTCTGAATCCAATATGGCGGACGGCCTAAGATGATGGACTAGTTATTTTTTGAGCACGTCCATAATATGGGTATCAAATGAAAAGGTTTGCTGAGAAGAATATAAAAAATAAAATGACTTCTCTCTAAATCCAATGTGGCGGATGACCGAAGATAGCGGACTAGTTATTTTTTATGCACTCCTATAATATGGGCATCAAATGAAAGGGTTTGCTGGGAATAACTCGAAAAAATACTAAAAAGTAAAAAATAAATTCAAAGTTAAAAAAACTTTGAAAACAAGCTTTTATTTAAATGCTCTAAAAAGAAAAAAAATAAACTTGAAATTTAATCAATCTTTGTTTAATACTATGTAGAGGTAAAAGCTTGTCGCGAGATTTATTTGGGATATGTTATGTTTGTCCTGTTAACATCCGTACAACCGTAATTATGTATATTGATATTAGATAAATATTTTTTATTCTGCTCGCGTTTGTCCTCTAGATGAATAAAATCCTGGAAATCTTTTCCAGGATCAAATGTAATGTCATGTATAGGCATACATGTTTATACCCACTTGATATTTTATCTTTCTTTCAAACATCCCAAAAAAATTAACACCAAAGCCTAGCATGGTAAATATTTACCGATTGCTTATTTCCTTTACTTGTATTACCTATGTACTTTGTCAGTCGCAATTTTCAGTTCTATAATACGGAACCCTAATACGCAATATTTCAATTCATCAAAGATTTCGTTTAAAAATCATTTGCGGCTTTCCTTAATACCGCAATTTTTTAATGTGAATTATAATTAAAATCGCATATTATATTTTGAATAAGCTATTAAATAATAATTAAGTATAATTAAACAGTTACTAAGTCCAGTCGTGTTAATATTTTATGACATTTTAAAATAATTACGTATTAAATATCTAAAACTGAACAACAAATTAACTTGGGATAGGCCAAGATACCTTTCTACAATAGTTAAACTAATAGAAATCAGAAAAAAATATGGGTATAACATATCCCATCGATAAGTCTAACTCTAGAACATGCTATTCTCATATATAACGTTTACGTTAACGATTATTAAAAGACGTCTTGGCTACGACCCCTGACATCATATTAGTTATAGTACCGGCACCCTATGATGGCCGTTTTGGCGTTTGTCCGCTCATCAAGTTTCGTATTAAATCATAATTACATTGAAGGAGCTAATTGCTGTACATTATTGTTAATAGTTACGTGCAGTTAAATTTATGGAATGTATAATTTTACGACACAACTCAGAACCTATTTGGTTTTCGAAATTCAAAATTTAAAAAATGAGATTTCACCTCACTTTTGTTATGGGTCAAAACGGCCATCAAAGCGTGCCGGTACTACAATGACTCAAACCGATGAACTTGCATACTGTATTTTAATGAATAAAGCTATCTAACGATAATTCGAGTGGATTTATTATTGACTATGATTATTATAATCTGTCGTTATTCGTTTTTGCTACCGCGTTTTATTAATCAATAAGCCCGCGTGAAATAGATTTTGTGATATAAAGGGTCCGCTATATACTTCCCGCGATAAAAAGTAGTCTATTATGCTATTTCAGACAATCTATCTCTGTGCCAAATCTCATCCAAATCGGTTCAGCGGTTTAGCCGTGATTGAGACAAACACCCATCACAAACTTTCGTATTTATGATAGTATTAAGATTTTAGCTTGGCGTGAACTCGGACGAAATTAATTGCATCAGACGCAAAAGTCATTGTTTTACAGCAAATTCCAAACGAATAGTCATTGGATTGAAAATGATTACACCATGCGCGCTCAACCCAACGCCGCGCCAAATTACCCAAATTGTCTGTGCGAAACCAACTTTTAGCGGGTAAATAATTGTATTCGCCCGGATAGACTTTCCCGCCCTCACACCCGCCCTCACACCCGCCACTGCAACTCCTGTAAGCCAAGATCGGCACGCATTTTATGACACCGAGCGGTGAAGCTCGGCGAATCTCTGGAAAACTAATTAGTCTTAACTCCCAACGAAGTTAATCAAATAGAAGAACAGGGAGGTTAGAAATAGATTTTCCACTTCCGCCCGGATAGCGACCAGCGTACACAATGTGTAAAGCCATAGTTAGTAGTTACCCACCTTTTAAGGGTAAATTGCTGATGGTAGGTTAAATGTAGTCGGGAGTGGAACGGACTGCCGAGACGAATGTCCGCAGGTTCAAAACCCAAGGACACACACCTCTGACTTTTCTAAAAAAGTTATGTGTGAATTCTTTGTGAATTATCGCTCGCTTTAACGGTGAAGGAAAACATCGTGAGGAAACCTGCATACCTGAGAAAGTTCTCTAAATTTCGAAGGTATGTGAAGTCTGCTAACCCGCACTAGGCCAGTGTGGTGGACTAAGGCCGTAACCCTCTCGGTTGTAGAGGAGGCCCGTGCTCAGCAGTGGGCAGTATATAATACAGGGCTGGTATAGATATAGATAGATATAGGTTATTTGTATCTGCCCGAATAGCGACAACCCTTTTTTTTTTTTTTTTTTTTTTCTCGGGGAAAAAACGCGTTATCGCTACCACCACTGGGGGGTCAGTGGAACGGTTATGTTGGTTTCACCGGTCTTACAGTCCAATGTCGACACTTGGGAGTATAGCATCATCCAAGCGAGCATTGGACCGAGTCCCTAGCCCTATGTACACCCTACACCGGCATACCAACCAAAACCCGCGGTGGCCTTCTTCAGCGCATACGGGACGGCCCCGGGGTATCTTGTTGCACGAAGATATCTGCACGGGACCGCCCTTGCGCGCTGCCGCATTGCGGCCCTTCTCTATACAAGAGGACTCTGATGCCCCCAAACTCTAAAGGACGCTTATGGCGTCTACGACAGCAGGAGACCGACCACCCGCATCGTCGTCCACCTCGAAGTCACTTGAATTGGAATGAGCAGACCCTCACTGCTCACCCCGTGACTTTCTCTAAGCCCCATTTAGTCGCTTCTTACGACAGGCAGGGGATGCCGTGGCGAAATTCTCTAGATGCCCCCAGACCACAGGGCATGAGGCACCGGTCAGTCGTCCACCCGACGCCTCCGTCGTCTCCTCTGGCTACGGGCGGGATCGTTATGCTCACGATCCCGCTCGGCGCTCTCCTTCCGCGAGATGACGCACTCGCAGAAGGAGTTCATCGCTCGCCATGACCTCCAGCCACCGACCATGGCGGACACCACGGCCGGCAGCGAGAGGTCTCCTCCGACGACTGCTCTAAGAGCGCTGCGTTGTAGGTCCCAGGCTGGGCACTCCTCGAGAGTGTGATTGACTGTGTCCTCGCGGCCGTTGCCACAATGGTGGCACACGGCGGACTCCTCCTTTCCGATCCGACACAGAAACGAGCCAAAACATCCGTGGCCCGTCAGCATCTGTGTCAGACGGAATGTCGGCGCATCATGGCGCCTGTCAAGCCAGCTTGAGAAGACAGGTCGCACTGCCGCGACAGTCCTCAAGCCCGCACTCGGGCTCTCCAGCCTGGTATGCCACTCCTCCACGGCGGCGCTGCGGATGGAGGCCAATTGGGCCGTGACCTCCCTCGGAGCCAGTCTTCGCCCGAGACGGGACGCCTCCTCACGCCAGAAAAATACTGACGAGAGGTATTTGGCATCCAATTCCCATGGCAGAGTGCCGGCCAAGACGCAGGCCGCCTCATGGGAGATCGTGCGGTAGCCCCTAATAAGTCGGAATAGCGACAACCCTACACTAGGTGTAAACCCTCCTCAGTGACCCACATAAATGTGTCACGTTCCGTGATCAGCCTATGT
This sequence comes from Sphinx pinastri, assembly GCA_947568825.1. Lineage (NCBI taxonomy): Eukaryota > Metazoa > Arthropoda > Insecta > Lepidoptera > Sphingidae > Sphinx > Sphinx pinastri. The sequence continues at coordinate 10,464,315 of OX387636.1, read as the reverse complement.
ATGTCCGGTTCCAAAAAGCCGACATAACAGTGTCAACTGACAAGAGGTAATCATTTCTTGTCAGTTTGCACTACCTGACCCTACTGCATTTACTCATCAGGAGAAGTGGGGTCAAGTTACTTTGCTTAAAAAACCCACAGTATGTTTCTGCCGTCATTTTTTACCACGTACTACAAAACTATGGAACCAATTACCACTAGCAGCATTTACAGACGGACATGACCTAGAGATCTTCAAAAAAAGAGCGTATTCCTAAATAAAAGGCCGGCAACGTCTCTCTATGTCCCCTAGTGTAGCAGATATTCATGGGCGGCGGTGATCACTTACCATCAGAAAAAAAAATAGAACTGGGGCGGTTCTCAGCAAGCAAGTAAAAACATCGCTGCAATGTTGAAAGAGTGTTGTATCATGCCGCGGATATAAGGAGTCATGCAACCAACAAACCGTCTCCCCTTGTTATTATTGGATTCTTATTGGATAAGTATTAAAAGTAATTACAATAGGAACCGCTAGTGGCCCGCCAAAGATTATTGAGTCGTCCGTTTGACCCGACTGTTAAAAAGTTGAATAGCACTGGTGTAAAGCATTTTTTTTATTGCATAGAGTGGCGAGACGAGCATGCCGTTCGCCTGATGGTAAGCGATACGACCACCTATAAACAGTAGCAATACCATCCAGCACTGACTTACAAAGTAGGTACTGTGTGGCATTCCATTGCGCTCGTCATCCTGAGACATAAGATGTTAAGTCTCATTATATCCAGTAGTTACACTGGCTACAATGTCCTTCACACCGAAGCACAACAATGCATGCACACTGCTGCTTGGCGGTAGAAAGAGACATTGCGGTGGTACCCACCCATACGGACTTACATATGAGAGCCCTACCACCAGTAAAATAGCAAACAGCATAGCTCTACCATTACGAAATACAACTTACCTCTTCCTATGCTAAAGTACAGCTTATGTACTACACATTAGCTGTACTGCCATTTTTTAATAAAAAGGTTTTCTTTTCTATTCTGAATCCAGAAAATATAAAATCTTAAAAAAACTTTAGGTACCTATAGAATATGAGACATCTATTTCTCGATACATTATTTTTGGCGTGGCAGTCGGCAATTTTTCATAACACCTAAAATTTTCAACCCATTGATTTCCAGCTTCAGCGATAGGCTCGCCCGCTATCACATCATGGGATGGAATACGCACGGCCAAAAGTGGGTGAATTAGTTGAGCCCCTGCCCACCCCTTCGGAGATAAAGGGCGTGAGTGTGTATACCTAAAATTTTTGTTCCTGTAATCCTAAGTATTGACATAAAGAGAAATTGAGAGCTAAAAGAAGTCTGCATTGACATGGGTTGGAATTTGGAACAATATTTCCTAAGAAATTTATATTTACGTTTCTTAAATCTGCCAATTTGTCATGTGATAAATTGTAGGCGTTTATATTTTAGCATATTTTCCTAAAAAAAATATGCCGGAATTTATTTAGAAGGCTCCTAATAAGTATTGCAGTAGGTACCTATATTTTTTTACCAAATTACCACAATGCAATATGTAGAGACTAGAGATGGTAATTATTGATAGAGAAAGAAAAGTCATTTCTTCCGAACGCAATACACAGTATCTTCCGCCTTTACCTCATTTTTTACATTCGACCAGCATACCCATCCTAATTTAAAATTGAATAATGAAACATACACCCAAGAGAATTATGAAATCTGACAATGGATGCTGATTGATGAATACTAGTGCATGTCATTCATCATCATCATCATCAGCGACATGACGTCCACTGCTGAACATAGGCCTCACCTAAAGATTTCCAGACGGACCTGTTCAAAACGACCTGCATCCAGCGTATCCCTGCTACCTTTATCAAGTCGTCCGTCCACCTTGTAGGTGGCCGTCCGTCGCTGCGCTTGCCTGTACGTGGCCTCCACTCGAGAACTTTCTTGTCACATCTGCCGTCGTCGCATTTCATTGGCTTCATGGTAACTGCCACCACCTAAACTAATAATAGAAACGCCAAGAACTTAAAATTGCGAAGTACGGAACTGCACTCGTTCTCCAAAGCATCCCTAAACATTCCAACAATGGTCAAGCAGGCATTAACTGCTACTTTATTAAGTGTCTCTCATTAATTCGATATTTAATAAACGATATCTTAAGTGGAAAGGGATATGATATTTTATCATTTATTTTATTAATTCATCGAGTTATAAAAGCGACGAACAGTTGAACCGCAATTTATTCCCATAATTAACAGCTCTACTTTCACAGTCATCTTTTATTTCCCAGACAGAATGAAGGCGGTTATTCTGTGCTGTATTATATCCTTGGTACATTGCTACGTGCCTCATCCGATTTCATACAGTAAGTGCCAATTTTATTAAGAACTATTTTCGACTGCCTCGGTGGCGTAGTTGTATTGTGTGCGCGATACGACACCGCTTTCGGTCTCGGGTTGGAATCCCGGGTCGAGCAGTGATATTTTCTCTGCTCTGTATCAGGCCGGAGACCGGAATTTGTGGCGATAGGCTCGCCCCCGATCACAAGGCGAGAAGGCAAGATCACACACACATGATTAAAAGTGGGTTGTACCTATGCCCACCCCTTCAGCTATAAGGGCGTGATATGTGTAATTATTATTTTACTCACGGCTCATAAAAGTTCTTTTTGGGGATAAAATTTAGACTAAATTATTATCTGAAACATTCTGTACCTTTTTATGAAAGTTTATTGAAATGAAATGCAATAATTTATTCGAATTCATAAGTTACCACCACCGGGGGGTCAGTGGAACGGTCATGTTGGTTTTACCGGTCTTACGGCCTAATGTCGTCACGTGGGAGTAGGTATAGCATCATCCGAGCGAGCATTGGACCGAGACCCTAACCCTATGCACATTGCACACCCTACACCGGTATACCAACCAAAACCCGCGGTGGCCTTCTTCGGCGCATGCGGAATAGCCCCGGGGTATCTTGATGCACTAGCACTAGCTGCTCGGAACCGTCCCTGCGCGATGCCGCATTGCGGCCCATCTCTATACGAGGGGGCTTAGGTGCCCCCGAGCTCTACAGGACGCCTTTGACGTCTACGACTGCAGGAGACCGACCACCCGCATTGTCGTCCACCTCTGAGTCGCTATTATATTGAAGTAGTGGAGCCAGCAGACCCCCACTGCTCGCTCCGCGATTCTCACTTTAGTCCCCGTTAGTCGCCTCTTACGACAGGCAGGGAATGCCGTGGCGGAATTCTTTAGATGCCCCCGGACCGCAGGGCACAAGGCCCACTTAACCCTGCAACAGATTAACAGCTAAAACAATATTTTAATTAGAGTGAATAAGATCACTCTGGTTCCTACGTACGTTAATCAAATTCAATAAAAAGAGGTCATTGTTATGATTCTGTAACCTGAGGATCAGTTCTACTTGCAGGTGGTGATGACGAATACCTAAACGGTGGCTTCAATCCCGGCAAACGGTGTGTCAATATGTGGGATGAGGGATGTATTAACGGACAACTCAATGGAGCTGGTAAGAAAATCATATACCTAAGTATAAGAACAAATAAAAGGCTGAATAGAAATATTAAACGTACCACTCTCACTAGTGACTAGTCTTACAAAAAATAGGAGGTAAACTCAATTGACATCTGCAGTAAGGAATGTAGAGTTCCAAGTCATGTGTAAGTTATTCAGCCTCTAATTTTATATGATGTTCCTCACGAGGAAACGTAAGGAATCTCCTTACATAAATTACGAAGACAACATAATAGACTGCCTTGGTGGCGTAGTTGTATTACGGTACGGCTGCAATGTCAAGGTCTCGGGTTCGATCCCCGGGTCGGGCAAAGTGATATTGGGTTTTTCTACTCTTTATCAGCCCGGAGTCTGGAAATTGTGCCTGATATGGCGATAGGCTCGCCCCCTATCACATCATAGGATGGAATATGCATGGCGAAAAGTGGTGCACTAGTTGTGCCTCTGCCTACCCCTTCGGGGATAAAAGAGTGAGTGTATATGTATATGTATGTACATAATAGAGCCAAAAAACCAGCTACAAAACAATGCAAACAATGATGTAAGAGTGTTTAAGATGTTGGATTCCCTACTTGTACATTTCATTTATGGTAAATGGAAATTGGTTTGTAAATTTGATCCACAGGTAATGACGACTATTTCCTCAATGGCGGTTTCAATCCGGGTCGCAAACGTTGCGTCAACATGTGGGACGAGGGCTGCATCAATGGACAATTGAACGGAGCAGGTAATTTGTAAAGTAGGACACACGTTGCAAACTGCTATTGACGTAGGAACGGCTATTTTCAATACTCCGTTAATCTTTCGATAATCCTTACTATATTATAAATGCGAAAGTAACTCTATCTATCTGTCGCGCTTTCACGCCAAAACTACTCAACCGATTCAAATGAAATTTGGTACACAGATAGTCTAGAGCCTAAAAAAGGACATAGGCTACTTTTTATCCCGGGAAAATGTAAAGCAAGACTTTTATCCCGGAAAAACTTTTTCACGCGGGCGGAGCCTGATTATAATTCATAAACAGTTTAGTCGTGTAATGATTCCGCGCTACCAAGCCCCTATAGGTACAATCTCCCAATTTAATGCTAGTAAAATTTCTCAAGATAAAACGATTTTTTTTCGTTTTTTACCAAGCAGGTGCGATCGTTTCGGACATGTAAAACGGAAACAGCAGATAACTATTATAGTCTACTTTAGTAATTGTAAGTTGCATGTTGTGGCCAGACGACGCGCAATCCACTTATTTAGAACCTTAAGGTGGTCGAGCATACACTTTTCTGACTGTACCTACATATCTACCTATAATCAGCAAATATTAGTCGATATAACACATGAAGAACGTAATATTGCATCTACGCATAGCAACATTATTGATCCTAATTTCCTTAGATAGTAGTAGGTATCATAATTAAGAGTTCGTCTGGGTGGGTACCACCGCAATGTCTATTTCTACCGCCAAGCAGCAGTGTGTATGCACTGTTGTGTTTCGGTTTGAAGGACATTGTAGCCAATGTAACTACTGGACATAATGAGACTTAACATCTTATGTCTCAGGATGACGAGCGCAGTGGGATGCCACACAGTACTTTGTAGCTCAAGGTGCTGAATGGTGTTCCTTCTGTTTATGGGTGGTCATATCGCTTACCATCAGGCGGACGGCATGCTCGTCTCGTCATTCAGTGCAATAAAAAAATAAAATTGCAATCACTTAAAACTCAGAATAGAAAAATTTAGATTCTAACAATAGAAACAACTAGATGTTAAGATAAAGTGTGCACAATATAATCATTTTAAAATATTATTTCAGGTAACGATGACTATTTTTTGAACGGCGGTTTCAACCCTGGGAAGCGATCGGTACACATTTCCTCGAAAAAAATGCACAAGGCTTAACCCAAAATGGAATAATAAAAAAGAGCTACATACTACACAAGGGCTCCACATCTTCGAGTTCCTTAGTTCTGCTGTTATTTTTAATTTGGCCTGTAATTTGAAATTGGAACACCAGCAATCTTCCTCGCTGAGATTTGTTTTTAAAATAAATAGGTATTTATTCACGTTGTCACTTTTCCTGCATCATCAACCTGCTTATACTATTTTCCAATTATTTAAGAGTCCTTGTTTAAAATTATATTCTGTAGTTTGCCTACCTACTAAATTTCACAAACGGTATAGCAGTAAAGAAGTAGGAATGTACTTTACATACCAAAAGAATTGGTTATTTTTGTCGTGGTCTATCCTATTCATAAACAATACAGGCAGCTTCTTAAATACTTAATTCGTAGTTATTCAGTTTTAATTACTCGCAAGATAACTGCTATTAATGATACAAAGATGAATTATATTTAGTTTAGAATTTGGTACCCATTCGTCGCATCACAAATGCAATTGTCTATTTTAAGAAACGTTTCATAATATCTCACTTACATACGTAAATGTTAAAATGAAATGATTACCATTCTTTTACTTCCAATTCTATCATTAGGGCATCTTAATGACCTAACAATATTAAAAAACAAAAATTACCGTAAAACTTTATTAAATCCACATATTGTGCCAGGGACACACATAAACAATGTAGAAAAAATATTCTTCGTTAGAAACTTTACATCTAAAAATATTAAAATATACTAAATCTATAGCTATATACATTGTATAAATGCCTAAATTTATTGGACGCAGTTTGGCTAACGGCTCAATTGCTTGGCAAGTATAACAAGTCTTTATGTTGTACATTTTAGTTATGCTATGCGAAAAATTAATTTTAGTAACGCCATCTAAAGCTATATAAGGCCAAATATTAAACATACGCTCCCAACATGTAGCCGAACATGTTGAGCACCCTGGAACTTTGGCAACGTTCCGTACATAAAAACAATAGGTATGACACGAATAATTTTTCTGGCAACCATGCACGCAACGGTTTGTCGAACGTATCGTGATTTGCCTCAATTAAGGCCAAGTGATTTATTTTTATTACTACAACCGGCAAAAAGTAAATTTTATGTTAGTAAAATTAAGAATTGCACAAATCTTATTAGTTATCTGTTTCGTAAAATTAGTATTTTTATAAAAATATCATCATAATAAAGAAGGAGAAGTCCTCGAAGCCGGCGAGCGATATAGGATAGAATATAAAAACATGTGATTTGCTAAAGTTTGCAAATTAGACTAGTTGGTTTTTTATTCAAGAGACTAAGCGACGTTCTTTGTGGGACTTTGTTATAAGCTTTGTCAAAGTTACGTTGGTCATACCTAACTACTTATTTGAGGGACTCAACTTTTCGCTAATATAAACCATAGCCATATTAGTCTCTGGAAAAGAAATCGACAATAATAAAGAAGAACACATTTTGTAGAGTTAAAATAGATAACTACAACATAAAGGAAATTGACATCGTCACCAGCTTATTATATTTAAAAGGCAATTAAGTAATTATTTAATTTGGACATATAACTGTAATAAACAAAACATCTATACATTGGATATTACGAATCTATGTCAGGCGTAAGAAATTAAGCGTAGCCAATCGCTCAACGAGCAAAAATACCGAAAGGAATTTCATCGAGTTTTTATATTGCTTACATTCATTGACCTGTTTTACTGAATAATATTCTAAATGAGCTACAAGTTTTATAAGCCAAGGTGACGATGAAAATTCATCGAAAATGATGATTAAAAAGATTTGTGCGAATGTATACCAAAACACCTATTTATTTCTACAGAATTATATCACAAAAGCGGCTAACGAAAACCAACTAATGGGTACTAATTTATAGTTAGTACATTGGTATTTCTAAAAGCGGTGGGTAAAAGCATTGTACTTATAGTGTGGGCAAAATACTACACTATACTATTACAGCAAAACTTATGGGACACAATTCAAAAATTACTATTCATTACTGTATATTTTATATCTATTTTCACTTTATATGTTTTACAAGCGCCCTCCGTTGCACTGAATATTCAGATAATAGACAACTATGTCGACTTTAAGACACTAATCATAAACATCAATGCAAGAATTGAATCAGATAGGATACTAGTTGCCAAAAGGTTGATTTTTGAGTTGTGTCACATTAGTAAATGTTAACCATATAATATTATGATTTTCTTTTATACACAGATCAAATCTCATCAAATATTTTATAACAAATTCAACAACATTAAAATCACATTTTCATTTGTCTATGAAAGTCTTGTATGAATATCATATTTTATTGTCACAATAATATCGATCAACAAGTATCAATGTTATCACAGTATCTTATCAATGTCTATGACTTTATCATTTCAATCAGGGGTTAGCAGCAGTAATAAAGCAATTGCATTCTTCACATGTTATATGAAAATGATTTTTATGTTAGAAAAGTTTCACTTATTAGAAATCATAAGCAAACAGAGATCTTTGCTGTCTTTGCAGGCTAAGTACATTCTATGAGCTAAAAATTTTAACTAAACATATAGTTACACCAATCGACACAAAAATAATAAATAAAAACAAAACAGCCACCACAATATCAATTAATCTGTCCCCGATAATGGTCTTGTGAATACTGCATCACATCTATAGGTGGTTTGTTATAAGCTGCATTCAAACCAGAGCCTTGTGGTGTATTCTTTTGAACATTTCCTTGCCTAAATTTCGTAGAATATTTATAAAAGTCTGACATCTCAAAAGGCTTAGTTTCTTCCCTATACGGTATACATTTACCCTGTTCAATAATAGTCAAGTTCTTCGGCGACTCAAGCGACACCGCTGTTGGAGACAGCATGGGCGGACTGTGCGGCATTTGATTTGGACTCTGCATTGCCGAGTGACGACCTGATGAAATCATTATCTCATACGCTTGTGAGTTTCCTATGCTAGATGTTCTCTTCAAGCTAGAACTCTTTTTGAGAAGAGGTGCTTCAGATTTTGTGGGGGAGTCCAATGACGTCTCATACCATTGTTTCTCTTTCACTTTCATGTCTGCTTGAGAGAGTGGTGAGAATTTGTTCATGCTAACAGAGTCGAAATTTGAATACCCCGATTTAATACTAACAGGACTTAATGCGTCAGGGTATGGTCGTCTCTCTTCTCTGCTGTAGTCATCTGTGGACACTTGCAGTTGTAAATGCATTGGGTTTCGCATAACATTGTGCTCTCGTAATGGCAGTACATTTGGTACAGCTACTCTTTCTGTGGGCATGTGGGGTTGCTCCTGAATATCAGGCTGTGATCTGTGTTGATACATAGGCACTGGAGGTCTGTAGCCATCTGTCATATTCTCCAAATGCTGACTGTAATCACTATGAGATGTTAAATGATAGGTTTGAGTCCTTTGTAAAGTATTGCGACGCACCCCATCTGGACGTCGTTTTGACTGTCCCTGCATCTGATGATGGTGAAGACCACCTAAATGCTGGCTTTGAGCTTTAAGTTGTGTTGCATAGTGGTATAAAAGTGGAGTATTCCGTATACCATTTGGTACCACTTGTGGAGCAACAGTACCATGGTTGTAATGAGTTGTGATATCAGGATGGCTTGAGCTGAAATGTGTTTCTCTTAAACGAGACACATTATGAGCCTCTGGGGCACCATTGTAGTATATCTTATTCATATACTCAGACGTCATTGTGTGGTGTCGATAAATAGTACCATCATTCTGGACATTTTCATTCATTTGCTCCTGTCTAGCAGACAATGTGGGGTATGTATGAGACGGATGCATGGAAAACGTGTCTGTGTTCCTCTCTTGAGGCGGAGAAGGAAAGAAATTAGAACAGCTAGTCTCTGGACGTCGTATATGCCTCGAATGTGAGCTCTTTGTTGACACACCCGATATGGAAGGAGTAGAGAGCCGATGCGTGTAGTTTTTACGTTCAGCATCATGTGGGCGTTCTACTGGTACAGCTCGGAAACGTCTCGACGAGTTATCCGGCCCGTCCTGCACATCATTACCCTCCGAACTTCGATCGACGCTCTTTACACTACCTAATCTCTCTCTTTGCGGTACCTCAGGGCTCAACGGCGCTTCTGGTGGCATAACACCAGTCAACTGTACCTCTTGTACACATAATTTGTACAATTCTTCGTTTTTGGCAGCGAGCATCTGCTCCAATTCCTTCTTGCGAGCTTGCAGCTTAACAAACTTGTCCTGCTTATCGGAATGCAAGTCGCTACCCATTGTGCTGGTGCCCATTATCAAAACCAAAACTTAGAAAACACAACACATAAGTCAACGCAGCAACACAATTAATATACAAAATCAAGACTGTCAATAATATAAACGAAATAAACAAAGAAAATCATAAATTCTTAAGCGTTGACACATTTTACAACACGCACCCATATTTGTTTTCTGAAAAAGTTACGTTTGCAACAGGTTTGTCTATGGTTTTCCTTACATCATATTTATTTTATTATACATCTGTATAAAGGGAATGTGCACGTCGTAAGCACTGGCATCTTGTGGCGCAATCTGACTCTTTTTCAGCCCATCGATACTTGGCATTGCCGTAAGGGAGCAAAATAATTGAAGTGAATTAAAATAACTATGCTAATCAAGTGTTATTTTTGTTGCCGCCAAAACTACTCGATAAAGTCTTGGTGATGTAGACACTGCTTTACTGCGATACCACAGAGGAAAAGAGACAACCAGAAATATCACTTGTGACTTGGCAGCATGATCTTTGACCTTAGCCGGTTCCTTGAGGAAAAATTAAAAAAATGAATCGGAACGTCAAGTTGTCAATTTGACGTCTGGTTGACAATTTTGACGTTACATTATCTTATCAAAAAATATTGTAACAAGGTCTCGTCACGGCCGATTTAAGTGGTCATGTAAAATCTATAATAAAATTCTAATTATTAGATCTTAACCCACTTTCCCCAGTACCCGAAAGCCATTACAACGCCATCGAAATGTCCCGTGTATACAAGGCCATTATTGGTGTAGCAGATAAATTTGTGCCTACAAAACTCCGTCCTCTGTGGGAGCACGATGCTGGTGAGTGACTTTTAAAAGAAACATCCCATTAACCTGGAAGTTCGGCAGATTTTTTATAGTTTGTTTAATTTTATAGGACCAAAAACAATTTTCTTCTGGGCGCCCGCATTCAAATGGGTAAGTGAAAACATAAATTACATCAAGGTCGATCTATTAATATTCATAAACCTTGTTCAAGGGTACGCGACAATACGGACACACTCGTGTAAATAATATACATTTCTAGTGACATGTGCATTAAGGAAGTATTTCTCTATTGTACCAGTCAATTAACATGACTGGGAGATCAAGTGTTCAGTTATTGAAACATGATTTAGTTGTAAGCGTACCTATATCGTGATAATCATAAACAAAATAGAAAATTACATAAACATTTATCATACTAATATGCAAGTTTCTAGTTTCTATTAAAAATGTTATCTGACTTGCTAAAGTTACATTATTCTTTTATTGGGGCTGGTAGTTTTCCTAGATCAGTAATAAATAGTCTATTATTTTTTAAACACATTATTTATGTTTTAAAACAAAAATATATTTTTTAAACAAAATCATAATACATTATCACAGATGTCACAGACATTTATCAAGTGACATTAAATATTTATATAAAAAATAAATAATTTCGAAAATTTATCTAGGAATATTATCATAAACAACATTATATGAGATTAGGGATGCACTTTATTAACTCCTGGTGATCAAAATAGAAAATTAAGTTTATAAGATTTTTTATTTCATGCATGATGTATTAACTGACATTCGACTCATTAAAAGACAAGATAAAACCATTTTGTATGACACCAAGAAGTTAGAAATGTAAATAGCAATTCTTGTATCTAGTACATGAAGTTTACATTATCATGAGATTAAACTGTCACATTGCACCATGATAAGATGAAATAAAACTCAATTAGGATCATAAAACCAAATGTTAATGTGATACGGATAAGATTATAATCCATTTCTCATATTTGAAGAAGGTTTTAAGGAAACATAAGATAAATATACTATGTTCGCTTATTAAGTGATGCTTAAATGGCGCTAAAAAGCATGCACCCAATAAAACATTATGCATTTGAATAAATCATGCTAACTGCATGAATTTGTGAAGTATTTAATTACTTAATAAAAAACATAATGGCACTTCAAATATTAATCGCTACATAAATACAACTATAAAATATAAGTATGCTTGATGGAGTCTTATGAATACGTTTTTTATACTGACATAATAAATAGACTTGACCTGTGGTTGTGTAACATGATAAAGTTTTCATAACAATTATTCATTTCATTTTGGTGGCCTTTCCCAGTGGATGTATACTAGAGCATTCAGTGGCTTGCTAAAATGTCCCTGTGATGTTCTATTACAATAAAAATGGTTGCTATCTATTGTTTAAAAAGTACAAATAAAAAGAAAATATTTTTTTTACATATAAATATGAAATAATACATTATTTCTGATTAATTACAAAAAGATGGATTATAGAAACATCATTATGATTTTCTCTGTGCTTAGTATCATAGTGCAATGCACTTTGTGGAGTTACAAGAATTAATAGTTATTTATTACACATTTTTTCCACAATACTTTCAATTACCATTGTATTACTACTCATAATATAATTACATTATTATTCTGTGTATCCATGAATCGGAATTGTGATTGTGGAGAAAAAAATAAATCATTTTTTTCTTTTCATAAAAGAGGGTAACTACAAAATTGGTATTTATGTTTGTGCCTAACGCTGCCTTTAGACGGAGAAATTATTGCTAGTCGTAATATCTCTCTCGACTGTATGACAATTGCTTTGTCATTGCACATGTTCATGATTTTTATGTAACAATTGATTTTGGTTTTTGCTATAATTAATCCATCTAAATGAGGCTTTAGGTTTTAAGGAAGAGAAGATCACTGCACGCCAAGGGCGTCGTCAGCCGATAGCCCAGGGGCGCAATTTCATATGGAGAATGAGAAAAGTATGAATTGTAGGTAAAGTCGAGAGCACAATATAAAGCTTTTCACTTGTAGTACGAGCCTTACATTTACAGCGATTGTAATAATAACGGTACAGAGTCACGAGTTCTTGACTGTACAATAAATAAAACTTATAAATAATTGTCAACTTTTTAGAATCTCTAGCGCGGGGGGGGGGGGCAACTGCCTCTCCCTGCCCCCCCTTGGCGACGCCCTTGCTGCACGCCATGGCACTTCACTTCACTGTACTGTATTATACCCACGAACATATTGTTTTAACATCAGCAATGTCTCCAGTCCAGGCTAAAGAATTTAGGTAGAATATTAGGCATAATTATGTAATATAAATCAATAAACGAGTTCAATTGATTTTGATAATAAACCAATCAGGATAAGGCATTTATATGAATGTCAAACAAATTATTCTGATTCGTCAATTTTCGGGATCGATCCAAAGATAACCAATGGGATTGTCAATTTAAAAATGTCGTTAATATTTACAAAGTATTTTATTTAGTTTCTTATTTATCTATAAAAATATAATTTATTCTATTTATTGGCCTGGACTGTTGGTATGCGACCTACATTTTTATTAATTCCGTTCGGACAACGCGCAAATGAATGCCACTCTCATGCCATCTTAACACTTTCAGGGATTGGTGATGGCTGGTTTGGGTGACTTGAATCGACCTGTCGAGACCTTGTCTATCCCTCAGTCCGTGTCCCTAGCCGCGACCGGTATTATCTGGTCACGTTACTCGCTCGTCATCATACCGAAAAACTATAGCTTGTTCGCAGTGAACGTGTTTGTTGCCATAACAAGTTTGTACCAAATAGGCAGGGCTATCAAATACGAGCAGAACCTAAAAAACAAAGAAACAAAGCAATAACGATAACGTGGATGTGATTTAGATAAATATTAAGCATTTCGCTAGCTTGGCTAGACGCTTAATGGATTACATTCAGTACTCCCCTAGGATATAGAGGAAGAATTAGCTTAATATTGGGATTAGGGTGTCCAAAGCACATTTTATTTATAAATAAGGCATTTTGCCTAATTCTGTGACATTAATATGACAACTTCAGTAATCAGTAGGTAGTGATGCATTAAATGTTGATAGATATTTAAGTTATTTATTTATGTAGCTCAAAAATGCGTGGCAATATTATTTTTATAGTATATTTAAATGCTTGATTTTTAAGAGTATTTTTGACAGCATATTTGTGAAATCATCTCCAATTTATTAGATGTTTATGGTATTATATTAAATATTTTAAAGCAATATCAACATGTTTCCAATGTTGATGGCACGGATATTCATAAAACTCATGATACCGACTGATAGATTATGTGGATATATCAGACGTCTTATTGCTAGAAAAAAAAATCTCTACTTGACCATTTTCTAATAGAATTTAATAGAAGGCTGTAAAGGATATTATCTGACTGTTTTTCCTTCTATTAAAAATGAGCATTGTAACCTCATGTCTATTTTGTGTTGTGTACAATTGACTTCTAAAAACTCGGTCTTTTTACTATGTGTTGTGTCTCATATTTAATATGTTACCATAGCTTTACGTTGATACAATGGTGCTCTAAATTTTATTAAAATAAGCTATCTGGATCTGTGATAGCAAAAGTAAAACTTACATTCATGTTATGTCTCATGTTTCTCGACAGTTATTGTAAACATTATGAAGGTTTATTAAAACGTATTTTTTTTATAAAATGTGTCTATTTTTGTAATACCTTTTATTAGAAAATATATTTATTTATATTTTAAACCTTCTATTATTTTATATCTTCTTTCTATTCTATTTTTTTTTCTATTTGTACACTGGAGTTATTTTATGTAAGTATTTTATATATTGTATTTCATTTTTTCTAACTACTGATGTTGGGTTTGGTGTTGGATTCTTTCTTACTTATGCGCATTTAGAGTAAGCGATCACATAAACGCGCATGGTTATCGCTATAGCTAACACGCATGCTTTGACACGGTATGGACGCACCAGCACCCAGTGTGGTAACGTACTAATAAGCTCAAATCTTTCAGGCTTTAGTGATGGCATCTATCGACGACTTTCGACGTCCGCTCAATAAAGTATCGACAGCACAGTCGGCCACTCTAGCTGCCACCGGTATCATTTGGACACGCTACTGCCTCGTTATTAAACCGATTAATTACTCGCTTTCTCTATGCAACTTTATGTTGGGAGTTGCTAATAGTGTGCAGTGTTACAGGGCTTATAGCTATCAGAAGAAAGTGGGAATTGTTGCTTAGGGGTTGTCCTTTAACGTTTGATTTGTTGTTTTTTTGCCATAGGCATTTTTTAATAGTTTTATTTTAACTGAGGCATATATCCACTGAAGATAAAAGTGTCAACTTTTCACAATTAACTTCAAAGAACATATTTTATTTAAATTTTACAAGAGAGTTCTACCAGGAACTTTAAATTATTTTTTATTTTCATTGATATTTTTATATACATTTTTGTGTGTACTAGTCATGATCAGTTCGAAATCTTGCCATAAATTTCCCACCATAAAAGTCGAAAGAACTAAAATGATGTGCCAAATTATATTATTTTACCAACTCTATAATGCAATATAGTATTGTGTAATAACTAACTACCTCCACTAATACGTATTAATGTACATATCTTGAATGAAACATGGTTTGTTTGATATAGCTTACAGAAAAATAAAAAAAATTTTTGTTATAAAACTTACAATTAACCCATATAAAATCTTCTAATAAGTGTTAAATGAAAAAAAAAAGTCTTAAATATACTTAAACGCTTAAGTAGGTACTTAAAATATAAAAAAAGGTAGAAAATAGTCAGCAATTATGTATATTTCCATTTATAAACATATTTATTTCTAAGGTTTTCTTTTACAGTGCCATGATTTAGAATTTAGACTATCGATATCTACCATTCTAATATTGTTACTAACATCCCTAATGCTTGTAGAAATAAAAAAAGTAGATGTAGCAGTAGTAATGCACGCATGTTTATAGCACCTTGTTTTCTTAATTAAAGATTTGAGTTACATATTTTATTCTTAATTATTTTACTTTATTGTACTTGACAGCTGTTTTGGGTGGTATAACATTTTTTTTTCATAATACCTACCTATGTATGACACTTGTGTATGAAATTTTAATTGGTGATATTGTTACGAAAATTTAATAAGACAATGCTGCGGTCATTTTTTTGACCACGTGAGACTATGTTTTGGGATGACCACCGGAGTCCTCCTGTCTTGGGTTCGATTCCCATCTCGAGCTATGATTGTGTGGTTTTTAGTAGAAAAGCATGTGATATTCTGAACTTGATATTTAATATGGTAAGACTTGCTCCATATATCAATGAACAGGAATAGCGGCGGCAAGGTGTGAGTGCCCTAATTGCACTTTCATCTATATCTTCAGGGATATAAGTTTAACATCATGTAAGTAATAGTAAGTATGCACATTAGTACTATTCACGTATCGAGTAAGTTGTATTCTTCATATTAAAATCATGTTTTGTTTTTTGTTTATTCTTTTGGGTATTCTTTTTTAAAATTAGTATAGCCTTTAGTACTTAATAATTTAAAATGATGACAAAGCGCTGATGGATAGCTCAGGGCGCCAGCTTCTAGGGCGGGTGATAAGGGCTTAGGAGTGCGTCAGAAGTTCTGGCTTGGACGCATGATAGTAATACTTTAGCCATCAAAAATACAGTAGGGACCAAAAAAAGCGCCAAAAATTTTTCGCCTAAAGCGCCTGAATAGCTAAGGACGGTCTTTCCTGGGGTAGAAGCAGAGGCTTCTTTCTCTAGCCCCCTTCTATGTATGATCCCGACGGTAAATTTTGTATCGCAAAGCATTTAAATTGGACCTGCTGTGAAGTGCAGTCCAAGAATAATCACCAGAATTATA
Source organism: Sphinx pinastri (assembly GCA_947568825.1). Classification (NCBI taxonomy): domain Eukaryota; kingdom Metazoa; phylum Arthropoda; class Insecta; order Lepidoptera; family Sphingidae; genus Sphinx; species Sphinx pinastri. The sequence continues at coordinate 10,447,864 of OX387636.1, read as the reverse complement.
CTAACCTGTCTTGCTGGATACACTGACCTCAAACCAATACAGGTATATCATACCATTCTCATACCATGTTCCTTCCAGGGATTGGTGGCAGCCGGTCTCGGAGACATCAACCGTCCCGCTCACTCTATATCCCTGTCTCAGTCTGCATCTCTAGCGGTAACAGGAGTTATATGGTCCCGATACTCTCTAGTGATCGTGCCTAAGAACTACAGCCTGTTCGCTGTCAATGTGTTCGTGGCTCTAACTAGTGGATACCAGCTAGCTAGGGCCATTATGTACCAACAGAGTTTGAAAGATAAAGATCCTAAGAAAAAGAAATAAAAAAGACAAATATTTGGGGCATTGGACGTTGAATGGCCAAAGTATTTTTTTTTTATAAATCGAACTGAATTTGGTAACAATTTCAGTAATGTCACAGTTAATTGTGGTTATATTGTGTAGTTTTGCAATTTGTTTTTTTTTACTAAGCCTTCTGAGTAATATTATTTTGATTTGCTTTTGTGTTTTAATTTTTTTTTACTTGCAAACAATCAGTATACTCAGAACAAAGCAGCTGTACTATATCATATTTTTATAATCAAACAAGACCAAATTTTATTGATATATTTACATTGATACCTAGTAAAAGATATGATAGGCTCGCCCCTTATCACATCATGGGACGGACTACGCACAGCTAAAAGTGGATGCACTAGTTGTGCGTCTGCCTACCCCTTCGGCGATAGAAGGCGTGAGTATGCGTATGCGCGTAAAAGTGTACAAGTACATGGCATAACATCTTTTGGCTATAGTTTCTCTACTTATGTCTATTTCTACCGCCAAGCAACAGTGTGCATGCACTGTTGTGTTTCGGTTTGAAGGACATTGTAGCCAGTGTAACTACTGGACATAAAGAGACTTAACATCTTATGTCTTAGAATGACGAGCGCAGTGGAATGCCACACAGTACTTTGTAAGTCAAGGTGCTGGATGGTGTTGCTACTGTTTATGGGTGGTCGTATCGCTTACCATCAGGCGGACGGCATGCTCGTCTCGTCATTCAATGCTATAAAAAAAAACGTAGAAAGTGAAGCAAAAGGTCCTAAGAAGGAATTACTTGATAATCATGTCAATATAAGTGGTATAACACACTGTATACATAATATTCGTTGATACCTAGTTTAGAAAACCATTAATTTGAGCATACAAAAATAATCGCCGTATAGATCGAACTTTCTATTTAAAAATGAACAAAAACAACACAATTAAATAATTTAATTTATTCCTCAACCAACTGCAATAACTTATCAATACTTATAGGCGAAAAGTTCCTCCCGCTATCATCAGAGTACATAATGACGTTTCTTATTACGTAGCACTGCAGATTACCGATCTTGTATATCGGGCGTCCTTCCCTCGTCTTACCCGCTATGGGCACAAAGGTTATCCCCTTATCAATGCATCTAGATTCTAATAACTCCGAGAAACTCTTTTGTTGGCTGGCCGAGGCTAGTACGTCTGAGATTCTGGAGGTTTCCTTCGAGTCGACAGTGAAGCGTGGTGGAGGAGGTGGTTCAACTGCTTCCAAGTCAGTGCTACGGTTCATCATGTCTAGGGCTTTGCGGAATGCATCGCGTACTGCCGGCTCTTTTAGCACTTCTTCTGGGAACATTTTCTGTAAAATAAATAATTTATTTATTGACTGCCTCGGTGGCATAGTTGTATTACGGTACGACTGCAATGCTGAGGTCTCGAGTTCGATCCCTGGGACGCCCGTCCCATTGATATCGATTTTGAGGCCAACTGGCCTTAAAACTAAGAAATTCAAAATGGCGGCCACTTTTCTCAATTCTAACGTTGGATCTGTCTTCTGTAACCAAAGGCATGCCCATATATCGATTTTGAGGTCAATAGGCCTCAAAAACACAAAGAAATTCAAAATGGATGAAATATGATCAAGATTTGCATTCAATGGAAGGCCAAAAATAAGCAAAAAAGAAACAACCTGTAGATGTTCAGTTTTCATACATTTTGCATAAATCGGTCCGAGCATAGATCTACGCTCTCGGCAGAGTTTGGACACTTTTTTTGAGCGTAGATGTACGCTCCCGACACGCGAGGGCTTAAACACAATTGTAGATAGCGGTTATGTAAAATATAGGTCAGTTGTGTTACATTTGCGACTTTTTTGGACAAACCCCCGCTAAAGTTTTTCCGAGATTAAAGACCCGCTATATATTTTCCGGAGTAGAAAGTAGCCTACGTCCTTGGTCTCAAACTATCAATATCAAATTTCATCGAAAGCGTTTCAGCGGTTTAGTTACTTTCTCATTTATAATATAAAGTATGGAGGTATGGACTGATCCACATGACTTCTAGTATAAAAGAGCAGTGATGGTGTAGGTATTATAAAATGTTGTAAATAATAAATATAATTTTCTTTCTAACATTGTGTGTAATAAAATAAAAACGGCTGCTTCTCTACGCACTAACATAACTAAAAATATGTATTATCAATTTCTGTAGCAAGATATATGCCAAAAATATTTTCAGGCTTACGTCAAAGATCTTGTAAATATGTACAGTCGGCAGCATAAGTAGATGAACAAATTCAAAATTTCAAATTGCCTACATACTTTTGTGTTCTTACTAATCTTTTTATTCTCTTCACAAAAATAAAATAAAAGGTGTTTACTTTACTTCAAACGAAGGAAAAAATATTTCTGTTTAACTTAACGCGTATATTGATTTGAAATTTTGATTTAGTACAGATATTTATGCTGCTGACTGTACAGTGTTAGTCTTACTTTAAGAATATTTAAATACTCACAGACAAAATATTATCTTACAACACATACGCGTGACATAATATGACCCGTGCGTAAATAAACGTTATCTTAGAGCAAACATTAAACATATTACTTAAATTATTTTTTATCATTTTCTTGACATCTCCATTGAAATTATACTACCTGGTAAGGAATACATTTAGTGACGACGACGTTCATACGCGTTATATTAAACCATAACATAACTAGAACGTGATAACAAGTTTCAATCTGTTGGTACGCATGCATACTATTAAAAATTAAAGAGTATCTTTATTTGTTACGCTAACACGTCTAAATCATTTATATGAAATTTATCTTGGAATAAACTTGAACACAAGAAAGGAAAAAATATAGGAGATATTTTTTATTTTTAGCACAAACCGAATCGCATGCCAGCGAAGCCACAAGTACAAGCTACTGTATAATGTTATAGTGACACAACGTTCCTCCGAACACTATTGCATTGCGTAACAATGTGTTCAATTCTTACTACCAGCACGAATTACCATAGACAAATAAATAAAACTTTTTGAAATCACACTTCTAGCTTTCACTTTGAAATACCTCATTTTAATTATTTTGTTTCAGCAAAGTTACAACTTAACGAGAAATAACTTGCAAAGTAACTGTCCAAAAACGGGCCTAAAATTCTAACCAAGATACTTTATATATATTTGAATAGTACTCCCAAAAACTAGGCCTTTGACATAAATTGTATAATTTTAAAGTCCTCCCATGTTGAGATTTATGTAATTTAATTTTGCTTAAAAACTACGCTTTATATGAACGTTTTTAAAACAGTTATAAATGGAGGGGTCTAAAATATATTTTTAATGGATCCAAGATCCATATTTTTTTTTTTTTTTTATTGCATTGAATGACGAGACGAGCATGCCATTCGCCTGATGGTAAGCGATACGACCACCCATAAACAGTAACAACATCATCCAGCACCTTGACTGACAAAGTACTGTGTGGCATTCCACTGCGCTCGTCATCCTGAGACATAAGATGTTAAGTCTCATTATGTCCAGTAGTTATACTGGCTACAATGTCCTTCAAACCGAAACACAACAGTGCATGCACACTGTTGCTTGGCGGTAGAAATAGTTTTGCCCCTTTAATATCCATAAAGTTTGAGCCTGGTAGAATTTTGAGGCCTAGCACCCATACAATAAGCATACATCTCCTTTATAATAATCACCAACATACCCGCCCCCCGAGGCAATTCTTGTGCACTGGGTCTTCACACCCAATGCACGCCCATGCGCGGGGGGACATTAGCCGCGGGTCGAGGCACACAGTTCAGTGGGTATACCTCTTGGTTGGATAACACATTGAGGCCTAAAAGGGCCCGCGAACATTTCCTGGTACCCTCTTTCCGCCCATCCTAGGAACCTTCCTCCCTCCCCCCACCTTTCCTTCCATATTCCTCTCCCACGTCCCCTCCAGGCCCCTGCAGTCGTTAAGCCGGGGGACTCCAGTATCCCATTCGCAGGTTTCCCCCGGTGTTGACTGCATGATCGCCTATCCAAAAAAAAAAAAATCACCAACATACCTTGAACTCAGTATACGAGTTGAGTACGGTGGCGTGCGTGGGGTTGGTGTTGAGCCAGGCAGCCAACGCCGCCAGCCATCTGGGCAACAACGCCCGGCTCGCGATGGCCGCTATCGTCGGAGCGCCTAGCAGGTCCAACCAGTCGACACACCATTGCCATGCCGCTGTGAGAGATTAAATTAATATGAATTGTAGCGTGAAATGTAACAACGTGTACAATGTTTTTTTTTTTAAATTTAAATGTTGTCTTGATTTTTTTTTTTTTTTTATTGCATTGGATGACGAGACGAGCATGCCGTTCGCCTGATGGTAAGCGATACGACCACCCATAAACAGTAGCAACACCATCCAGCACCTTGAATTACAAAGTACTATGTGGCATTCCACTGCGCTCGTCACCCTGAGACATAAGATGTTGGAGCTAAAGCAGTTTTACTTCAGCCGTGTGGTCTAAAGCACACTGGTTTTCTTGTATGGGTATGGCAAAGTTACGCCACTGTACCTGGTGGTAAGTTGAGTGGAGACCAGAGAGAGTAACAACTAACAAGAGATGATTATCCCTCGTCAGTCAACACAATTATGCCGGCCTGTCTGAACTGGATATATACAGGTTGATCCCAGGACGCGACACACTTACGTGGGCCATAATGGCGAGGTTTACACCATGTGTGCAGTGGTTGCTATCTGGACGGATACAAAAGGACTACCACGAGCATCATCAGTAGAGTTCTAATTTTGGGAGCAATTTCGGTAACTTCTAATATGCATACATACATACATATTATCACGCCTATAGGATTATAGGGGTCGGCAGAAACTATGGATTGCCACTTTGCTCGATTCTGACATCTCTCGCGTCCTCCACCTTTATACTTTTGAGCTGGCCTTCACAAAGAATAAGATTTCTGATGTGACAATATTATAAATGGCGAGATTGCCTTGGTGGCGTACTTGTATTACGGTAGGACTGCAATGCTTAGGTCTCCGGTTGGATTCCTGGGTCGGGCAAAATTATATTGGGTTTTTCTTATCAGTATCAGCCTGGAGTCTGGAATTTGTGCCCGATATGGCGATAGACTCGCCCCCTATCACATCATGGGGCGGAATACGCACGGCGAAGAGTGGGTGCACTAGTTGTGCATTTGACTACCTCTTAGGGGATAAAAGACGTGTGTGTGTGTGTGTGTGTGTGTGTGCATACATACATACATACATAGTATCACGGCTCTATCCCATAAGGGTAAGCAGAGACTATGGATTGTCATTTTGCTCGATTCTGACATACTTTTTTCCCTTCCTCCACCTTCATCAATCTTTATACTTTTGAGCTGGCCTTTAGGGAGAATGTCAGATTTGTGATGTAACAATATTATAAATGAAGTGTAGGACGCCCTGCTGCACGATGAACTGACGACTTGAAAAAGGCGGTGGGTAGCGGATGGATGCTAAAGACCGGGACAGTTGGCGCTCACTTGGACGGCGACAAGCTAATTGATTGAATGTTATAAATGTGTGTAGTACTGTTGTCGCCACCGACGAGATGCACGGGGTGGTGCTGCAGACAGTGCTCGAGCTTGGGCGCCACGTGGTGGTGCAGCACGGCGGCCAGCGCGCCGCCCCACGCGCGCCGCCACGCGTCCAGCACGCCGCGCGCCGACGTGTCGGCCGGGTGCCAGCCCGCCAGCGCCGCCGCCAGCCGCGACCTGATCAGCGGGTACACGCTGGTCGCCAGCGCCGGCCCTGCAAACCACAAACTGTATTTGAACGGCACACGCGAATAACAGGGAATGTCACAAATTTTAATCATTTTTATTTTTTAAATTATACTTTTTGGCGCGTTAGAGAAAAATTATGAGTAAATTTTTAACATGCGCGCGCACACCGTCACGAAAAGCCGACACCCTGAAGTTAGCTATAGTCAACATTTTAGTTTTGAATTTTGAACGTAGAATAAAGCGAAAGATATTAAAGTTATACTTCTTTTGGCGCGTTATTTAAAAAGATTTTTATCTTGTTACGCCAAAGAAGTATAACTTCTAACGCGTGTACATAAGTACACAAACACTTTTTTATAGAATCATATCTTTGTCTATGGTGTTTTGAATTCCAATCATAAGAATTTAAATAAAATTAACAGATGGCGCCAAAAATGCAGTTTTGTTTATGGCCAAAACGAAAAGTACTGGGAATGTCCATAAAAATAATATACTCTCTTTCTTGTCTCAATAAAAATAATATACGATTAAACTTTCAACTTGTGTTTTCTCAAAATCCATTAATTAGGACATTCCCTGTTATTTGCCTGTGCCCTTCATTTGCTATAAAACGATCGAGTGTATAACCTAGTTGGGAATGGAACGGTCTGCCAAGACGAATGTGCGCAGGTTCAAAACCAAAGGCACACACCTCGTGACTTTTCGATATATTGTTATCGGTGCAATGTTGTTACAACAGAATATATAAATAAATATAACGTCTGTATTGTTTATCAATTAACGTTCGCTTTAACGATGAAGGAAAACATCGTGAGGAAAGCGTCGTACTTGAAAATTCTCCCTAAGTATCTCGAGGGTATGTGAAGTCTGCCAACCCGCACTAGACCAGTGTGGTGGGCTAAGGCCTAAACCCTCTCAATAGTAGAGGATGCCGGACCTAGCAGTGGGGCTGTATATAATACAAGATTGTTATTTCCAAATCTCCAAAGGTGCGAAAAATAATTTTAAGCATCTTAAAGAAACGCTTATCGCCACTTTCAATACTCCCAATCACTTTTTTCGTTTAATCGTAAATGGACCAATCAGATCAAAGTTTTTTTGAGATGTTTACAAAATCTTATTTTAATCGGTTAATTCTCGAAATCGGATCGAAGATTAAAATTGAGATACTTCATTAAAAACGGCCATTACTAACAAAAGCTTTCTATAACCGACCGAATGACATCAATCTCTTCTGAAAGTCCCAAACTAGGAATGAACTATTTAGACCTGTTCAAATGTAAAATGTATTCCAAATATGACGACCAAGGATGTTGCATTCTTCAACGATCACTAAAATGATACCAACCAGATAATCTCAATACAGTGAAAACCGGTTATACCGACATTGAAAGGACTACCTAATCATGATGCTATCATCATCATCATCACCAGCCAAATATAGTTATAAATAGTAATAAACGATACTCTTTTTCTATACATGCATTTGCCGGGACCTTGTAAATCCCGCTGTGATAAGCGATGTCATTAGTACCAATGTTGCTATTACCAATGTCGCTAATACCGATGTCGCTAATACCAATGTCGCTAATACCAATGTCGCTACAACCGGTTACTACTGTGTTATATCTATAATTCTACAAACCTGCTATATCATGCCACGGTAACACCCATTGATGTAAAGGCTGAGCATCGCTAGTCGGGTCCCACACTCGTACAGCAGACAGTACGTGCGGCACTATGTATCGCGAAGCACACGAAGTGAGAACCCACTCGGGACACGCTTCCGACCACGAAGTCAGAGCTCGGACCATCGGCGCCGGGATGCGAGGATTCCAGGTTCTATGGGCACAAATAAGGGATAAAAGAAGATATTATAGACACACACACACACACACTCACGCCCATTATCCCCGAAGGGGCAGGTAGAGGCGCAACTAGTGCACACACTTTTCTCCGTGCATATCGCCATATCGGGCACAAATTCCAGATTCCGGGCTGATACTGAATAGAAAAACCCAATATCATTTTACCCGACCCGGGGATCGAACCCGAGACCTCAGCTTTGCAGTTGTACCGTAATACAACTACGCCACCGAGGCAGCCATAAAACTGGTTTTTGCATTTTATCGCTGTTTTTTTTATTTATAATTCTCCCAAAATGAAAACAAACCGCGGTAAAATCGGAAACCTAGGTTTATTGCAATGTCTTTTACATTCGCGTAAACATAAGAAACCATGAAGTGATTATAGATTAAAAATTCCCAAAAATAAAGTTGACAGTAATGAGCTTCAATGAAAAATTAATAGGTCTTTCAAAAATAATTAATTCCTCAAAGTATAGTATTATTTACCATCGTGTGTTTAGTGCTATTTGGAGGTCCAGGATGTTAGATATTAGCAACACAGGAAAGTATATGTAGAATTTGTCGATTACAATATTTAAGTGCAGCAATAAGCAAAAACATATTTATAGTACACTAGTACAGTAGACCTGCGGTAATCCAACAAACGTTTTGCAAGACGTTGTCGGATTGTCGAATTTGTCGGATTACAGGGTCCTGCCACCGACCCACTGTAGTCCGGAACTTTTTAGACCGATTGAGTACCTTGTAATGCGACAAATTATGTACTTATAAAAAAGTAAGATTGTATCTATGTGTAGTATTTAATTGTGCATCGATGAAAATGTCTGTCATAGGTTTTTTTTTTTATAGTATTGAATGACGAGACGAGCATGCCGTTCGCCTGATGGTAAGCGATACGACCACCCATAAACAGTAGCAACACCATCCAGCACCTTGACTTACAAAGTACTGTGTGGCATTCCACTGCGCTCGTCATCCTGAGACATGAGATGTTAAGTCTCATTATGTCCAGTAGGGTTGTCGGATTATAAGGGGCGCCGGATTAGCCAAGGGTCGGATTACCGCGGGTCTACTGTATTGTGGGGACAGCAAAGAACACTTAAGTACCATCAGAACAAAATAATAGTTATTCTAGTACAAAAACATTTACGCTGGTTTTAAATTAAATCTACCATATTAATAAAAATAATACTCACTCAGCAGCATTGTTAATATGCTGGACGTAATGCTGCCATATGAGATTATTATAAGCCTCTTCGGTGAGCAGCTTCCTCCACTTGAGGAAGGTGGGTATCGGCTCTTCTGGCGCCTGCAGCGGGTCCCAAGTGGCAAGCATCGCGCTGAACAACGGACTGATTATATTACCCGCTATTGTGCCTAGGCCGAACATCTCGTACTCTAGTGGGAATGATTCCTGTAACAAGGTAATTTAGTATTTGACTAAATTTAGTTCTATACGTTTAACAAATATTTACCTCATATAAATTCTAACAAAGAAAGATTAATTAAAATCCGGTAAAAAATCAACAAGTTATAAGCGTTTGAATTTCGGTAGAGGGGGGCAATTGTCAAGAAACAAGATAACAAAAAATAATACCGACTTCAAAACCACTACAAAACAAAAAATAATTTAACTTTATATTCGCTTAGTATATACGTATATTTGGATTCGGTGCCAAATTGACAGCTAAGCTAAAGAAATACACGAAGAAATATACGAAAACAATGTTCAATTTATTTGTAGTGTTTTTGAAGTCTGTTTTATTTTTTGTTAAAAAGTTTTTATTTATTGCTTTTTTGTTAGTTAATGGTGTAAACAATACATCATCGATATACGATTGCAGCATTTGCGGGTCATCTGCTGTTAGTTATTGAAGAGTTCCATTGTCTATCTCCGAATATCTTCATCAGATCCTAATAATTATATACTAAAACCTTCCCTGAAAAATATACATTTGAATAACGAAAACCTCATCCAAATGGGATCAGTCGTTTTTGAGAAACTCGCGGCCATACACACTTACATACCTACATACATACATACGGATCGAATGCAGAACCTCAGTTTTTGAAGTTGGTTAAAAAGAGGCGCAATACGCGCACGTGACGTCATCGGGTATTGCGACGCGTGGGAAAGAATGAAACGTATGAATATTTAAAATATGAATCACTGCCTTATTTCTTAAAAAAAATAATGGTGTTTTCACAGAAGGGCTTCTTTTTCGTATTATTTACTGTTACATATAGAATAATATACAAAATTGAAAATAGAAAATACCCCATTTAGACTTACACCTGTATTCACATTTCACAAACAGTACTATAAGGAAGCACAGTGCGCCCGAATGCATAGGTCAGCAAGTTCATAGTTTTCTTTAGCTTCTGAGCTTTGTTTATCTGACAGCCACTTTTAAGTAAAGTTGTATCTCAATATTAGCCAATCACAGCGCTCTTATGCCTACGCACTGCAAAAGTTGTCATGCCGTGAGGACTGAGAAACGGACTTATTATAATAGCATTGCTCAGTACTTAGCTAAGTAACGTCTGTGAATACGGACCTTAGGACCTGTTTCACAAATTTCAAGTAAATCTCATTTGGCAGTTATCGTATAAAAAGCTAATGTAGATAGTACTTGTTTCAAGAGTTCAATTTGGCAGCATAGATTCAAGTGCGACTTTTGTATTTGGTCGGCTTATACATTTATACTTTTTTTTTAAATATTATATTTTTTATTTTTTTTACATTTATATGAGTAGCATTTACTCAGAAATTGTGAAGAGCTAATAATGAATTCAGATTAAAGTGAAAAATAATATGAAATGGTAATTAGTGATAAAACATTACATCATAATATTTTCAACATGATCTTGATTAATATCTGGATGATCACGAAATACAGTAATCAGAATAAAGTTTGTTCGCAACATTACTTATTACTTGGTTCACTATAGGGATAAATCTGAGGATAGATCTGAGAATCACCATGGTTCATTAATTCAGTCCTTAAATTTCGTTTAGTTATCTTTGACATCACTAATCAAGCTTAGGTAAAATTGTTACGATTTGGCAACATACTTTCAAATCTTCCCAAATAGATTGTCACTTACAGAAAACGTCATAGACCAATTGATTATTACCTACCTTCAAATCAGCAAGAACTTCATACGCCGTTTCCAGCGAAACATCAGGCTTGTTCAGTTCCTCAACCTTCTCCAGTATAACCTCAACTTTGGAGATCACTTCATCATGATCTTTCAGCTTGATCTTACATTCGTCTAGATCTCGCTCAAGCACTACTATCTCGTCTTCTGCTTGTTGGAGCTGACGCGCGTTTTGAATTATGTCCTGGAAGGGAGAAATAAATTTGAGTAATTGGTATTTTATTGTTATTGTCAGATCGAATAAGACCTTTTTTTTTCCTTTTTTTTTGATTGGCCCTACCGGCCAGTAGCCTGACGCGAGCCGGCTTTTCTGGCCACACCGGACTTTCGTGTGAACGCTTTAGGCGCTCGCAACCCTTGATTTAAGTAACCATGCTGAGGGCATCCCACTAACGGGTTACGAACCTCGGCTCAGGACGGTCACTGGGAGAGGATAAGACATCAACGATTAGTGGGGAAGGTTGGTGTTTAACCTAAACCTATCCATTTATTTCGTCGGCACGCGGACCGGAATTGTTAGGCGGGTCGGGGGGGCGACGGGGAACGCGGCGAGGTCCTCGGCGGCGAGGACGGAACTGCGGTCGTGTGGAGTGTAGGAGTTTTAGGAACTCGTTCTTACTGCGAATGGCCAGAGTGATATCGTCCTCTGGATCGGTTAGGACTGAACGCGGCCGTCTCCACTTGGCGCGTTCGAATGGAGTGTATATTGACGCTTTGCGGACTAACGTATTTGGGTGTTTAACCGTCCGGTCGAAGTAGCGTTTGCTGGTCATTTGCATGAAATGCCTGATGGTCGGCTTGTTGGTATCCACGTGGAGGTTGCGATTGCGAACCACGGGGCACCGAGAGCGTGTCGAAGAAAAATGTTTTGCAATACCTGCATACGCTTAAGACGAGCAGGCGGTATATGGGCGAATACGGGCGACGCGTATGTCATGATCAGTCTAATACACGTGGTAAAGATCCTAATCTTGTTGCGGATGGACATTTTGCTTTTCCTATTTATGAGCCAATGCAGTTGGCTTATCGCGAATGCGGCTCGCGCGCGTACCGCATTTACGTGTGGGATGAAGGTCAACTTCGGATCAAGGGTCACTCCTAAATATTTGGCTTTGTCCGTCCAGGGGATCACATGGTTGGACATGCAGACTGAGTTGTGAGGCACATGGACTCTCCTTTTCGAAGTGAACAGGATAGCCTGGCTCTTTGTGGGATTGACGGTGATTCGCCATTTGCGGAACCACTCACCGAGCTTGTCGGCGGCGGCCTGCAAAGTGCGCGCCACATTGTCGGGGTCTCTACGTGAGGCGTAGATTGCGGTGTCATCGGCAAAGAGCGCCAGATGGGCGTTTTTCGGTTTAGGGATATCGCTGGTGTACAACGAGAAAAGAAAAGGTGAGAGGGCGGAGCCTTGCGGGACTCCAGCCGTGATGGCGTGACGGGAAGAGAGAGTACCCTCCACGCGATATTTGAAACCGCGATTCGACAAAAAATCTCGTATGATGTGCACGAGTTGAGTGGGCACGTTGAGAGTGTACAGCTTGTAAAGCAAGCCGTTGTGCCACACCTCGTCTCAATATTCAATGCAATAAAAAAACGTGAGTAGTGTGTAGTGACCTGTTCGCAGCAGTCGACCATGAGCTCGAGGTTGTGCAGCAGGTGCGGCGCGGCGAAGTTGTCGCACTTGCGGCGCGGCTCGTGCTCGTAGCGCGGCGCCTGCGCACGCAGCGCGTGGTACCCGCTCAGCACGCGCTTCTCCTTGCCAGTCATGTCGATCACCGGCACCAGGGACAGGGAGCTGCTGTGGGGTTACAACACGGTTCACTACTTGTTATACGGCCTCGGCATAGTGACACTGCACCTGATGGTAAGCAGAGAGGTCCACACAATTATGCCGACCTCATCCCGGAACGCGGCACATTTACCTGAACCACTATGATGGGCTGTAACACGTTATGAGATACTTGTTGAGGATTGAATTAGTCTCACAAAGGAGATGTCCGCTTATTGTATGGGTGCTGGGCATCAAAATCTAACCAGGCTCAAACTTTAGGGATATTAAAGGGGATCTTGGATCTATTAAAAAAAAAAAATTAAACATCTCCATTTATATCTAACTTTTTTTTAAACTTTCATAATACGTGTAGTTTTTAAGCAAAATAAAATTACATAAATCTCAAAATCCGAGGTCTTTACAATTAAACTATTTATTGTAAATGGCTAGTGTTTAGGAGTTCCATACAAATATATATCAACTATATTGGTTAGAATTTTAGGCCCGTTTTTGGACATATCCTTTACACATGTTCTGATTGACCGAATATTGCACATCTAGCCCAATCATGATCTAAATTTGCAATGTCAATTTTCTCATATGGGTGCTTATTTTCGCATTCTTGGAATATGAACAAAGTGTATTCAAAACTTCAAGTCTATTTTTTTTTAAACCTTTCTACATTTCTGAATATATTCAATAATAAGGCAATACTCTACATACTTAATAGGAACTGAACGATAACTAATCCTTCCCATACCTACCCTAAACCAACCTTCTCACAGTAAACAAAAAAAAGGATTTCCTCGCACCATGCCTTATTAAACCTATTAAACTCAGACAGCAGAAAAAAACCTAATATATTAAATTCACTATTTCATAATATTCTCATCTCTAAGCAAAATACCTGGCGATAGTATGCATCGTGGGTTTACCCTCTTGTATAACGTCGGCCGCGTCTCTGTAGAAGTAGCGGCCCTTGTGAGACTTCTTCCAGTTGTAAGTCTTCTCTTTCTTGTCTTTATCCTGGTCTTCTTTCTCTTTTAGACGGCGTTCTTCTTCTTTCTTCGCTTTTTGCTGAAATGCGAATATTTTATTTAGTTGCAACCAAGAAATTTGAATAAAAATCTAAGAATACAGTTAAGTAATTGCATAATTGATCCACAAACAATATTAGTTTTAGGTAGCATGATTAATAAGCTCAAGTTCTCATACTAAGAATTATAATGTCTTATTACTGCTGAAAATGGATAAAAATAATTTACTCTTTTTATTTCCCTTAGCTCTATCTCCATAGTCCCAATCTATAAATTTTACACTAGTGTTGCTATCTATGCTGTACGCTCCTGTCACCCCCGTGCTTGGTTCTAAATTAACATACTGTTTACATTCTCTTTGGCATAACTAATGTCAAATATTTTAGTTGTATTGCTCTTTGCTGCCATCGTTTCTTGGTTTACCTCGGGTCGAAAGTTATTCTTAAAAAAGTTGTATTATTTTAATATCTACCCACTTGACATTGGCAAAATCACCGATGACACGGTGGAGCCATTTTTAAAAGAAGAAGAAGTACTCTTTTTATTATATTAAAAGTAAAAAGCGATTGAATTTTTCTAAGAGACTTAGGCCGAGTTGTTTCGTCCATGGTCAGGTAAAGTTAAGGTCCTTGTCACACTGGCGAATTCAAGCGAATTCACAACGAGCGAAGCCGCTGCGCACTTGTCTAGTGTAATAAGTTCGTTTACTTGACCACGGATGAATGTTTTAACTCACTGTTGATTTCTCTGGTCCATAGGCGCCAATTGCTCCTCTACCTTTTCTGACAGTAGCCTCAACTGGCGCAGAAATACCTTGCAGATCCTTGCCCAAACCTTTGCCTGGTTGGTACCCCATCTAAGTGATAAAATACAATTCATGTACAAATAAAGTAGAATCTGTTAATATGGATGAACATATAATTGTTCTTATGGTTTCCTAATATAAATTACCGAAAATCGAATGTATTCTAGTGAGTGATAATTAAAAAAATACCATAAACTTTATGTCGAGTATTTCTCACTACGACCTTGGAACCAAAGTAATAAATAAACAATATAACTCACCTGTAACAACAGCTTGGCCCCAATACCTTTAGTATGCCTCTCCCAATTGCCAACATTTCCGCCTAGATTGGGCGGCCGCATGCCCTGCCCTTGTCTCCTGATGCCCGCAGTCTCGCTCTCATTCGGTTCCTCTAATTGTTCTTCATCCGAACTGTCTGCGGCAAACTTTGGACGAGATGTTGACGCTTCTGCAGGTTCTATTTCTGTAGAAAACATTGATGTTTATGTCAGTTTTGTTCTAGTTATTTTTGTATATTCTGAAAGTATTGTTTACAATGTTTCCCTTTAATTCTTCAACGCCCGCGGTGGACACCGGTGTCCATTAATATAAGGAAATTAGCTTATCTATACTAATATTATAAAGCTGAAGAGTTTGTTTGTTTGTTTGAATGCACTAATCTCAGGAACTACTGGACCGATTTTGAAAATTCTTTCACTAATAGGAAGCTACATTACTCCTAAGTGCTATAGGCTACTTTTTATCATGGAAAAACTTTTCCACGCGGGCGGAGCCGCGCGCAAATCTATAGCTATATATAAGCGGGCGTTGACGGGCTAACACTCTATTAAACACTTGACCGTTATTTGAAGCTTACTAGATTGAGATAGGCACTTCCTGTTTTCCGTTTCCTCTACCTTCCTTTTCATTTTATCTATCTGTCTCGCTCGCACATCCGTTCTCCCACCAGGCCACCGCCCCACCAAAGGTGTGCTCAGTGGTGGTCGGTGTTCTAGGAATCATTGGCGTCAAGTTTTCCGTTGAGTGCAGTCGTCTACTAAAACACGGTGCAGTTTCAATATACAAAGTGAAATAAGTAATAAAAGTGTTTACTGCAGTGTTTTAGTGACTTCTTTCGGTCTAAACCGTAAGTAAGAAAACTTGCATAAATTATACCTTTCCTTATACTTTTTCATATATTACTATTTTAAAAAAAGAAATAATTATAACGGTGTTACCGTTCGTTTTCAAATATATTATTTTATTCTTTAGGAAAAGTGCTGTACTACTAAGTACTAGTACTCACTAGTCTTTGATTAAGATGGATCTTTGGTAGTATAGTGGTCAGTATCCCTGCGCGGGAAACCGGGGTTCGATTCCCGCCGGAGAACCACATTGCGTCGTCATTAAACAAAGAGTAGGTCGTCCTTTCCTAGTGACGATAGTAGTTATAATACTGATTCCAACGATCCAAGATCCTCGTCAGCACCGCTATAGTAGAGAACGGCGGGGTAAAACGAATGCAATCGCTTTTATGTCTGTAATACAGGCTGCCCTAGCAGCAGCCAGAAATACCTACTTGTTGTAGCCCAACAGGAGTTGAATAACACTGATGAGGACATATTATTGGATCAGGATTGTAGATTATTATATTATGATTATGAGCCGGACGGCGTAAAATCTAGCGACCTTAATTAATTTAAGTTTGAAATTCAGGTTAAATTAAAGGATCCTTCTAGCTTCTGAAGAATCCTGAATGTTACTTTAAGCTGCTAAAATTTTAGCATTCCGACAAATGTGAGTGGTCTGAGGTTAAGTACGTAGAGGCGCAAATCATATAATACACAACGGTATTTAGCTTATGCTGATAAAGCTTACGGTGCTCTGACAATTTGCATACTTAAGCAACAAGAAGTCTTACAGATTAAGAATTTAGAATTTGACTGATCTCATCACATGGTCTCGTCACTCCGACAATATAGTACCAGAGCAGTTACATAACAAGATGTTGAGCTATTTTCGGAAGGGGAATATCAAAAGGTTCCTTCCGACTTCCTACAACTGATCTTTGACCACCATGCACATTATTCTTAGAAAGGGTAAATAAAGACAATCACTACCCCTCGCAGGGGTCGGTAAATTGTTTCAGTGCCCTCGCAGGGTGCGTTTCATGCATGTTGTACAACGCCATGCACACAACTCTCGTAGAGTTGTGGTCGTAGAAATGGAGGTTTTATAAAGACGGTTTTTAACTCCAAATAAAGGCAGTGGCTATAAACCTGTTTCACAAACACTGGGTTAATATTACCAATCACTACCCCTCGCAGGGGTCGGTAAATTGTTTCAGTGCCCTCGCAGGGTGCGTTTCATGCATGTTGTACAACGCCATGTACACAACTCTCGCAGAGTTGTGGTCTTAGAAATGGAGGTTTTATAAAGACGGTTTTTTACCTCCAAATAAAGGCAGTGGCTATAAACCTGTTTCGCAAACAGTGGGTTAATATTACCAATCACAACCCCTCGCAGGAGTCAGCAAAATTTTTTTTTTTTTTTTTCGTACCCTCGTAGGGTGCAAATCATGCATGTTATACTGCGCCATGCACACACTCCTGCAGAGTTGTAGTCATAACCACTCCACTTTTATCTGTAAACATTACCGACGCCCACAAGGTAGCGGTAATAACAATAGTGGTCAATGTGGTGATAGACATAATACACATGGATTCATTTGTCCACGTGGTGGTAAACAGTGACAAGAGCCGGTCAAGAATACTAAGAAGCCCAACACGGCCCACGACTACCAAGCGGTAAAAGAGAGGGGTTTCTGCCTACTTCAAAGCGGGCCAGTTGAAGTGTTTTGTCGATCGATGGAAGTAGCTGGGAGCGTCAGACACCTTGCTGCGCATAATAACAGGCTATCGCATACCTTTTCTGAGAAAAAACCCCCTTTTGCTCTACCTAATTTACGGAAGCCATTTGTAACAGTGGAATCTCTAGAAATGTGTGCATTTATTACGGAGATGTTATTTAAAAGTGTTCTGATGGTTGTCACTGGTCTCCAACCTTTACATCGACAATGTCTCTGATTCCCAAGAACGAGGGCAGTAATCGACAAATTGTCAATGTTAAACAATTGTGTTTACACGGAACCCTTCAGGTTGATAAACATATGTAGTGTCTCAGACTTCCTATAACCAGGCGACTGGCTTTGTAAAGTAGATCTTTCCCAGGCCTATTTCTACCAGCCTATCTCCCTATCACGTTGGGGTTTCTGCGATTTATTTACCGCGGAAATGACTGAAAATGACCTGCCTGCCGTTTGGACTCTGCAGCCAAAGGTTTTGCGTCTTTAATCAATGGGTGGCACACACCATAAGACTTGAACGTGTTCGAATACTTGTTTCTTTCCAAAGTATGCTATTCAATTAACATTTGCAAATTCTTCGAGTCCACACCCAAAAGTGTTAGACCGTTTACATTTATTAGGTTGGCGAACGAATTCACAAAAGTTAGTCACGTCCACCTGCAAAAGTCTTATATTTCTATGAGTTTTGTGGTATCCATGGTTGAACAAGCAATCATTGCCACCGGAAAAGATCTTCCTCGTAACACAAAAAGTACTGGATTTACTGCGAAAGGCCACGGTATCAGTAAAGCAACTACATAGTCTGGTTGGGCTTCTAAAATTTGCCAGTGTTAACTGTCCCTCAGAGCAGGCTTAATTTTCGAAACATTCGTATCTTTTTGAACAAACTCTTTAAATAAGCTCCTGGCTGTACCTATGTTCTAACCATGGAGGTGCGCGAGTTATTAAAATGGTGGCATCCAAATTGCCATGTGTCTTCTCGGTTCCATTATTAACCACCGTTGACCACATAATTTTCCGCCAGAGGCGCCTCAGGTATAGCGTGGGGAGCTCAGCTCGACAGCCGCCCAATGTCTGGCTTATGGATCAAACAAGAACGACATCTCCATTGCAATCAATGCGCTGCTCACAATACTGAAGGTCATAAGTTAACAAGACCAATATCTGAGCGTACCCAAGGTTCTAGTACAATGCGACAACAAGACGTAGCATTATTGTGAAACGAGGGGGGGGGGACCAAGTCTTACCCTTAGACCCTCGATTCAGTTAATCAAAGAACTGTTTCATATTCTGAACAACTTCCAGATCATTCTCGAAATTTAATACATTCCAGGAATGTACAACAGTCACGCAGACCAATTGTCGCCTTGTCGACGTGCCCCAGGCTGGCATCTATTTCAGTGTACAGAAAATATCGAAAAATTTGGGCTTTCCGTGATAGATCTATTTGCGTCAGAACGAGCGAAGGTGGTAAGCAACTATGTATCTTTGCACCTGAACGACGTTCGCGCGATTTACCACGATGCATTCTCCAGAAACTGGATTTACCCACGAGTCTGACTATTTCCATCCCTAGTGTTACAGCACCTCAATTCAGAATCTGATATTGTCCTCCTGGTTATACCGAGGTGGGACAGAGTATTCTGGAGATAAGACCCAAGAACCCGAGCGCTGGCGCCCCGGATCACGATCAAGGAACCTTAGTTACACCTGATAGACAGTGACCGACTTCCCACCCCCCCAAAATTCAAGCGATGACATTGAAAGTATGGAAATGTGGGGGTAGTCATGGAATTTAATCCTTCAACGCCCGCGATGGACACCGGTGTCCATTAATATAAGGAAATTAGCTTATAGCTATATATAAGCGGGCGTTGACGGGTAGATTAAAGTTCAAATAGAACTTTTATAATCTTCTGGCGTCCTTCTACCAAAAAGATAATATGAAGTTGTATGGTCTCGAGGGCTGAACTGAACTAAAAAAACATAAAGTAGAGCCTTTAGAACCCACGGGTCGAAACCCAGTTTAGCACGTTTTGTTGTAAATGGATTTGCTTACAACAGTATTTTGTTACACAAGTCTGCATTCTGCACGCTGAATTATTATAACAATGGTGGTAGTCTAAGTTCGCACGCCTTCGTCCAACATATCCTGAACTCTAATCTATGATATGGAACGTAGATAAGTTAGTTACGCTTTTGAATAGTCTTGACAATGAAAATGCTGTATTTGCGACACGCAGACAACTACAACGCTATTACTTCTTTGCTCCGGCAGAAGAGTTCACGATTTGACATTGTTTGCAGTCTAATCCAAACAATTGTCTGTAAATTGTAAAAATTTGATCCTATGGCCCATGTATGGCTCAATAGCAGATACTGCTACTTATAGACAATCAGGCGCGAAATTGTCTCTTAACCTAACTAAGAACAAGAATATGGACCCAGTATTCTGGGTAAAACGTAGGTACTATATTTATTTTGGAAGAAAAGCGTAGATTGGGAAACTGTACTAATTTATTTATTAATATTAGAGGTTCACCAAAGCCTGTCTCCCGTACATTTATAGCCGGCTAGGTAAAATCCATATTGTTAGAAACGGAGTAGTGAATTCTTTAGGGAGCATACGATCGGCTTCCAAAAACTGGATTCATAATTTGTCCTTCAGATGAGATTCTTGCAAAGGTCTCTACTGGAGACCACAAAATACATTCACCCGTTTCTAACGTAAGGAAGTAATATCTAAAAATAATAGTAGCTGTGAAATCGTTAATTTGTTTAAAGCAGCTGATTAAATTCGAGTATATGTCTGTATAGGTACTCGTAACATTTTATACATACGAATATCATAGTCCATACAATACCATTTTGGATGCGTATTTACATTTGTAAGTAATCCTTTTTCTCGCACATATGGATTATTAAACTAATCTAATGTATACTTGGCATAACATATTTTCTTTCAAAATAGGATCATCATCAATATTTCATCACATTGGCGTCATGCCCCACCAGGCGATAACAGACACGTCTCAATCTAGTAAGCTTCAAATAACGGTCAAGTGTTTAATAGAGGTGTTTTACCTGAAAATAAAACACATATTAAATACTTACCTTATTTGAAGCTTACATTTCAATTTCTGCCTGGTAGATTATCGACTCAATGATTCCTAGAACACCGACCACCACTGAGCACACCTTTGGTGGGGCGGTGGCCTGGTGGGAGAACAGATGTGCGAGCGAGACAGATAGATAAAATGAAAAGGAAGGTAGAGGAAACGGAAAACAGGAAGTGCCTATCTCAATCTAGTAAGCTTCAAATAAGGTAAGTATTTAATATGTGTTTTATTTTCAGGTAAAACACCTCTATTATTGCTTTTATTTACATAATTAGAATTGTTTGCATGTTCTAAAAGTGTTGTTGTTATTAATCAGAATTCAATTTTTTTTTTAACATAAGTAGAAGTAAAATATCAGTTATAATATCAGCTACATGGGTGAGTAAACATATTAAGCCATTTAAGGAAGAATTCTAGAAATTAATTTGTAAGTAAAGGAGTAATTAATATACAAAATTCATAAAATTAGCAGTATAAATCTTACTTAATATTATAAATGCGAGTTTTTAAAGTGTTTCGAGGTTTGGATGTTCTTTAAAAGTAATTGCAGAAACAACTAAATGGATTTGGATGAAATTTGGCACAAGCGTAGATCATGACCTAAATTAACACATAGGCTACTTTTTATCACAGTAATTTGCTCCCATAGGAAACAATGAATATTTTTTAATCTTATTTTTTAAGGAGATGATGCTGGTGTCTATTTGCCTTTTAGGACTTTTGTAGTGGAACAGGCTTTTAACTTAGAGAGAGCCACAAGCAAATATAAAACAAATCTATACTGTTGGCGACACGACGAGCCGACGGCCGCCGCGGGACTGAAGCCCGCTGACAACACACCGAGCAAGCGGACCCCCGCCCGCACCCCGAGCGAACGAGACCCAGGCAGCACCCCGCAACACGACGCCCCGCCCCCTGCGGCGAGCTAGCGCGCTGAGGGCCAATCAGCGCACACCGCATCGGAGGGTCACCCGGCCAGAGTTGCGAGACCAGCACGGCTTATAAGCCGTGCTCGGGAGCGATATAATTGTAGTATCGTTTGGAGCTTTACGGAAGAAACATCGGGAGAACAAGTGAAAGTAGTACTGTGCGCAAAATTGTAAATCGGAATAATTGAAGATAATAAACGTGAATATATTGAACAAGAACGAGTTTAATTGATTGGAAATACAGTCCCCCACAGTCTTGGTCCTTCGAGTGCCGGATTTGTGTGTGCGTGGACTTGCGACCGCGAACGTACGACAAGGCTACCGATCGTGCCTTACGAACTGTGCGCTCCGTGCAAGCCATATCGCTTCACGCTCTGCGATCTTGCACGCTGCAAATCGCCGTGAATCCGTGCACTGCGTACCTGTGCGCTTCGCGATCTCGCGCCCGGTGCGCTGAGTCATAAATCACACGTGGTGATTTTGTGTTGTGCTCAGTGACTGCACGTGGTAATTCAGTGACTGTGCGTAGTGTGATCCCGTGCTGTGAGTGACTTATTGTCAGTGAAATCGCTCTGTCTGCGATATACGGTTACGTTACAAGCCGCCGTCTACCGAACGCGATGGTGGTAACGAGAAGCCAAGGTGACGCAGCCGATATAGAGGAACAGAGGCGATCCCGTGAACGGCAAGAGGTTGAACGCCGTCGGGAAGAAAGACAAATAAGTCTTGAGAGACTCAGGCGCATGTCACAAGATCCGCCCGCTTCACCTCAAGTGGAGAGAACCACCGACATGGAAATAATGTGCACACCCTCTACCTCAGCGGCACGTATTATGTCGGGTACGGTAACAAAGGCGACAGCGATACGCAGAGAACCACCCCGAGTTAGATCACCGTCACGATCCATACGTTCTGTACGATCTACCGCCAGCGTAACTACACGACTACGTCTGGCTGAACTTGAGGCTGCAGAAAAGATGGCAGCCATTAGAAGGAAAGAACTCGACATGGAAGCCGAGCTAGTACAGAAAAGGCTAGCGCTTGACATGTCCGCTATCCAGGACGACGCGGAAAGCATACACCCGGAACAACCCGTCGAGACGGACAGGGTTAACGAGTGGCTAGAGAGAAATCCGCTTAGCTCACGGGAGGAAATTGGAGGATCAAGGGAGGAGCCGAGAACGCTGCGCTTCGACCTACCACGAGCGGGATCACCAACACCTCCCAGAGAAAGGAGCGACATCGAAAGATTAGCGGACACACTCGAGAGAATGGTGAGACCACGAACAAGACACGCGGATTTACCGACGTTTACGGGTGCAGTGAACGAGTGGCTACCGTTCAAAGCAGCTGTGCGAGACACAACAGAGATGTATCGCATATCGGCCGCTGGAAATATACAACGGTTAAGGAGTTGCCTCAAAGGAGAGGCACGCGACGCTGTGGCCGCGCTGTTACACACGGCCACCGATCCGAGCGTCATCATGAAGACGTTGGAACAGTGCTTCGGGCGACCCGAGGTAATAATAGATCGTGCATTGGACGAATTAAGAAAAACGTCCAAGCCGGGATCGACTGCCACGGATCTCAACAGCTTCGCAGTGAAAGTACAAAACGTCATCTGCGTTCTAAGAAGCATGGATCGCCAGGAGTATCTGTACAATCCGATGCTAACACGAGAAGTACTGGACAAATTGAGCCCGCATATACGGTCACGATGGTGCGACTACGCATCCGAAAATGAAGGCACGGCTGATCCCGAGATAATGGTGTTGTCTCGTTTCCTTATGCGTGAAGCGGACAGGGCATTGCGATACACATATGCTCCATCTGCGGGAACGAGTCACGCAGTCAAGAAAGAGGTGAGACCCATTATCGCCGTGAGGAAAAAACCGAGCACCGTATACGCAGTCGAAGAAAGGACGGAGGAAAAGGAAAACTGTCCGGCATGCGGAGAGTTACACGTCCTAACGCAGTGTCCAAGTTATAAAGCGCTCAGCGTCGAGCAACGATGGGACCTAATAAAGTCGAAGAAAATCTGCTTTAAGTGCGCAGTGAAAACCCATCGTCGCATTAATTGCAAAGCGAAGCCGTGTGGTGTGGATCAGTGCCGTCGACCACATCACTCATCATTACACCAGGTCGAGAAGAAACCTGCAGAAGCCGAGGTACGTGAGAGAGAGGCAGTACTGTCGGTAACGCCAAGCTTAAATACCGGACCGCGCACCGTACTTTTGAAAATGTGCCCGGTGATTGTCGCCGGTCCACGGGGGGAGGTGAGAACGCACGCCCTCCTCGATGAAGGTGCCACGGTCACATTGATCGACGAACACCTCGCAAAAAGAATAGGCGCAGAAGGCCCTATACAACCATTACACCTGAACGGCGTTAATATGGCCCAAAAAGAAAGAGCCAGCAAGTCGGTCACGGTGAAGCTCCGTGGAGTGACAAAGAACGAGTCACACGAAATACGGGCCCGAACGATAAAGGGCCTGAAGCTTCACCAACAAACCATACCGGCAGCAATCATGGAGCTCGATCATTTAAAGGATCTGGCGCAAGACGAGGTGTGCTACGAACGAGCACGCCCCGGCATCTTAGTGGGTTCAGACCACTGGGAACACATCGTCTCGCGAGAATTGCGGGTTGGAGGCCGAAACGAACCAGCTGCCTCAAGAACGCTACTTGGATGGGTCATACACGGTACGTTACCACGCAGCGTCATAGTGGAAAAGGAAAACGTGCTTCACGTATATGAACAGGAGCACGAAGATCGACGACTGCACGAGCAAGTGGAGGAACACTTCAGGATAGAATCGCTCGGCGTTGCACCAGAACCAAGGGTGAGTGACGCCGACCAACGAGCCATCTCCATGCTCAAGTCGTCAATCACAAGGATCGACTGCGGGTATGAAGTCGGATTGCCATGGCGACGAGATGACATCGCCATGCCACCGAGTTACCATTCAGCGCTTCGACGTCTGCAGCAAATAGAAAGGAAGATGGACGCGTCGACTGAGTTTGCCCGGGAATACACCGCACAAGTGAGGAACTTGCTGGATAAAGGATACGCAGTGAAGTGCGACGGATCGGAACAAGCGAGCGCCGTCTGCTGGTATCTCCCTCACTTTGCGGTGAAGAACCTGAACAAGCCCGGGAAACAACGGCTGGTGTTCGACGCAGCAGCAAGAAGTCACGGGGTGAATCTAAATGATCACCTGCTGGAAGGACCAGACCTACTGCTGTCACTGCCTGGGATCATATTCCGTTTCAGGGAAAAGACAGTGGCAGTCACCGCAGACATTCAGGAGATGTTCCTGCGAATTAAAATACGATCAGAAGATCAGCCGGCTCAACAGTTCCTGTGGCGGGGTAACGACCGAAACAACCCCCCACAACGTTACAAGATGACGAGCCTGATTTTCGGCGCAGCAAGCTCTCCATTCACGGCGCATTTTGTAAGAGACTTCAACGCTAATGTGCATGCGCAACGGTATCCGGGAGCGGCAGAAGCAATCACCCGAAGCCACTACATGGACGATTTTGTGGCTAGTTACGACACGCCCGAGGAAGCGCGCAGGATCGTCGAGGAACTGAGGACGGTCCACGCAGCGGCGGGCTTCACCTTGCGCGGATGGAACGCGAACGACCCGAGCGTGCTGCGTGACGTACCCCCAGAGTTGCGTTCGAATCAACCTACGCAACTGGGGGGAGAACAACCTGAGAGTAAAATACTCGGCCTGCATTGGGATCCAGAGCGGGATGAGCTCGGGTTCAATACCCTGATGAACCGAGTTCCTGCAGAGGTGCGCGCACAGATCCGTGCGCCAACGAAAAGGGAAGCGCTCAGTGCGGTAATGTCCATATACGACCCGCTGGGACTACTGAGCCACTACACAATTCGAGCAAAGATAATACTGCAGAACCTGTGGCGTATTCAAATGTCATGGGACGAACAGATCCCGAAGGAAGAAGGTGACCTGTTCGCCGCGTGGTTGTCACAGCTTACAGCGGTCGCCCGACTAAAGATACCTCGATGCTACGGGTCGATGAGCTGCGAACGCGTCGAGCTCCATGTAATGTGCGACGCCAGCGAGCAAGCTTACGCCGCTGTGGCGTATTGGCGCATGTCAAGCCACAAAATCGACGTCTCCTTGGTGGCTGCCAAGGCAAAGGTGGCGCCACGACGGGTGCAGACGATACCCCGCCTCGAACTCCAGGCGGCGGTCGTCGGAGCTCGCCTCGCCGACACCATCAAGAAGGAACATCGCGTGGCAATAACAAGGACCATCTACTGGACCGACTCGTCGACGGTGGTTCAATGGATACGGAACGACGAGCGACGCTACACGCCATTCGTCTCGCATCGCTTGCGAGAGATCGCCGAACTCACCGGCAAAGACGAGTGGCGATGGTTGCCCACGAGGGAAAACGTCGCCGATGATGCCACCAGACTGCGAAACGACGCCATCCAGGAGGACAGCCGATGGTTCATGGGGCCTGATTTCCTCCGCGGACCCGAGGAATCATGGCCCACCGAACAAGGACACTGCAGGGATAAAGAAGCCGAAGTCCTGCACGTCACCGAGAACAACGATGGAGATAGCTGGCTACCCGATCCAGCCCGCTTCTCCAAACACGAGACGCTGGTACGTGCAACGGCAAGAGTCTTGGCGTTCGTGGACATCGCACGACGCAAGACAACGCGTCTGGAGATGGAACACATCGAGAGGGCCGAACGTCTTCTGATCCAGCAGGCGCAGCAAGAGAGCTTCGGGGAAGACATGAGGAAGCTTAGAGCTTCCCATCCGGTCGCCAGAACGAGCCGCCTGTTCAAGCTGGATCCAGTAATGGAAGACGGCCTCCTGCGAGTACGAGGACGCATCGGAGCAGCCGATGTTATAGCCAGCACCAAGCGACCGGTGATCCTGGACGGTCGCCATCGCTTCACTCGTCTCCTCGTACTGCGAGCACACTGCACTGCGGGTCACGCAAATCGCGAACGCGTGACCAACGACCTGCGACAGCGGTACTGGGTCATCCATTTAAGACCCACTGTACGCGCTGTAGAACGAGACTGCGCACTATGCAAAGTGCGCAGAACGAAGCCTCAACCGCCACCCACGGGAGACCTGCCTCGCGCCCGGCTGGACCCGTTTCATCGGCCTTTCTCCAACTGTGGAGTGGACTACTTCGGGCCGATGATTGTGAAAATTGGACGCCGCAGAGAAAAGCGATGGGGGGCATTGTTTACATGCCTGACTACTCGCGCCATCCACATCGAGCTCGTCGCGACGTTGTCAACGGACTCCGCGATCATGGCGCTGCGCAGAATGGCCGCACGAAGAGGATGGCCGAAGCAGATGTACTCCGACAACGCGACCAATTTCCGGGGAGCCGACCAGGAACTACGAGCCGCCTACAAGGAGTGGCAGCCAGAGCTACGCGACGAAGGGCTGCTGCGGCGGATGGAGTGGCGTTTTATACCTCCTGGTGCGCCTAACCAAGGAGGTGCATGGGAGCGACTGGTGCGTTCAGTCAAGGCTGCACTGAACGTCACCCTCAAGGAGAGGACGCCGACCGAGGAAACGCTCAGAACCTTGCTGACCGAGGCCGAACATTCGGTTAACGCAAGGCCATTGACCCACGTGAGCGTCGACCCACGAGATCCGGAGGCGCTTACCCCTAATCATTTTTTGTTGGGGTCATCAACAGGGCTACCGACCACCGGGCCCTGCGAAGAAATCGACCGACGAGCATGGCGAGCTGCGCAGGCATTGGCGGACATGTTTTGGCGCCGCTGGGTGACCGAATACCTGCCTACTTTGGTGCCCCGCGGCGAATCCGGTAGAAACATTCGGCCGCTGCGCGTGAACGACGTGGTCGCCATAGCAGATCATCAGCTGCCAAGAAACGTCTGGCCGTTGGGAGTCGTCCTGCGGACATTCGAGGGACCTGACGGAGGCATACGTGTCGCCGAGGTCCGGACAAAAAGCGGAGTGTTCCGGCGCCCCGTCAGCAAGATCGTCGTGCTGCACCCAGAAGAGGCTACGCGAGCTACGCCGGGGGGAGGATGTTGGCGACACGACGAGCCGACGGCCGCCGCGGGACTGAAGCCCGCTGACAACACACCGAGCAAGCGGACCCCCGCCCGCACCCCGAGCGAACGAGACCCAGGCAGCACCCCGCAACACGACGCCCCGCCCCCTGCGGCGAGCTAGCGCGCTGAGGGCCAATCAGCGCACACCGCATCGGAGGGTCACCCGGCCAGAGTTGCGAGACCAACACGGCTTATAAGCCGTGCTCGGGAGCGATATAATTGTAGTATCGTTTGGAGCTTTACGGAAGAAACATCGGGAGAACAAGTGAAAGTAGTACTGTGCGCAAAATTGTAAATCGGAATAATTGAAGATAATAAACGTGAATATATTGAACAAGAACGAGTTTAATTGATTGGAAATACAGTCCCCCACATATACCTTTCTTCTCCTCTTTTTTCTTGCCAGCTTGTTGGACTCCTCCTGCCACAAACCCAATAGGTGCAGAGAAGTCTTTGGGTTTCCGTGTCCTCTGTCTGACATTGTCCTCATTGTCTTCTTCATCACTGTCCTTAGCCCACACACCTTAAATCATTGAAGAACAATTTAATGTGAAGTCTAATTTGTTAAGTCAACCGAAACAGGGCTATAGATCATCTACAATAACATGGCTCGCGCCTCCACAATTCAAAATGTTTAAAGTATTTGTGAAAGAATTTAAAAAGCCCCACCAAGTCTCACAACGCATACAGTGCATGCCGAGTGGGCCTTCAATAAGGAAAATAAATCCAAGGGTTTGTTGCTCAATTAACGGTGTCACTAATATCAAATCATCGGCGAGCCATGTTATAGTTCATCTATAATGGGAATACCAAAATTAAACAAACACAAGTTTATAAACATGAATCACATTACAGCCAACGTATAAACTGTATTTTGATGTTCCTAATTTAATTAAGTTTTAAAGCAATGACAAATACACTGGTTTTAATCTATACTTATATTATAAAGAGGAAAGATTTGTATGTAAGTATGTTTGTAACTAATAAACTCAAAAACTACTGAACGGATTTCGATGAAATTTGTCACACGGGTAGATCATGTCCTGGATTAACACATAGGCTACTTTTTATCCCGGGAAAATATTTTTAACCCGGAAAAACTTTTTCAGGCGGGTGAAGCCGCGAGCAGAAGTCTAGTGTTCTATAAATCGGTACAGAACAGTGCTAGCACAATGCTTTGTGGCAGAAATAGATGTGCTTGGTCTCGCACGCGAGGCTAAATACTTAGAATAATATAATGCTGATTATTATAAAGTTACAAGTGAATGTGAGCTTAAGCAGTTAAAAATTACTTTCTTTATAAGATGGATGTAACACAAACTACTCAATTTGTACTGTGTAGATCAACGCTTGGTTTGTGTTTATATCATATAAACTATACCGTAAATTTGTTGCTCTTTTTTGGCTCTTCTACTCCTATTTGGGTTGAATTCATTGTCCAAATCGTAGTCCGTAATTTCAAAACGTATAACCTCATCGTCAGACATTATCACAGTATAAGAAAAGCAAAACGTAATACAATATAAAAGCCAGGATTGCTTAATTGATGTGTTTTTAAATAAATCAATAGTGAATATTTCAATAAAATAATTTGTGTAATTGTTTGACGTATTTACAAATCACAGCGTTCCGTTCATTTTAACTTTCCGTAGTATTATAATGCTCTTTGATTTTAACCATTTTAACCACAGTTTGACTTTTTGATTTTGACATTTGCGTGCTACACTACAATAACCAATCTACAGATAAAAAAGACGAAGCATAGTGATTTTTTATAATGGCAATTTAATAATCGACTATTTAGCTGTCAGATATTGTTATTTTCAAAACAATCAATACTTATTAAAAAGAATATAGTTCAGATCAATAAGATTAATTACATCAGAAATGGTGTAATGTGAAAACTACATCCATCATCATAATCGTATACCAGTCATCTAATTAAATTTATTTTTCTGAAAAAATGTCAATGACCAGTGTTCATAGGTTTCAGAACTATCTTAACTGTTTTTTTTGTTGTGTGATCTTAGCATACACCAAAGAGCATTATAAATGATCTTTGATGATAATACTACAGAGCATAAACTGAATTATAAGCCCAAAGCTGCATATTTTCAACTAAAAATATTTATATATTGTACTCCCCGAGACCAACCCGAAGTCCCAACTTCCAAGGAAAAAAATAAAAACTCAATGACCTCATTTCTTTATTAAAATTCAATTTAAGTATATAATTTGTATTATTCTTTTTCATTAAAATAATTGTGCCAATTTTATATCAGTTCTTACAGACATATCCATTGGCAATTATTAGTATACAAGAATATTGGCAAGGTAGTAAAAAAGTTGAAATTATTTAAATGGAGTTTCTATTACAGGACATTAGTAAAGGGCGAATGTTTTCCATTAAAAGTCACGTACTTGTTAATATCATTGTATATCGCCTATTTGTATACAAATAAAGCATAAAACTACAAAATGAAATAAATATCAGTATAACAATAAAATAACGGCCTGCATTATAAAATGAAGGAAATGTTCCGTACGCGACCTTCTAGTTTCTAAAATTGTTAATTTCAAATTGTTTAGGGACATTTTCATATTGCACTTGGACGATATTGCTTTATCAGGTATGCCAACATTCCTTCCGCTAGACAGTTACCACGAAGATCACATAATATAAAGATTCGTTGCAATAACTATTTACAAAAGTCCAATAAAAAAATTGTTCCAAAATATTCCATTTAATTTGACCAGCTTTTTAGATAAAATCAAGTTGTATCCAGATTAATTCTAATTTAATAAAAAATACACAACCTTCTTATAGATGATCTTCATGAGGCGCCATGCCTAGCGAACGTTTAGGGAATGACACCCATACATTATAATTAACTCCGAAACGTATGTAAATAAAAATTTTATTCATCTTTCGGACGGAAACGGACGTTATCCGAAATTTACACCTAATATGACACGTGGTTTTTGTTACTCACGATCACACTCCTATTCGGAGCTAGTTGATTAATGATTCAATAACTGATATCGATTTTATATGTTAGAATCGATTCGATTAATTATAATCACACTAAAGTGCGTCCTGTTATGTTTACCATGTTCGATTCTGTAATTTTCTGCACATTTATCTTCCTATCGATATCAAATATTAAATCAATATTAACACTTCCATTTTTATGTGTGAGCAATTATCGATATTTTCAAATCGATTACGTCTGACGAATTTACTTCTATATAGTAAACCTCATTACATTATAGCAAAATATTTATAAAATCCAATCAAAATCTTTCCTTAGCATACTTCCATTTATCATTACAATCTCATTAAAATTCGATATAATAAAAAATAATACACAGCAAATCATCCAAAATAATTACATTTGTTAATAAAAACAATAAAACCACGAAATTAATCGTCTCACGAAAATAACGGAAGCCAGTTATAGAATAAAATTAATGTCAAATGTTACCTACATTATAAACTAGACAATAATAATTAAATTAATTGTAATGTCCAAATTGTGAAATCTAGTTTTACTTGTAAACATTTCTGATACAACCGAAATTTGTCTTTTAAAAAACTCTTAAAGTAAAGGAGTGTAAGACTTAATAGTAATTCGTATTTTTATCGATAACAGTGCTAATTGACTAAGGTATTAAACCATTGGAACCAATAGCATGTGTAAGGTTACATTTTCAGCAAAATGGAACTTAAAAAAAATAATAAAAGAGGCAGATAGAAATGTTGACCAGTAAAACACAAAAAATACACGAAAAAAATTAAAGTACTGTTAGAACACACGTATACATTCATGAATTAAAAAACCGCAAATAAATTACCATCGCAAAATGCATACAATAGGTCGTTTGAACATCACAAAATCACAGTTTATAATTACGTTGATGGCAATTGCGTTAAAATAATTGCAACTAACTACTAATAAAGTTGCGTATAGGTTATCTAGCGAAACGAGCAGTTTGTTTATTCACACACCTATTATCCCCGAAGGGGTAGGCAGAGGCGCAACTAGTGCACCCACTTTTCGCTGTGCGTAGTCCGTCCCATGATGTGATAGGGAGCGAGCCTATCGCCATATCGGGCACAAATTCCAGACTCCGGGCTGATACTGAATAGAAAAACCCAATATCACTTTTCCCGACCGGGGATCGAACCCGAGACCTTAGCTTTGCAGTCGTACCGAAATACAACTACGACACCGAGGCAGACGTTTATTCATATAATAAAATAATTCAGTTAATTGTGAATACTTTTAACATACGGGAAAATACACTAAAGTACGGTCCAAATACTTCAACCAACGAAACGGTGGCTCCTTTGACAATCCTTAGGGTGATATTAGCTTGTCTTGTTAGTTTTTTTTATATCTGTTGAAATTGTATTGTGTGTAAAAATAACACCAGCTCTGTATTATAATACATATACTATATACTGCCCACTGTTGAGCACGGGCCTCCTCTACAACTGAGAGGGTTTAGGCCTTAGTCCACCACGCTGGCCTAGTGCGGGTTGGCAGACTTCACATACCTTCCATGTGAATTTCTTATGGAGAACTTCTCAGGTATGCAGGTTTCCTCACGATGTTTTCCTTCACAGTGTTACATGTGAATGCATACAATATACAAACGACTTGTTTCGCTAATATAACTATATCTAGTATTAAGTATGTATGCTTATAGTCTAAGAGCCCTATTCATAAACGCTTCGAAATTAAATCCATAGAATGTCTCCTTCTCTCTACCGTTGTATTGTATAAGAATGACAGAGACAAAACACGAAATCGTAAAAATTTGACCTTTAAGTGTTTATGAATAAGGAATGCGTACTTTTCCGTACGTTGTAATGTAAACATGATTTGTTCGTTACGCACGCTTTAATATTAAGCCCAATGCACACTGAAAGTATAGTTTCAGCATATTTTTTGCTTATACAAAATGTATATTTGACTTTAGTGTACATGGGCTTTGAAGTACAAGTATGGGCAATATTTATCAATATGGTATTAAAAATGGCGTCTTAAATTAAGTAATAAAAAATTTATGAAAACGAATCGATTTTTAGTTTTTTTTTCCATCTACACGGTGTTTAAGATCATTTTTGTCGAATATGTTTGATGAATTTCATATAAATATATCAATAAACAGGCCCATACATGTAACATATAATTTTTTTCCTAATTTACTATATACAATCACGTTTATTACCATTTTTTTCCAAAAAGGCGGCGTTACATTACAAATATGGTCACAATTTAAAATAATTATCGACCATGAAGATTACATAAAATTATTCCTATTACACATTGACAATTCATCCAAATATGGACCTTATTAAGAATATATTAAGAACAAGGTAGGATAAAAATTACTGTATTTTTAAGAGTTTGATACGTGCCGTAGGCTTAAACGACTTACAGAGTCGAGAAAGTCCGTAGAATTTAACTTTCTTCCAATTTCTTCTGAACATCTTAAAAAATCTACTACACTACAAGCTCTATAGAAAATACCATTGAAATTTTATCTACCACTACGTGATGTCTTCAGTATTGCTATTAACTCCCACCATCATTTTAATCGATATCACATTAATCGATATTTATCGATTTCTTAATCACGTCACTACATATCGATATCACACTGGGGTATCCACACAACGTCCATAGACAACTTGTTTAGTTTTTAAGCCGTTGCTGGCTTTTGCGGTCAGTCATAACGCGACCGTGCTTATGTACGCATCGTCTTCATAGTTCTCTGCCGAGAGTCTTAAGGCGTGTTCTTCGCACAACGCCGCTAGTTCTTTGAGCCATTCGTCGAGTAGTACCGCGTTGAGGATGGATCGGAGCGTTATCGACTGGTTCCAGTACGATTCTTGAGTGAATGTGGGCCTTTTCTGTGGACTAGAGACCGGTTGGAGACTGTGCGAGGTTGGTTGTGATGGTGATGCTGTAAAGATAATATAAATTTTATTTTAATGAAAAAAATATCAACGGTACTGCCACACTTCGCAACATAGCATGAGGTATTTTTCTGTGTAAACGTAAACTACCGTTTCTAGAAACAATCTATATTTAAGGTTTATCTAATATTATCGAGCAATGAAAGTTACTTTCTATTAGGATATATCATTGAAAACCACGACTTAACATTATGATGAACTAGGTAATAAAATAGCTAAAACTATCGACAAGGCAATTGGCATTGAACTATCGAAAAATTATTACGTAATAGACAGCCGCTACAACTATCCACAAGGGAATTATAAACTATCGAAAAGTGATACTGCCTCGGTGGCGTAGTTGTATTACGGTACGACTACAATGCTGAGGTCTTGGGTTCGATCCCCGAGTCGGGCAAAGTGATATGATAGAAAAGTGGGTGTATTGGTTGCGCCTCCGCCTACCCCTTCGGGGATAAAAGGCTCGCGTGTGTGCGTGTGTGTGGTGTGTGTGTGTGAAAAGTGATACTCACACGACACCCTCCTGTTGAACATGTTGGACAAGCTGTTGGACAGACTACGCCGTTTGGACTCGACGCGGCGGAACGGCGACTCGTCCGCGCGGCTCACTGGCGAATCCTGTACGCGTGGCTGATCTGAGGGTCGATACATTACAAATTGAGTTTAAAAACAGTGCATTATATCAAGTGATACATTTAAAATGTAATCCTCCTAGGCAGTTTCGGCCACGGCGGCCAATCTCAATGGAGATCAGCCAGGTACGCAGGAGATATTATAGTGCACAAGTGTGTGCGCAATACACAGGTGCACTCGCTATTCCTTCACTCTCATAATCCGGTGAGACGGCAATCCGACATGACCGGAGAGAGTTCAGGCGCAGGACCAACGGCTTTACGTGCTTACCGTGACACGGGGGTATCACTGTCAATAAGTCGAGAATGTGCTTCGATCTGGTTATAGGACAGTTACATAGCTAGTTTTAAATCCAACCACCGCCATTTTGGTTTACTAATTTTAAATATAAAAATAGTTATTGGACACTCACTTTGTTCAGTGGTCGGGCCGCGCGACTTCACCAGCACCATCTCTCTGTGTATGAGGAACACGCGCGCCTTATCTACGAGCTCATTCGTGTTGTCTAACCCTTCTGTTAGCTCGTCCACTTCCTCTTTCAGTGTGCTTAAGATCTGAAATAGTAAAGATTTTTAACATTGTACGAGTTGGAATTATTGTTCATGAAAAACAAACGTAAAACACCTCGCGACTACAAAAAAAAAAACAAACTTTCTGACTACAAAAAAAATTAAAAAGTTACTATCCTAGATTGCGAAAATAAAATCAAGTGATAATTTATCATTAAGTGGACCGTCGTAAGAAAGAATCAAGAGTACAGTTACTCGCCCAAATCACCGAAAATATCGAACAGCAAGTGTACTACATTTAACAAATTACTATTCCAAACTATTTCACACTCATTAACCGTCTTAAAAAAAAGAGGTTCTGTATTCGCCCCGTATGTATGTAAGTTTGTATGGCCGCGATTCTCTCAGAAACTACAGATCCGATTTGGATGGCGTTTCGTTATTCAAATATATATTTTTCAGGGAAGATTTTAGTATATAATTTTCTCATAACTACTATTTAGATATCCCTTTAAACATACATGAAATAAACCTATCAATAAACAACAGTGAATATAAGCTAGTTTATCGATACTCACTTGAAACAGTGAGGGTACATTCGGTGGCAGAACAAACGCAGGACACAGCAGTAACGATGTCAGAAGGGGGGTAGGCAGCGACGCAAGCCTCGATATGAGGCTTGTAACACGGCAGTTGACTAGCACTTCCGATTCCAATAACGCCGCCGCTTTTTTCAGGAGACTGCTAAGTAATGGACCTGGGAATAAAAAAGGGAATTTAATGTACGTAAGTTTAGATAAGCAAGTTCTTTCAGCAATATTTTTATAATTCTACACACTTTAATTGCCGCATGTGAAGGTTCAAAGTTAGCGGAAGTCAGCTATTATTTACAAAGTAAAAAGTGCTTGCGGAAAACGTCTTCTGAAAGTTTTCTTCCTAATCTAAATTCAAAGTTCACTTGATATTATAAATTTTATTAATATTATATTCATTGGAGTGATAATTCACAATGATTTGGTACAGCTTGTATGGACACACTGTATGTATTTCATACAATTTGCTGAACTTACGTTTTGTAGCTGCGCGGGAGCGCGCTCGCAAGCGGTCGTCAGTCGTTCCCCGTCACGCACCACATTAACACTAGGCACTTAGTACTTAGCACTTAGTAACGGTACCGTACACATTTTATATAGTATCTGTTGTATGTTATTGTGTAAATTGATTAATAATATAGACTCATAAATTAACCACGTTCGAACTTTTATTTGCACCTTTTGAGAGTCAGTGGAAATATTGCAAAGGACAGCCAATAAGAGGAACACATATTCTCACAAGCTTGAATTATCTGATTAAGTAACAGAGATACTAGAGTATAAAATCTGTATGGGTCGATAATAAAATTTATCGATGGTCAAAGAATAATCGAACCAAGAGGTTACTGCTATCAAACATAGTCTTGCTATAATGGATATCAATTCTTACCGATTATTGATTCGGCACTTGCTCTCCAGCTCCTGATAAAAGGCACTTCGTACTCTCTTACAGTTTCAGGCTTTTCAAAACTCTTCCTAAACAAATCCTCGGCATAACCTTCCCCATTCTCCTCGATTTTGTATTTAAAACTCTCGTAATCACTGCTCTCGCCCATCGATAAATCATCATTCTCTTTCACATCACTAGTTTGATTCATGAAATTATCGACATCTTTTTCATCGATATTTTGATTGTCATTGGTTTTAGACTCGTCTGCATTTTCGGTAAAAGACGTTAAACTGTGTTGTTCTTTTTCTGATGTATCACTGGTTTTTAGTGTGTCGTATTCACTAGTACATATCGATATCAGACTGTCTAGTTCTTTAGTGTTGTTCTGATTGTCTATCTCTTTCGTTTCCCTTGTTGAGTTGTTGTTTGTCTCTCGTTTTGGTGTTGTGACAGTGTCGTATTTGGAAGTCCAATTGCTGCAGGCCATCGCGCGCGTTATTATTTCGAAACGCGCGTCGCATAAGTACGCGTGATAATTACCATATAGTGTTTCGTTGGGGTTCTGGAATGAAAGGACAATTGTATTTTAATGGCAAATTATATTCTCTTTGAAACATAATGTTGTCTTTATCGATACATTTTATAGAAAAACATGCAAAATCCTATTCAGATCCAAATATAAACTAGTGAACAAAAGGGTAAAAATACCTTTCTAAAAATTAATTATAATTTTCTTACTAAAGTATTTCTTAATATTTAAGCTCTATACAATGAATTCATATGATTTATGGAACAAATTATATGAGATACTTGTACACTATAGGCGAGATACAATTTTTGAGTATTAAAAAAACTCACTCCGTAATTAATCTTAGCTTCCTGGACTAGATGACTCAGCGCTATATCATCATGCACACCATTGACTCGCCTCTCATCATCCCTCTTGAACTCCAGCACCCTTCTCCCACTCAGCGCCAGCTCGTCTACCCACTGCTTGGTCTTCTCTACAGGTCTTGCGCAACACCTAGGCGTTAGAGACAGGAAGGCGACCGCCGCGTCTCGGTACGGTTCAGGCTCGGCTATCTTGTGTCTATGGCTCGCCATCAAATGCTGGCCGTTTAGTAAATGCTTGTATATCAACTCTATGGTCACGTCTTCGCAGTTCAGGTCGATGAGGGTCTCCATTAGTGATAATGAGACGATTGATAGCTGAAAAGTTGGAGGGTAAATGAGTTAGCATTTTTTAGTATGGTAATTGGCTGAATGATATTTAAGTATGGTATTATAATTTGTAATTTTTAGTAAACATATTCTTTTTTCTTCGTTTCTAGATTATGTAAATACCGAATGTAACATTGAATAATTTAAAAAAAAAAATTAGACCTCTTACCTGCTAAGTCATATATCATTATAACGCTCTTTACATCCCTAGTCTCAAATATAAATATTTCTAAAGTAATTCATAAATACAGATAAATAAACCTACCTGCGAATTCCCATCCAACCTCCTCAACATAACATCGATAACTCGAACTCCGTCGTATTCATAGACAAACAGGAAGTGCATGACAGCCCGCAGCAGGCCCTGCTTGGTGACGCACCGCAGCGCCATCTCCAGGTAGGCCATGGCGGCGGCCTGCTCGCCCGCGCCACTCTGCAACGGCGCCACTTTCGTCTATCGATCGACGACAGGGCCGTGGTATGGCGCGGTTGAGTGACAGTTATCGATTTGTGTATCGATCAAAAATCGATTATCGATTCAAAATTATTTATGCATTTGAAGTGGCAAATTTAATTGATATGTGCTGGTTTGTTTTGAATATTTAATCGACCTATAGTTACGATATAATAAGGCGAATTAATAGTGTGTTAAAAATATGATTATATTATTTTTATAAGTTGCCACAAATTACTAAAAACCAAACACTATAGTATTTACCTACCTTGTTACTTTAAAGGTATACAAAACTGGGTTATTTTCATGCTAGTAAGACGTAAAATTTACGAGAACTTTCTATTTTAAAACTGCCTAATTTATGCTACAACATTACCATTGTAATATTAAAAAGCTATACCACTTGCTTATCAATTCTCTTGCAGAAAAATCATTACAAATGATTTAAATAAATTTTAAAATACAAAAACAATGTCGATAAACCAAAATATATCGACAACTCCCATCACTCTTTCAAACAAACTTTTATGCAATAAACATTTTAGTACGATAAGCCAATCAAACGATGTTAGATGAGCTGTCACTTAACCGTTTACAAAGGTCGACAAAATGTATTTCGAAAAAAAATATTAAAAAACATATTTTTTTAAGTATAGTATATAACCTTTTTATGTCACCAAACTATTGAATAAATAGGCAATTTTTTTGTTGTTGTGAAATATCAAATTTGTCGACCAATGTAATGAATAGATGTACGTATGGCCCATACCGGATGTGCACAGCAGTGTCCCGTGCGCAAGCCCGCTGACGTCAATCATAGACAACAAAACACCTCTGATAGATATCGCCATAAACCAAAATTTATTTATTTTTAAAATAATTACAGTTTAAATATAGGACTTTGCTTGATCACTTGTTTTATATGTTATGAGCGTTACTGATAATCGCTGTATAGTCATAGTTATATAATGTTTTGTCTCATTTCCTCTGACGGTAAATATCATTCAAGAAAGCAAGACAAAACACTGAATAACTATCACTGACGTATACTACGTTTATTGGTATGACGGTATATGTTTAAATATTTAGGT
The DNA here is from genome assembly GCA_947568825.1 of Sphinx pinastri. Lineage (NCBI taxonomy): Eukaryota > Metazoa > Arthropoda > Insecta > Lepidoptera > Sphingidae > Sphinx > Sphinx pinastri. Next base: position 10,408,763 of record OX387636.1, on the reverse strand, counting down.
TTTTATGCGATATCCATTAGAGGTTATGTTACAGATAAACCTTATTATATGTGTATGGAAATGATACTATATTTGTTGAGCTTTCAATATGTGCAAAGACCTTACAGTACGATAGGATTATAAAGTATCGGAACCATTCGCTACTATAAAAAGCTTTTAGTCTAAGTTCGAAATAATTAGACTCTAAAAACATTTGCGGAAAATACAAAAAAAATCGGTGCGCAATGAATATAACTATGACATGATTACATGTAATACGTATTTTAAAGAAACGTAATTAGCATTGTAATATAGTATCATTTCAAAATACATAACTATTTTACCAATCTTTATCGACTGAGCCTCGGTGGCGTAGTTGTATTACGGTACGACTGCAATGCTGAGGTCTCGGGTTCGATCTCCGGGTCGGGCAAAGTGATATTGGATTTTTCCCCCTATCAAATCATGAGACGGAATACGCACGGCGAAAAGTGGGTGCACTAGTTGCGCCTTTGCCGACCCCTTTGGGGATAAAAGGCGTGATTATGCGTATCGAGTGTGAAGTATAAACCATACACGAACATGTTTTAGAACCATTTGAATGACTAGACGAGCAAGATGCTCGTATTAAAATAAGTCCACTTGCACATAGCACATATTCCACAATTGCGTATGATGTTTCAACTCTCGATAAAAATTAATATTAAATAGTTATGTATATTTTACAGAATAAATCACTAAATATATACTTAAATAATACACATAATAAATTTAAGATGCTATATGGATAAAATAAATAATCGTACGACACTATCTTCCTCGATATGAGGGTAGGTACGAATAAATACAAAAATAATTCAATAAAAGACGGCGTATTATAATTTTACTACTAATTATATACAAATAAATATTTATTGTATGTCGAAATATCCTTAACTCATTAGCTCACCTGATCAACTGAAAGAAAGTCTATTCAATTAGTCAAAAAAGAGAAACAATATTTTGAAAATTAATAGAAATACCATGATACAATATTATTAAAAGGAAAGAGACTAGAAGAAACGAAACATTACAACTAATTTACAAAAAAGTAAAGTTGAAAGGAGAAAATTTTAGTAGGAACGTTTATATTGCTTATTTTAGCTGTGATTATTAATATTTCTTTCAATTTATACATTTATACATACATTTCGTTTAAAAAATATGAATGCAAAGGAAATATAACCATGCAGCCAACATAGATTTATAATTACAACTCACAAGATTTTTTTTGTGTAATCTAATTATAATAGTAAAGAAAATACATAACATATAACATAAATCCATCATCCCACACCGGTCACACGATATATGTATGTTACCTGCAGCAATGCTGGACCTAGTACGGGCACTAGGAATCCTTGGTACAGCAGATCGAGGAGATGTTTCTTGATAGACGGATGGGCAACCTAAGAAAAAATAAAAAACAGTTATGAAAAAAAAAATGTTTTAACAACGGTATCTAAGAACTATGCGACGCGTTTTGTATTTAACCCCCGACGCAAAAAGAGGGGTGTTATTTACTGCAATATTTTTCTAGAACTGCGATAAAACTTATGGTATCTAAAAACCAATATACAGCAAAATGGATTTTGAGAACGACCAACATGAAGGCAACTAAAACTTGAACCAACAACGAAACTAACTTTCAGAAAGAAAGTCGTTATCAAGAGTTGCCCATTGCCTGTATTTACCATTGCCTTGAAGTACACATTCTTTCATAAAACTGAGGTCAATTTTAGTCAAACTTTCCATACAAACTGAACTTTGAAATGAACACAGCAAAATACAAAATCCCTCGTCAAATGTTCACCTGTGCCACAGCATCACAGAACTCGAGTGAATCAATGAACAGCGTCAGTTTGTGGACTTGATTCACGTCGTCTGGTGTTAGCCGGTATATTTTTTCACCCAGGGTTCTTGGCAGCAATGAATAAAGACCACTTAGACCTGGAATAAAAAAATATAGATGTGCAAAAATATATATTGATAACTTGACAACTGACATGGTAAAATAAATATAAATAATTGCCAATTTTAAAGATGTCTGTTTTTTGTTTGGCTGCTGGGCCTCAAAATCTAACGAGGCTCAAATTTTAAGGATATTAAATTAAAAATATATTTTTAGACCCCTCCATTTGTCATTAACCTTTTTAAACACATTCATTTTAAGTGTAGTTTTAAGCAAAATAAAATTACATAAATCTCAAAATCGGAGTCCTTAAAAATAAAGGATTTATTGTAAAAGACTAGTTTTTGGAGTTCTATCAATATATATAAACTGTCTTGGTTAGAATTTTAGGCCCGGTTTTGGACACGTCCTTTGCTATTTGCTATAAGGTATTTCTGGTAACAACAGGTACTCAAATTCCATTCAGTTTTACATTAAATATTAAAGTTGTAAGTCGTATTGCCATGTATTTAACCCGAGTACGGTGAAACAAGGTAAATATATTAATTACTATTTATTTAAATGCATAGCAATCGCTTGACATCAGGCAAATAGCTCGGCTTGTCCAATGTTTTTTAGGGTAATCTTTTTTAAAAGGAAAAAAAGGAACCCTTATAGGGTCACTTTGTTGTCCGTCTGTCTGTCAAGAGCCTTTTTCTCAGAAACGCTTAGTTATTAAGTTGAAATTTATATCAAATACTCTACGTCTACGTATTATCCAGCTGTAAAAAAACAAACTTGTAACTCAAAGCGATCAAAAGACACGACCGTTTATGTCGCATATTTTGCGATTTCGCAAGGCAATCAAAACCTACAGGACCTAGACTTGACTCTTGTTGACCTAGAATCGTGAAATTTGGCAAGAATCAAGGTCTTGCAGCACATGTAAAGAAAAAAATGAAAATATGTACTTTATTTATTTATTGAACACTTTATACAAGGTGTATAGGCGGACTTAATGCCATAGGCATTCTCTACCAGTCAACCTGACGGGGTAGTGCAGAGATATCAGAAAGTAGGTGCGTAAAGTGGAATAATAGAAGTGACAGACTATATGACTACAAAAACGAAACTATTTAAATACTTATATAACTAAATACTTACTGGTGGTAGGTCTCTCATATGTGAGAGTCCGTCTGGGTGGGTACCACCGCAATGGCTATTTCTACCGCCAGGCAGCAGTGTGCATGCACTGTTGTGTTTCGGTTTGAAGGATATTGTAGCCAGTGTAACTACAGGACATAATGAGACTTAACATCTTATGTCTCAGGATGACGAGCGCAGTGGAATGCCACACAGTACTTTGTAACTCAAGGTGCTGGATGTTATTGCTACTGTATGGGTCGTATCGCTAACCATCAAGCAAACGGCAAGCCCGTCTCGTCATTCAATGCAATAAAAAAAAATTACATATTAAAAAAACTATTTAAAATCTAGATTACTATACCGGTAGCCAGCACAGGGCAAGTGTTGCCGGCGAGCATGAAGTCAGCGAGTTGTTGGCAGCGCGCCGACATCTTGGCGCACAGCAGCAGGGCGTCCCGCGCCGCCGCGCCGGTGCCACCAGACCGGTGCACCGACGACAACAGCAGACGGACTATTATGAACCTGCGGACCAAAAAAATACATAGCATTTTAGCGGCGAAATGTCGTCGCCGCTGTAGAGGAACATAGGTTGTGTTCCTCTATGGAAGGGGAATATTCCCAGGCAGGCAGTTTTTTTTTTTTTTTTTTTATTGTATTGAATGACGAGACGAGCATTCCGTTCGCCTGATGGTAAGCGATACGACCACCCATAAACAGTAGCAACACCATCCAGCACCTTGACTTACAAAGTACTGAGTGGCATTCCACTGCACTCGTCATCCTGAGACATAAGATGTTAAGTCTCATTATGTCCGGTAGTTATACTGGTTACAATGTCCTTCAAACCGAAACACAACAGTGCATGCACACTGTTGCTTGGCGGATGTTGCGCCTGACCGGCCGCGGCCCCTCCGATGGCTCCTAATCGGAGGTGGTATGTATACCTCGCTTCACGCGAATATTGCCATCACAATTCAGTGGGCTTAGAATGTGACACAAAGACGCAACTCGTAAAACGATGTCGTTTAATTTTGATGTTTGTGATTGATCGAGAGACTAATACGTCAGTCAAGTGTTAATCTCTCAACCAATCCCAATAAGACGAAACGGAGACGTGACGTGTTTTTTTGTCACATTCTAAGCCCACAGGATCGTGTATTGCCATCTGGTGTAATCTTTGGGCGTTACTTCCTGATTGTCAATACCACTGCACTTCGATGTCCGATGGATGAGTGTCATAATAACAACTTAGTTAAGTAGTTCCCAGCCATGATGATAGGTGGCGGTGTTGTTAATTATGCCGCCACAACATAACGTTTCCCAATATAAATATCAAATACTAGACTTCTGCTCGCGACTACGCCCGCGTGAAAAAGTTTTTCCGGAATAAAAGTAGCCTATAGCACTCAGGAGAAATGTAGCTTCTTTCTTCTTTTAGACAATTCTTTCACTAATAGGAAGCTTCCTATTAGTGAAAGAATTTTCAAAATCGGCTCAGTACTTCCCGAGATTAGCGAGTTAAACTCTTTAGCTTTATAATATTAGTACAGATCTAATTATTGAAATATAAAATTGCGTTTTTTTTAAGTTATACTTCTTTTGGCGCGTTAGGGAAAAATGATGAGAGTATATTTTTACGATGCGCGCGCACACCGTCCCGAGAAACCGACACCCTGAAGTTAGCTATAGTCAACATTTTTGAATTTTGAACGTAGAATAAGGCGAAAGATAAAAATTTTAAAGAGATTTTTATCTTGTTATGTCAAAGAAGTATAACTTCTAACGCGTGTACATAAGTACACAAACACTTTTTTTTCCTTCATTACAAGAACCTCACATTAAGAATTATAGTTTGGATATCATGGTTTGTTTATATATGACGTCACAACTCACAAGTCCCAACCCCACATCATACAAAGAACGTTCACGGCACACGTAATGCGATATTCAAATGCTACCAACACGCATGCGTTAACGTTAACCGATACACGCGTTCATTCGTAACTAGTGAGCACAGTGTATCAATACTCGAGGAAGGTATAATGAGATATCACACACACACACACACTCATGCCTTTTATCCCCGAAGGGGTAGGCAGAGGCGCAACTAATGCACCCACTTTTCGCCGTGCGTATTCCGTCCCATGATGTGATAGGGGGCGAACCTATTGCCATATCGGGCACAAATTCCAGACTTCGGGCTGATACTGAATTTAAAACCCAATATCACTTTGCCCGACCCGGGAATCGAACCCAAGACCTCAGCATTGCAGTCATACCGTAATACAAATACGCCACCGAGGCAGTATAATGAGATATATTAACTTAAAATATTGATGCTAAAAATGTGAAAGCTTGTCAAGATTTTTGTTAGCGCATGAACATGTTCACTATTATCTGCCTTCTCAAAATTACCATTAAAATTTCAGATTATATCATATAAGATTTGCATAATGATTTCTTGAAATATAACTTTATTACATTGTTTTATTTGAATACATTTTTTTCTCGCGGTACCACCCACATCAAGGACCTTTTAGGAAATATAAGTCCCACTCTTTGATTAATTATATAGCTAGATAGACACTGAACTTTCAAACGCGTCGAAAAAAATAGAGGCGAACTGTTGTCCACTAAATGAGTTCGAGTGAATAATTTTTTGTTGTTTTTCATGGATATAATTATCTCCCCGTTTTAATAGAAACCATGTAATAACTGGTATCATTATGCGCGCACACAAGGATACGCAGATTATGCTGCGATAGCGTATGACAAAGCTGTCACGCATACTAGCTTAAGAAAAGTTGGCCTGTTTGTTTTAGTTTCATTGCAGCGCGTCACTCTACCTAAGTATAAAATTTATCAAAGGTCCCACTATTGACTTCGGCTGTATATTTATCGAGGACATGGTCTATCGGTATGACAAATTTCATCTAAATCTGTTGAGCCGTTTCTGCCTTCACTTCTAACTGACATCTTGACCTACGCATTTATTTTATTAGGACGCTATTCTTTACTCACTCGGCTTGAGATCCGTTCTGCGTGTGCGTCGTTAAGAAGAACAAGTCTATGAACCTCATGTTCTGCATCAGAGCCACGCATATTTGGTTCAGCACTTTTACTAGTTGGTCTGGAAACAAATATATACATTAATATATTGATATAAGCTAACACATCTCTCATTATAATGCTAATTTTGGACTAGCAAATTCTCACAGCAATACAATGCGCAAGAACTTCCAGTTGCAATACTAAGAGCAATATTTCAATACAGTAGAAACCTCTTATAGCGACATCGGTTATAACGACTCTCGGATATAGCGTCCAAATTAGTTGGTCCCTTCAATATCGCTATAACCGGTTTTAACTGTAATTCTATACATTGACTATTCTAGTGTTGCAAGCTTCAAAATTTCCAGAAGTCAGTTAGCCGTGAATGTTTACACGTTAAAAATTGCTTGCGAAAGTCAATTCTGCAAGTTTTCTTGCAAATCTAAACGTTGCTTTACAATATAATCTCTATAGACTTATAGAATTGACACCGTGGGATTTAATTGTTCTAAAAACTAACACTATATACAAGGTGTTGCATTATATTGATATGATTTCTGAACCTTATACAGGAGATTTTTATTTTTATTTATAAACTAGCTGTTGCCCGCGGCTCCGCCCGCGTGAATGAGTTTCCCGGGATAAAAGTCCCGCTTTATATTTTTCCGGGATAAAAAGTAGCCCAAGTTACTCCTTATTACATCAGCTACCTGCCAATAAAAGTCCCGTCAAAATCGGACCAGCCATTTCAGAGATTAGCCGGAACAAACAGACAGACAGCCCGACAGACAGACAAAAATTGTAAAAAATGTTATTTTGGTGTATGTACCGTATATATATTCATATACATGTAGTAAAAAACGGTTATTTCAATATTACAAACAGACACTCCAATTTTATTTATATGTATAGATGTATAGATAAAAAATATAGTTTGCGGAAACCCCGCTTTACAATATAATCTCTATTGGGTTATAAAAATAAAAAAATGGCACCATTTGAACTTAATTGTCCTGTAAATTATCAGAGGGTGTTGCATAAAATGTATTTGATTTCTGAACTATATACCGCAGATCAGTTTTTAATTTATAAAAAATAATGGCTTAATAAATTAGATACAACAGATTCTGATTTCTGAAACTCACTCTCCAAGTTGGGCGGTGGTAATTCATTTCTGAAACTGCTGAGCAATTTCAACAGCGGCCTGAGGAACGGTTCCGCTGCGATCACCTGCAATTACATTACAACACTTTGAAATACCTACAATGCAAAACGTCTCTTATGCCTTAAACCTCTCATGTAAGCACAATGGAAGAAGGTTACAACTTGATGTAAATAAATATTATCTATCCTCTTTTCAATTCTTATATTTGGTAGAAAGACTTTGAAATGAAACCATTTTGCGGATTTTATCGCGGTTTTTTAATTAATCTCTCGACTGCCTCGGTGGTATAGTTGTATTACGGTACGACTGCAAGGCTGAGGTCTCGGGTTCGATCCCCGGGTCGGGCAAAGTGATATTGGATTTTTCTATTCAGTATCAGACCGGAGTCTGGAATTTGTGCCCGATATGGCGATAGGCTCGCCCCCTATCACATCATGGGACGGAATACGCTTGGCGAAAAGTGGGTGCACTAGTTGCGCCTCTGCCTACCCCTTCGGGGATAAAAGGCGTAACCATGCGTTTTTTAATTAATATTTTCTCCCGACGTTTCGAAGGCTTTGGAGCACTTCGGAAATTGAAAAACCGCGAGAAAATCCGCAAAATAGTTTTATTTCAATGTCTAACATTCGCGTAAATATAAGAAGTCATTATGGTAGAAAGACTATTTAACTAAGCCAAATGCATTGTATAATAAAACTACATTATAACACTGTGAAGGAAAACATCGTGAGGAAACCTACATACCTAAGAATTCTCTATAAGAATCTCGAGGGTATGTGAAGTCTGCCAACCCGCACTAGGCCAGCGTGGTGGACCAAGGCCTAACCCCTCTCAGTAGTAGAGGAGGCCCGAGCTCAGCAGTGGGCAGTATATAATACAGGGCTGATTGCATTGCATAACTCTAGACATTGGCAGTAATATTCCTCAATTCAGATGAATGAGTTGCCAATAAATTTAAGCCAAAATAACGACATTTCTACATTGGAATGGCAAAAGGATAGCAGAAGTAACTCGATGAATTTTTGTTCAATTTAAATGTCTGAAAAAGGATATTTAATAATGTGTACGTTGAATTTTTCACTAGCCCAAATATAATATAGTTTTATAAATAGTAACAGAAGTCTTACCTGTGTACTATAATGGCTGACGAGACTCCCGAATAGTTTGAGCTCTTCCAATCGGACAGCATTTTCGTATCTGAAACAAAATGAAACATTCTCAATAAATGTCGCAATAGGATTGCCTGTGAACAAGTCAATCAGCTACTTGTGCAAGGGCGAACAAATAACGCCGTCAGGGCAATATTTAGAAAGCTTTAATCTTATTAATCGTAGAGGCCTGTGCTCAGCAGTGGGCAGTATATAATACAGGGCTGATTGCAATCTTGACTAAATAATAAAATTTCATTTAACCAAAAAAATCTTTCTTCTCTTTACATTACTTAAAACCAAGAAACTGTTTTAATTTTGTATAATGTTAACAGCGACAACAGAACTTTCATTTTGGGTTTAACCATTTATTGTACTCAACAATAACTTTAAATATTTCCATATATGTGTAATACTTATAACTTAACCAATACATACATAAACTCACGCCTTTCTTCCATTGGGGTAGGCAGAGACTATGGAACGCCAAGTGCTACGATCCAAGCATACCTCTTTCGCTTCTTCTACAGTCATCAGTCTTTTCATACATGCTCGTCGGTTAAGAGAGCTCCTTATTTGGCCCTTAGGAGGTCGCCAATTTGGTCCATGAAGGTACGTCTAGGACGTCCCCGTCCGACACTACCACTCACTTTCGCGACATAGATTTCTTTCGTTCCTCTTCTTTCATCCATCCTTTCAATGTGGCCAAAACCACCGAAGCATTCCTTTCTCAATCTTAGTCACTACATCTTCTTTCAATCCACATTTTTCTCTTATCACGCTATTCCTCACTCTATCACTTACTTTCAGCCCACACATACTTCTCAAAGCTCTCATCTCCACTGCATTTACCAACTTAACCAATAACAATGCATAATTACGGTGGTGTTAGTAACGAGGACTAAATTATCAGGTCATATAAAGAAATTATGACAGCAACTGAATATCTGATTTATTTTTCTTTTTTTATTACAGTTCAATGACGAGACGAGCATTCCGCTCGCCTGATGGTAAGCGATACGACCGCCCATAAACAGTAGCAACGCCGTACAGTGGGGTTAGAATGTGACACAAAGACGCAACTCGTAAAACGATGTCGTTTAATTTTGATGTTTGTGATTGATCGAGAGACCAATACGTCAGTCAAGTGTTAGTCTCTCAACCAATCCCAATAAGACGAAACGGAGACGTGACGTGTTTTTTTGTCACATTCTAAGCCCACTGAACTCTGAATTACAAAGTACTGAGTGGCACTCCACTGCGCTTGTCACCTTGACATTAGATCAAAGAGTTCTAGATTATATAGAGCGGATATTGGGAAAATTGTCATACAAAAATTGTGAGCCTGTTCGTCAGTAACTCAATCTACCGTAAAATAACAAAATACCTATGTGTAACGCGTATTAACACATCGCATGCTCCGTGCCTACCCCGCGCGGTTTACATGGGCGTAACGATACCTCGCCCCGCGACTGCTCCTTCCCCTCGCCTGCGCCGCGTCCGCGCGTCGCACGCGTCGTCAGTCGGCCCGCGGCAACACTGCGTGACGTATGTAGATTTAATGCCAATGCGCCCTATGTCCGTGCCCTCACCTATTGTAATAGTACTTCAATTATTAAAACGTTTTTGTAGTCGATGCCTGCATATTTTATTTAACGAGTTCGGCTACATTACATGGCGCCCAACTAGAGGCAAGTACCTACCGAGGGAACGCGACGCGTCGGTGTAACGGACATTTCGCAAATACAAAAGTCACGTCACGCCTACTCTGTCGAGAAGATAGCATACGAAGATGCCGCGGAAGACTCGATTAAATGCGAAAAACACAGACAGAGGCAGCGACGAGTCATCCGATGACGAGCGAAGCTTACAGGTTGTGGAACCTACGCGCTCGGACTTTGCGGCAGCGGCAGCGCCGATTTCGGCGGAGCGCCGCGATGACTTGGTCGGGATCTCCGAAGAGCAATTGGCGAGGCTGATATCCAGCGTCATCGGAAGGGTCGGGACACCGCCGTCAACCGGCGAGCGCGAGGGTCCTACCCCGACCCCATCTACCGTGAGCTGCGTAGCCTCAACGAATTCTTCAAGAAACTTTTCTCGATGTACAGCTCGATTCGACGGCGCCGCCCGGAGCGCCGATGAACTCGAAGCCTTCGTGGACAGCGTGGTCGTGTATAAGGAGTGCGCGTCTGTGAGCGACGAGCACGCACTGCGTGGCCTCGCTATGCTGCTTACCGGAGAAGCCGCCGTGTGGTGGCGCGGCATCAAGGCAGCGGTGACGACGTGGGACGAGGCGATCCGTCGGCTACGAGCGATGTACGGCACGCCACGCCCGGCCCACAAGATCCTCCGCGAGATTTTCTCCCGTGAACAAGACGACGACCGTGTGGACACATTTATTTCGCGAGTGCGCGCCAACCTCGCGAGGTTGCCTTATAGTGTCCCCGAAGTGATGCAAATCGATATAGTGTACGGATTGTTAAATCGAAAAATTAGGAAACGTGTAACTCGCGAAAGTGTTACCGCGGGACTTGACGGTCTCCTCGAGCAAGCCAGGTGCGTGGAAGAGTCGCTGAGCGAGGTAAGGTCTCTGTTACATAATCCGAGCGGGGAAGGCATGAGCGATAATAAAAACGCGAGTAGTAGTGTTAAAGTTTTACCCGTGGTTTCACCCGCCACTCACACATCGAATGTTTCTAAAGTTGGTTCTACCACCCGTTCTAGTTCGAACGATAGCTATAATTCGTTACCTAAACGCGTTAGGCCACGTTGCGCTTTTTGTAGGCGGTTCGGCCACTCGGCAGACGAGTGTAACAAGAAGCCGAAAACCGATGATGGTAAGACACAAAAGGTACCCCTGTCATGTTATGGATGCGGACGACAGGGAACGATTCGTTCCAAGTGCCCTCACTGCAAAAGCACAACCGCCGATAAGGTTAGTTTCCAGACCGTTTTTACCCAGGTAACCCAGGACTCGGACCCGGTGCGGCCCGTTATAAAGATACAGGTTGCTTCTTTAACGGGCGTCGCCGTGCTAGATACCGGTGCCACCGAGAGCCTCGCCAGTCCAGGTTTATATAAGATATTGGTGAATAGTGGAGTCGCTTTTAAAAAATCGCAACGTTCTATAGGACTCGCCGATGGTACACAGCAGGTACGTACTATTTTGTCATGCGACACGACCGTCACTGTTAGTGGACGTAATATCGCCACGACATTCTTAGCGTTGCCAGAAGCGAATAATCGTACGCTCCTGGGCCAAAACTTTATTGCTCAAGCAGGCATTCTGCTTGACCTCGCGCAGAACTGCTGGTACTTTTCGGACATACCAGAGCATAAATATCCGTTTACGCGCTCGTATAGTCTTACGACCACGAGTGACGCAGAATTAATGCAAGCCGACACGAGTCACCTCACACTGAGGGATAACGAGGGATCCAAACTGTCACCCTCTCAACATACACAGCTGAATCGGCTTATAGTCGGGAGAGCTAAACGCTTCGACACCGAAGGACCTCCCACTACATATGCCACCCATCGTATCCGGGTGGATGAGAAGCAGGAGCCAACCGCTTCACCACCGTACCGCATGTCTCAAGGTAAGAAAGAGCTGCTGGATGGCGAGCTCGAGAAACTGCTACGTGCGGAGGTGATAGAAGAGTGCGAGTCGCCTTGGGCGGCTAATGTGGTTCTAGTCTCCAAGAAGGACGGCGGCGTCCGGCTGTGCGTGGACTACCGCAAACTCAACGCCGTGACTGAGCCCGACCGGTACCCACTTCCACGCTTGGAGGATGTGCTCCACGCGGCCAAGACGACTAGCTACATGACGACGCTCGACCTCCACTCTGGTTATTTCCAGGTTTGCGTCGCGGAAGAGGACCGCGATAAAACCGCTTTTGTTACACCCTCAGGTACCTTTAGATTTATAAGAATGCCCATGGGCCTACGTAACTCCGGTGCCACGTTTCAGCGGCTTATCGACAGGTTTAAGTCAAACCTGAACGTCCACCGACGAGCTCCGAAGTCTTACGATGGTAACTTGACCGAACAAGACTTCGAAGGTAGTAGGCCCGTGACGATATTAGGATATCTCGACGATCTGATAATCCTGTCACCGTCTTTTGAGGAACATATCGAGGACCTCGAAGCAGTTTTCGATAGACTCGAAATGTTCAATTTGCGAGTCAATAGGAAAAAGAGCTGCTTCGCATGTGACTCAGTCAAATTCCTGGGGCACATAATCGTTCCTGGTGGGCTGCAAGTGGATCCAGGTAAGACTATGGCTATTGCTGACATGCCCGCTCCGAAGACCGAGAGGCAGCTGAAAGGGTTTTTGGCGACCTCTAGCTGGTTCCGGCGCTTTGTACCCGGATACGCTTCCGTCGCAAAACCCTTGACGGATCTGTTGAAGAAGAACAGCAGTTGGCAATGGGGAACCGCACAGCAGACCGCTTTTGAGCATATAAAACGGCTCCTGGTAACTGCGCCTATTCTCCGCCAAGCTGACGAGTCCAAGCCTTTCTCCCTCATGACAGACAGCAGCGGATACTGCCTCGGCGCAGTTCTGATGCAGGGGGAGGGCCCCGACGAAAGACCCATAGAGTACGCCAGCCGCCTCTTGGAGCCGGCTGAGCGGAATTACACCACCACCGAAAGAGAAGCCCTCGCTGTTGTCTGGGCAGTGACAAAGTTTAGGGGATATATAGAAGGGTCCGAAGTGGTGGTAAAATCCGACCATCAGCCGTTAAGGTGGCTGATGAGCCTCAAATCTCCCAGCGGTCGTCTTGCGAGGTGGGCCCTAACTCTCCAGGCCTACAACCTAAGCATACAATACACTCCAGGTAAGGTCAACGTGATAGCCGACGCACTCAGCCGCCCCGCCTGCTGCGAAGCGACCACAGGTGGATGTGAGGTGTGCCTGGTGACTGTTGATATGCCACACAGATCGCCTGTTGATGTACGCGAGAACCAACTCAAGGATCCCGAGCTGAAAGGTATCATAGAGGATTTAGAGGATACCGACGATTTGTTCAGGGGGAGGAGTTGGTCAAATCGCGGATATTTGATTTCAGATGGTGTGTTATATAGATATACACCCGAGGCCGAAGACCTCGATTCCGCCTGTCTCGTTGTTCCAAAGCACGAGAGAGACAGTATCCTTGCTGATTTCCATGACGCTCCAACCGCAGGTCACTTCGGTGCTGAGCGGACGCTGCAGCGTATCAGCAAGAGATATTACTGGTCAGGTCTGAGAGCTTTTGTCAACGATTACGTAAAACGTAGCTCAGCTTGTCAGCGATACAAGGCTGACAATAGGAAACCCACGGGGCTGCTTCAGACCCCCGCATCAACCCGACGGTTTGAAGTGCTGTCCGTGGATTTGTTCGGCCCTTTACCGAAGACATCCAAAGGGTCGCGATGGATTTTAATCGCAGAGGACACCTGTTCTCAATGGGTTGAGCTTTTCGCTCTAGAGAGCGCTACAAGTGTCGAATGCGCCGAACCACTTATATCCGAAGTCTTCCTGCGCTACGGAGTTCCGCGCAGGATAATCAGCGACAACGGAGTTCAATTCGTCGCTGAAGTGATGCAACAAGTCTGTCATGTGATGGGGATCAAGCAGTGCTTGACGCCGTTGTATCACCCCGCCGCAAACCCCGTTGAGCGGAAAAACCGCGACTTAAAGCCGCAATTGGCTATATTGGTAGGGAAAGATCACCTGTCGTGGGATAAGCACCTCGCAGCTATAAGGTTTGCGATGAATTCGGCTGTTACGGCGAGCACCAGCTTTTCGCCGGCCTTCCTCACGTTTGGGAGAGAGCTACGCGCACCATCCGACGTCGTGGCTGACATGAAGACTATCGTGGACGACGACAACTTCGTTGCTAACATCACACCGTACTTACGTAAGTTGTCGACAGCGCTCCTCAGCGCCAGGGATGTTCACGAGCATGCTCAGTCACTCCATAAGAAATATGCAGACGAGGGCAGGCGCGCGCCTCCAGATTACAAGGTAGGTGATTTAGTTTTGATCAAGACGCAGGGGATGAACGACGTGGATCCTGGCCAATCTGCCAAATTCATACCACGGAGGGACGGCCCTTATAGGATCAAAGAGGTGGTGAGTCCTACTACCTACTTGATAGTGAGTACCAGCGGGAGTGAACAGGTTGGACGTTACCACGTGTCTCACTTGACTCCGTTTGTTGGCGATGTCGAAACCCCTGTTAGGGAAAAGCGCAGACGTGGCAGGCCCCGGAAAAGTGTAGCAGGTGCTAGTCCGAACGCGAGGACGCCCCGTTCGAACTAGAGGGGGAGTATGTAACGCGTATTAACACATCGCATGCTCCGTGCCTACCCCGCGCGGTTTACATGGGCGTAACGATACCTCGCCCCGCGACTGCTCCTTCCCCTCGCCTGCGCCGCGTCCGCGCGTCGCACGCGTCGTCAGTCGGCCCGCGGCAACACTGCGTGACGTATGTAGATTTAATGCCAATGCGCCCTATGTCCGTGCCCTCACCTATTGTAATAGTACTTCAATTATTAAAACGTTTTTGTAGTCGATGCCTGCATATTTTATTTAACGAGTTCGGCTACATTACATATGTAAAATTCATTAGAACATATTTTGATATGGTCGTATTGCGTATATAATATTGGCATATTATTTCCTTCCAAAATATTGTTTTCTTTACAAAAACGAGACGTCTTGTTACACTGACATGTCAGATAAGACAGCGGCTTATTACCAATTGGTAATAACTTTTGGAAGCAAAATTTGGTCCTGATGTCCGGTCTATAACTATACTGTTTAATGTCTTTGCATTAGACGTTAAGTCTCATAATTCCCACTAATTACACTGGTGTAGTCCTACAAACCGAAACAGTGCTCTAACACTAGAAATAAATTTCTGGAATAATCCTAGTGTGCGATTGATCGCAACAACTTTGAGACAAAACAATGTTGCAAGCGTCAACACTGGAAGTCGGTAATCCAATATCATACCATACGCCGCCAGTCGTATCGAATTTTGATCGAACAACCTTGCCAATATGTTGAACGGTTCACGCTCTATTAGTACTGACGTCATGTGATCTCGTAAATTTCGGGAGGCCGTTGGACATTTCAAAAATCGTGGGTCAATAAAACGGCAAAAATAGTTTGGATTCTTAAAAAATATGGGTTGTAACATAGCTGGCGAAATGTGGCTGTGTTACCTCATCTTACCCCTGAAAAGGGGGAAGAAATGTGATGCTGATATGCTATGATTCTTAAAATAAATCATGCAGAGTTTTCTGCTATAAGAACTCTCTCATTGGTCTATTGGTAGAGTATTTATAAGTGTTAAGCAAATTGTTGCCATGTCATAATATTCATTACTAGCTTTTGCATGCGGCTCTATATGCTGTTTCAGACTATAATCTATCTCTGTGCCAAATTTTATCCAGTTCCGTTCAGCCGTTCTGGTGTATCACACAACCATCCAAACTTTCGTATTAATAGTAGTAAGACTTATTCAAACGTAATATTTTTATTGGATAAATACCCCGAATTAAACAGTGATTAAAATATTTCTATGCATGGCTTTGTATTCCAGTACGGGAAAACATTTACGTGAACCTATGGATATAAAAGCATAGCATAACGTACGAAAAAAGAGGTAAACTCACGGTATTTACTATATTACATCATGCAAACTAAAATAAACTTTATTACTCACGTGCTATGCATAACTGATTCGTCAAACATTATGGTTGTTTATTTAAATTATGTATTACGCTATCAACTACTGACTACGATGCATTAAAATATTGTATATTAGATCGGGAAATGTTTGATCCAAATCTTGATAGAGTAGAACACAAATTTTGCTTGTGATGCCTATAGAGATTAATGTTGGACTGGAGTTATTTTGGATTATTGGTGTATGCCAGGATTTCTCAAAGTGGGGTACGCGAACCCCTAGGGGTTCGCCATTCGACGGCAGGGGGTTCGCGACAAGATTTACGTAATGGTGGCTTGATGACTGGCAGGATGATGAAACTCTTCAAGCTGATTTAAAGAGGATGCCTTTGATAGATTTTTGGGCAGCTAGACAGGAAGAGTATCCTGAACTCTCACGCCGTGGTGAATTTCCTTTTACCCTTTGCTTCAACAAAGCGGCGATAGCCTAATGGGGAGTGGAACAGACTGCCTAGACGAATGTCCGCAGGTTCAAACCCAAGGGCACACACTTCTGACTTTCCTAAAAAGTTATGTGTGTTATTTGTGAATTATCGCTCGCTTTAACGGTGAAGGAAAACATCGTGAGGAAACCTGCATACCTGAGAAGTTATCTGAATTTCGAAGGGCTGGTATGGTATGGTATGGGTTTGCTTCAACATAGTTATGTGACAGTGGGTTTTTACACCTGGTCATGATAAAAACTAAACACAGAAATCGACTTGATACCGAGTCAAAATTAAGGTAAAATTGTCCAAAATTACTCCTAAAATTGACTCCGTTTGCGACAAGAAAGCGGCACCCACATAACATTAATATTAAAAAGATATTTCTTTTGGCACTTTATTTGTTACCATTTATCATGAAATAAAAACCTTATTTTCTTCTTTAATATTTTCTTGAAGGGGGGAGGGGGATTCAATTAGTTAGTTAAGTGGTTCGCTGTCACTTGGAAACTTTAACAGGGGTTGGTGGAGAAGTTTGAGAAACCCTGGTGTATGCTAATGAAAGACCTTTATCCCGTATCAGTGGGAAGATTAGTCATATTTTATACTCGTGGGATAGACATTATTACATCGTTGCCCTATTCAAATACCACTCAACGTGGGATTGGCGCCAAATTATTTTAGTAATTATGTGACGCTAAGTGTTGCTCACAACTTTATCCGTATACATAATAACATATACATCCGTATACGTAACATAGTAGCCAGTATAACTACTGGACATAATGAGACTTAACATCTTATGTCTCAGGATGACGAGCGCAGTGGAATGCCACACAGTACTTTGTAAGTCAAGGTGCTGGATGGTGTTGCTACTGTTTATGGGTGGTCGTATCGCTTACCATCAGGCGAACGGCATGCTCGTGTCGTCATTCAATGCTATAAAAAAAAATACCTATATTATGTCGACACCTCGACAAAATAGTTACACTGTCATAGCAAACGATTCCGTGAAATTTATGAATGAGTAATGACAAATACAATAATTACGTAAAGTGTGTGACTAATTACATACAAGACAGTTAACAATACAACGTGAAGACATAATATTAAATATGTCAATCAGGCAAGTTATCAGTCGACATGAGTAAGGGTCGTTAACAGATGCATATAAATTTCGCTGTGAAGTGCGATATCAGCTATGTACTGTCAAATTAAGGTCAGCATCTTAAGATAGTGGATATTTAATAAACCCATATTAACATCAGTCCAAATTACATCTTTAGTATCAACTAGCATTGCGCGCGGCTCCGCCCGCGTGGAAAAGATTTTCCGGGATAAAAAAAGTAGCCTATAGCACTCAGGAGTAATGTAGCTTCCTATTAGTGAAAGAATTTTCAAAATCGGTCCAGTAGTTCCTGAGATTAGCCCGTTCAAACAAACAAACTCTTCAGCTTTATAATATTATAGTATCTAGATATGTGACGAATTTGGCAGTTAAGTTTTGTTTGTGTATCAGCGCTTACTCAGCTGATAACAAGCTCTTAAATGACAGCTAATCATGGTTTATTAAATAGTTCAATACATTAAATATTTACTTGAGATTTTACTCAAACTTGAGATTGGTTTATTGATACCGCTCTAAGGTTTGTAGGCGAATAATTAATTTAATTAAAACTGGATATATAAAATTCTGCAGATGGGGAAAAAAGGTTCTCGAGTGGAGGCCACGTACTAGCAAGCGCAGCGTCGGCCGTCCACTTGCAAGGTGGACAGACGTCTTGATAAAGGTTGCAGGAACACGCTGGATGCGGGTCGCATTTGACAGATCCGTCTGTAAATCTTTAGGGGAGGCCTATGTTCAGCAGTGGACGTCATGTGGCTGACGATGATGACATATAATTCTTGTTGATACCAAAAAGTTTAATAGCAATAGGTAGTGTCGCACTAGAAACAAGAGGTGGTAGGTTTTAATCCTTCACGTAAAATTGTTTGTTCCGCACATATATATTACGTGTCTGGAGCTGGTGGATTTCAAGATCATTGTAAATCCTAACCCCTCGATACAGATTATACCTTTTTGTAATTTTATTATAATGGCATTTGGAAAGGATGGATGATTGTAGAATGCCAAAGAGGATATATAAGGCGAGTGTGTATGGAAGGGCCGGCAGGGGTGGACCGGACCGAACCTTCGAATGTCAGATATCTCACATTCTAAGTAATATTGATGAAGGTAGAGGAAGCGAAAGTAGTGTGCCAGAATCGAGCAAAATGGCAATCCATAGTCTCTGCCTACCCTTATGGGACAGAGGCGTGATAGTATGTATGTATGTATTTACATTGTAATTGAAATATATTTTGCAAGACGCAAAAACCCATAAATATTATCATACAACCTTTAATATAGACTATACTATAAATATCATTTACTACGCACTGCTCGTAGCGTCGACCTTGTGTATCCTAACTAGGGATCATATGTAATTCATAAGCACTATGCACTGTCCGTTATGAATGCGATCCTTGTACGCTGTGGAATAAATAATTAGTGAAATTATGTCAGAATCAATCAAAGCAAGGAAGAATAAACCAATCAATAAAGTCATTTGTAGAGATGTCAAAAAAAAACTTTATTCTGATTGATCCATTTTAGGCGATCCATGGAAAATGCGATTAGGATTGATTTTTTACATCGACGATTATCGACAAACGATATCTAGATAGTATATACCAGGGGTGTTACGAATATTCGCATCCGCATCCGCAAATGCGGAATATTCGCATTAATTCAGACATCTGCATCCGCATTCACATCCGCATCAATCAATGCGGAGTTTTTACGGATGTCGATTGACATCAACAAGTAACTACATGCAAAGAAAGTGGGCGGAGCCAGAGTGGCACGTGCTTCGCGTTTGTTTTGGTAATTGCTATTTGCTAACTTCATTCGGTAACTAACGAATAGGGGGGCGCACATTGGTAACAAGATCCTACAAGTTTTATTTGTTGTGTTTTTTCTCATTGTCAATAAATTATAGACAATTATAGTTACAGTGAGTGTTTACTGTGTACTTCATAGTTTTTTGCGTTTTTAATGAATATTTTGATATAAATATAAAGTGAAATGTCGCCACCAATAAAAAGCAGTATCTGGACTTATTTTACAATAAACAAAAATGATCCGGAGAAGTCGGAGTGTAAGATATGTAATAAAAGTTACTCGCGGAAGGGACGCACTACTACTTCTTTGAAAAATCACCTGAAATCAATACACCCGGAGGAGTTTTGTTTATTCCAAAGTGCGAATAAAGAAAACGAATTGAAGAAAAAAAATGATGAAGCAGGTATGTATCGAAAATATCGGAATATCGGATTTACAATCATGTTTTACAAACTTAGTTACGGTTAGATAAATTGATTTAATTTCATTAATAATTTACTGTTTTCATTTCAAAACATGATAATTATAGTTGGTGCTAAAAGGGCCAATATCTATAATCCTTCCTTACTTTATTATATTGTAGTGTGACTAAAATATATTGTTGTTATTGGTCACATGATTTTAAGTTACTCTCTATATAAAATTTAAAAAAAATGGTATTATTGAAAATATTAACTTCTTAAGCTTTTTTTAGCACTAACAAGAATCCAAAGTCAGTTACAAATTATGTTTAAAATTAAATGCTTAAGTCTTGTTTCAATTCTAACTTTATTGTTAGCAAATTATAGCCCTTTTAACACTTGATTATTTGAAAGCGCACACCACATTGGCCTTTATTATTTTTAAAAAATTCAATTGTAATGCGTATTATTTACTTTTAGTTTTTTTTACATCGAATTTTGATAAGTATACTTATTTTTTTATTTAGTAGATGGTTTGTGTATATTATGTTGTATTTTTTTTACAGGTACAATTGTAACTCCGTTGCAACAAGCCAAGAAACAGCTTTCGTTAGAGGAAGTACTACAAAAAGAAAAGAAGTGGGATACTAACAATCCTAATTCAAAAAAGATTGACAAACTCATTGGCGAAATGATAGCGCTTCAAAATTTACCTTTTAACTTTGTGGAGGGACTTGGATTTCGTCGTCTCATACAAGAGTTAGCACCGAAATATAATTTTAGAGGACGAAATTTTTTTACTGATTTCGTGTGCAATGAGTTATACATAAAACTTGCTGGAAAAGTTAAAGAACTAATTGAAGAATATGATTACATGTCGTTCACTACTGATATTTGGACAGATCCCAGCTCAGGTGTTTCTTTACTTAGCCTAACTTGCCACGGAGTATCAGAAAACTTTGAACGATCGTCACTTGTGTTAAAATGCGAGACTTTTGATAGCCGTCATACTGGTGATATCATTGCAGAAAAATTTAATACAATGCTTGCTGAATGGAATATTCCAAATGAAAAAGTGCATTGCATGATACGAGATGAAGGCTCTAACATGAAAAGAGGAATGCGATTAGCATTACTAAATGATTTAGATTGTAACATTCATAAGTTGCAAATTGTTATTCGGCATGGTTTACGATCGCAGGAAAGCATAGAAGACGTCAAACAAAAATGTAAGAAAATTACTACTCATTTTAACCATTCAACCATTGCCCAAAAGCAATTAGAAAAAATTCAGGACAGACTTAATCAACCGCATCTTAAAGTATTCCAGGATTGTGTGACGCGCTGGAACAGCACGTTCTACATGTTTGAGCGTTTTTTGAAGATAAAAGATGCATTAAGTCTTTATGCCAATGACAATAACATTGAATCAATTTTGCCTGAAGAGTGGAAAATAATAGAATGCTGTCTTGAAGTATTGAAACCGTTTGAAGAAGCCACTCGTGAAATGAGCAGCTCTCAGGGACTCATATCATCTGTGATTCCTATCATACAGATGCTTTTGAAAAAACTTGACGACTATTTAACAAAACCACGAGAAAGTGATGCTATTCGGTTGGCAGTCTCTAATCTGAAATCACAATTTTCAGCGAAATTTTCTTCTTTGGAAGATAACAACTTATATGCAGTTTCCACATATTTAGATCCTCGCTATAAGCATAAATTTTTCAAACCAGTCACCGAAGAAAAAATAAAAGATGAAATAATAAAGATGGTAAATGACCCTGTCGTCACTGATTCTCCTATGTCGCCGGCGGAAAAAACAAAAAGAATGAGAATGGGAGATTCTCTCGATCCTGAGCCAGGAACGTCCAGCATGGGTAAGAAGACTTGCTTAAAAAACGATCTTGCCATGATGTTAGATTCATCGAGCGAAGATGAAGGTGAAGGAGAACCGGACATCAGTAGCCCCGATGCTCTTCTCCGCAAAGAATTAGTTATTTATCGTAACAAAAAAAGACTGGATTTAGATGAAAATCCACTTAATTGGTGGAAAGTTAACCGTTATGAATTTAAAATTCTCTCCAAATTAGCATGCAGATATTTATCACCTCCACCAGCCAGTGTTCCCAGCGAACAACTATTTAGTGGAGCTGGGTTAATATATAATCCACTAAGAAACAGGTTGGAAGCTGATAAGGCTGCAATATTGCTATTTATTAAATATAATTCACCAATTTTTAAGTTTAATTATTAAACAAAGATTTTTATTATGAAACTCGAAGCTTAAAATTCTGTTGTGTCATAAGTAAAACTAAAGACTTGTGTAATTTTGTTCAAAAAATATGATTAAATAAATAAAAAGTTAAAATTAAATTGATTTTCAGTTATTTATGCACTTAAAATTTAAATAATTATCCTTTTAAAATCCCAATATCCGTATCCGCATCGCATCCGCATCCGTATCGAATCCGCATCCGCGGATGTGAACTTCTAATAATCCGCATCCGCATCTGCATCCGCGGATGTCTACATTTATGCATCCGTAACAACCCTGGTATATACTATATACTTGTTGTTACAAAAAAAAACTATTGAAGGCTCTTAAAGACACGAAATTTATATGCCCTTGATCGTTGGCTGGTACTTACAAAATTCCAATTAACCATGATAAATGGAGCAAATAACTTCAAAGAACACGATTTATGTTTATCAAAATTTTTATACATTTTGTAGGTACTTAGCTGTCAGTTTTCGATTACAAACGTAGATGTTTAGGATCGGAATTTGTACCCGGTGTCACAGGTGTGAAGATAGGTTCGCCCTCTATCGTATCGTCGGGTAATACAGAAGTTTCGTAAAGTTTTGAAGAACCGTGACCTTATATACGTATTATTTATTATATAATTAACAAATGATTCACCGCATTGTTAACGACCAATTAAAACGGACATAAAACAAAGGGATAGATAGAAGCAAACAAAACAGCTATCAAAGTAAAATCCAATTATAGCCAATTGAGTACAAAAATTAATATCATACTCGATAATACGTCAATAAATAATATTCGATTAAAATTATAATATGAGATTCGCCAATATTAATACCGTTATCAACACCTTTGTTCACGGACTTATTGGATGAAGCGATAATCACAATGCGTTCATAATGAATACCGATAGCATTGTAATTTGTATCGGTCTGCTTTTCAATCGTTTTGCGCTTCGTTACTGCTATGGTTTTTTTTTTACTTATATTTGGAATATTGCATTGGTCATATAATCTAAGACATTTTTTTCTCTCACATTTCATCCAAATCTGTTAAGCGATTTCAGGATTTTCCAAACATCCAAACATCTTTAAAAAGTATAAATTTGCAACTGTAGTTTTTCTATGTTAAGAAGGTTTATAATGCCCGTTGAAATTCATTAGAATATGCATCAAATCGAGATTAAAATTACGCATCAGATATGTTATGTCCCTGATGGCATAGACCGCCCTGTCATCAACCATAAAATAGAAGTGACCAGCTTAGGGAATTTCGGTATAATGTCCAATTAATTATATTGATCATTGTCTATGAAAAGCCAGTAAAACAAGAAACCTTTATTTTTATGGCTGTATAGCCTTTATTCGTGTATAATATTATTTACTCTTTATCTATGAAATTAGTTACATTTTAATAGCCTTTATAGTTTATACCACAATAGGGTAGTTGATTTTGTAAATGATTTTATATGCAACAGAAAATAGTACGAAAAAGAAATTCTGAAAAAAAAAATCCGTTCGATTTTGGATGGCATACATTTTTGATAAATGTATTTAAAAAAAGTAGTCAACTACCGTATTGATAAATCCTGCTTTGATATTCATGCTGAAATGTTCATTTGATACTACATCAGATACCCTTTTTGTATTTTGAATGAAATGTTGTATTACAACCATACACATCACTTAATCTTGACAATGCACTGAATGTCCGCAACTATTAAGGCGCTCTTGGACAATAAAAAGTGGAAGTAATCAATTCATTTGAATGAAATAGAGGAAGACGATGCTCTACTAGTTATATTACAATGGACTAGTCAATAGAATAGTAAGTAATTTGATTTAGCCGTAGTAAATTGTAACTACGCACGCAATATGGCATTTTACAATAATATAGTGGGTAATTATCTACGCACGACGAATAATACCAAAACTACTTTTCAGCGACATCATTGGCTTTAAAATGTGGGTGTTATTTTGGCCAACACATATAACGAATCGGGAGGGCGTATTGTGATCGCGCTATCTCTCTCGCACGTCAACATCTTAATGGAAGTTACGTCATTAATGTATAAGTGCATCTTCATGAACAAAACACTTAATTTACTAGAATTGATATGATTATGCAGGTTCATAAAACTATTAACTGTTATTTATACATATTATAATAAAGCAGTAGAATCGGTGTGTCTGTACATTTAAAGAAATGTGATATTAAAGAAAGACTTTACTAAAGAAGAGTAATGGAACACAAATCAGCGATTTTTGTAATTCTTTTCTGTCAGTCTGTTTTTTGTTTGATACTGCACATCTCCCAAATTACCGAACGAATTTCGATGAAATTTGGCACACGGGTAGATCACGTCCTGGATTAACACATAGGCTACTTTTTATCCCGGGAATATATAGAGCGGGATTTTTATCCCTGAAAAACTTTTAAACGCGGGAGGAACCGCGATCAAAAGTTAATACTTCATATGAGTAACAAACATCAGGTATTATATCGTTGTTTATGTTTTACAACAGCTGTTAATTCCTGTTCATCGTGAAACACAAAAACGTATCATGCGGTAAGGAAAAGGCTGAACCTTTTAATTATCGCCTTTTACTTGTTCCTAATCGCAAAATCATTGTTCAAATGTCTAATGGGTTAGGTCAAAACAGCCGTCCAACGCTTATCGCGAATTATGTAAACACTGAGCTGTATTTTGACTACGATTTGGGTCAAATCAGAACTGTGGATATGATTTCATTATTAGTATTTTAATTTTATATGGTAAAGAATTCTGCTAATAAATGCGAAAGATTACCACTTTGATTAATTATATACCTAAATAGACACTGAACGTTTCAAACGCGTCGAAAATAATAGAGGCGAACAGTTCCCCACTAAATGAGTTCGAGTGGAGTAATTTTTGTTGTTTTTATGGATATAATTTTCTCCCCGTTTTAATAGAAACCATGTAATAACTGGTATCATTATGCGTGCACACAAGGATACGCAGAATGATGCTGCGATAGCGTATGACACAGCTGTCACGCATACTAGCTTAAGAAAAGTTGGCCTGTGGGCTTAGAATGTGACACGAAGACGCAACTCGTAAAACGATGTCGTTTAATTTTGATGCTTGTGATTGATCGAGAGACCAATACGTCAGTCAAGTGTTAGTCTCTCAACCAATCCCAATAAGACGAAACGGAGACGTGACGTGTTTTTTTGTCACATTCTAAGCCCACTGTTTATTTTAGTTTCATTGCAGCGCGTCACTCTATCTAGATATATCATTAATCAAAGTATTACCAGAAGTTATTTAGAAGTATACGTAAAAACTGCTTCAAGGATTTGGGCGAAATTCGATATGCAGTTACAACAAGTCCGACCTATTTTGAGGTTTATCAGCTATTAGAATTTTATGTGCAACCGAAATTGATATTCATAGAAAACATTTAAGGGAAAATGTCCGCCTCCATTATTGCCCTAATTTATTATTTAATGTAAGACCGATTGACGTCACGACTTACGTGTCCAAGCTCGAATCGGCTTTAATAATGTTCCTATTATTAGTTACCTATACTTGAATACACACTGGTTAGTAGTGACGATAAGTATTTCCTGTTTCAAAATTGTTTTATTTACATTTTTGTTTTGATTATCATGGTTGTTTTCTTCAAATTATTATGCGTTTTTTTCTGATATTCAAATTCTTTGACTAAGAGACAAAACATTGAAATTATTAAACACTAATTTGCAATGTAATTGATAGGGGTAATTGTTATAAATAACGCAAACGCATTGATTACAAGGTGGCAACACTGAATCACACAGGAAGCTCGCGATACCGTCTTCCTCGACCGCGAGATGTTACAATCACATAGGAAGTTGACACGTTCTATCGTCGGGGATAGTGCAAAAGCGTATCTAGCATTGGTAAATACCGCGTAAATGACGAAAAAGTTTAATTGAAATTCATACTTACGACACTAAACTTATCTATACTATTATTATAAAGCTGAAGAGTTTGTTTGTTTGTTTGAACGCGCTAATTTCAGGAACTACTGGACTGATTTAGAAAATTCTTTCACTAATAGGAAGCTACATTACTCCTGATTGCTATAGGCTACTTTTTATCCCGGAAAAACTATTCCACGCGGGCGGAGCCGCGCGCATAAGCTAGTGATTGATAATATTGTAAATTTTTTTACTTACTCGGTATTTACCTATGCTAGATACTCGCGTTGCGTACGGAGGGGGGCGCTTGCATTTACGATACAGTGTACACTAATGTAGATGCTTTCGTTAACCTTGTCAACAAAGATCAATATTGTTAATAATCCGAATAAAGAATTTTTTTTTTTGCTCTATCCCGACGCTATCCAATGTGTTGTATACTTTTATATTTATTCTAGTACTATGTGAAGTTGATAAAAATAAGCAAATGACAAATTACTGGCGATAGTTCTCGCGTATACAATGGCCAGTCTGGGTAGGTACCACTGCAAAGCAGCAGTGTGCATGCACTGTTGTGTTCCGGTTTAAAGGGCATTGAAGCCAGCGTAATTACTGAGCATTATGAGACTTAACATCTTATATCTCAGGGTGACGAGCGCAGTGGAGTGCCACGCTGTACTTTATAATTAAAAGTTCTGTATGGTGTTGCTACTGTTTATGGGTGGTCGTATTGCTTACCATCGGTGGAGCGGCATGCTCGTCTCGTCATTCAGTAGCAATAAAAAAAATATTACACTCTTTCTTTCTTTTTGCCTAAACTACTGAGGTTTCAAATAACATACCTTGGGGCTACATAGGAGCCTTATCATTTAGGTAGTGTACCTACTTTTATTTAGGCAGTTGCTTTAATTGGGTAAGCACGTAGTATGCATTGATAATTTAGCGTATGTGCACAGCCTGTCCAAAAAAAGAAATTTCCCCTCTCACTCATATTTCAACCGTATATGTAGACACATAACTATTAAAATAGTGAAACAAAAAATATTCCAAGTACATACTCTATTAGTAGAGACATTATCATGAATAACTTATCTAAATAGCGTATATAATACATAATATGTCATTTTGGTGAACTTTTAGATAAGAACTTGCGTGGTATTTTTCTGATTAACGCACGAACGGCCTTTACTGACTGACTCATTGTCTGTCCGATAAATAAATATTTTTTTATTCTCAATAACTTTAACTTTGCGAGTGAACTGATCTTACTACTAATGATATTACAATCTTAATAATATTATAAATGCGTTTTTTTTTTAAAGAAGTTAGATAAAACGTACTGACTTCCATGTAGAATAACCGGTCATTATTCGCTTGGCCAGATTCAGCCATGACGTCACCCGTCAATTAAGCGGACATCGTTTTTACGCAGCGGCGCATAAGGTTCTAGTTAAAAAAAATATGACAGCTGTGAAACTACCGAATAGTGATTTGATAAATAGACACCAAACACACCTATTTCACCGAACACTGAGACACTAGTCTTTTCTCTTTTTCTGGAAATACTAAACACTATCGAACCACTACTCCCAGATCCGTAGTAGCTTGGGGATCTGTTGGGCCATTTTTGCTGTGGGACACCCTGGAAAATAACTCTATCATGCCCAGGGCCCACCCATACCTCAATCCGTGACGTGTACCAAAACAAATCTATGGGCGGCATTAATAAATCAATCTCAAGTTTGAGTTACATCTCAAGTAGACATAATGTATGGAACTATGAACTACAAACTTGAGATTGATTTATAAATACCGCCCTAAGTCTCAAACCCGCGCTCAAGTTTCGCGCCAAATCGTCCGCTCAGACTACACACAGCTGTTTAGATCCGTAGTTTTTATTATCGTAATATTACAACATTGCACCGAGACGAGATTTCGCACCGTCCTTGGAGACGGTATGCGATGATGTCAAAATGAATCATCGCTTTCCAACTGTTAGTAAACTTATCAATAGACAATAAAATCTATTCGACAGACACAATCACGTGTTTATGTTGTCAGGTTTGACTTTCATTATGAAAATAAACAATTGTTGCCTATGAATGAAGTTAGTAATGGCACACTTATAACCCTGTACCAACATCCAGACATATTATGCAAAGATATTTCCCACACCGTTTTTTTTTTCTTTTTTAACCTTTCCTAGCATCTAGTGAATTCTTCGATACATCATCGGCTTCTTGGTTATTAATCAAAAACACTTTTTTGTTTTTTAAATCGGCAAAAAAAAATCACTTACTTGCCAGTACATATCGCCCACTCGTACAACTTGTCGAGCAAGTTTTCCGTGAGCAAGTGTTCGAGACAGGCCGCCGGGCTGGTCGCGGTGTTGATCTCCCTGGCTCTTGCTTCCAGCACCAGCAGTGTGGCCAGCTGTTCCAGGTGGTTGACTACACCTAGTACGTCATCGTGTAGATGTTGCGGCTGGAAAGATGGACAAATTTGAATTAGGAATTCCAGTAACTAGAGCATGGCTATATTTCCCGTAACTACTAGGGCTGGGTTGTTTCATCCGTGGTCAAGTAAAGTTAAGGCTTTTATCACGCTGGCAAAATACAAGCGAATTCACAGCGAGGCGAACGTTCTGCCCGCTCATACAGTGTAATAAGACCGTTACCTTTACTTAAATATATAAAATAACACGGGTTTAACTCATTTGAGAAGGCTGAATATATTCAAGAGAACGGCGTGATGGCTTATTGTATTAGGATGAAGTTCCTAAGGTCACAATCGAGGAGCGATTATTCGACAGGATCTCAAATAACCCACAGAATCTCCGCAAGGCTTAATGACCTTTTGTAGCTGCTATTTCTTATTCGTCCATGAGGCGGTGCACACCCACACGATTTTGAAGCAGCCCATTACTACTATACAGTTTGAACTCTGCTAGTACAGAGGTGTCATTTTTTTGTCTAGGACACCCCTGGAAAGTGACTAGCTACGCCTATGACTGCGTATGAGTATGCATGGAGACAACATCAAGTGACTCATGTACGATTGTCGGTTCATATAATAAAAAAAAATACTTAACTTTCTATTAGCTATTTTATATGTAATCATAACTGATATTACGACCAATAAAAGACAGGTGAAACCTTGAAAATATGCACTCTGATGATTTAAACGAGTATTTCAAACGGTTCTTACGTTATTATTGCTACTAGGCATGGCGACCTCAGCGCGATCCTTCAGTTAGGTCGGAGATAAAAGTAGGTACATCTCAGGTAATGACTGATAATGGCACCGTTTATTTATTTTCCCGTTCGAAATAAAATCCTGTCCTTAATACGTTGTATATTCATAGAAGTAATAATAATGACCAGTAGGACTTAGTACAAAGCTTGAGGTCACTCTCAAAGAAAGTTGTCCATGTTGAGTCATGAGAAGTGAGAACCATCATGCAGCCTCAATCAAATCGCTATATCAATAGGTAATTTAAAACTTTGAATCAACCAGAACACATCCCGATGGCCGTAGCTCAGTATAATAACATGATTATGGGCGACGTTGACAGTGATAACTTATGATGACACATTTTCTATTTGTATATTTCCTATTAAATAATAATACTAATATCAGCCCTGGATTCCGGCTCCACTTAGGTTATCCTAATTCTATTTCCTATCATTCACCTGAGACTTGACGATGATGTCATTCGCCTGCTGCCAATGCTTGCAGAAGGAGTTGTAACACGCGTGAGGCTCGTAGTCGTGGCGCGGGTCCAGCGAGCGAGACAGCTGCCGCGCCAGCGACAGCGAGGTGCTGCGTAGCCAGCTCATCGTGTTGGTGGTGTCATCTGCAATTGATGAGTGTCATTCGGGTTCGTGACATTCGCATGTTTTCTTTTATGGATGGCTCGACAAAGTGGATTCACTGCATCTGATGGTAAGTGAAGTGAAGCCCAAAAAAATTTCGACCAGCAAGAGATAAACATCCCTGGTCGGTCGGCACAGTTATGGCGGCCTTCATAATTGCTTCTTGACGCTCCGCGTGAAGGACCCTAAGTCGTAGAAAGGAGGGAACACGTGTGGACCGTGGACCAACGCTCCTTACGTTGGTGTCATTTGCAAATGTTGAGGATCGTTTGGATTCCCTGGATGCGTATGCGCAACATGCGATTGTTGAGGAATGAAATAAAATTTGAAGGGTTTTGTCGGTAGAAATCGCTACATAGCTTGTTAGTGGAAATGGCTAGATTATGTACGAACTTGCCGTACCTGTTAAGTGTCATTCGGATTGGTGGTATGCCTATGCGCATTCAACGATACTCAAAGGCGTAAAATAAAAGCTGTGGGATTTTGTTGAATGTAACACTTTGGTTTTGTAGAAACTTCCAGCAGAAATATTTGTGGCTATTTTAAATTGTGTACAAAATACGTAACAACAGTGAATAGTGAATACAATAGACATAAATAAGAAGTAAGAAGGTGTTTGTTTACCCAAAGTCTTTTCGATCACTAAGAATAGTTCGGATTATATCAGAACATGTTATTATGCATAGAGATTGTGTTACAACTCTAAAAATAACTGAACGACACTCTCGCAATAATCACATAAGAATTGAAGACTTAAAAGTCACTAGAAATATAAAACATACAACATGTTATAATATTTTCATAATACTCTAAAATAACAACACAGTCACTCTTATCCAAACAACAATATTACAAACGCCATTTATTGTGTATTACAAAACCGTATCATGAATAAATTAACACAAAATTTAAAATACACATATGAATCCATATCGAAAATTCACTTTCACCACAGATAGAGTTTTACAATATGTACACAACATCACAATCAGATCAACATTGTGTGTGTGAAAATCCAAACAATATGTTAGTGAAACCTAATTAATGAATGTTGAGTACAATGCATTTTACAATATCATATTGTGTAGTTTCTGTATGAGCTTTGTGATGGTCTGAGAGCTGTGTCGTAACACATTTTCACAGGTTTTTATGTTTATTGAAGACTAGCTTATGTTTGCAGCTACGCCCATGTGAATGCTTCTCTGGGATAAAAAGCCCGCGTTATATTTTCTCGGAATGAAAAGTAGCCTATGTCCTTCCCAGGTTCTCAAACTGTCTCAATACCAAATTTCATTGAAATCAGTTCAGTAGTTCTAAAGATTAATTTCTACAAAAAAACTCACCAACTTTACCTATTTATAATATTAGTATCGATAAAATTGACCCCATATTTTAAGTTAGACCTCTAGCAATACATGGGTGAATAATACATTCAATTCTATGCAGAAGTTTTAATGTGATGCATGTACAAACATACAAACAAAAATTCAAAAACTGTTGTTTTGTATAAAGACCCCTTATATTGGTTTTTCTTCAATATCTATAATGTACAGACATCAGCCTGTTACAATTTTATTATATGTATAGATTTAATTTTTGGAATTCCCATACTTATTGTTTGTTAGCTATGCTGATTAAGCCTATGTTTAAAAAAAAATGAATTGACCTAATCAGTGTTTAGAGAAAAATAACTATAATAAAGAGATACAAAAACAAAAAGCAAAGTTGAATTCTTCATGTGTTTCTGTGTGTCTGCATGCTAAAATGCTAAAATCAACAAAATTTTAAACTAGCAAACAGTTTTAAAAGTCAAAATATGACATTTAAAACATTTTTAAAATTCAGGAAACTAACATATTGATGAATAAAAGTCTCATAAAAAAGAAAAAAAGATTAAGGAAAATACTTTGTAAGCTTTTAACATACTTTATCCTTGACCATGTGGCAGGATGTATGCAACAAGCTACTAAATTTTCAATATAAAACAATCTAATCAGAATAATTACTTTGTAGTCTATCATATCATTGCAAATATCATCATCAGCCTATATTTTAGTCCACTGTTGGACATAGGCCTCCTCCAATACGCGCTATTTTACCCGGTCTTCGGCCAGTCTCATCCAGTTTCTGCCAGCGACCTTTCTCGCTTTGGTCAGTGTCTAGCTAACTGGGCAAGATTGCAAATATACCTACAATCAAAATGTACACTTATTTTGTATACAATATCTAATGTACAATATCTACATGTAAGTATTTACATGATCCATAAATCAATGTTTGATGTTTGCATTTGGGTGATCCGCAACTAAAAGTCCTTTGTCATATTCAAAGCTCCCGTATTCACAAACAATAATGGGGATGCACAGTATTAGTCATTTCATAGTTTTCTTTACCCTTGTTCAGCTTTGACTGCCTCGGTGGTGTAGTTGTATTACAGTGCGACTTCAGTGCTGTGGTCTTGGGTTCGATCCCCGGGTCGGGCAAAGTGATAATGGGTTTTTCTACTCAGTATCAGCCCGAAGTCTGGAATTTGTGCCCGATATGGCGATAGGCTCGCCCCCTGTCAGATCATGGGACGGAATACGCACGGCGAAAAGCGGCTGCACTAGTTGCGCCTATGCCTACCCCTCCAGGGATGAAAGGCGCGAGTATGCGTGTTGTTCAGCTTTGTTTATCTGACAGCCAACTGAAGCAAAGTTATATCTCAATATTGCCAATTACAGCATCTCTTTGCTTATGCACTGCAAAGGCTCTCATGTTGAAAGCACTGAGAATCAGATTTATTATCATAGCACTGGGCTGTACTTAGCTAAGTAATGTTTGTGAATATGGGCCTGTATTGCAGGTCTCAAACTACATTCATGATATTATTATGATTTATGTGTTTTCGTTTCATTATCAGCCTGGAGTATGGAATTTGTGCTGGATATGGTGATAGGCTCATCTCCTATCACATCATGAGAAAAGTGGGTGCCCCTAGCTGCACCTGTGCCCTTTTACCCCTATGAGGGTAAGAGGTGTGAGTGCATTATTATATGACTATAGCTTTTTAAATTAAAGAAAAAGAATTAATGTAAACATTTACTATCTTGCTTCTTTTCAGAATAATTTATAGTTGTGAATCAAATATTTTTTGATAAGGTCTTTCACATATTGTTTTTCCTTTCGTGGATATGATATAAAGGAATCATAGATAGTAGATGCACATATTATGCCTTCATCTTACAAGTAAACAGAGATCAACTTTTGTTAATAGTAAAACTTACTTTTAGCAATAGTATAATCTTCACTTTACCTTGAAACGGTAGTTATAAAAATAGTTACATCTAATTGAGTATTTTTTGATAATGGCTTTACAAGTATATTAAATGTCTACATCTTACATTCACTGAATTATTTTTCAAAAGATGACATTAGTAAGAGCAAATGAATAATTGATTTTGCACCTGTAGGTTTCAACTTGTTCAAGATTTTACAAAGAAATTAAGGTATACATGATGACACTTCTAAGCATAAGGAAACGACTTTTAAACAACACAAATAAAAAGTCAAAGGTTGGAACACCACAAATAATACTTGTAGCAAATTACTTTGAAAAGTAAATATTTTGAGTAGTATATTTTTCTTAACTATTTAGTAAAGGTTTCATAATGTTCAAACTGTATTATCGATCACGAAGCGACACATAAAAGGCTTATAGCATTTACAGATGTTGTGAACCTTGACATTATCTTTCTACACACGGACCTTACACGAACCAATATCGACGCTTGAAAGGCAATAATATCTAAGCGACATTTAGCAAATTTTTCAGTAGAGCGTTTTAAAGTTTTCATTTTGACAAAAAAAATCATAACTAATTAACCATTTGCTGCATAAAAATAATTGTAACTGTTTTAGGAACCTCTTAATTTTTGACGTTTTTTGAGTTAAATTAACAGCCCTGAAGATTATAAATTAAAAAGTTAACGTCGCTTAGTTAAAAATTACCTAAATTTACAAACAGGTAAAATCATCTAAATGGATCATCTTATGAATACCGTAACAAGTAAATTTAATGAAATACAAATATTTGAAAATGCACAGTTGGTAAAAATCATATAAGGATATCTAAACATATTAATAAAATCAAGTAAAAATATCTATATCTAAATTATTGGGTCACACGATCGTGGAGAAACATAAATACGTGCATAATATTGTAAATCTTGTTATTCCTACAAACATTGAACTATTTAATAATCAGTCAATTTTAATAATAATCAACATTTTATTGTTAGATAAACATACTTACATCCAAAATATAGCATAATGATATAGAATTTGTTAATAGCCAACACTTATTTCTTTGGAGGGAGTTTCTCGCCTCAAATATACGATGAGCGGAAGGACATACAAAATTGCCTTATCTGAACATTTACAACGGCTTGCTTAAATATCTCCGTGTAAGCATAACTCGAAAGCAATAATATTATAATTTATTCATTGTGTTGGAAACTCATAATTTTCTCTCTAAATTTATTTTTGTTGAAAGCAAATACATGCGTACACACCCACGCCCTTAACCCACAGGGAAAAGACTATTGAGCACCACATTCTACGATCTTGACATACGTCTTCCACAAAGGTTTTTCATAGTACTTCGCAAAGACAAGTAAGTGTGTATAGTGTATACCAAAATGAAAAAGAGAGTTCAGAAAATAGTTGAGCAAAAGAAAGAAAAAGGAACTAGACCACAAACCTCGTGAATCCAAAGCGAACCTTTCACTATTCTGGAAACAAATATGGTTGATCAGGGGAGAGTCGGGGACTTCAAAGATAGGAGTCATCAGAAATGAAGATGGAAGGGTTTAGAGATAAAAGGGAAGTATTGCTTGGAAGGCCTACTTCAAAAGACTTTTTAAATGAGGCGATGGGGATGTAGCAGGTGGTTAAGAGGCTATAGACCTGGCTTACTCTCAAAACGAGGCTAATAATGAGATTACGGAAAATGGAATAGTGAATGCGATGAAAAGTATGAGGTTAGGCAAGGCTGCTGGGTGTAACCGTTAAAATGCTGAGATACGGCAAAGGCGTAGTAGCAAAATTGTTATGGCTACTTTTTAATATCTGGTGCAAAACCATTATTATATCCATTTTCAAGAAGAAATTTTCACAGCAAGAATATAAAAGCTACCGCAGAATAAGCCTTCCCTGTGCTGCCAGTAAATTGTATGCCAAGGTCCTCATTAAGAGAGTGATTAATGAGACTGAAAAAAAGTGTGGAATGTCCAAGCAGGTTTTAGAAGAGGAATGGGTTACACACATCAAGTCTTTTACATAAGGTGCATAGCGAAAGAACATTTGGCTAAGTCCAAAAAAGTCTTTTACACCTTCGTAAACTTGGAAAAGGCTTATGATCGTATGCTCAGGAATGAACTGTTGTTAACATTGTTATTTATTTATTTATTTAAGCACTTCATATACAAATGTATAAAGGCGGACTTAATGCCGTAGGCATTTCTCCCAGTCAACCTTAGGGTGGTGCAGAGATTGTTAACATTGTCTTTAATATATCGGATTGAGAGTCACCTGGTGAGGACTTTGAAGTCTCTGTACGAGAACATCGACGGGAGAGCTGCAAGGTACGAAAAATTATGTGAATGATGTCTTTAAAGAGAAGGGAATGAAAATTAATGTGAGCAAGATAAAAGTGGTTGTGATAGAAAGAGGTCTGGGCACGTGGAGAGGATGGATTCAAGACAGGTCATGAAAGGTTAAATACCTTTCGTAAGCTTTCGAGCTAATGTGGATGGTACGGCTGGAAGAGGGCACCCTACGAGAGCGTGCATTTATCAAATAAATTATCTCCAAAAAGGGTAGGTCAGGATTAGCCTCAACCGGCAAAAAAGTATACGGAGAGAATAGGGAAAATTGGAATTAAATTATTATTAACATATTGTAATACACAATAATGCAACATGAATATATTTATTACAAAAATAAATGTTATTAAAATTATAAAAGTCTATTTATTTGTTAAAAACTCACCATATCTACGTAAAATTGAGGCAAAATCATAAAAACGTCGGACGGCTGTCCTCTCTTAGCGACAACCAATACGCGCTGTACAGGATCGCGCGCATATACAAATGACACTTTCAAAACACTAGGTGGTTCGCAAGCGGGTGTATTTACTTTATTATGAACAGGTAAATATCTCTTAGCAATAAGTATAACCACCTGAACATACCCGGTAAAATTATCTATGCGACATGACTGAAGTTAAAGGTTGTCAAGTAAAAATATCTAAGTATAAAAAATAGAACTTATATTATTCAGGTAAAATTATCTAACCGACTAATAATTATTTATTTTATTTTAGGTAAAATTGTATAAATGTACTATTAACAAAATATTTTATTAAGCTGAAAATATCTAAGCACATAAATATGGAGAGTATGGGTCCAGGTAAAATTATATCTATGCCAAAGTTATAATTTTTTGTGTAGGTAATAAACAACTAATTAAAGAGCGAGCAGTTTTTTATTTCAAGTAAACCTATATTAATGCAAAACAGTAATATCATGATTTCATGTAAAACGCACTAAGTTCAAAATCAATTTCCTTAAGCGTACCAACTACTGTAAATCCAAAAAGTCGTAAAAATTTTGGCGATAAGTGAGAAAAAAAAAGTGAAATTTACCAGAATCATCTAGTATCTAACCGCCAAAAAAGTTGTCCTAGAGCTACGAAACCCGGATCAATCGACGCAGAAAAATCTGGCGATTCCAAATATGTATATAACTCATTTTAGGTATTTTTGTCGCTTAGATATTATTGCCTTTCAAGCGTCGATATATAAAAATGTTATCGCGATAACAAAAAAAACAAAACTCATGAAATGTATACATGAATAATGTAAATACATACGTCCGGAAAACTTCTCGAGTCGAAAATAGACTCAGCAACCCGCAAAATAAACCACAACGGCTACATGATACGCAGTAGAGTCGACTAAATTATGTCACCCTGCACTTCAAGGTGGCTCTTTCACAACACTTTTCGAACACAAAATATCAAATTGTTACACTGTTTTTATATTTTGGAGTATTGTTTAACATAAGAAACTGTGTGCACCGATAATAAATTACGTTTAGCATAAAAAATGTAACAAGCACAGGTAACAAGCAGACGGAATAATCATGCATGAATGACAAATAGCGATGTGAAGAGAATGTTACTAATTACTAAATATTGTAGTGTTGACTGATGTGCGTTAAATCGATATTTTATTTAGTCGATTTTACCTTTTTATGTTAGTACTTTGCGTACATGAGTACGATAATTATAATTAAAGAGCTCAATTGAAGTGAATTGAAATAATCGTACTAATCAAGTAGTTTACTTGGTAAGGTAGCCGCTGCTTTACTGCGACATACATACTAGTACCTGACTAGTACTACAGGTATGCTACAGATAATAAAAAAAGACAACCCAAACTTGACATTGGCACAATGTTCATGTACAATTGCCATTAAAAAAATAAAATAAAAAATAAGTATACTGCATAATGTCTTTACCCTTTGCCTTCGCAAATAAAGGAAAAATAAAAAAAAAATGTCTTTGGATTCTAAGCATATCAAGAAGCTTTGGGTATAATGGGTAGCTTCTGTGCAGTGTTGCCGTTTTAGCGCTTTTCGCGCTAGATCTAGTGCTTTTTAAGGGTCTTTAGCGCTTTTTATGTGATAAGTAGGCGCTGAAAAAAATCTGGTGGAAGCTGGCGCTTTTTTCGAGACGGATTTAGCGCTTTTTCAATAATTTACACTGCTCACGCTAGCACCCCCACGAAAAGTTAAATTTAAACATTGTTTAGCGCTATTTAGCCAGATTTTCACAAGATTTAGTGCGTTTTTGAAAGAGTCTAGCGCTTTTTTTTTTCGTCAAACGGCAACACTGCCCCTACATTCGCGCCAAAACCATAAAGACACGGAAACTAAACGTACTACCAAAGTGTCAATAACGCGCCAAGTGCAGAGGCACTATAGACAACTTTTTGCATACTCAGCTCATCTATACATCTATACATATAAATAAAATTGGAGTGGGAGTTTTGGCGGGAACTTGGAAGTGTCATGAGGTGCTCTTGTTTTAATTCATTATTTTGGTGATATTTAGTGTTATATTGCATAATTATGGTGGCTTAGAATAATAACACATAGAAACCGTGAACATGCACGCTTAGTGAGGCAAGTAAAACTAAGCTATTTAGCCTAGTAACCAAACATCCCCCGTCAGTGCTCAAGGCCGAATCGTAGCGCTAGCAGCTTTCGATATTTTATTTTAAAATGATGGTTTGTGCAATAAACTGATGTCACAGTATCTCGGATAATCTTAAGAAACATTGTAACATAACATTTCACATGCAATTATTACGATTTATCTAATATTTTGACATAAAATAATAGCTAAAACAAAAACAATAATTCAAAAATTTTATAGATGCCATTATATCAAA
Source organism: Sphinx pinastri (assembly GCA_947568825.1). Taxonomy (NCBI): domain Eukaryota; kingdom Metazoa; phylum Arthropoda; class Insecta; order Lepidoptera; family Sphingidae; genus Sphinx; species Sphinx pinastri. The sequence goes on along the minus strand of OX387636.1, from coordinate 10,370,241 downwards.
ATGTTGCCAAAAAAAAAAGAAAATTGATACCCCAAATGTTGATGTTCATATTCTAAAATTAATATATTTCGGTTCTGTGCCTACGGCCTGACCTCTGAGATTACCTCCTCTATTTACGCTCACGAAGTGGGTGTGTGTACCTATTACCTATCCCTTTCCTTCCCTAACCTACGTAGTTATCGCTATCTCCTTCTTATGCTGTGCTTGGCGGCTAGGTTCGGGCCGCTCCGAGGCGGAAGGCCCGCCATATTTCGTCAGTACGCTTTTGTTTACGCAAGCGAGTGGTGTGTGTTCATCTATATAGATATTTATGTAATAAAAATCCTAATTAAACGTTGTGTGACGTTCGTAACAATATTAATAGTAATAAAAATACTATTGGTAAGTATAATAAAGTGTATTAATTCATTTTCTTTCTCAGATACGACGATCGTAACAAGAATGTATTAAATATCCACTCATCTCGGCTTGCGACCAGATGTAGTTGGTAATGTGAACTACGAATGAGACTCCGCTCTCGGGTCAATCCCAGACGGTTATTATAGTCTCAATTTACGTATAACATATACGTACGGCCGAGTGGAATGGCCCGACCGGACCCGAATTCTGGGCCGACCGGGCCCGAGTTCTGGGCCGACCGGGCCCGAATTCTGGGCCGACCGTCGGATCAAGTGGGCCGACCGACGGATCAAGTGGACCGACCGTCGGATCAAGTGGGCCGACCGTCGGATCGAGAGGGCCGACCGTCGGATCGAGTGGGCCGACCGTCGGATCGAGTGGGCCGACCGTCGGATCGAGTGGGCCCACCGACGGATCAAGTGAGCCGACCGTCGGATCAAGTGGGCCGACCGTCGGATCGAGTGGGCCCACCGACGGATCAAGTGGGCCGTCTGTCGGATCAAGTGGGCCGACCGTCGGATCAAGAGTTTGGGCCGACCATGTCCGGAGTCTGGCCCGACTGGCTCCGTAATCTGGCACGCACGTGTCCGGTGTCTGGGCCGACCCTGCCCGGAGTTTGGCCCGACCGTGTCCGGAGTTTGGCCCGACCATGCCCGGAGTTTGGCCCGACCATGCCCGGAGTCTGGCCCGACCGGGTCCGGAGTTTAGTCCGACCGGGTTAGTGGGAGTCTGGTCCGACCGGCTCCGAAGTCTGGCCCGACCGGGTCTTAATCCTGGCCCGACCTGCTCCGGATTCTGGCCCGACCGGCTCCGGAGTCTAACTCAACCGAGTCTGTAACGTGGCCTGACAGGGCCCGTAGTTGGGCTAGACCGTGTCCCTAGTATGGCTGGACCGGACCTATAGTGTGAGCCGAGGGCCATCCGGAGCGTAACCCGACGGAAAATTGTACACGACTTACTCTTTTGGCTTAACTAGCCAACCGAAGATAGCTAAATACTTTAAAAGTTCCCTTTTCCCAAATGACAGCTGGTGGTGACCTGGGAAATGTAACCACACATGATGATAATCGCGTCGTAATTGTGAGGAGGATGACGACAAATTTTTGAGTAAAATTAATATAATCATCTAATTGAAACTTCCGGCGTATTAAACACTGGAAAGTTGTCTATTATACCTAAAAAGCTAAAACATCAGTTATGCTAATTTGCATATGTTTCCATAACACATATGGACTTTTGATACGAGGTTTGCCCTAAAAAAGTAGCAGAACACCCAGAAGTCCCTGAAAGCCTGAAAAAGATATTAATTGCACTTGTGGATACACTTATAGCAAATGCGTTAAAGTTAATGAATTTCTGCCAAACAAATTATAAAACCGAAATATTAATTATTACCGGTTCTAATTAAGATCCCAACGTTCACCGTCGGGAACCCATCTACGGGACGAAGAGAAACAGTAAGAGACTATGAAATTACACAGAATCTCGAAAATTGTTAAGCCTCCTCATCATCGTATAATCCAAAATTATAGGTACAGTAAAAAAGAAAAGGCAGTTTCGACATCTCGTCTCCCACAGTGAACTGCATCCCCCAAAAGCCTTAACATCAAGTAACCTTAAACGAAAAGTTTACTTACTAAAGGTTAAAGAAAGGGGGGGGGGGGGTGAGTTGGGTTATCCTTGACCACAAAGGCTTCCGGAGAGAACAACTAACCGACCACCCATTAGGCGTTAAAAGTTGGGTGCTACGAAATACGTCATAAAGATCCCTAAAAGCTACGTAATTCGGCTCTCGGGAAAACTACTAATCACAGCCTTAAATCACCAAACACCTACTAGTTACATGTAGAAATTTTAAAAATGATCCATATGAAAATTAGATTGCAAGATATCTGCTAATTCAAAAAACAAGATGGTACCAAATTTATAACACTCCTGAAACGTGCAGGAGATATCTTGAACCTCGCAAAACATAGAAGCATAGAAATACAAATAGAACATATCCAAGGTCAATACAATGCTATATGCGAATTTAGCCCCACAAGGGGTGAGTGCTTACTGGGCTGGCATCTATCGAATGCAATACTAAAAGAAGTCTTCAAGAAATCGGGCACGCCATTCATCAACTTATTCTTAATTAAAGATGATCCTGCAACTATTACTGATGTAGTAGTCGCAGAATACGTCAAACGCTTTCCCAATTATGTAAGACTTTAGTACAAGGATGGAAATCTCCAGCTCCACCGTAATACACAGAACGCTACAGTGCGTTAGTCAAAGTACATTCATAGTAATAGTCCCTAAATGGGAAAATGGTTCTTGGCATCCGATCCCCAAGAAGAGAGCACTATACAGTAGGGTCCAATTAAGGTATCTTAATTATAATCCTTCAAATCAATCGGCCAAGATACAAGATTTGTATTTGGAATCATGAAAGTACAATGGGTTAATTTGGTGAAAAACTTTTGTATTCACTCAACAATATTGATGAGCCAGGATAGAATAAGGGAGAAATCCAAAACGATCAGCACCCATGGAAATGGCACAATAACCTTGTTACTTCTATTGGTATAAGAATTGTATTTTGAAATAACTATCTTAAAACCTGGCAACTAAACTAATGGTTAGTGACTTTGCAAATAGCAATATTCACTAGCAAAATTATGATTACCACGGGCGAAATGACCTTTTCTTTACTTATCTTCATTCGTGAGGGCTCCAGAAATTTAACAAATTTCGATTGTACAATAGCGAATGCAGGCATATACACCTTTGTAACCACCTACTATCAATGATGGGTAAATTTTATTTAAAATGCTTTGTAAAATTACCATATATTAATAGCAATATATGATGTTTTAATTTTGCCATGATTTTTGTTTGCTTTTGTAATTTTTTGGGGTGTCAATTACCTCAAGACTGCACAAAAAGGTGTCTTATAATAAGAATCTACTTACAAGTAGGATGGAATTGTTACAAATGGTTTAAATTTTCCTTTGTAAATAAAAACATTTGCCTAAGATGTCATAGAGAAGAAGTAATTTTAATTTTCATGCGTACATAAAAGAAAATTCAAACATGGATTCAATGTAATTCAGTTAAAGCAAAATTACTTCAGATTGATTTTATTTTAGACCTTTTTGTTGATTTTATCTTCTGCTAAAGTCGTTAAAACTTTGTATTTTAAAAATAAATTCATTGTGTTATTTTTAATAACCCTAAAACAGATTTATAATTTGTACAGTTGCTTTTTACATAATACTCTAAATCCATACATGCTTTCTGTTAGACGGGTTATGAATTGAGAATTTGTTCTATCATCTACGGATTTGTCTTCTGCTCCTGTAAGACCTTTTGGTAATTTTGCCATATTTGTTGTTTAATTTCACCATAAACTATCTTGAAGTATTGTCTTAAATTGTGCCCACGTATTATACAGATGAATAGGCAATACTCGGAAAGCAATAGAAAATAGTCCCAATAGACTTTTTCTAGAAAAATTGTCAACACTTTGGAAACTGCTAAAAAAATCGCAAAGATGCCAAATTTTAAGGTATCTGTAGAGTAAGTTAACGATAGCAATATTTTAAAACTATCTAAATGCTGAGAAAATCTTAACAATATTATAAGAGACCTCAAAATCAAACACAGATTATAATTAGACGAAAATCTGGCACATAGATATGTTATTGGGCGTGTCGCAATCCTCGAGATACAAACAATGTTTTACAAGAGTTGTTTCGTAATCTTAAACTTCTTATAAACTTGTCTCTTCTCAAATGCATCTCAGTAGTCAGTAATTATCTCCAATCCAATTTCAATTTGTTTTGGTTGGAGTAATTATCTCACTTGTCAGTGTCATTTGTCATAGTGACAGATATAGCAGAATAGGCCCGTTCGGAATTCTTTACGCAAAAGATAAACATAAACGTTGAGACGTTAAGTTTAGCTATACTTTGATTTTCTAGTAAAAAGGTGAATTGAACGTTTCATGAATAGATACAGAGTACCTATATAGTAGGCACAAACCAAAGAGTTCTAAGAATATATAAAGAGGACATTTGAAAAAATTTCATACAAAAATTTTGACCCTGTTCGTTAGGCGCATATTGGCATATTTCCTTTCAAAATATTGTTTACTGTACAACATTTGCGCATTTGCGTATCAGATAGACGGCGACTTATTACCCACGAGTAATAACTTTTGGATGAAACATTAGGGCCTGATGTCCGGTGTATGACTATACTGTTTTACAGTGTTGCCAGATGTATGACGGTTGAAGCCGCCGAAAAATCATTATGAAGTCGCCTCAAGTCGCCGCACCGTATATAGAGGCGAAGTAAAAAAAAAAAAAAAAAAAAAAAAAAAAAAAAAAAAAAAAAAAATCCTCACGTCCGAAGAAAACAAGGTTTGTAACACAAATTTTCCAAAGTAGCCCAAATTGGCGACTGGGTGCCATTCGCATAGCCTAAACGGCGACCAGTCGCCATTCACAATTTTTGGTCGCTCCGACACCCTCCGGGGTAGCCTAAATGGCGAAAAGTCGCCTAATCTGGCACCACTAATGTTTTAATGTCTTTGGTACAAACAGTGTTGCCAACTTAACGGATTTCCCGTCATATCTTACGGATTTGTATAAGTTTTCTAAACTTATCTTTCGAACGGTTTACGGGATATTTAACGAAAAACTAGCTTCGGGTAGCTAGGTAAAATTTATTCGACAGGCAGTCGGGGGGGTGTATACCTGATTATTATTTCTTGTCATGTGGCAGCAAGAACACTTGCAACGCACTTTCCACAAAAATGTAATTTTTCAGGCCATAATATGGCTAAAAGACAAGCAATTATTAAAACATTGGCAACCTCAAAAATCAAAATGAGATAAACTATTCAATGGGGTTGAAAAATACACTGACATCAAAGTTAAGAAAGACATATCAATGGTCAAGTAAACCCATTTTTATTCGTCATGAGTCATGACACGAGAAATAATAGAATCGATGGGGCCTTTCGTTCAGTAGCTTTGCAGGATGGGTACGAGCAGTTTTAGTGTCAACAAGAATTAAAGTAGCAGCAGGTAGCACCCGGTCGTCAATCACCTTCTTAAAACATAACCTATCATTAATCGATTGGTACATCTCTAAGGAGTGGAAATGAGAATATCACTAAGAATATTGACACGAAATTTTGCGTAACTTTGTTGTATTTAAAAATGTGATTTATTTCCTTCTTACTTCGAGTTTTATAATTATGTTTTATTAGAGATTTAATGTAAGGTTATTTACATTATGACATAAGAAATTAAGAAGTCTGTTAATCAAATCATCAGAAACAGATTGTCTAGTGAAACAATTGCGGGTTTACTTATATGAAAATAAATCCTATGTTTATTTAGAAGATTTATTAATTTTGTTATCTGAACTGTGACATAAATGAGAAGACCGGCTCCATCCTTATTTCATTAGAACTTACCTGATTTTTACACAAGTCTAACAGAAATAGATAGTTCAAGTACTTACTTAGCTATTCTTATTTTTTTTAACATTAAGAGATTCTAAAGTATCATACTTAGGTATGTTATAATAATAATAATTTACATAAAAATGATGATAATACTTATGAAGAAACTTTATAATTTTAATCTTAATTTAGATCTGTTTCCCTTTTGGGTTGCAACCTAAGTTCTTAAACCTATCCAGTTCCACTAAGTGATTAATTTATTAGTTATCACAGTACGCCGCTGTGCCGCTAACTAGCAGGCCGGCAGATTGAAGACATATCTCAGAGGTCAGGCCGTAGGCACAGAACCGAAATAGACCAATTTTCCCCCCAAGGGGAAGAAAATTGATATTTCGGGTCTTGCCGTAGGCCTGACCAAGGCAATTACTTGCCGCCTGATGGTACTAACGAAATATGGCGGGCCTTCCGCCTCGGAGCGGCCCGAACCTAGCCGCCAAGCACAGCATAAGAAGGAGATAGCGATAACTACGTAGGTTAGGGAAGGAAAGGGATAGGTAATAGGTACACACACCCACTTCGTGAGCGTAAATAGAGGAGGTAATCTCAGAGGTCAGGCCTACGGCAAGACCCGAAATATCAATTTTCTTCCCCTTGGGGGGAAAATTGGTCTATTTCTAAAATTAACTTATTTAATTGGTACCTTTGCATGCTTTGGCATTGTGTTGCCAGTATTATGAAAATAATATTTTTCTGTTGAGTTGATCTTAATTGACATTTCAAATTTATACAAGCTTATATTATTATTTTAAATGAAAATAGTTCTAAAATAAGGACACCTGTATCTTTTCTTTTTTAGAAATTATGAAGTTATCATTTATAATTTTAACTTTTAATTTCGTCTTTTTTTCAGCAGACGTAAGCACTAAGCTTCAAATGACGTCAATTATACGGTTGAATGGTGAATGGTGATGCTGCCTTTTTACTATGATTCGCAAAAGAACCGTAATAAAATAGAACCAGATACATTTGACATTATTGACATAAATAAAGGCATTCATTCATATCATCATCATAAAACTAGAATGGATGCAAAGGTAAATACCGCATTCAACCGTTTAATTCACGTCATCAACGTAATTTGTTTTTAATTTGGTACTGTTTTGGTCATTCTAAGGGATTTATTTTATTATTTTTTATTTCAGATTTTTATCATTAAAATTAAGGATAAAGTAATCCCTTACTGCGAACAATAATAATAATTCCATAATTAAATAATCCTAATTAAATAATGACTTAAGGTTTTGGGGAAAATCCGATACCACTAGCAACATTATTTGCACCCTTGTGTGCGTGTGGCAGAACGTCAATACGTGTGGCTTACTCCTACATCAATGAGTTTTATGCTTTGGCGAAATCACCGACAAATAATTGGTGGAAGCCATAAATTAAAAGAAGAAGAAGAAGAGTTTTATGCTTCACACTTGACAGTTTTTTGATATGAAACTATCATTCTTGGCGTTATTATTCTATGTATGGTGGTATATTATCCAATATAGTTCTGTAACAAACACAACAAGCAGCGCCACCTTTATTGGTTTTATAGCCAAGTTTATCCCAAGCTACCAATAGATGGCGCCACAATAGAATTGCATCGCGCTATGGTTTACTCCACTGCGATAATATAAGAAGGCATCGATGTCATTTCATCAGTGAGATACCAGACACTAGACTTGAGACTCGGAGTAGTTTAGTTCACGGCTCTTCCGCCTTAAAGCTTCAGCGTGCGCTTTCCTAACGGAGACACTCGCCGGACTTTACCTTGAAGTTGCCGTTTTTTGTTATAACCCAAAAATATCGTGCTTCCGGATCAGCTTCCACTGCGTGGGACTGCTTTTGGGACGCGACTAATAACAAACTGTTCTTCTCATCAATAAAGTTGGTTGTCGCTCACATCTGTGTTTTACCATCCCGTGACTAGACGTGACCTTCGGACTTCCGTTACAGTTCTATTAAAGAGCTCAAATGAAGTGAATTGAAATAAATGTGCTAATCAAGTGTTTTTTCTGTTGCCGCCAAAACTCCTCGATAAAGTCTTGGTAAGGTAGCCACTGCTTTACTTCGACATACTACAGATAATCTATACATATAAATAAAATGGCAGACTTCACATACCTTTGAAATTCTTATAAAGAACTTCTCAGGTATGCAGGTTTCCTCACGTTGTTCTCCTTAACCGGTAAAGCAAGCGATAATTCACAAAGAATACACGCATAACTTTTTAGAAAAGTCAGAGGTGCGTGCCCTTGGATTTTGAACCTACGGAAATTCGTCTCGGCAGTCCGTTCTACTCCCAATTAGGCTATCGCCCATGCTTGCTTTATTTATTTAAACGTTTACTTTTAAATATTTATTTTTATATTTGTACCTACAACTTGTATCGATGATAATTAGGTACTGACTTATCTACTGCCTCGGTGGCGTAGTTGTATTATGGTACGACTGCAATGCTGAGGTCTCGGGTTCGATCCCCGGGTCGGGCAAAGTGGTATTGGATTTTTCTATTCAGTATCAGCCCGGAATCCTGAATTTGTGCTCGCCCCCTATCACATCATGGGACGCAATATACACGGCGAAAAGTGGGTGCACTAGTTGCGGCTCTGCCTACCCCTTTGGGGATAAAAGGCATGAGCGTGTGTGTGTGTGTGTGTATGTGTATGTGTATGTGACTTATCTAGCACTATAGATGTATCGTCTCCAACGACACAAGTTGTTACCGGCGTTGTAATTTTTTTAAGGAACAAAGTCATTTGCTTAAAAAAGGCGTCTTTTTTTCAGAAAAATGCAAAAAGAACGATCGAAGATCAAGCTCAACTCGTACTAAATCTGCGAAAAGCATAAAAAATAAAAACGAGGCACTGGAATCAGATACCACGAAATTATTAAATACCGATACCAATGCTACGGTGGCAACTGTAGCCAGTCTTCCCCATAGAATTTCCGTAGAGCAGCTAGCTCCCAACGTTGATGCTATTTCTGTGAAGGCAATTTATGATGCCCGTGGATGTCTTGTAGAAGTAGCAATCATTAACTGTCCATTTATGATACATAGGAAAATTATACAAGCTATTAATCTTTGTGTGCCGTTCCACGCATTCTTAACAAAGTTTGTGATTCGCGGACACGGCATAACTTCCATTTTGCTTCATGAAATTGGCAAGTTACTTCCTCATTCTAACCTCACCCATGTTTCTCTCGATGACTCACGTGTCGCGGAAGGCAATTACTATGTTTTACTAGACCAAAAATCTCAGTTGAAATACTTGTCTCTAAATAGATGTAATATTAATGATAAGGCCTGCAAGGAGATAGCCGATCGGATGGATTTTGATAGACCTGCGTATTCTCTTATGACTTTGGAATTGTCCTCCAATTTTATAACGGATAAAGGTGCTGAAAGTTTGGGTAATATGCTGAAAATGAATCGCCGACTTCTCCATCTCAATTTGACTGGAAATAAAATCACAGATGTTGGGGCAAAAGCAATTCTAAAGCATTTAATGGAATTCGAAATAACCGGGAGTGAAGTTCGACATTCAATAAGAAGGAAAGGAAGCTATACAGCAGAGAAGGAATTGGTTTTAGATAAATGTATAGAAGAAGCTATGCGTCATAAAATAGAGGCATTGTCACCTAACTCCACCATTAAAAGACCTAAAAGCACAAAATTAAAAAAATCGCAGTTACTAAACACTCTTGAGGATCAATCGATTTCCGAGCTAGCCGAAAAAATGACTATGGAAATTATGGGCGAATTTGAAGATCCATTCTGCACTGAGAATGTAGTGAAAAAGGACAACAAATATTTCTCGATGGGTAATATGGTACTGTGCTCTCTGAATTTATCGTATAACGAGTTGGAATATCCTTCAATCAGAATGATTGCTGATGTTTTGAAATATCAGAGCCAAATAGCGAAACCGGAGCGCGCCACAGGTTTAATCAGAATTATTATAGATGGGAACCTAATCCCTCACTCGTGCATAGAGTATAAAGCCATAGATCTATATCTAAACAAGATGATAAATGATAAACTTCCGAGTTTACCTGGTAGGAGACGGTCTTCGTCGTTCACGAAAAAATAAGTTATGTGACTATTAGGAAGTTCATATTATGGTTGTTAAGTAATGAGAATATTTTTATTTATTTTTAAGGGAGAAGATTTAGTTATGGTTAAGATTATGGAAGAAACTATATTTATTATGTGTTAGTTAGGTACACCGTACAGTTGGTTGGTTCCGAAGTGCGTTTGTTGGCATTTAGATAAGGCAAAGAAAATATCGTTTAGTAAGAAGTATAAGTATGTACCTATATATTGAAGAGAGCGTTTAGTTATTAAGAAAAGTTTAATTTCCCTAGTCACTGTTCGTGAAAAAGCCACGCGGGAGTGCTTAAGTTTCAATACTTTCCAATTTGTACCTAAGCTTCATAAAATGAAATAAATTTTATGATCCTGTACGATGTAAATTATTTTAAACAGTCTTTTACTTTTCTCTTGAGGATTTCTAGAGTGCTTGCACCATGCTAGCAATAGAGTCATTTTTGTTCTTTAATTTTATCAAATATTTGCGTCATATAAACTTTAACTGAAAGAATTATTAAAATCCGGTAAAAATTAAACAAGTTATAAGCCTTTCAATTTCGGTACAAGGTATAAGTGACAAGAAAAGACGCGCAATACCCACATTTGACGTCATCGAGAATTGCAACGCGTGTGAAAGAAAGAGATGAAGCGTAATCCCCGCAAATCTTGCAACTTTAATGCAATTTTCGCAGAAAGGCTTCTTTTTCGTTCTATTTACTGTTACATATAGCAGAATGTAACAAAATTAAACATTGGATGGTCCCCTATTGTGGAGAATAACCCACTTATGCCGTTTTTATCACCTTTCGGTAATGTATGAAATGCTAACAACCAAAAGAGCATTATAATATACCTAGATATGGAAAGAAACAAGGCTTTTGAAAGGTAACATTTAATTGCTCAGTTTTTTTTTGTATCAGCATTTGAAATTTATTGCTGTAATGGCTGTAATACCTATCCTAATGCTTTATAAGGTAAAGGGCCTTATTCACGGTTCATCTTGACGTACAGCATGCTGTACCGGCTGTACGTCACGACGCTGGACGTAGCATACGCACTATCGTGCGTGCTAGACAGTACTGCCAGGTATTCAGGTATCTATATTTACCTTTACTCTCTGGTCAGTGGTATTTATACAGATTTTTAACAAAAAATGCTTTTGCTAACAAAAAAAATTATGACCTTGGTTGGCTGTATGTCAAGATGGACCGTGAATAAGGCCCTTAATGCTCCTTAGATATTTTTTTATAAAAAGAGATCCATTATTTCCGTAGTATTATAATGATCTTTGGTTAACTCATAATTTATTTATTCTGAGTCATAAACTAAATAATGTAGACTTTTAAAATAAATGTCACAGAACACATTTGCTATTGTCACGTATATTTGTCATTTTTATAAACACAAGATTTCATTGCTTTTTCCTGTTTTAGATCCTTTTATTTTTATATTTTTGTTTTATTACAACAAAATGAAACCTGGTCTATCTCAATCTATGCGATCAATTCGCTCGACTTATACAATAAATGACGAGGAGACCCGTGTGTTAAATTTTGATGAATATATGGTCATGGCCTGCAAGAAATTTACTTGTCCATTCCCTATAATAATTAAGGACATACAAGGTCTTTAGTAATTTTTAATTTAGTTATATCCTACTACTAAATAACATTGATTTAAATTCTCATTGTTTGTAATTCAAGACTGCCTCGGTGGCGTAGTTGTGTTACGGTACGCTGCAATGCTGAGGTCTCGGGTTCGATCCCTAGGTCAGGCAAAGTGATATTGGTTTTTTCTATTCAGTATCAGCACGGAGTCTGAAATTTGTACCCGATATAGCGATAGGGTCGCCCCTTATCACATGGGACGGAATACGCACGGCAAAATGTGGGTGTATTAGTTGCGCCTCTGCCTACCCCTTCGGGGATAAAAGGCGTGTGTGTGTGCTGTAATTCAAGGTTTATTCTTTTCAGATGATCCTTATAGAACTAGCAAACGTAGCGAATGCGCTAAGCCCGTCAGGGTGTATATTGTGACTCAATTTGTGAACGAAGCACTACTTGCTGATCTGGAAAGGGGCAGTGCCTTAACACACCCATCTGTTATAATGCCTCTTAAATTAATAGACGAAGAAATGATACCAATAAACGCTTTGTACAATAACATGAACCAAATTGTCGAAATAGGTATACGTAAAGTAAAACATTTACATCGAGTGGTTGTGCAGCTGATTGGCTTAATAGTTCCTTATTACCAGCAGCTAGCAAAAATCTCCATAACTAAATCTAGTGTTGATGTTTACACTATCCATGAATTGAGCAAGATGCTGCCTCTATCTTACATCACAGATGTTTGCTTGGATCAATCGCACCTTGCAGAAGCAAATTATGATATACTTTTGAACACGTCGCAGCTCAAGACACTATCTTTAAGCAGATGTCTTATAAACGACAAAGTTTGCAAACTGTTAGCTTTAAAATTACATTACATGGCATCCGCTGAAACTGGTTTAGTTGCTCTGAATCTATCTTCAAATCACATTACTGATGTGGGAGCGAAATATTTTGCGGATGCTTTGAGAAGTAATAGACATCTACGCTATTTGAACTTAGCGGATAATCATATCGCTGACGAAGGTGCATGTCTTATATTAGATACGTTGATGGAATTCCCACTAACTTACGAGGAGATAGTTAAAAAACGCAGTCGTTATTTAGAATACTTAAAAATGAGAAGAGCTTTGTTGTATAAATGCTTTAATGAATGGGACTGCAAATCGATTGACGAAAGTCAAGCAAGCAAGAAATCTATGCCAAAGAAACGACGACTATCCACAACTTCGATTAAAAATAAAACGATTACGAAGAAAGATAAACCAACAAAGCAAAGTTTTACTGACGAATACGCCTTTGGTAAAGCGAATATGTTAGCTGGAGAGATGATAGGTCCGTTCGTCGATCCCTTTGGACCTAAGTTTTCCAAAATTAAAGATAATTATACGTATTGCATGGGTAATATGTGTTTGACCTGTTTGAATTTAGCGTATAATAATTTAACGTATAAATCTTTAAAGAAATTACATAACGTAGTGCTGTATCAAGCCGCCAATAAGATGGGGTTGCAAGGCTTAATTAAAATAGTTGTTGATGGTAACTTGATGCCGATAACATCTCCTGAATTACGTGTGATTAATGAATTGATAGGTAAGAACATTTCTGCTTTTGGCACTAAAGGACAATCGGAATACGGAAAGAGGAATAAAGGTACGCCTAGAATATCTGTGTTACCAGAAAAAAGATCAGATAAATAACTTGCATTACTGCTCTTTATAATACTTTATTGAGTTACAAATGTGTATTTACAATAAGGATGGAACAAATAAACGATATCAACTTAAATCTAATAGTAATTTTGATATTTTGGGACCTTATTACGAACACTAGTTTTGGTAACTTTCGGTCAGTGTAAACAAAGAATATAAAGTAATAGTATAATAATAAAGAAATATCGCATAGGAGCGCTTCTAAGACATTTATAAAAGGCAGCACCGACAATTTCGTTTGTCAACGTCGAAACTCACTGGCATATAAGCTATTTTGGCAAATACTTAAACTATGTGGCATATGCAGCCCTATACCTAATACCTCCAGACGATTCTACAAGCAGGTTTCATTAAAACCGGCCTCTAAAACTCTCCATTGGCATTTAAAATACTGATAATATTCGATTGAAGTTCGCTAGCATGCTCAGTTTCTAGGCGGGAGGTATTCTCTGTTAGGTTGCTGTGGTCTTCCACCTGACCCGACTGGAAAACTAGGGCCGCTTGGTCTTCCTGATGGGTAGCCACTTCCACCTGGGTAGCTTGAGGAACTAGATCCTGGGTAGGAACCTGAACCTGACCCAGGGTAACCTGGCCCGGAGCTTCCTGGATACGAAGGTCCTTGTGTGCCGCTAGTACCGGGGTATGCTGTTGAAGGTCCTTGTGGTCCTGAGCTTCCTGGATACGAACCGGAGCCTGGATAGCCTGAACTTGTTCCTGGATAGGCAGTAGACGGTCCTTGGCTAGAGCTGCCGGGATAAGAAGATCCAGGTCCTGTACCAGGGTAGCCTGGGGACGAAGGTCCGGAACCTCCTGGATAGGATCCGCCGGGTCTTTGAGTTCCAGGTCCTCCTGGGTAACCTGACGGCCCTTGAAGCCCCGCACTACTTGGGTAGCTACCCTCAGGTCCTTGAGGATAATTACCGGGAGATCCAATTATAGAATAGTCATAAAGGTTGGCATTGAGACCATAGAGACCAGGCGCGGAGTTGCAGTCGAATTGGTCCCACCAGACGCAAACGAATACTTCTTGGGAGAAGATAGTACCATTAGGGCAGAGAAAATCGTAGGTTTTGTTATTAGAACACACGTGGAAGGCTTGACAACGGGTTTCTACATCAGCGTAGTATCCAGGGTAAGCTTGAGCTTCACAGTTAAAAGATGTTTGAGGGACGTCTGAATAGATTGGGTAATCGATGTCTGGTGTACCAGGGATAGCAGAGTAGTCACCACCAGGGTAAGCTCCAGTATCTTCAGGCCCAAATCCGGGCGAACCAGGTCCAAATCCGGAAGATCCAGGGGCGAATCCAGGCCCTCCTGGTCCGAAGCCGGGAGAACCAGGGCCGAAACCTGGCGATGCGGATCCTGGAAATCCTGAACCAGGGTAGCTACCAGGTCTATTGCCACCTTGTCCAGGGAAAGAGGCGGATTGTCCCGGATAACCTGAAGGCTCGAGTGGTCCTTGCCCAGGAAAGCCCCCGGATCCATTAGGTCCTTGTCCTGGATACGAAGGTCCACTTTGCCCTGGATAGCCTCCTGGTCTACTAGGCTCTTGACCAGGCCGTCCTTGACCTGGGTATGACCCTCCAGGGTAACCAGATTGAGGTCTTTGGCTGGTTGAACCTGGGTATCCCGGACTACTTGGGTATCCTCCGGAAGGGTATCCTTGAGTGGAGCTTGAGTAGTCATCGCTTGATGGTCGTATGGGGTAGGAAGTTGTAGTTGAGAAGCCACTTGACGGTCCTGTTGAATACCCCGGTCGGCTTGATGTCGATCCAGGGCCAAACGGTTTCCCAGGTCTGTTGTATTCGTAACCACTTTGGGCGGCTGCTATAGCCAGTAGCACTGAAAAGAAAATACGAATTTTATCATTCAAAATAAGAGCAAAACATAACTTGGAGTCTATTAATACGGATTAAACACAAATTATATCAAAAAATGCATGCATATCTACATGCGTATCTGTGCTAATATTATAAAGCGGTAAAGTTTGAGAGTTTGTTTTTAGGAAGTAATCTCTGGAACTAATGAACCGATTTATATGAAATTTAGTATGGAGATAGTTTCAGATCCTAGGAAGGACATAAGCTACTTTTTATCCTGGGAAAATATAAAGCGGGACTTTTATCCCGGAAAACCTTTTCCACACGGGCGGAGTCGCGAACAAAAAGATATAATGAATAAGCTCACACCTTTTCCTCTGAAAGGGTACGCAGCGACGATTAGTATAATAATCATTTGTCGAGGTTATATTTTCCGTTTCATTCTACGATGGTAAGAGAAATAAAGGCTGAGTTTAGCGTCGGATCGAAATTTTGGGAATTGATCCTAGAGCCTCAAGGTTCACCCCCAAAACGTTACTACTGAACCAACGAAATCAATCATAGCAAAGAAAACATGAGTATTTTAAAGATAAATGACAAATTTTAACGGTCACTAATAACACTATAATTACCGACGGACGACTTGATAAAGGTCGCAGGGACATGCTGGATGCAAGCCGATTACAAAAGGTCCGTCTGGAAGTCTTTAGGGGAGGCCTATGTTCAGCCGTGGACTTTATGTGGCTGATGATGATGATGAAACAAAATATATTTAACGAGCTCTACGAAAAAGTTTGAACTCAATATTTATTGAAAAGAAGTTGGTTACTAAGGTCATTACATAAAAAAAGACCAAACAAAAAGGCGATTTAAGTATTCCTAAATCATAAATATTCTTAAAACTGTAATACAGAGCATTAGTCGACCGTTCTACTATTTAAAGCCCGTGACACAATGCCCGTTTAGAGCAAGATGACATCGCGTGGGACAAACAAACGGCAAATGGTTTCACAACCTCTAATGGGGAAATTGTTGTAGCACCACCGTAATGTGGTGTCGTTAGAAATTTTGGCATGAAAAACTAGATTGTGACAGGCCTAGAAGGATAAGGCCGAGATCGGATTGGCGGCTTTTTTTTCTTCTTCTTTTTGACTAACTTAATTTTGTTTTTAAAATGTTATGCTCATACTCAAAAACCTTATACATAATTTGTTTTTATAAGTGAGAAATTGTTATTGTCTTTTTGACGCCTAATTTGTTGCTATTCTTAATATGAATATTTCCATGTTATAAATAAAAACATATTATTTAATGGTAGCAAACATAAAATGCTCCGATGATTCATGTTATAGGTAGGTTTCGAATACGAAAATGTGACAGGTAAAATTTTACTAACTGATGAGACGAGAAGTTGCTCGTCTGATGAGCTCCACAGCTATCCAGTTATAGCAGTAAAACTCACGTTTTAAATTACAAAGCATTGCGGGGCTCTACATCAAGACCTGAGACATGGCATTGCGCGGCTGACGAGACCAAGACCTGAGACATGTCACGTTAAGTCTCATACCATACCAGCCCTGTATTATATACTGCCCACTGCTGAACACGGGCCTCTACTACTGAGAGGGTTTAGGCCTTAGTCCATCACGCTGGCCTAGTGCGGGTTAACGGACTTCACATACCTTGGAAATTATTTTAAGTCTCATAATCCTCTACAACTAAAATTCTGCTACTGCTGCTTGGTTACCACCAAGCAAACTATGAGGTATAGATAATGCCATCAACGATGTCTCGTTCTGATTATTTCTCTAATCGGTTACAGTCCAAGTGTGTAACCTTTCGCTTGTGTTAATAATTCTGTTAATATACAGTAACTGCCTACGAGTGCATCCATATAGTATAAAAAAACCGCGTCAAAAGCGGTCCATTCATATGAGGGGTACGATGCCGATACAGACAAACATACATCTTTATCTGTCGGGGTTAAAAGAGGTAATTTGTTTGTAGGAAGTAATCTCTGAAACTACTGAACCGATTCGATAAAATTTGGTATGGCGATAGTTTTTTTTTTTGGATAGGCGATCCTGCAGTCAACACCGGGGGAAACCTGCGAATGGGATACTGGAGTCCCGCGGCTTGACGACTGCAGGGGCCTGGGAAGGAAGTGGAATAGGATGATGGAAGGAAAGGTGGGGGAATGGAGAAAGGTTCTCAGGATGGGTGGAAAGGAAAAGGGTGCCAGGAAATGTTCGCGGGCCCTTTTAGGCCTCAATGTGTTTTACAACCAAGAGGTATACACACTGAACTGTGTGCCTCGGCCCGCCACTAATGTCCCCCCGCGCATGGGCGTGCATTGGGTGTGAAGACCCAGAGCACAAGAATTGCCTCGGGGGGCTGGTATGGCGATAGTTTGAGATCCTGGGAAGGACATAGGCTTTTATCCCGGGAAAATTTAAACCGGGGCTGTTATCCCCGAAAAACTTATTCACACGGGTGAAGTCGCGAGCAACAGCTGGCCATGAAAAAAAACAAGACTATTCTAAGGATTAAGTAAAAAACTGCCACAAGTGCGCGAAGCTTTACGCGCATCAAATTCAGTAACAATAGGTCAACAAAAATGACTGTATACAACAGCTCGGACCTCATTATAATATTTTCTAAATTTCTAATGCTTTGTTTACATGTATTGGGATACCGTTTTGTAATAAAGTGGGTATATCGAAATATTACTGCTTTTATGCATCATTAATGTCAAAGGTTATTTACAATAATGATTATTGTAAATCTAGCGTTGTTATGTATTCAGAATTTGTGTTTTTCGATGTCATCTTGTTAATATGTAACACTCTGAATTACTGGTACAATTTATAGCATTATGTTTTTATTATCCATCACAGGAGCTCTGGTAATGTTATAGCCATTAATAAAATATAACTATAAAAAGCAAGTGAAGTGAAAAAAAAAATGTTCATTCCATTCGTTCAAAGTGTCTTCTTATGGAATATTAAGAGACTATACCGCCCTCTCACCCGCCACAGCAACCCCCATTTTCTTTTCACGGGGAATAAACGCGTTATCTCTACCACCACTGCGGAGTGGGGAGTGAGTGGGACGGTTGTGTTGGTTTCACTGGTCTTATTGCACTGCAATCCCTCTAACCCAGGATCAACAGTGGCATGAATTTTATAACACCAAGCTTAGAAACTCGCAACGAAATTAATCAAATAAAAAAATAGGGAAGAATTGGAAAATTTACAGACCTAAACCTACCAGGCCTTGTAGTCAAGAGGTCAAAATATATATTCAGTAGGAAGCCCAAATACCTCCACGCTCGTAAACTAAGAAAGCAGAGTTGTGTCGTTTAGAAATGTTAAAAATTCACATCGTGGCGCTTAGGTCAAGACCACAGGGGTTAGTTGAATAGGCAATTTCGTTTTATCAGCAGATACATCAGTTTGATTCGAAATCTTAGAGGACAACCGCCTAATGAGGGGTCAATTGGGTCATCTTGAACACTAGAGTCCAGATTATGAAAGAGTATCTAAGTACTTTATTAATTATTGCATCTAATAGATTTGATCTTAGTAGTTATTAAATGAGGTAGATAAAATGCAAATGATCTTACTTAAAATTATAATCTTATCTTGAATAGTGAAATGGACTTTCTCCCTAATAATTATTAAAAACAATTAATTTTGCTTGATTGCATTTTTCTCGATTTGCCCTATTGCTTTATTAAAATTCACATATTTATTATTTATGTCCCTATTAAGTGCAATATTGTATTGTAATTTTATATATAATATAAAATTATGTAAATAACACTAAATGAGCAGCTCAATAATTTCTTCACTGGATCGAACATTTTGAAATGGATTTGGCGATTCGCCAATGATATTGTATGTAAATTCAAAATTTATTCAAAATATTAATATAGTGTTTTTAGTATCTATATTTTATCATTTCATGAATAATGCGTATTTTGAATTATATAACATTAGGTAAAAAGCAATCTGCTTTTGTTTATGTGTCTCGAACAATTTTCGCGGGAAAAAGGTTTGTGGATTAATACTTATCATTCTGTACACCTCTTTACTGCTCCACATAACCCCCCTTTCTAAATAAAACCTACTAATTCCTTTCCTTAGGGTTGGACAGCTTATTCATGATGATTCTTATGAAAGTATACAATTAAAACAAACAAATTACAAATAGGAAACTTAGTTACTCTATAAATTTAATAAATGTGATGCTAAAGAAAAAGTTCACAATTTCCACACTCATGTTTCGTATTGGTAATTGGATATCTTCTATTTATATTCATAGTAGTGTTATGGAATAACTATATTTCACATTGTATAACTTATATGTAATATTGCAAGACTGCGTAAAACATGTGTGGACATTATACGATATAATCTACATTAAATACGACAGAAATTATAGAGCAACGTTACTAACTTTACTGCCGAGACGAATGTCCGCAGGTTCAAAACCCAAGGGCACGCACCTCTGACTTTTCTAAAAAGTTATGTGTGTATTTTTTGTGAATTATCGCTCGCTTTAACGGTGAAGGAAAACAACGTGAGGAAACCTGCATATCTGAGAAGTTCTCTATAGGAATTTCGAAGGAATGTGAAGTCTGCCAACGCGCACTAGGCCAGCATGGTGGACTAAGGCCTAAACCCTCTCAGTTGTAGAGGAGGTCCGTGCTCAGCAGTGGGCACAGTATATAATACATGGCTGGTACGGTCTATTTCACTTATATATGAGTTCCTAAGCCGAAATGGTAAAAAAAGGAAAATATTGAAAAAAGAATCGCGAGATAATGTAAATGCCATTCTTTCTAACCGACTTCTTATAACTCCCACTTGGTACAGACATAGTTCGCTGTATCTATAAAGTATAAACTTAGCATTAGCCTAAACCAATTCAATCACTATCTTCATAACCCATCATTTAGTTCCTAAAATAGATTTTGATTGGCAAAACAGTGATGACAACGGATGGTCTAAGTCTTTAAGAAAAGCATTACTATTAATTAACGCGTACTGAGTATCTCCGGTGTGATTTCGTACAATAATAATTATTATTTGTATTGCAATGTGACTGCAGGCACTTCTGATTGATGCAACGTTACAGAATTGTAAATAACAATATAATATTAACATAAGGCTAATGGCCCAAAGGACCATACAACGAATTAAATAAAAATAAAAAGTAAATATACATTTTATTATCATTTTTAATCACACATATTGATTTTAAATTGCAAATCTAAAATCGAGTAGCATATTTTAAAAAGAGCACATTCCATAATCGATTTCTTAATGAACCGCTTGCGCTAGTGACCGCTACGTGCGACATCTCGTGCGCGCGCATCACGACCGCCAAATAAAACAATGGAACAAGGAAGCTGCAGGAGTTTTGGCGGGAACTTGGTAGTGTCATGAGGTGCTCTTGTTTTAATTCATTATTTTGGTGATACTTAGTGTTATATTGCATAATTATGGTGGTATATTATCCAATATAGTTCTATTAAAGGGCTCAAATGAAGTGAATTGAAATAACTGTGCTAGTCAAGTGTTTGTTTTGTTGCCGCCAAAACTCCTCGATAAAGTCTTGGTAAGGTAGCCACTGCTTTACTTCGACATAGTACTACTACTACTGAGGATAACAAAGAAACAATATTATATATGTAACTTCCAAAAACTTTGACACTGGCAGATGCGCAAACCGCGCCTTGCCAAAGAGAAAAAAAAAAAAAAAAAAAAAGGAAGCTGCAACTTTCATACGAAACTAAACCAAACTATATAGGACATTAATGTTCTCTCATATTTCGCCCTTGTTTTGCTAAGCGATCTCATGTTTATTACACAACTTGAATTTAGAACATGCTCGCTTTAAATGTCGTACTATTATCATATTTTCATCATCATCATCATTCAGCTAACAGTCAACAGTACAACCCTTCCATGCTTTTGACCGTTTTCGATACTTCTGGTCATTTCAATCATTGAGTCCTAATAAATTATGTCTAAAAGGAATGACTTCAATTGGATCACTGAAGGATTTGGACCTTAACACCTTCTGAAGTATCCAAATCCGGGAAAACCTACGCAGCGATGCCTTACTTGGAAATCGAACTGAGAACCAGCCTGTCATATATGTTTTTACTAAACCAAGAAGGTGATATCATCTAGCACTATGCAACTTAGACACTTAAACTAGGTATGCACTAAGAATATAGAACGTTCGAAGTTCGAACAAAATCCAATTGACATTCCTAACCCATCCCAACCTAGGAAGAAGCTAATTACGTAATTAACTAAGTTTAAACAGAAACGTGTGAAGATGATTAACTATAGATTATTCGTTGTATAAGTGAATGAGATTTTGCAAATAGGAAAGTCCATTGTTCGTTGCTTGTTTGTATTTGGGTAAATGGACTAATGAAGTACTCTTTACATTGCGCACTTGTTTACTTCACATCTAATGTTTTGAGGTTATATAATTAAACTTCAATTATTTATTATGGAATTATTTAAGAACCAGTAGCATCCAGGGATCTAAGGGGGCTATAAAAATATGTTTACTCGATCAATCCCCTCCAAATACAAAATCTTGATTTGTAGAATCACACTAAGCAGTTTTCCTTAGCAGTGAACAGTATCAACACTACCCAGAGCTTTGTGGTGCAAAGTTTTGCATCTCTACAAGTCTACAGCACGTTAGTCACCCTGGAATATTCACTGCAAATTGCCACTGTGGGTACCTACCATAGAAATTACGTGTCATACACTTCAATACCTAACAACATTGATTTCAGCCTAAAACTGATTGTTGCTTGGCGGCAAATCTAGCCAACAGTTAATATTTAATATATTTCCATCATTTAGCGACTATAAATTATTAGCTTGTTTGCTCATTTTGATGGGTCAAGCGCTGCCATCCATTTGCACAGCAAAGATAATAGTGCCATTCAGCAGTGTTTGCTGTCACGAGCAATATTGTGTTTACTTTACAATAATGTCGCCTATTCTTAGACAATATAATTAGTCTAAAAGTGTTATAACAGTTGATAAATAAAAAAACGTATTAAGATGAAAAAGGAGCAATAATATTTATTTGTGACAATAAAAAAAAATGTTGAGTTTACATCTCTTTTTGCGATAAGTACTACTTTACCACTAACTCAAGGGAAAAAGAATTGAACAATATAGTGGAAACTGTTCGAGTATTATGACTATTGACATTTCAACTGCATTGTCTCAGTCAAATTAGATGTAGATCGTAGTTCACAAAGTACTGTGGGAACATGGCGTCGAAACTCGAAACGCGGCGTGGACATATTGCGCTAGACCCGTGCCTAGTGCTACTCATGAATCTGTCCTACCACTGAATTCGATACTTGCCGATAAGATTCGAATAGTCACGAATACGAATGCGTAAACAGCTTATTCGGGTGTATTCGTTACTCACTATTCATAGTCATATTTATTCGCCAAATTATTCGACTAAATGAGGCATAAGAAATACAAAATTACCTATAACTGATCATAAGAATAAGTTGTTCGATTTTGTGTGTATGGAGTAATTGGTAGAGGCATTGTAGAATTCTCTCGTATGCAACATACAAGCTGTAATATATAGATTTGTTTCCTATGTATATACTTTGGGAGATCTAATATATGGAGCGTCTCAGGGTAAAACCCTTTGTACAAAACCATGCTAAGCCGAGTGACTCGACTCGAGCTCGTCATATCGTTGGTTGTATAAAAAAAAACTAATTAAAAGCACATGATTTTTATTAGGTAAAGAAAATTATGTTTAGGCAAGTTGCCTTAGGGCAAAAGACAGTCTGAGAATATCAGTGTCATAAGAATATCCTACCAAATATATCTCTGATAATCATAATAATAATAAATAATTGCTATTTCACAATGGATGCACGGCGGAGAGCAGCGAAAGTAGATGTGCCATCGGATGGGAGACGAATCCTGCACATCTAATGATTGCACTATTACGAAATAAAGGAGCGAGTACGCATACCAAATTACACATGCACGTATCGAGTTATACACTGTGATTTTAATTCTACAGTTAAAATCACAGTAGCAGAGGGGTTAGATAACGCTCTTATTCCGATAGAGATAGAGACGCAATTACTACACGTATCGTTTGCCGAACATAAATATCTAAAGCCTATCATTGTATCGGGTATAATTTCCTATACAAACAATCCAAATCCACGTATGTTTTAAATGGAAAACACATCAATTTCATCCACAAATTGATTCCAGACTCTCTACCGTTTTACAATCCAAGTTTTATCACCATTTTTGTTTTCATAAAGTTTGCAGCGTCAATCCAAAAGTACATTCTTTAAAGGCAAGGCTAAGACGCAAAATGATTATCGGCAAAGATTGTCCCAGAAAATAATGGCGGCAAAATTATACTCACAGCAAAACGTTGACAAACGCAGCATGATGTCGGTGCTGCTTGTGATGTCTTAAACTAAACCTGAAAGCAAACAAAACGTTCACTCTAAATAGCTTCTGTTAAACTATGAATACAAACAAAGGGACAAAATGGAGACCGCCTTGGGACACGCAATGCGTCGTATGTCAGGAACTAAAAGTGGATTCGTGACCGTCGCGTCGCATCACTCGGGGCGATGCAATGCATTTCCCATCATTAGTCCATGGGTCATAAGATCGACTAATCCAAATGGATTGCTATTTTAATTTTCATACAAGTTATATTAATCGGATTTCATGTAAGAATTAATTAGTAGAGAAAATGCTCATCAGTAGTTAATATATACTTAATAAAATTTGCAATGAATTTCGTAGAGGCTTAAAAAACCTTGATCAAAAATATATTAATATTTAGTCCGTTGATCGTGCATTGTTTATAAAATTGCGATCGATAAATTCCAAATCTTTTTATCAACATTTGCTCTAATTTCTTTCATGATTAAATGTGCCCGAAACTTCAAAATATTCTAAGACAATTTTTAAATTTATAATGATTTGTCCTGCATTGCTAACCATGTTCAGCAAAAGAATACAACGCAGGGTTATAATTCAAGAGCTTAAAAATTACTGCACAAAATATTTTAATTGTTACTTAAGGCGTGAAGTGAAATGTGAAGAATGCTATGATAAAATCGCTATTGTTTTCAACGTGCGGCGTAAACTTTGTTAATGCAGTCTTTTTAACAATATAATGAATTAAGATTTGTTAACTGCGTCGATTATATAATTTTAACTTTTTAAAGTCCTATTTCATAATATTCAAGTACATTTTATCTACCGGTTAACGTATATGACAGTTAGCGGGAATTTAACCGTATACCAAATGTATAAGCCGACCGAATAAAACAAGTCACACTCTAATCTATGCTTGTAGATTATTCTAAATACACTCTTTTTAACCCGACTACGGCGAAGCAAGGAAGGGTAATGATTTTAACACCCTATGTATCCATTTTATGTTCCACTCTAGCATCGCTACTATTGAACCGATTTTGATAAGTGAGGTGTCTATTTATTTATTGAGCGATGGTTATAGGCTATATATTTTTTCATTTTTAACCGACTTCCAAAAAAGGAGGAGGTTCTCAATTCGTATGTTTGTATTTTTTTTATGTATGTACACTGATTTCTCAGTAAATTGTGAGCCTATTTCCTTGATTCCTTTTTATTTAGTAGATTAGGGTCTTGAATTGGTCCCATTTCATTATATCATAGTTTAGCGATCATATTTTATGGAAAAGACTTATTTTACCATTAATTTGGGAGGTTGACATTTATATGTATATATTTGGTCGCCCTATACTATATTGTACGATCGGCGTTTACTCAGACGTCGTGAAACGGTATTGTATTATGTAGAGACGGTTTTAAATTTCATTTAAACGAACAACTTTTTAATAATAAAGAATATCTAGATATAAGAATATATTCAAGTGCTTGTACGTAGCTTTGGTTTTACAAGTATGTTCTCACTTAACAATAGTGAAATACATCTTCCGTTAGAGTGGGCGGAACATTTTGCCTGTAACCGATTAATTTCTTTGTAAGAAGTACGGAAGTAATTAGTGTCATAGTAAATGTATAAGAGCACTCTATGTAAATATTTAGGTATATAACAATGATTATAACTAAATAAACTGATTGTAACTATACTACGTCTTATGAAATTATTTAAATATAATTAACATTTGTGCAATGCCTGAATACGCACGACGAAAAGTGGGTGCATTAGTTTTTCCTCTGCATACCCCTTCGGGGATAAAAGGTGTGTGTATGGTACAATGAGGCACCGAAAGAAATATCTGCGACCATAAGTAATTTGATAGTAACAATTTAGTAGTTTAATACTCGACCGTCAAATATAAGAAGGTACCTACAGTTTATTGAGTACCAAAGTGTGTTAAGTCAAGTGCTTTTTTACGAATAAAAGGTAGATCAAGTATAAATTTACTGTATTTTCGATGTCAATTTTTTTTTATAAAGCTTTTAATTTCAGCAAATCTCAGCTTTTAATAATTTGCAATTTATATATTGAGGAACATATAATATTAATATAACGTAATATACAAAATATTTATGCTTAAAACTTAATAATACCCACTATGACCACCCAAAGACAATGTAAACTAATAAAACGGAAACTATGGTCGGAACTAAGTATTAATTCCCAAAGCACAATATAAATCGATAAAAACTCTTTTGAGTATGTTAAGTGCAATGCACAACGATTGTTCATTACGCACCGCAAAAAAAACTAGCATTGTCAAAGATTAGTTCGGAAAAACACGACTCTAGTAATGAGAAAAGAATTCAGCCTCAGACATTGTTCCACTGTTGCTGTTATGATTGCTTATATATTTAATTACATTTTTTCAATCCGTAAAAAGATTTTCACACTTTCACATAATCACTTTTAATTGATTGAATTATTTAAATTACGAATACAAGAAAAATCTACATAATCTTTGGATTAAGACAATGCTGGCTGGTGTAAAAAAAAGTTTTATAGCAATGAACGGCATATGTGGGCGGTATTTTTTCGCGCGTTGTTTTGAAAAAACTAAGAATTGCCGGGTTTAATTTTTTGTTTTATTTTTTAAATAGTTTTTTAAGTCCATTTATGAGTAAACTATGTATTAGAATATATTAATTTAATTCACAGACGCAAATTGTTGAATTGCTGCCTACGTCACAATATTTGAATAGTCACGAGTTGGGCGGGCGGAAAACTTAATATTTAGCTATAAATTGTTAATTTAATTTGTATAACAAAAAATAAGTCGATATTATGTAGTAAATAGTTATACTTTAAAGTATAAAAAAATGACAGCCAGTCAGACAGTTTATCCAAATAGCACAAGACATCCTGTCACATTATATTTCAAATAATTTCAATTTCACTTTTGCTTCAAAATTAAAAATTATCATAACGCACTATAATGCCAAAATTTTAAATTTCGAACTTATTTTCAACTCACCGTGTACGTACGGAGCGCTAGCACGAAGGCGCGGACTGCGGAGTGGTGCGCACACGCAGGCTTTTATGACCGTTGTTATAGCAACCACCACCGCTGGCGAAGGGATGCGCCAAGAGGGAGCGTGCTTTTGCAAAACCGGGTCACTATGGTTTAGTATTGCGGTTAAAAAGCTTTAGCTCGCCGAAGGTTGTGGGATATGGTATTGAAATTTTAATTGCTGCTGTAATTGAAATGTGGTTACGGTTTTAACAAATATTTTTAGATATTAGGTCTGAGAAAACGATACTTAAAACCGAATACGGTGTGAATCTGAATAAATACCTACTACTTAAAATTAATAAGCAAAGTCTATTTAGAATATATCTGGGTCTCAGTCACATAAAAACGTTAATTTAAAATATTCTAGATTACAATCGGTGCCACTGATATTACACAATAAAAGATCCTTAGTTGTGTAACTAACATAAAATATAATATTATGATGGTAAATACCTCGGCGGAATAGCATTGCAAAAAAAACCAGAGGCTATTAGGTATAACATATTCTGAATATAATTCGAAAAAATAAACCTTGTAACTTCAAAGATTTTTATAGATCAGTAAGGCATTATAGTCGAGATTTTCTCTACATACGAATATTGACTGTATTTTTCTGTTACATACATAGTTATAAGTAATTACCTTTTTGTGTTTCGAAACCTGTTAAAGTGATTTTAATTATGATAAATGACGATATTTCTTAGACAAAATATCATATTTCGTACAACAATCGTCATATTTCAATAATACAATAACTGCTTACTGGCCAAAAACTACTACCAGCAATTCTAATTTCAAATTAAAATAAATTCATAGACAAAATCTGATTTAAAGACGAGTGTTGTCACTAAAAAGGAGTGACAAGCGATTCGGTATCGTAACGAAGATGGCCGATAGCTTGATTGGAAGAGCTTTCTACCGATCCCAATTTGATACGATAATCCGATATTTAATCGAAACGGTCGTTTCGATAGGATCTCTGTATATTAGGTTTTTGTTAAATTGTCATATCTGTCAGCGTTTTTGATGAATTGGAAAGTTAAATAATATTTTTTTATAGCTGCTTACCATACTATGAAAGGGCTTTCATCAATTTCCTTCTTTATTACGAGCATTACGGCGAGAAAATGTTGTAGCCGAAATAGGGATGAACTTGATTTATGCCTACTCTTTCGACAGTACAAACGGACATGTTACATAATGGCAGTTTTTGGGTCGGATTACGGATCCAGCATTTAAATGCTGAGCAATTGTTCTGACATAGAACACGTGATTAAAGCTATAAATGTATATTATCTTAAAATCACATCTTCACACTATATGTGGACGAAATTTAGAAAACACAATAGTCAGATGACGTCACTGTTTCATCCCTGAGCATAAAATGATATACTTATTATGAGAAATATGTACCAGATGAAAACTAGTGACCCGCCCCGACTTCGCACGGGTAGTACTAATTACCGATGAAACAAAATTAAAGGAAAAAATTAGAACCGATCATTTCCTAACGTCGTAGGATCACCTGATGGGCAAATCTGAATATTACCTAAACATTTCATTCCAATCATTCTAGCCGTGTTGGCGTCCATAGGCATATACATACACACATTTATATTTTTATAGCATATTCCCGCTTTATATTCTGAGACATAAGATGTTAAATCTCGTTATGTCCAGTAGTTACACTGGCTAGTGGCTACAATGCCCTTTAAACCGAGACACAACAGTGCATGCACACTGCTGCTTAGCGGTAGAAATAGACATTGCGGTGGTACCCACCCAGACGGACTCTTACATATGAGAGCCCTACCACCAGTGAAGTGGTTAGTTAGTTTTCAAAATCTGCCACTTATTGTAATGTAAGATGTCATTTGAGCTGATGTTAGTACCGGTTTATTAAATAACGACTATCTGAAGATGCTGACCTTAATTTGTCAGCGTCTCAGCTGATATCGCACTTCAGAGCGAAACTGAGTGAGTAATCAGCCCTTCTATACTGTTCACTGCTGAGCACGGGCCTCCTCTATTACTGAGAGGGGTTAGGCCTTAGTCCACCACGATGGCCTAGTGCGGGTTGGCAGACTTTACATTCCTTCGAAATTCCTGTAGAGAACTTCTCGAAATTCTTATGGAGAATTCTCAGGTATGTATAAACATACATGATGATGTTTCGTCATGATGTTTTCCTTCACTGTTAAAGCGAACGATAATAATTGATAAACAATACACACGTAACTTCGAATAGTCAGAGGTGTGTGCCTTGGTTTTTGAACCGCCGGACATTGTTTTGGCAGGCCATTCCATTCCCAAATGACCCAAATAGGCTATCGTCCACTTTACTTACACTTTGGTATAATATAGTTTCCTATTAGCAAAATAAACAACGAAATCAGATCGGTAGTTTCAGAGATACCTGTAAATCTCTTAATATTGGTACACATTATAAAATTTAATATATGCTATTTCTGTCATGTAATGCGTAAATTAATTAGTAAATATAGAAATTAATACCAACGAAAGATAATTTATAACCGCGTTAATATTTAGACACAAAAGATTTCACATCTTAACATTCTTTGGAATCTGTTTTGCATTATGCAATTCCTAAATCAAATTTATTTTTCTATCAAATTCTATCAAAGCAGTACAATATTTTCGTGTTTGTGTGTCAGTTATTGGTAAATGGGCATCACCGCTCACTCATACCTAATTTTGCAGAGAAACGGAGGTGTATTCTCCTTTTATGAAAGAAGCCTCAATTATTAGGATATGTTAACTCTCGGGTAATTTCAGCCACAGAAGAGCAAAGTAATTATTCTGAGTATTTTTTTTTCGTACGTACCAACTCTACACGGGTCTAGAACAAATAACATCTACGTAAATACTTGGAGAATTTTAGGTTTTGAATTTTGATGTATTCTTATGTGGCTATATCTTAGGCTAATTTAAGAAAAATGCTGCCATAACTATCGTCATACAGATTTTTTTTACATATTATTTTAAGCACTTTCTATTAATTGGTAGTGATTTTTTTTCTCTGGTGTAAGGTTCATTTTTCAAGTTAGTTGGTATCCCACTTATATCTATCCAAAGCTTTTATCTCATCTATAGGCAAAGTACTGGCATCGCTGTACTGGCAGAATCGCTGGAAGATCTCAGCATAATGCTCAATGACCTCAATCGAGTTTCTCAACTGGTGGGCCTTAGGATGAACATGGACAAGACCAAGATCCTATCGAATGTTCATGTTGTGCCTACCCCGATTACCGTTGGGAGCTCAACTCTCGAAGTTGTGGACGATTACGTCTATTTAGGGCAAGTAGTCCAACTAGGCAGGTCCAACTTTGAGAAAGAGGTCAACCGTCGAATCCAGCTCGGTTGGGCAGCATTCGGGAAACTAAGCAAGGTCTTCTCGTCCAAAATACCTCAGTGCCTGAAGACAAAAGTTTTCAATCAATGTGTGTTACCAGTGACGACATACGGCACTGAGACGTGGCCTCTGACTATGGGCCGCTTAAGACGGCTCACGGTCACTCAGCGAGCTATGGAGAGGGCTATGCTAGGTGTTTCTCTACGCGATCGAATCAGAAATGAGGAGATCCGCAGAAGAACGAAAGTCACTGACATAGCCCAGCGGATTAGCAAGCTGAAGTGGCAGTGGGCAGGGCACATAGTTCGAAGAACTGACGGCAGATGGGGCAAAAAGGTTCTCGAGTGGAGACCACGTACTGGCAAGCGCAGCGTCGGCCGTCCACCTGCAAGGTGGGCAGACGACTTGATAAGGGTAGCAGGAGCACGCTGGATGCGGGCCGCTTTTGACAGGTCCGTCTGGAAATCTTTGGGGGAGGCCTATGTTCAGCAGTGGACGTCATGTGGCTGATGATGATGATAGGCAAAGTAAATTCATTTAACTACAAAATAAGCTAAATTTGTTAACAATATTAGCCTCTTGCTCAATGATACCAATGTTGGGCTTGAGTCTCAATATATTCCTCTTGATTTGTAGGTACATTTACAGGGCCGTAGCGAAGAGGGCCATTGTGGGGCAATGCCCTACCTTAAAATACCAAAGCCCTACCTTAATAATCAACTAATAATAAGCAAAGGACTGTAAAGCAGATTATGACGGAAAAGAAATATGGATTGACGGATTTAAGGCAATTTTGATACACCGTGTATATCACCAAAACAATTATGTAAGTATTAACCTGACTCACACATGTTTACAAGTCAAGAAAGACAAAAATCGATTGACCAGAACAGATCAAGTAACATTTTTACTTCCGCCCTACCTATAACCACAGCTGCCCTACCTCAAATTCAAGTCTAGCTACGGCCCTGTACAATTATCAATCTATACTTAATATTATAAAGCTGAAGAGTTTGTTTGTTTGGACGCGCTAATCTCAAGAACTACTGGACCGATTTTGGAAATTCCTTCTCTAATAGGAAGCTACATCACTCCTGAGTGCTATAGGCTACTTTTTATCCCGAAAAAACTCTACCACACGGGCGGAGCCGCGCGCAAAAACTAGTAAAAAATATATGAGGTATTTCTTTACAACCGCTGCATCATTACTGTTCCTCTTGTTATTCAATACAAAAACACAATTAGTTATTAATATTTTAAACTAAGAGAGAATATTAAACTTAAAACATAAACGTGTAACTCTAGATTCCTTATTAATCGTTTTGTTAAGCTCAGGTCACATTTTGTTTAGAAATCTCCCGATTTATACGGAGAGCAATGAAACTTATACGTCGGTTGGCCAAGAGATGCGCTCCACAATCCAATTCTCCATATTAGTACATCCTAGAAATCTAGATATAGTTAATAATGCCTATACACCTACGTTGTTATGTAATTTTTTTCTGTAGCTGCAGATGACAGTACGCTTATCTTGCCACGCGACAGGTTTCGTATATTTGATTGACCTCAGTATTGCATTGTTTTACAGAATCTAAATAAAGGTTTTTATGGGTTTATCTGAATAATAATACGACTAGTCCCTTGCTTGAAGATCTCAGTATCTTGTATACTTAGGGCATGTTTCCCAGGTATCAACTTACTTTTATTTGACAGTTGTCGAATTAAACACCTTAAATCTAGATGGTACATATTTTATCACCATTTATTTGGGAGAATTTTTGGGAGCATCAAAGACAGTAAACAGTATAGTTAGCAAATTTTTGTGACGAGTAGCATTTGTCAACAAGCGGGGAATGAGCCCTAAATATAAGTTATTTGCTTACCTATGTTTAATCCGGCTTAGGTGCCACACACAGGCTTACGTATATTTTTATTTTATATTTGTTACACTTAATTAAATGATAGCCATATTTTTTCGAAAAAATATTTTTTTTTGACATTTCCAAAAATATTATACAAACGCACTCATATTGTTATCCTCGAAGGAGTAGGCAGAGCTGCAACTAACGGAATCACACATCGTCAAGCTGTTATATTCGTTCCATGATTAAAGCGACTTACCGTCCCATAATGCCGCTCTTTGTAATATTTTTAAAAAGGTCCTCAGCTAAGGCATCCCAATAAACAAAACGTCCTGCATTCCATTTTCAAAATGTTTGCTGCCTTATCCATGGTGACTATTGCCATAACGGACAAAAACAGCAATTTCAATTAACAAACAATAAATAACTTTTTTATAAAAGTAGAGTAACACTATCTCAAAATAGACCTGCAACAAACAAACTCCATTTAAGGCAAACCTTTAGATTTAAATAAATATCAAATAACAATCGAAAGAATCTGTGAACTGGTTTAGCTTGCCACAATGGTGTCATAATACACATATATGCCTAATTTTATTGTCTACACTTTTACCACGTGTAGTAGCGGTTTACTTACTGTTGTGGCGACCATTTAATTTAAAAAGATATAAGTTTTATGATATTTTGTTAAAAAGGAAGGAATCCTACTAATATTATAAACGCGAAAGTTTGTAAGTATGAATGTATGGATGTTTGTTACTCTTTCACGTAAAAAGGAAGGAATCCTACTAATATTATAAACGCGAAAGTTTGTAAGTATGAATGTATGGATGTTTGTTACTCTTTCACGCAAAAACTACTGAACGGATTTCGGTGAAATTTGGAACACGGGTAGATTATGTCCTGGAGTAACACATAGGGAAAATATAAAGCGGGACTTTTATCCCGGAAAAACTTTTCCACGCGGGCGGAGCCGCGCGCAATGCTAGTTGGTAATAAGTCGCTGTCTTATCTAATATGTTCGTGTAACAAGACGTCTCAGTATGCTTAAATTTTGTAAAGAAATCAATATTTTGGAAGGAAATATGCCAATGTACGCAATACTACCATGTCAAAGTATGTTCTAATTAGTTACTGACGAACAGGCTCAAAATTTTTGTATGACATTTTCCCAATGTCCGCTCTATATACCTAATCTTAGAATCTCTTTGAGTTCATCGTACTTGAACTTTACTGGATACTGGGCTAAAATGCAGGTATGAAACCCCAACTTTTTCCCTTAGCTTGTGGCCCTTATTTTGTGATAAATCCTAAGTTTCATTCCCAGATGAAAATACAGCTGTGTCTTTAATCTAGACTCTAGACCAGGGGCCGCAGCCAAGATGCCTTTCTACAATCGTAAACGGTAACGTAATGTATCTATGGAAATTATATAATATCCCAGCTATCCTATTGGCTACGGCTGGGCCCCAGCTATACTCAACCAGTTGCTTTTTGCATGCGGCCCGCTAAACATTGCCCCCGTGATTACTAAAATTTCACTAAAGCTAAAGCAATTTTTGTCAAGATCACATAGGGCTCATACACATAAACACGACACGACGTCGCGCCGTCCCACGACACGACGCCGCTCCATTTTCGAGATTAACTGCGGCACCGTATCGAGGTCGCCAAGCCGTGCATCGTGGCGCGTTACGATGCCGTGTCGTGATTTTTTACGTTGCTCGTAGTAGATTTCCACGATACGGCATCGCGTCGTGAAACGGCGTCGCGTCGTCCTACGTTCTCCGTATCGTGTTTATGTGTATGAGCCCTAATCTGTATATCTACTAAGCCTATAAGAACAAAATTATTCTGTTGATTGTGAATACGTTTATTAAAATGTTTTAATACAACATTAAATTTTAATTACGATATTACATAGAATCACGCTTTGTTTTCCTTTTCAGTGGTAAGCAGAGTACCTAAAGTATGTTATCATACCCACTTTTCGCCCGTTACATGCATTAAGGGACGAGCATATTGCGTAGAAGCTATTAAAGTATTTATTTATTGTCATAAATAAATTAATTTTGAATGTCACGGTAACGGCAATGTGATATATGTTAGTCAAACATGATTTTATTATTAAACTTTAGTAATAAGACAACCGTACCATCGGATTAATAGATTAATAACTTTATTGGTCTACTGACAGCGTAATTGCACTGTGGAGCTTCGGAATTTATTTTTATTTTATTTTAATAGGTTCACAAACAGTTGCTACACCGAATTTTAATACAAAAAACATACAGTACATAATTAAATTAAACTAAGTGCACAACATATACAAGTGAACACTTCATACAAAATATAAAGAGCACATAGTATCTCGAAAGAGAAAAGAAAAAATACAGTACTTAATCTTAATATATATAAATCTCGTGTCACAATGTTTGTCCTCAATGGACTCCTAAACCACTTAACCGATTATAATAAAATTCGCACACCATGTGCAGTTCGATCGAACTTGAGAGATAGGATAGTTTAAATCTCAAATTATAGTCGCAATTTTAATTTATTGCTAATTATTTGTCTGTTATTATTTGACAGTCACAATTATCTTAACTCCAAATGATTCTAACAGATGTCGATACCTTTCGACTGGGTTGAGTAAGTAATCGATAGATGGCGCTGCTATGAATGATTCTAACAGATGTCGATACCTTTCGACTGGGTTGAGTAAGTAATCAATAGATGGCGCTGCTATGGTAAATCTACGAACGTGTCATATAAGCTACATTTTAAGCGGGACTTTTATACCGGGAAAACTCATTCACGCGGGCGGAGCCGCGGGCAAAAGCTAGTAACTTATAAAATTAGGGACAACGTCTAAACAACACTGACTATAAAGCATTATGTAAGAATACAGATACGACTCAAAATTAATTTAATACCAGAATGCGATATTAAAATGTATTTTTAGGTTCGAAGCTTATGAGGTTACAACAGACAGCCTAATTGTGCTCATATAGCGATTTACTTGCTACTGTTTCTGTCACCTGCAAGATGTACAAACGACTTGATAAAGGTTGCAAGGACAGGCAGGGTGCAGGCCGCTTTTGACAGGTTCAATTTTCAGTAGTGGACTTCATGTGCGTGAGGAAGATGATGATTTATCCCCTCGTTACAGCGTTTAAACGCTCTTATCTTATTTCACCTGATCTTAACCCATTCCAATGTGAATCCGGCACTACATTTTTTCCAAACAGGCTGTAGAAATAACTTTACTTCGTTTTTCGCGTTAAATACAAATCCTCTGGGGATAAACGCATATACAATAGAATCCGTTTAATTATTATATATTTAATTATCCGTTTATTTAACTATTTATTATTCCGCATATATTGACCTACGGCATAATACATTACGAAACTTTAGAATTAATTGGGTTTCACACAATCTAGTATGAAAATGAAATCGGAGACAATGACTCTTCATGGCGGTTTATAATGACATATCGCTAACAATAACCTATTTTAAATGAAATATGCCCGATATATCCCGTCGGGATAAAATACAAAATTAAAAAACCGCGCAAAATAGTTTCATTTCAATGTCTAAAATTCGCGTAAATATAAGAAATCATTATCCCTTTGATGTATTTTTAAGCTGATTATACTGTATTTTATATGCCTCACGAGCTTGCAAATGAATAAAACGATTCCCTCAAACAATCGTGACCCTAAAACAAAGTTTCACACACCGCGATGCGACAATTACGTGTGCGTGTGGTGAACCTGACATTGTGCGTATCATACGGAGGATGCCATCTGTCAAAATGGTGCTATTAGCTATATTATTATTGCAACATGGTGTGTGGACGCGTAATCACCTGTTTTTCTTTAATTTGTGCCCGTGACACGGAGCTGGTTTTATGGGTTTTTTTTTTAATTTGAACCTAGAGTCTACGGCCTATTAGGTGGAGTTTCAAGTATATCCAAGACAATTTATTAGACTTACGATCATTCATATTGTTTTAAAAAAAAACATCTCCCATGTGGTTGGCTTAACTGCCTCGGTGGCGTAATTGTATTACGGTACAACTGCAATGCCGGGGTCTCGGGTTCGATCCCCAGGTCGGGCAAAGTGATATTGGATTTTTCTATTCAGTATCAGCCCGAAGTCTGAAATTTGTGCCCGATATGACGATAGACTCGCCCCCTATCACATCATGGGACGGAATATACACGGCGAAAAGTGGGTGCATTAGTTGCGCCTCTGCCTACCCCTTCGGGGATAAAAGGCGTGAGTGTGTACGTTATGTACTATATATTTATTATGAAGTCTTCACCCTGGAATGTCACATAACCTCACTGAACTGGATAGAAATGACCCTTAGCCACCCTTTAAGAAAATAATAACTGCGTTTGTTAAAAAATACTCTCAAATCATTATTTTGATAGATTCCAACAGACGGGGTTGCAAAAAAATGAGGATTTTTCAAACGTAAGCCTCACATTTGAGAC
The DNA here is from genome assembly GCA_947568825.1 of Sphinx pinastri. Classification (NCBI taxonomy): domain Eukaryota; kingdom Metazoa; phylum Arthropoda; class Insecta; order Lepidoptera; family Sphingidae; genus Sphinx; species Sphinx pinastri. The sequence goes on along the minus strand of OX387636.1, from coordinate 10,333,798 downwards.
GAAGTACAGATGCCGGGAAAACCGCGCGTACCAGACCCGTCGTAGTAACTTTTACGCGTCGTGAACCCCGAGACAAACTTCTGCGGGCTGCCCGAGTGCGGCGCGGACTCACATCAGATATGTTTCAAGTCTCAGGAAACCCGCAGAGAGTATACGTTAACGAACATCTCACTAAGGAAAACAGGGTTCTCTACAGCAAAGCGCGAAAAACCGGGACCGATCTTCATTTTAAGTACGTGTGGACCTCTAACGGCAATATTTTTATGCGGCGAAGCGAAACCAGCTCTGTGCTTCACGTTGCATCCGCTGCGGTACTCGAGAAGCTCTGCTCAAGCGGAAGGCCCTCGGCGAACGACACCATTTCGAAGGATAGTATCTAATGCACTAACTCCATTTCAATTCTTAAATTTTGCATTATTTTCATTGATCTCATCTCAGTTCCTAAAGATTTATTTATATTTAGTTAAGTATAACTTGGTAAACTTAATTTATGTATTTTATAATTGTCTATATAATATTGGTACACCGGAGTTCTACCCATATTCACTGTTAAGCTATGTTACCGTAATATGTTATAAAAACTATTTCTGTATGCTCATACACATTCAGGTCACATTTTCAGCAACTAGTTGTCTGTTCCATGCACACTATACACATAAAATACATATCATCACACATACCACACAGTCAATATTATCTAAGCCTTGCTCGCTACCCAAAACTGTCAGTATGGTAATTATTCTTAAATTCTATATATTCAATAAAGTTATTAAAACACTTATTTCAAAATATGGGTGATTTCGAGCTCATGAAAAATATTGATAAAATGAAAGATATCACTTGTTACGAATTCATTTCACCCGAAGAGTGTCGGGATTTCTTTTTATGTAATAATTTTCATTTTAAATTGTTATCGCTAAATATAAGAAGCATAAATAAAAATTTCGACACTCTACAAATATACCTACTAAGAAGTAAAATAACATTTGACATCCTAGTTTTAACAGAATGTAGATTAAGCGAGAGCACGATAATTAATGGACTTCCAGGATACATACATTTCCATACTACTAATAATATCAATCAAAATGGCGGTGTAGTTGTCTTTGTTAAAAACACAATACAAGCTTCGACACGAGAACCATCTTTAACTGAGGCATGCGGTCTAATTATAGACATAGATAATAAGATGACTTTATTTTGTATCTATAGATCACCCTCTTTTAGAAACACAACACCTTTTCTAACTTCACTTGATCAACACCTTATGACATACAAAGATAGACAGACAATTATCCTGGCAGGAGATATAAACATTGACATACTTTCACCAGACTCCACAGATTACCTTTGTTTAAATGCCGAACATGGCTTACAACCTGCCATAAATAAACCAACTCGCCAAAATGCATGTCTCGACCACATCTTTTTAAAGTGTAATTTATCTGTAACAGGTTTAGTGTGCGATTTCGACATTACGGACCACAAAATGACTATAATTGGCATAGAAACATTTAAAACTCGTTCTAAGCCCTCTAGGCAAAGAATGGTCATTGATTATGAAGGGGTCGCTCGCGACCTAGGCCTATTCAATTGGGACGCACTCTTTATTGAAACTGATGTGGACACTATGGCTGAAAATTACGTCTCAGTAATAAAAAATACCATTGAACATAACTCAAAGTTACAACGGATAAGTCGTACTAAATTTAACATGGAGCCATGGATGACTCCAGGCCTACTCAGATGCTCACGGTTTCGCGACAACCTTCATTTAAAAACTAAACAAGATCCCAACAACGAAGCTCTTAAAGTAACATACACACGGTACCAAAACTTTTATAGAAATTTAGTAAGAAGTGTAAAACGAAATTACGAAACAACTCTACTACAGACAAATTCCACGAACACGAAACACCTTTGGCAATCTGTAAAAAATATATGCAACTTAAACACCAAAAATGAACCTGCAACTGAGTTACTCACAACATCTAATAATCCTACTGATTCACTGAATATTACAAATAGATATTTCTCAACAGTAGGGCAGGACCTGGCTTCCAATATCCTAACCCAGGTCGACGAAACGGAGGAAAGGCTTGTTGCAGTATCTAATGTTCCAAACTCACCAACTAACTCCTTCTTTCTTTCACCTACCGATATTGAAGAGGTAAGGGACATTATTAATAACCTGAAATTGAATAGTGCCCCGGGTTTAGATGGTATTGACTCCCGCCTCCTAAAGCTATGCTTCAAACATATTTCCGAGCCTCTAGTACATATTTTTAACTCAAGCATAAGCTCCGGCAAGTTTCCATCCATGTGGAAGGTGGCCTCGGTCACTCCAATTCACAAGGGCGGTGCCAAGGACATACCCAATAACTATCGGCCAATATCCCTACTTAGCATCCCATCTAAAATTCTTGAAAAAATTGTTAATAAACGGCTTGTTCAATATATTGAGTCCAATAGTCTTTTATCTCCACGTCAGTATGGTTTCCGTAGGGGTAAATCAACTGAAAATGCCGTAACTTTACTAACAGACATTGTCAGTGCAAACCTCGATAAGGGCGACTGTTGTTTAGGCGTTTTTGTGGATCTAGCAAAAGCTTTTGACACAATTTCTACAAAAATACTTCTTCATAAACTGGAGAAATTCGGAGTTAGAGGTCTGACATTGGAATGGTTTAAGAGCTATCTCTCGGAACGTAAACAGCTGGTAAGGGTTGGGGCTCACCAAAGTGAAATACTTCCAATACAATATGGCGTTCCCCAAGGAAGTACACTGGGTCCAACCTTATTCATCATTTATATGAACGATATCCACAACATCAAAATACGTAATGCTGAGATAATTTGCTATGCTGACGATACGGCCGTTTTGTTCACTGAAAAAGACTGGCCTTCCACTTTCCTCGCTGCGGAGCGAGGTATGGAAGCCATCAATAAGTGGATGCAATACCATCTATTGGCCCCCCGAGGCAATTCTTGTGCTTTGGGTCTTCACACCCAATGCACGCCCATGCGCGGGGGAACATTAGTCGCGGGCCGAGGCACACAGTCAGTGTGTATACCTCTTGGTTGCATAACACATTGAGGCCTAAAAGGGCCCGCGAACATTTCCTGGCACCCTTTTCCTTTCCGCCCATCCTGAGAACCTTTCTCCACTCCCCACCTTTCCTTCCATCATCCTTTTCCGCTTCCTTCCCAGGCCCCTGCAGTCGTCAAGCCGGGGGACTCCAGTATCCCATTCGCAGGTTTCCCCCGGTGTTGACTGCAGGATCGCCTATACAAAAAAAAAAATACCATCTATTGACCCTTAACAAAGAAAAAACAAAATACCTCTGCTTTCACAAAACTGCTGCATCTCAACCACCACTTCCAGCCAAACTCCAAATCCATAACTGTAAAAGACTTGACCTAAACCAAAACTGCAATTGCGACACTATACAACAATCACACACAATAAAATACTTAGGGATGATTATAGATCAAAACTTAAATTTTAAAGACCACATTGAATACATGTCCAAAAGAATCAGGAAAACATCTGCAATATTAAAAAAACTTAATAATTCCGCTAGTCACAATATATTAAAAACTATTTACACGGCCATTTGCCAATCCATTATAACTTACTGTATCTCCGTATGGGGTAGCGCTCCAAAAACAACTCTTATAACTGCCGAAAGGGCCCAAAGATCTGTCCTTAAAATTATGCTTAGAAAACCATACAGGCACCCTACAAGAAATCTATATCAGGAAGCTCAAGTCCTAACTGTACGACAACTGTTTATTCTCAGAATGTGTATTAACACCCAAAAACGCCTTTCGTCCTATTATGATTACGAAACACTATTGAAAAAGAGAGTATTCAGATTATCACTTCCCAGAGCAAGAACCCGTTTTGGACGTAGATTTGGGGAATTTCTCAGAGCACACACATACAACTCGGTACTAAAACACTGCGACCTGAAAAGCCTCTCAGTTTCTGAAACCAAATCAAAGGTGTCAAAATGGCTGCAGTCATTAGATTATATAGACACCGAAAACATATTAATTTAATGCCAGTGATTAACAATTAAGTAAGATTTAAATAATATAGTTAAAATTAACTTCATAATACAGGTTTTTTATTTAATGCTCATTAAGAAATAATATATAATTATAATTATACTTTATATAAAAATACATATAAAATTAGAACTACTGTACCTAAGCACAAAGAACTACTGTAACTACATAATATAATTTTTAGTATTAGTTTGGAATTTATAATTTGTTGATTAACTTGATAAAAAATTATGTTAATGAATACATAAAACCACTAAAGTAAAACAAAATGTATAATATTAAGACTAAAACTAAGCGAGATTATAACTAAAACCATTCTGGTCTCCAAGATACAGGCTTTGCCTAGTTTGGGGCCCCCTGTCAAATACAGTTTAATGTTTTTTGTATAAGCAACAACAATTTTATGTCAACCATTGTTTAGAATATTATTGTTAATTCCATGTTGTGCCAAATAAAGATTTTTTTTTTTTTTTTTTTTTTTATTTAAATCAATTATTGTTAGAAAGAATCATATGCAACGATTGCTAACAATAATAATATTTTTTTGGTAAGACTTATTTGTACCTACGTCAACGTCGGCGTGAATTGCCCTACCATTGTGGATGTTCAGACCAGGGGTGTTACGAATATTCGCATCCGCATCCGCAAATGCGGAATATTCGCATTAATTCAGACATCTGCATCCGCATTCACATCCGCATCAATCAATGCGGAGTTTTTACGGATGTCGATTGACATCAACAAGTAACTACATGCAAAGAAAGTGGGCGGAGCCAGAGTGGCACGTGCTTCGCGTTTGTTTTGGTAATTGCTATTTGCTAACTTCATTCGGTAACTAACGAATAGGGGGGCGCACATTGGTAACAAGATCCTACAAGTTTTATTTGTTGTGTTTTTTCTCATTGTCAATAAATTATAGACAATTATAGTTACAGTGAGTGTTTACTGTGTACTTCATAGTTTTTTGCGTTTTTAATGAATATTTTGATATAAATATAAAGTGAAATGTCGCCACCAATAAAAAGCAGTATCTGGACTTATTTTACAATAAACAAAAATGATCCGGAGAAGTCGGAGTGTAAGATATGTAATAAAAGTTACTCGCGGAAGGGACGCACTACTACTTCTTTGAAAAATCACCTGAAATCAATACACCCGGAGGAGTTTTGTTTATTCCAAAGTGCGAATAAAGAAAACGAATTGAAGAAAAAAAATGATGAAGCAGGTATGTATCGAAAATATCGGAATATCGGATTTACAATCATGTTTTACAAACTTAGTTACGGTTAGATAAATTGATTTAATTTCATTAATAATTTACTGTTTTCATTTCAAAACATGATAATTATAGTTGGTGCTAAAAGGGCCAATATCTATAATCCTTCCTTACTTTATTATATTGTAGTGTGACTAAAATATATTGTTGTTATTGGTCACATGATTTTAAGTTACTCTCTATATAAAATTTAAAAAAAATGGTATTATTGAAAATATTAACTTCTTAAGCTTTTTTTAGCACTAACAAGAATCCAAAGTCAGTTACAAATTATGTTTAAAATTAAATGCTTAAGTCTTGTTTCAATTCTAACTTTATTGTTAGCAAATTATAGCCCTTTTAACACTTGATTATTTGAAAGCGCACACCACATTGGCCTTTATTATTTTTAAAAAATTCAATTGTAATGCGTATTATTTACTTTTAGTTTTTTTTACATCGAATTTTGATAAGTATACTTATTTTTTTATTTAGTAGATGGTTTGTGTATATTATGTTGTATTTTTTTTACAGGTACAATTGTAACTCCGTTGCAACAAGCCAAGAAACAGCTTTCGTTAGAGGAAGTACTACAAAAAGAAAAGAAGTGGGATACTAACAATCCTAATTCAAAAAAGATTGACAAACTCATTGGCGAAATGATAGCGCTTCAAAATTTACCTTTTAACTTTGTGGAGGGACTTGGATTTCGTCGTCTCATACAAGAGTTAGCACCGAAATATAATTTTAGAGGACGAAATTTTTTTACTGATTTCGTGTGCAATGAGTTATACATAAAACTTGCTGGAAAAGTTAAAGAACTAATTGAAGAATATGATTACATGTCGTTCACTACTGATATTTGGACAGATCCCAGCTCAGGTGTTTCTTTACTTAGCCTAACTTGCCACGGAGTATCAGAAAACTTTGAACGATCGTCACTTGTGTTAAAATGCGAGACTTTTGATAGCCGTCATACTGGTGATATCATTGCAGAAAAATTTAATACAATGCTTGCTGAATGGAATATTCCAAATGAAAAAGTGCATTGCATGATACGAGATGAAGGCTCTAACATGAAAAGAGGAATGCGATTAGCATTACTAAATGATTTAGATTGTAACATTCATAAGTTGCAAATTGTTATTCGGCATGGTTTACGATCGCAGGAAAGCATAGAAGACGTCAAACAAAAATGTAAGAAAATTACTACTCATTTTAACCATTCAACCATTGCCCAAAAGCAATTAGAAAAAATTCAGGACAGACTTAATCAACCGCATCTTAAAGTATTCCAGGATTGTGTGACGCGCTGGAACAGCACGTTCTACATGTTTGAGCGTTTTTTGAAGATAAAAGATGCATTAAGTCTTTATGCCAATGACAATAACATTGAATCAATTTTGCCTGAAGAGTGGAAAATAATAGAATGCTGTCTTGAAGTATTGAAACCGTTTGAAGAAGCCACTCGTGAAATGAGCAGCTCTCAGGGACTCATATCATCTGTGATTCCTATCATACAGATGCTTTTGAAAAAACTTGACGACTATTTAACAAAACCACGAGAAAGTGATGCTATTCGGTTGGCAGTCTCTAATCTGAAATCACAATTTTCAGCGAAATTTTCTTCTTTGGAAGATAACAACTTATATGCAGTTTCCACATATTTAGATCCTCGCTATAAGCATAAATTTTTCAAACCAGTCACCGAAGAAAAAATAAAAGATGAAATAATAAAGATGGTAAATGACCCTGTCGTCACTGATTCTCCTATGTCGCCGGCGGAAAAAACAAAAAGAATGAGAATGGGAGATTCTCTCGATCCTGAGCCAGGAACGTCCAGCATGGGTAAGAAGACTTGCTTAAAAAACGATCTTGCCATGATGTTAGATTCATCGAGCGAAGATGAAGGTGAAGGAGAACCGGACATCAGTAGCCCCGATGCTCTTCTCCGCAAAGAATTAGTTATTTATCGTAACAAAAAAAGACTGGATTTAGATGAAAATCCACTTAATTGGTGGAAAGTTAACCGTTATGAATTTAAAATTCTCTCCAAATTAGCATGCAGATATTTATCACCTCCACCAGCCAGTGTTCCCAGCGAACAACTATTTAGTGGAGCTGGGTTAATATATAATCCACTAAGAAACAGGTTGGAAGCTGATAAGGCTGCAATATTGCTATTTATTAAATATAATTCACCAATTTTTAAGTTTAATTATTAAACAAAGATTTTTATTATGAAACTCGAAGCTTAAAATTCTGTTGTGTCATAAGTAAAACTAAAGACTTGTGTAATTTTGTTCAAAAAATATGATTAAATAAATAAAAAGTTAAAATTAAATTGATTTTCAGTTATTTATGCACTTAAAATTTAAATAATTATCCTTTTAAAATCCCAATATCCGTATCCGCATCGCATCCGCATCCGTATCGAATCCGCATCCGCGGATGTGAACTTCTAATAATCCGCATCCGCATCTGCATCCGCGGATGTCTACATTTATGCATCCGTAACAACCCTGGTTCAGACGGGCTTGAAGCAATGATTGCGTACAATTATTGAGAGGAATAATAGATCCATCTGGATATTTTTAGTTCCCAATTTACTCAACGTTGCCTACAAAACTAGCTTCCTATTGTGCCGGAACATGCAATTCTTGACATTTAACACAGACGGGTGGTAGCCAGACTTCGCTACCACTAAAAAATCGATTATGAACGGTTACTTTATTAATTATCGCGTGATGGGATGAAATGTGTGTTCATGCAAATTTAATTGTTAATTATTTAGATAGCAATATTTGGCATTGTTGGGTCTTATATACGGTCCGACGACTAATCAGTGTATAGACAAAACACGCATGGCTGTGAGCCAGTTGGATGACCTTTTTGAAAATATAAAAACTAGGTTTGGCTCGCGGCTTCGCCCGCGTGAAAGGCCTTTCCCGCTAGAAAAGTCCCCAAAACATAGTACGACGCCAGCGCCATCTACTCAAAGAATCAGATAAATAATATACATTATATTCCATGGGCGCAAAATACCGGGATAAAAAGCAGCTTACGTGTTAATCTGGGACATGATCTACCCGTGTGCCAAATTTCAACCAAAGCCGTTCAGTGGTTTCTGCGTTTACTATTAACAAACATACAAACATCCAAACATTTTCAAAAACTTTCGCATTTATAATATTAGAAAGATAAGATTGTTGAACGACCAAAACCGTTAACTGATGGTTTCATAGTTTCAGTTCTAGTTATTCTTCAGATAATCCCTTCCTAGACGATTTCGGCCACGGCGGCCAATCTCAATGGAGATCAGCCAGGTGCGCAGGAGATATTAAAGTGCACAAGTGTGTGCGCAATACACAAGTGCACTCGCTATTCCTTCACTCTCATAGTCCGGTGAGACGGCAATCCGACATGATCGGAGAGAGATCTGGCGCAGGACCAACGGCTTTACGTGCTTTCCGAGGCACGGGGGTATCACACCGCCAACTTCCTGACTCCGAGCTGCGACTGAGTAATTTTTAAGATGGAAAAACCCAGTCACAATATTTTTGGCCCGACCCTGGATTCGAACCCAGGACCTCAGCGCGCAAATCGTACACGAACGCGTACGCAATACAACTACGCCACCGAGGCAGTCATTCTTCAGATAATCCATTGACGTCACAAATGCAATGCTGTCCCTTCACACCACTTTGTGACTTAAAAGTATAGTAGTTACCTTGATGATTCAACCACAAAATTATTGAAATGTTCTTTTCTACTTCATCTTCATAGTCCAGGCTTAGAACGGGTCTTCCGACTCAGTTGTCACTTGCAGTATCACTGTTTCGGGTAACATTTTTTTCTTTCTACGACGGCTTATCGATTAAAATCCTGTAATGGCCTATTTCAACGTAATTTGATTATGAGAGACGATTTCGGATCATGAATAATCCCTGCATTAAAAATAATGACTACCTTGGTGGCTTAGTTGTATTACGGTCCGTTAGCAGTTCTAAGGTCTCGAGTTCGATTCCCAGGTCGGGAAAGTTATATTGGGGTTTTCTACTCAGTACCAGCCCGGAGTCTCGAAATATGCCCGGTAAATGGCAATAGGCTCGCCCCCTATTACATGGGACCTAACATAACCGGCGAAATGTGGGTGTGATAAACCTCTGCTTACCCCTGTAAAGGGAAAAAAGCGTAATGCTATATATGTAACTAGCTTTTGCTCGCGGCTCCGCCCGCGTGAAAAAGTTTTTCCGGGATAAAAGTCCCACTTTATATTTTCCCGGGATAAAAAGTAGCCTATGTCCTTTCTCAGACTCTAGAGTATCTATGTACCAAATTTCATTTAAATCGGTCATTAGTTTTGGCGTGAAAGCGCGACAGATAGACAGACAGACAGAGTTACTTTCGCATTTATAATATTAGCAAGGATTTACACACTCCACTACTACGATTCTATCAGGACATAGCCTATAGGAAGATACAAGCAATAGCTACGACATAGTGAGAGCATCCGTCAAGGCCCCACGTGACTGCAAGGGATAATGCCGTTGTATTTACGATTCATCGCAGGCACGATCGCTTATCGCAGCCATTTAGTGAAACACAGAGCACATCATTACGCGTCCATACGTCAAATGGGAATGAAAGGACATCTTTGGGTTGCACAATTCGCAAGTACGGTTTAGCAATACTTCTGTGCTATTTTAGACAAGTGAATCGGGACTTTCGTCTTTATAGACAGTATTGTATCAGCCTATCCCCGTTCACTACTTTATGTGAAACGTGTTCGAATTTTAAAGAACTTCCCAGTCGATTCATTGATTAATTATAATTATCGATAACTTCTAAAAAAATATTAGATTCGATTAGTTGCACAGAATAGGCAAAGTTACACTTAGTTTTCTTTCTAGCAAATGTCTGATAACAGAGCCTAGAACTTTAATTTAATTTGGAAAGTAAAGTCCATTATTCAGAGTTATGAAAAAGTTATATTAATTAGGTATTAATTAAAGGTTGTGAAGCGGTCTGCAAAACTAGGGCTAGCGTATTTCATTCCAGCATTGTGCTTTTTTGTAAATAATCAATAATGATTTCGGTGAGAATTTGGAGCCCGTTGTTACAAATAAATCTCTATCTTACAATATAATTATTTTGAAAGTTACAATAATGCTTTACAAACGTTTCACATGAATTTTACAATGTCTATTTGGCAATATGAGGAAGGCTTATATTCTGCCATGGGAATTGAATGCCAAATACAGCGTGTAAGTATTCTTCTGGCCTGAGAAGACATCCCGTCTCGAGCGGAGATTGGTACCAAGGGAGGTCACAACCCAATTGGCCTCTATCCCGAAGAATCCCGTCGAAGCAGGCCTACATAGGAATGCCTACATAGTGTTATAAACTCGGCCTACTGCTCGTTTGGATGACGCTATACCCCCAAAGGTCGACACTGGGCCCTAAGACCGGTGAAACCAACATAACCGTTCCACTCACCCCTCAGTGATGGTAGCGATGAAGCGATTTTCACCGCGAAAAAAAGGCTTATGTTAAGCAGTGGACACTGGACATCCTATAACTGATGTTGATGAATGGTTCTTTGATACACGTAACCATTATGTAAGCTCATTTCCGGACCATGCGCACGAATTATCATTTATTTGATCTTCTATATCTACACGAGGTCAGAGGTTAATCCCAAATTATGATCATTTGCCATTATTTTACTAGAGCTCAAATTGTTCTGTGAGAAATATGACAATTTATTTTGACATTTTGTTATTGCACACGCAATAATTATGAATCTCTATTTCTTACATCAAACAAAGCTACTTTCGCCATAGGTTTCGTATTTACTTCCTGACATCAATTCGGTAATTATTATTTAAAGGTTTCGGATAATAACTACAGAATTGTGTTATAGAACCTCGGTTTTTCTAATTATTTACTCGAAAATTCATTTTCTACCTCAGTAATTTATTAATAATTATTTTAATGGACTGCAAAGATGTTTATAAAATTTTAAAAGGAAGCTTTCTGTTAATGTAGTGTACACAAACTCATCTCACTAAATAATACACCAAATACTCAGTCTTGATATTTGTTATAAAATTTCTACACGACATTGATAATCGGCCGCGCGAGCAAGAGAACGCGTGCGAGCGTATACCAGAAAAACACCGATTTTCCATACAAGATATACTCTCATTGTTCGATTGTTAGCTAGTAAATGGATTAGCATTGTGATGTGGTGAAATATTTTATGACTGGCCAATTATTCGCGAAGATTGCCGTAGCAGATAACAATCCCTGACGAGGCCAAAGAAGATCTAATTAAATGTACTCGATTAGAGTGCGCCCCAACTTATCTCTGTTAAAATCGACTAGAGATGGGAGATGTATGTCGTCAACGTAGCTACTTTAAAGTGCTAATAGAATGTAATTGTGCGTACACATCAGGATTGCGAGAGATTTGAAATTTTGGTTTTTATATTTTATTTGGAAGTCGATAGTATGCTTATCAATAAATAAAAATAAAATAAAATACTTTATTCTTTTTTTTTGTTTTTTTTTTATGATATAGGGGGCAAACGAGCATACGGTTCACCTGATGGTAAGTGATCACCGCCGCCCATGAACATCTGCAATACCAGGGGGCACAGAGATGCCTGTCTTTTAGGTGGGAATACGCTCTTTTTTTGAAGGTCGCCAGGTCGTATTATATTCATCACGTAGGTGAACACAGTTGCACTTATGATAAGTCAAGATACATTAAATTGATTATAATAATTATTATTAATACAAAAGGTCACTTATATAACTAACTAGTTTTTGCGCGCGGCTCCGCCCGCGTGGAAAAGTTTTACGGGGTAAGTAGTAGCCTATAGCACTAAGGAGTAATGTAGCTTCCTATTAGTGAAAGAATTTTCAAAATCGGTCCAGTAGTTCCTGAGATTTCAAAAAAACAAACAATCCAACAAACTCTTCAGCTTTATATATTAGTATAGATAAGATGTGCTCGTGAATAAAAATGCTTAATCAAATGCTTGCTAACTTTGTATTGAATCTACACTTACGTAGAAGTTATTAATATATCTAAGCAAATACTTTTTAAGAATGTACATTTAAATAAAATTTGAATAATGACTGCAGATTTAGCTCATAGGTTAGAATGATATCATATGGTTTTAGGCTACGAGGCAAGTCAGTGATCTTTACGAGCGGGTGATGTGCGACTATAATTAAATGAGATCAGTTGCTAAAGGGCATCTGGAAATGTATTATTAATGACACGAATACTCGCAAATACAAATGGTAATTATCGTATTGTAAAGTGAAAGCGATACTGTTCTCTGTTTGATATCTCGGTACGGTTACATACAATGAGTATTGTTTTATGTTAAAATCTTTCAAAACGTCGCATTTACGTATAATTACATCACTAAGGGCTGATTTTAATCATAAGGTATGTTTATCTATTAAATCTTTACGACGTAATTGAATAAAAATAAAACTTCCAACAAGTTTAAATTAACAAAAATTTGAAAGCTTTAGCATCTAGAGTTTAAGCTAACAGCAATATTGTATTAAACTATTGTAGGAGGAAACAATACCAAACGAACTTCACGCCTTCATGCCTGAAGGGGTAGGCAGACGTGCAAACACTTTTCGTCTTGTCTGTTCCGTCTCATGATGTAATAAGGGGTGAGCCTATCGTCAAATCGGGAATAAATTCCAGATTCGGGGCTGATACTGAGTAGAAAAACATTATAATCACTTTGACCGGGATTTTAACCCAGAGCCTCAGAGCGATGTCGTATCACACACGCTATCCATCTACGCCACCGAGGAGGAAACAAAATAATAAATATGTGCTAATACGTTGGTCGCCCCCCGAGGCAATTCTTGTGCGCTGGGTCTTCACACCCAACGCACGCCCGGGGACATTAGTCGCGGGCCGAGGCACACAGTTCAGTGTGTATACCTCTTGGTTGGAAAAAAACACATTGAGGTCTAAAAGGGCCCGCGAACGTTTCCGGGCACCCTCTCTTTCCGCCCATCCTGGGAACCTTCCTCCCTTTCCCCCACCTTCCCTTCCATATTCCTCCTCCACTCTCCTCCCTGGCCCCTGCAGTCGTCAAGCCGGGGGCCTCCAGTATCCCATTCGCAGGTTTCCCCCGGTGTTGACTGCAGGATCGCCTACCCAAAAAAAAAAATACGTTGGTCGTTTATCAGGTTGTCTAAAAAGTTCCTATAATAAATTAGTCCGAAGGGTGTGAACTGCACGCATTATCATCCATCACATCCGTAACTGTTGGTGCAAAAACGTGTGCCTTCGTTGCGTAGACGGAATAATTATAATTTGCATTTAGTAACTCTGTCATTGCAACGTCACTTTTATTTTTTAGTGGACGAATAAATATATATATATATATTTTATGTCATTGAATGACGAGACGAGCATGCCGTTCGCCTGATGGTAAGCGATACGACCACCCATAAACAGTAGCAACACCATCCAGCACCTTGAGTTACAAAGTACTGTGTGGCATTCCACTGCACTCGTCATCCTGAGATATAAGATGTTAAGTCTCATTATGTCCTGTAGTTACACTGGCTACAATGTCCTTCAAACCGAAACACAACAGTGCATGCACACTGCTGCTTGGCAATTATGATAATTCTGAAATAATTTATAACTATGTCTGTTATATTGTTGTTTTGTTTTTTTTTATTATTTTAATTCTTCAAATTATAAACTTTGTTATTTTGTTTCTAATTTTAGACCTTGTCACGATTAATAATTTGTTTCACTTTTAACACTTTACTAAAATATTATTATTGTATAACTCATGTTGTGTCCCTCTGTTATTAGATACAATGATAATGTAACCATAACAGGATATAAATTAATGTAATTTGTTTATTGTAATCTCTGTTGATGGTCCTAAATAAATAAATAAATAAATAAATAACTGGTGAAATGTGGGTGTGTCACATTTCTACCTACCTGTAAAGGGAAGAAAGTCAAAAATGTGATGTGTACTTAGTCTGACCCTGAAAAGGGAAAAATGTGATGGGTTCGTAATTGTTTTTCTATTCGTCCATATGATTTTTAGTGTGAAAAGCTCCTGCAAGCTATTCTTAACGATGATTCCTCAGAAACTGTGTTGCTATAAGTTCTTCATCTCGGGTTCGATCCCAGGGTCGAGCAAAGTGATATTGGATTTTCTATTCAGTACCAGCCCGGAGTCTGGAATTTGTGCCTGATATGGCGTTAAGCTCGCCCCCTATCACACCATTGGACGGAATACGCACGGCAAAAACTGGGTGCATTAGTTGCGCTTCTGCCTACCCCTTCGAGGATAAAAGGCGTGAGCGAGTGAGTGTGTGTGTTCATAATATTGCCTTATGGGTAGGTATCATAAAGCATAATGCGGTAAGACATGTAGTATACTAATAAACAAAGCATAGGGTCATTCGGGGCAACAGTACGCAGTGGGTAAAAGTTTGCATGGTCAATATCTCGGAACCTATTGAGTGGGCTCAGACACTTTTTCGGCTAGATCAGGGGCGCGTCAGGGACGATGTCAGAGCCACAAGCTATTTTGCCAAGCCTCACTTGTTTAGCGAAAAACGGAGATCAACGTGATTTTGTTGATTAGTTACCAACATTTTGTGCTGGGAAAAAAGTGTCTGGCTAGACGGTGCATCAGTTTACAAAAGTCCGTTAATTATGTTAAGTTTACATGATTATTATAGTATTTATTTTAGTTACTAATTCTGTCCTAGAAAATAAATAGGTAATAACCCATAAACAGTAGCAACACCATTCATACGATGTTAAGTCTCATTATGTCCAGTAGTTACACTGGCTACAATGTCCTTCAAACCGAAACACAACAGTGCATGCACACTGCTGCTTGGCGGTAGAAATAGACATTGCGGTGGTACCCACCCAGACGGACTCTCACATATGAGAGACCTACCACCAGTAAAAGTAAAAATCTTAATGGATGCTACAGAGGAATCTCGAGAAATAGGGTCATTCGGCCTAAAAGTACGCATTTTTTTTTCTATCGTCTACACAGTCAAAAATATAGTGTCTAGGAAAACATTTTAAAACTCTATGTAAAGTAAATTTATTCTACTTTTATTATTTAATGAGTTTTTGTACATTACTTCATTGTTTTTTTTGGAATACATGTTTAAGTGCATCGGGGGAAATTCGTACTATTGACCCGTTATGTGGGTAAAACTACGCAGAGTGTTTATGGAGAATATTTTTTTTCTGTATAAGGCCTAAAAATCTTTACAAATAATATTCGCCTTAATTGCAGCTTAAAGAAGAAAAAACCGTGCGATCATTGTAATGAAGTTATAACAGGGTGCGTACTTTTAACCTCGTACTCTTGCCCAAACAGGGAATATTTTAAACATTCACACGTTAGTTGAGACGCATTTATTTTCTAGGACAGAATTAGTAACTAAAATAAATACTATAATAATCATGTAAACTTAACATAATTAACGGACTTTTGTAAACTGATGCACCGTCTAGCCAGACACTTTTTTCCCAGCACAAAATGTTGGTAACTAATCAACAAAATCACGTTGATCTCCGTTTTTCGCTAAACAAGTGAGGCTTGGCAAAATAGCTTGTGGCTCTGACATCGTCCCTGACGCGCCCCTGATCTAGCCGAAAAAGTGTCTGAGCCCACTCAATAGGTTCCGAGATATTGACCATGCAAACTTTTACCCACTGCGTACTGTTGCCCCGAATGACCCTATGCTTTGTTTATTAGTATACTACATGTCTTACCGCATTATGCTTTATGATACCTACCCATAAGGCAATATTATGAACACACACACTCACTCGCTCACGCCTTTTATCCTCGAAGGGGTAGGCAGAAGCGCAACTAATGCACCCAGTTTTTGCCGTGCGTATTCCGTCCAATGGTGTGATAGGGGGCGAGCTTAACGCCATATCAGGCACAAATTCCAGACTCCGGGCTGGTACTGAATAGAAAATCCAATATCACTTTGCTCGACCCTGGGATCGAACCCGAGATGAAGAACTTATAGCAACACAGTTTCTGAGGAATCATCGTTAAGAATAGCTTGCAGGAGCTTTTCACACTAAAAATCATATGGACGAATAGAAAAACAATTACGAACCCATCACATTTTTCCCTTTTCAGGGTCAGACTAAGTACACATCACATTTTTGACTTTCTTCCCTTTACAGGTAGGTAGAAATGTGACACACCCACATTTCACCAGTTATTTATTTATTTATTTATTTATTTAGGACCATCAACAGAGATTACAATAAACAAATTACATTAATTTATATCCTGTTATGGTTACATTATCATTGTATCTAATAACAGAGGGACACAACATGAGTTATACAATAATAATATTTTAGTAAAGTGTTAAAAGTGAAACAAATTATTAATCGTGACAAGGTCTAAAATTAGAAACAAAATAACAAAGTTTATAATTTGAAGAATTAAAATAATAAAAAAAAACAAAACAACAATATAACAGACATAGTTATAAATTATTTCAGAATTATCATAATTGCCAAGCAGCAGTGTGCATGCACTGTTGTGTTTCGGTTTGAAGGACATTGTAGCCAGTGTAACTACAGGACATAATGAGACTTAACATCTTATATCTCAGGATGACGAGCGCAGTGGAATGCCACACAGTACTTTGTAACTCAAGGTGCTGGATGGTGTTGCTACTGTTTATGGGTGGTCGTATCGCTTACCATCAGGCGAACGGCATGCTCGTCTCGTCATTCAATGCCATAAAAAAAAAAAAAAAAAAAAAAAAAAAAATTAAATTATTTTATTAAGGTCGGTTATTAAGGTTATGTTAGGTCGCATATAATAGGGGGCGGGCTTAATGCCATTTATCGGGCACATTTCCAGACCCCGGACTGATACTGAGTAGAAAAGCCCAATATCACTTTGCCGCTCCCGGGTTTTGAACCCGACACCTCACCGCGATAGTCGTACCGCGCGCGCAATACAACTACGCATTTATTTGCTTTTTCCAGGGCCGAAGATAAAAAAGAAGATAACTAGTTTTTGACAGATGTTTCCTCTATCTGGGTAGACCAAGAAGCAATTTGGGTATAAGCTTCTTGGGGTAGACCTATTTTTGACTTTTCTGTTTTTTTAATAATATCTAAACATGCCATGGTGACAGGCTTCTCATATTATGCAACTTAAAATATTTACGGAGCAATTCTTACAAATATCATCGATCGGTTTTGAATTTCAAGCAACCGGGCCTAAGTAATCCAATAGCACCTTTCTTATTGAACAATCTTTTTGTCATACAAACGCCATGACATTCGGCACTCACCGATGTACAGTCATCATAGAACCGCAACGATCTCTAAACTCAATACATTTTTTTTTATGGAATTGAATGACGAGACGAGCATGCCGTTCGCCTGATGCTAAGCGATACGACCGCCCATAAACAATAGCAAAACCATTCAGCACCTTCAGTTACAAAGTACTGTTTGGCATTCTACTGCACTCGTCGTCCTGATACATAAGATGTTAAGTTCTCATTATGTCCAGTAGTTACACTGGCTACAATGTCCTTCAAACCGAAACAAAACAGTGTATGCACACTGCTGCTTGGCGGTAGAAATAGACATTGCGGTGGTACCCACCCAGTCGGACTCTTACATATGAGAGACCTACCAAGATTAAACCTACCTAAAGATTTTCAGAACATTAGGAAACTTGGCTTGTATATTTTCAAAATTAAACTTATTCAAGATTTTACATGTAAATACAATAGGCTGGACGTTATGCATAATTAGAAGCCATTATGACGATGGCCGACGTGTAAAAAAATCGAGCATTGTAAGAATAGAAAGTACATCTACTTTCTATGTAGGATGTTCGGAATTTAGACCGTTTAAAACATCTTTTACTTTATATCTATACTAATATTATAAAGCTGAAGAGTTTGTTTGTTTCAACGCGCTAATCTCAGGAACTACTGGACTGATTTTGAAAATTCTTTCACTAATATTATTGATAGGATTAATAGTAGCCTATAGCACTCAGGAGTAATGTAGCATCCTACTAGTGAAAGAATTTTTAAAATCGCTCAAGTAGTTCCTGAGATTAGCGCGTTCAAACAAACAAACAAACTCTTCAGCTTTATAATATTAGTATAGATTGACGGTTAAAAATAATCTTGTTTTCTAGGTCATTATTGGATATTTTTCCATGAATCTTGAAAAACTCTTCATAATATCTATGTCGATTTATAATAGAGAGAAAGAGTTTTATAGTTATAGGTATCTATCTGGTTTAGGGGCCGTTCAAGTATTACCAAGTATTACGTAAGCAGAATTTAAGTTTTTTATCCCCCCGTCCCGTCCGCCTTGTCAGCACATGTAAACAAAGCTTTTACCGACCCTCCCCTCTTATGCATAATAATATTTACAAAATCTGCTCAAATTTCTTTATAGTTACCTGGTTATAAAAAATATATATAAATATTCCTGACGTAATCACTCTCTTGAGAATCCCCTCCCCCCTTATCTCCATAGGCGATAGGACGGCATGGTTGCCACAGGTGCATCCTAAAATCTTGCTCCAATTTAGAATTTTGCTAACCACCAAAGTCTTAGTTTCCTTTACTACCTACCTTCAGTTGTGAAAATCGCGGACTGTTAAATCTAAGCAAGAAAACATTCCTCTGCTTTGAGCATAAGATTTATAAACATCAAAAAGCATCCATAACCCATTAGCGATTTATAAGCTAGTGTAAAGTTCCCATAATCAAGCTGATTGTGAAACGCTGGGCACATCCGCGCGGGGTCAGCCCTCGCTCCACTATTCACGAGCAATAATGCATACCTACGTGTAGTTGTTATATTTGCAGGCATCAATGAAGCCTTCACAAAGCAAAAAGCAACGATAGCCTAGTTGGGAATGGAACGGTCTGCCGAGACAATGTCTGGAGGTTCAAAACCCAAGGCACACACCTCTGACTTTTCGAAGTTACGTAAATATTGTTATCAAGTCTGCCAACCCACACTAGGCAGCGTGGTGGACTAATGCCTTACCCCTCTCAGTAGTAGAGGAGGCCCATGCTCAGCAGTGGGCAGTATATAATACAGAGCTGATTGCAAATGAAGCCTTCGACAACCTAATGGATGTTTAGTGCCAGTTTCACTGGTTTTAATAAAAAAATATTTCACAGTATCAGCCCGGAGTCCGTAATTTGTGCCCGATATGGCAATAGGCTCGCCCCCTATCACATCATGGCACGGAATACGCACGGCGAAAAGTGAGTGCAAGTAGTTGCGCCTCTGCCTACCCATTCGAGGAACAAGGCGTGAGGTGTGTGTGTTTATTTGACAGCTATTGTAGATCAAGTGTACCGAGTGATGAGTCACTACTTATTGATATGGCTCTAAGGTTTATTTAGTGCCTGACACTTGCATGATGAGTTAGGAATGTTATTGATTCAAATGATCCGTGTCACTGTTAATAAAGATTAAAATACCTATGGTTGCAAATACGCTTGAAGTAATCGAGATGGATTTTTTCAATACGGTCTTTTGGTCTGAAAAAACAATACACATTAGTTGCCAGGAGTTGATATCTGATATTAGGCCAACGCTAGAAACTTTCCGCATAACATCTTAGGAAATAATTAGGAGGCTGAAAACCAGCGCTGCTCGGAACTACTGTCCCGGTCAGCACGAGCTGAGCCGCCTCCTTTTGGCTTTATTTTAGTTTAAGCTTAAGAGTATCTTTGTTATTATTAGTGTTATAAGGCAATAAACTGATTTTATTATTATTATATTACAATAGCATCGCTATATTCAAAACTAGCTATTGCTCGCGGCGTCGACCGCGTGAATGAGTTTTTGTGGGATAAAATGTATTATTATAAATGTGCTTATTCCCTTCCCAGGGTCTCAAACTATCTCCATACCAAATTCCATAGAAATCCGTTTAGTAGTTTCGGAGATGTGCGCTAACAGAACAAACAGAAAAACAGGCAAAAATGTTCTAAAAATCCGTGATTTGTGGATTATTTAGCCATCCCCTTACTTTTTCACTATTTTTCTTTAAATGTACACACACACCGGGTTCTACGCTTTATTATCGCTATATTCTAAATTAGGGGCTACGAATTGACGAGTAGCCGGGTGTTGATAAGCCAAGAGAATATATTGAATGCAAGTGAGCCAAGTTCTGTATATGCAGAGAGATACGAATTTGTATCTTATCTAAGAAATAATATATCAAAACAGGGAAAATACATTCTAACTTTCAGCAAACTCAAAGGCAAATAAGATACTATGGCAATGTTTGAGGACGAGAATGCACAATTTTGCGTCAGAAAATTACGATCTGACGAAACAAGCACCGATTAGACTCATCTTTCTTCGCGTATTTGTCTATAGGTATTTGTGTCGGCGCTCGTAAAACAATTACACGTGATTTCAGAAATCACCTAGGTTCAAACAAATTTAAGAAACTATGGGAAGCAAAATGTATTTGAATTTATAGAGCTATAAATGTAGGCTTCGTTCCTCAATACCTAATATTATTACCCAATTTTAGTCATAGGTGAAAGCTTGTAATTAGCAACTTATTCTTTACCTATTGCTAAATTAACTTTATTAATCTGTTATTAGTCTGTAAGCTTACCATGAATAAAAAAAAAAAAAAAAAAAAATTATGTAAAGCAGTTTCTTGAAATACGACTAGCTCATCGACAATATTTATTTATTTATACATATATACAAAACCATTACAGATCTACTAAAGCAATATAAATCTATACTAATATTATAAAGCTGAAGAGTTTGTTGGTTTGTCTGTTTGAACGCGCTAATCTCAGGAACTACTGGACCGATTTTGAAAATTCTTTCACTAATAGGAAGCTACATTACTCCTGAGTGCTATAGGCTACTTTTTATCCCGGAAAAAACTTATCCACGCGGGCGGAGCCGCGAGCAAAAGCTAGTAAGTAATATGGTACAACAAAGTACCTACCGTATATTCACGGGCGTAGCTATAGCTTTCACATAGGGGGGTCCTAGGATACCAAAATTTCAGTGGTGTAGCGTGGGTTCTTGCCGCCCCATGACACCAAAAAACTCACAATTAAGTCACGGATACAAACCCCCCCCCCCCCCCCGTCATCAAAATTACTAAGTTTTATTACACCTTTTCTGTCTTTCGGTGGCGTAGTTGTATTACGGTGCGACTGCAAGGCTGAGGTCTCGGGTTCGATCCCCGGGTCGGGCAAAGTGATATTGGATTTTTCTATTCAGTATCAGCCCGGAGTCTGGAATTTGTGCCCGATATGGCAATAGGCTCGCCCCCTATCACATCATGGGACGGAATACGCTTGGCGAAAAGTGGGTGCACTAGTTGCGCCTCTGCCTACCCCTTCGGGGATAAAAAAGGCGTGAGCATGCGTTTATTACACCTTTTAATGGTAATCAGTAGATGTTTATTTTCACATACAGGTACACCACCACGAGGATATCATTGAAATAGCAAAGCTACTGCAATTAATATAAAGTTTAAAATAGCGTTGTTAATAACTTTTCTAAGGTATTGTTTTGAATCTAGGAGACAATCAAATCATGGCAAAGGATGACCTTTATCAGGCATTAATAACGGCTCCATAATTTTATATTAAATTAACAAGAAAATATAATTGAATATTATATCCAGAAGGTCTTGATGTCGTTTTTGAAAGGTAATTCGAGTCAATAAATTACAAGGGTCCTCAAGGATTTTTTGTTATTTAATCCCGTGAATAATAATTGAAATAAAACACCGTACTTTCAGTATATATAAAATTTAATCCTCGAATCAAGGTTAATTCATGTCACTAGTAACAATAAAATATACAATAGTCATTCGCCGATACGTGTCGAGTAGATAGCACAATTTTGAAGTCTACTACATTCACATAAGATGCAAATTCATTTAGCACACAATATACTCATATATCAGTGCAAATATCCTTTTACATGTTCGTAACAAATTTAAAAATAAAAATTAAAAATAACAATACTCGATATTGATCGTTATTCCGCAACAATCAAGTAGAAAAATACTAAGTTCACTAAAGACATTCGTAATCCCTAAAATAACTGAATATTAAATATTAATACAATATATAAACATAATCACTACATATTACATACAGATTACATTTATAACTAAGTTATGGTAAGACTTCTTATGTTATTTGAAACTTATTCGAACAAAATATTGTATACTTCAAAGGTTTATTGTTAATCATCTAATACACTGCTTGACTAAGTCCAAAGTAGGAGTCGAAAATCCTCTACTTATAATAAAATCCTATATCGTCGGGGATAGAGCAAAAGCGCACGAAATAAAGTATTATCAATCATAAGTTTAGTGTCATAAGTATCAATTTCAATTAAACTTTTTTCGTCACTTACGCGGTATTTACCAGTGCTAGTTACGCGGTATTGCACTATGCCCGACGGTATTATGTCTTTGTCATTATCCGCAAAGAAATCTAAATTCTTTGATATAAGACCACGGCAAATAAAAATGATCTTTAAATCACTCAATTAAGGTATAAAATCGGAAACTAACTACTTAGCACCTCTAGTTCACTTTAAAATATCAAGAGATTTTTAGTACTTATAGGTGGGAAAAACCAGATGTGAAGCCAAATACCCTCTTTTCGTAAATGTCGGATAAGAAATAACATCACATAAATTTTTGCTCACTCTAAAACCTTAAGACCTATTGGCCTATATGAGATTCTTTCTATTCTTTAAAAATGAAAATTTAAGGACTAATTTGTCTTTCTAGAAACAAAAAGAAAAATATGTAACATTATTTCTTAACCGTCAGTAAACCGTAGCACCATTTTGCAATTTAGAATTAATCAATTGATCGTTATTAACAATTTGGCTGTTTGTTCGTCTGCCTTCGTCCAAAAGTATTCTAAAAATGATCAACTTTTACAGCAACGGTGTTCAACGTCGTGGTCGCTGGGAGATGAATCTGATCCCAATCAGTGCTGAGGTGGGCTTCTGTGTCGGTTGCTTTGATGGTCAGTCCTAATGATGGTATGGCGTTCGCGCAGTGAGGCAGTCTAAGAGTCACCGGCCTGAGGAATACCAGGCCTTGGGGCCCGCACATCACCAGTGGGGATAGCATCGCTTCACCTTTATAAAAAACATTTATTAGACTCGACTCCGAAATATTAAACCCTCATTTAGATTGAGCAATTTTCTTGCCGTGCGATTTTGAATACGAAGTTGTTTCGTTTAAACATGCGCAATGGCGAGGCAATTATCGCCCGCATATAGGCAATGCACGCTTGGCCTACAAAATAATCATGTAGCAGATATAAAAATGTATACCCCCACGTTATAGAAAAAATTACACCATATAAACAGTAGTAGAGGCCGAGAACGTTGGCCGAGTGAGTCATGTATAACACAATCGCATACGAGTTTTTATTTAACATCCGCTACTGAACAGTATAATGCAATAATCTCCTATTATTTCTAGCAACAATTGCTCCGTCTAAATCAGGCTTAGATTTCAGATTATTTAACAAAGCTAGTTTGCTTTAGTATTAAGAAGTGCTATCTGTTTGCTAAGTTATAAATGCTATTGATTGCAAGATTTTGTGCTTAATTATATTACAAAAAACGACGTAAATGAACACACAAACACAAATCGCAACACAGTTATTGCAGATGTTAAGCAAGCTAAGCAGTAAACAAGCAAATGAAACAATGAAATGAATAAAAAATACGTATACAGTAAAGGGACCAATGATAGACACAACAACAGAGATGTTTAAAATAATCAATTTGCAGAATAATCACATAGATCAAGAAGACTTGAAATTTGCAGACATAGAACCATAAAAACAAAACGCAATTCTTTGCACATTTATATACAGTGCACAATTGGTAAATATTCTTTTGGACATACGAATCACTTGGTTAGATGTAGATAACATCGCTGGCGTCTTCTTTCCTCAATCTCTAAGTACGAGTGTATTGCGTGGCAGAAACTGCGTAAAACAATAAATTATAAACAAAAATATTCCAAATACTAATCATATTGTATTGTGAATGATTCAGATACTTGATTTACACAAGTGCTATTGAAAAAGTGATTTTGGTGCATAAAATGAAAATGTGTATGAAAAAATCTGTATAACGTGATAAGATGGCATAAATGATATAAGAAATGTATACGAAAAAAATGCATGCTCTGTTAGTAATTTCATGCAATAGATACGAGGTATATACAGAATAGATTTGCAATTAAAACCAAACATTCAGTACGCGCAAGAACTTCGTAATTCACAATGCCCAGACCTCAAATCCCATATTTAATTCCAGTCCTTTGGTATATTAAATGCCAATTAGTGGGTGCAATCTACTTCTACTGGGTTTTATCGCGTGCTTCATTACAAAAGCATTACCGTTATCCATATCGATGGGAGGTCCCCCCACACGCTGGCTCAGGCGCGGATCTGACACCGTAAAGTAGATCTTTTGTTTGATGCCCGGAGCAATAGCCTTTGGTGGTATTATCAAAGATACGCCCCATTGTCGATCTTCTAATACGCCTCCTTCGCTATCAAATATTCCCCATGTTGTATGAGGTCCTTCGGGCTCAACCTCTTGAGTTTTGGATTCAGTGCTTTCTGATAGTGTCGTCTGTATTGCCGTCTGATTTATCACCGTTGTTTCGTTCTGACTCGCAGTCATGTTCTGTGAATTCTCTTCACTGGTTTCTAGACTTTTTTCAACTATTTTCTCGCAAAACGTTACAGTTTTGTTCAGTTTTGGCGATGGTTCTTGCAGATCTTGTGACGTGTATGGTGTACTTTGTGGTTTGTTTTCAAAATTCATACTACATTCTGAAGCATAATGCGTTTCCATGGATGTAGTCGATTCGTATGGAATAGGAGATGATGTCACTTTCAGTGCATTTGAAATGTGATCTGGTTTTCCATGTAACCTAGGAGCGTAAACTGCTTCCCCTTTCAAAATATTGCATTCAGCATTCATTGACTTTTCGGCATCAGTTTTGGATTCAGTTAATCTCAATGTTGAAAAATCAATTTCTTTGAATGTGTCTGTTTTTAAAGCATTCTCAGCTTCCGCAGTCGTTTGATATATCGGCTCTCGTCTGGACAAGTGATTTGCATCGCTTAATTCATAAGGACTGCTTCTTGGACTACTAACTTGCGATTCTGGAGGAGCCTCTTTTGTTTCTTGTTGTGATTCGTATATAACACTCTCTTTCAATTCTCTTTTTGATACATACAATGGCTCTCTTATTTTAGCAGCATCACTTTCGTTAGTGTCCTTTCTTGTTTGATATATCATGTCCTTTTTCGCTTGGTTCCTCTGTTTTATAATTTCCAACTTTTCTTCAAGTTTTATGCAATACGATGTTTCTTTACTAGCTATGAGCGCAGCTTTTTGAGATAAGATCTCTTGTTTAGACACATAAGTACATTCTGCTGACGCTGGCCGTACGTCATGCCGAACGTCTAACATTTCATGCCGACTGCTGTACTGACCGTCGGAACAACTGGATTTAACTTCCGAGCGAGTTGCGTATGGAGATTCTGTGTTTTCAATTCTGGCCATCATTTCAGTTCTAGTAGCATAAGGTGGTTCGCTCATGCATTTACTCATAGGTGATACCCTTCCTGGAAAGTTAGTAGGCGTGTACAACCTTCTGTCAGGTGTTGTTGCATAAGGACATTGGGCCCATGAGGTGCTTGGTGGCGGGTCATAAGTCCTTTTACCATACATAGGTTCCTTAGCAGTAAATGAACTCTCCATTCTCTGCTTAAGCATTTCCTCCTTAGTATTGTAAGGAGATTCAGAAAATCTTTGACGCAACATTTCTTCTTTAGTTGCATAAGGGCTGTCAGTCTGTCTCGATTTCAAAATTTGCTCTTTGCTAGAATACGGCGATTCTGTGAGTGTGGATTCAGATTGCTGTACCATTTCTTGTCTATTACTATATGGATTTTCCGCTATCAGCTCATTTCTGGAAGCATAGGGACTTTCTCTTATACACTCAGCTTTAGTAGCGTACGGCGGATCCATAAGCGGCATAGCAACAGTTTGAGAATTTCCGTACGGGCTTTCAAAACTCTGATTAGAAACTTCAGAGCGACTGCCGTATGGATTCTCGCTAGAAGTATCATAAACGGAAGTGTAAGTTCTCCTTGGTTTAGGAATAGGATCGTAAACTAAATGTTCTTTGCTTTGGTACACCGGTTCGGGAGGTAGAGGTTGTGTTGGGTGAAATGGTTCGTGTTTTATTTGTTGTTGTCTTTGGTAAATAGGGTCTATTTTGGTAATCATGTTAAAGCTGGAATTCTGTCCATAGATCCCCCTTCTACTGTAGTCTATGAGGGAGTTCTGTCTACGCAACAGTGGGGTAACTTTTGGTTCAGTTTCAATGTCACACATTGAGTTTTGCCTTCTCAAGTTCTTCATCACTGGCTTGGCGTCGTAATCTCTTATTGTACAAATCGATCCATTTCTGTCATCGCAAAACGAGCTCTGTCGTTTAAGGATCGGTTTGAGAACAGGCTTTTCGCAGGAAGACGAGTTGCTTCGTTGCAACATTTGGTTTCTGATCTGTTGGTTCCTCATGTGAATGCTCATGTCACTGAGGTCAGACTTCTCTCGTCTGAGCATCGGCATGTGGTTTGGTTGATGTCTGTGCTGCAAGTCACTCTCACACAGCGACTTCTGCCGCGACACCTTCTGTGACGTTTTCGTTTTCGAACGGAACAAATCGAGTACGGCGTTTTTTATGAATGACGGCTTTTTAGACAATTTCTTTTTAGTTTTTGGTGAAAAGGTCTCGTCTCTCTCCACGCTCGAGTTCATGACATCGGATGAACTGCGGAACCCACAACCAAACGCCTACTTAGTTACTCAATGACTTTAACGTGAGCGTTTCATGTCCGATACATACTTATGCGTTGTGCAAAAAGGTGTATCGGATTTTGAAAGTACTCAATGATTATGACAATATGAATTTTGTAAATTAGAAAAGCATATTGAAATAAGTGTAGAGATATATATGAAGACATAATATATAACTAACTTATAAGTCAAATACATAAATAATAGTACACAGTATAGTATAGTAGGGGTTCAGAATTCAGATAATATTGATATCCACGGAAGGAGAAATTAAAATGTAAACAAAGAACACAATTTCAAATAAATCCTTTATTGACATCATTTAAACTGAACAAAAGAGATAATTGATAGGTCCATGTTTACATTTTATTATTTCGTTCCATGAAAAGAAACATAACGTTAATCACAGTCGTATCACGAAGATATGCTTAGATCAATATGCTTTCATCCAAGTTGCACTAAAATGCAGACACGCAGTGCCAATTTCCGTAAAAAACTATTCTCTAATTACAGAATGTTATTACAATTTACAGTCCGCCCGGTACAGAGATATGTTACATATATGTATAACTTTATATACCACATACAATACCATTACTAATACTTCCCGACAAGACATGTTAGTCGTTGTGAAGCGATCGGTGTTTGCATGTTAGAGCAAATTGTACAGGGGCTTTGACCATCAACAAATTTGATGACTAGTTCTTGAATCTTAAGATGCATGCATCGGATGGAAGAGGACCTTTATTGAGACTGTTTGTGAACTTACCTCAAGTTATGCATGTGTTGTGGTTTCCTGTATAGTTCGAATGCGGAGCCGCGTTGCTCTCTGCTACCTGCTAAGTCTGTGGAATATTTTTATATTGAAATATGGATAACTTGTTCCTTCTTTACTCGACTAATGATAAAATAAGGAGCTATTAGCACGGTGAGATTTTTTATTACATAATGGGAGTATTTTTCACTCGTCGCGATGGTGTGCGCACGCGCATATTTAATGCTTCACATCGCGATTAGTTCACGTAATAAGGACGTCTTTTTTATTATGTAAATATAAAGTCTTGTACCCACCATTATACTTTTGAACCACAATTTTTTTACATACATTTCTGGACCACGAACTGTACAGTCACTAGCATAAGTAGATGAACAAATTCAAAATTTCAAATCGCCTACATACTTTTTTGTTCTTAATATTCTTTTTTTTCTCTTCACAAAAATAAAATAAAAGAGATTTACTTTACTTCAAACAAAGAAGAAAAAGTTTAGGTTTAACTTAACGCGTATATAGGCTATTTGAAATGTTGATTTTTTACAGATATTTATGCTTCTGACTGTACACATTAAAGTAAACCGTTTTAATCATCCAAGTTCTTCGTCTGTCGAAGAGTCTTGAGGTATTTTTTTAAATAGAATGCCCGAGTAATTATTATAAGTTGTTTGTATACTAGAACAATAATTGATGTTTTTCTCAATTAAGAAAATAGTATGTATTACCGATGAGGTGTGGGTTGTGGGGCAGGTTGATGGCGCGGTGGTGGGACGGCGGGCCCGAGTATGGCGGCGACTGTGGCGGCATCTGACCGCCATACATGTTTTGCTGTGAAGATTATACATTAGTATTGGATATTTTCGATGGTAATTGTGTCCGTGTGGAATATAGATACTAACTAATAATAAATATTTTTATTTCGGTACAGTTACAAGAAAATTCAAAATAACAATTTATTACCGTAATAACTGCATTAGTAAAATACTGTGTCGCAGTTATTAGGCCTTCCATATAACAAATAGGTTTCTACTTTTTATGTTTCTTGTATATGAACTTTGCTAAACATAA
The DNA here is from genome assembly GCA_947568825.1 of Sphinx pinastri. Taxonomy (NCBI): domain Eukaryota; kingdom Metazoa; phylum Arthropoda; class Insecta; order Lepidoptera; family Sphingidae; genus Sphinx; species Sphinx pinastri. The sequence goes on along the minus strand of OX387636.1, from coordinate 10,304,626 downwards.
TATTTAATAGTAAAATAATGAACAGAAAAATTTAGAACAAAGTGTGTGTTATGTGCATGTAAGAGTGTTTTGTGTGTGCGTGAACGATTATCAAAATATAAAAACATAATAACTAACATACCATACTTGGTGAAAAATTCTCATGATTGTGACTGGTTTTTAAAATCATTTTGTGATCTTATATAGTCTTGTACTTACGTATGTACGTTCTTATCACGAAGCGTAATAACTTTACCGTTATGAAAATTAATTTTCTATAATTCAAGTATGGGTATTGTGTTTTAATTTATGAACATACGATATACAGCATGTTTTTTTACAAATAATTTTAAAATGATGTAATTTTTTTTTTCTTTTCTAAATGTTCCTATGCTTTGTTCCCAGGGTTGATACCGAGGCCCTGTAAATTAGTTAGGGTCCATATATGCCTAGGGCCCTTGTATAACCCATAGAGTTCCTGCAGGATCATTACCTGTGAGTAGTTGTGGTTGGCGGGGCGGTGCGCAGGCTGCGAGAGCGAATGTTGATGTGAGTAGTGCGGCGCCGGACCGAAGCCCCCGCCGCGGGGCTGCTGCGGGGGACCCAGGGACGGCTCCATGCTCTGCGGGGAAGGGTGGGACGTGGTACAGTTGTGTTTGCTAAGCTTTCGTTGTTATATGCATAGGTACAGTCAGCTACGTAAGTGCAATGCAATCAGCCCTGTATTATATACTGCCCACTTTTGAGCACGGGCCTTCTCTACTACTGAGGGGTTAGGCCTTAGTCCACCACGCTTGCCTAGTGCGGGTTGGTAAATAGTGCGAGGTACATAAGTAGCTGAACAAATTCAAAACTTTAAATCGCCTATACACTTGTGTGCCAAGCAGCAGTGTGCATGCACTGTTGTGTTTCGGTTTGAAGGACATTGTAGCCAGTATAACTACTGGACATAGTGAGACTTAACATCTTATGTCTCAGGATGACGAGCGCAGAGGAATGCCACGCAGTACTTTGTAACTCCAGATGCTGGATGGTGTTGCTACTGTTTATGGGTGGTCGTATCGCTTACTATCAGGCGAACGGCATGCTCGTCTGGTCATTCAATGCCATAAAAAAATAAAAAATAAAAACAATTTTGTGTTTCTACTAATTCATGATTTCTCTTCACAAAAATAAAATAAAAGGGATTAGCTTTATTTCACACAAAGAAAAAACAATGTTTCAATTAAACTGAACGCGTATAGGCGTTTTAAAATATTCAATTTGTTCAGCTACTTATGTGGCTGACTGTACATTCCATGATTTTGACAACTTTATTTCCTTCCTTGGTTAGTAGTAGCAATGTAACATATTATATAGGTTGTGGCCTGGCAGGTTCTGAGTTCGAATTCTAAGTCGGAAAACACTTTATGTGGGTTTTAAAACAATTTATGAACTAATTAATCCAATATCACTTTGCCCGACCCGGGAATCGAACCTGAGACCTCAGCCTTGCAGTCGTACCGTAATACAACTACGCCACCGAGGCAGTCAATACATTCAATACAACACAAAATGTATATAACACATACCCCATTCCTAGGATGCATGGGGGCGGCGTCAGGCGGGCGGTAGTGCTTCGGCTTGGGCGGCGGCACCGGCTTGTAGGGCGGCACGGGCCCCCCGCCACCTGCGGGTCCCCCACCCCCGCCGCCCCCCGGCGTGCCCCCCACCCCGGGCACCCCCCGCGCGTAGTCCGCTTGAGAGGCTGAGTTGGTGCGCCCGCCGCTGTAATAAAGTGTTATATTGTAACTTTGGTAGGCAAACGAACAGATTTTTATACTTTTTTCGAAATCTATAAATGTAATAGGTATGGCAAAATTGCAGTTCATACAGACGTAGTTCGATTTTAATTACATTAATTTGTTTCCATTACTTTTTACATATAGGTATAGGTACTAAATAAATATTCTTGACACCTCACCGATCTAGCAGTGGCAGCGAAAAATGTCTGTTGACCGTGAGGTCATGGGTTCTATACCTATATCGGGTAACACTTGTCAGTAAGTCTTGTAGATAGGCAACCGGTCATATAATAAATCAAGTCGACTAAGCTCAAAAGATTAGGAGCTTTTTAAGACGCTTAAAAATGTGCGTTGCATCGACTTTATAGAAGTGGAAAAAGGGGCCGCGCCGTAGCGTTATCGTTAGTAGACATATAATAAACGTATGGGAATGACATACCTCATCGATAAGTCTATCGTTAAATTTCATTCCCATACATAACATAAAAGTTAACGACTGTAGAAAGGTAACTTGGTTACGGCAGGTTAAAAAATATTAAAATAAGGTTGTTTTATTCGTGGTCAAGTAAAGTTAAGGGTCTTATCACACTGGCGTATAGCAAGCGAATTCACGAGATCAAGGCGCTGCGCTCGTCCAGTGTAATAATACCGTTAACTTTACCTAACCAAGAAAGAAACACCAATACCAGTCCAATTTTACCAATGTCTTATTTAACTGGCGTTAGTAAATCGGGCATAAAAATTAACGCAAATGTTAAAATATTGCGCGTCCCATGAAAGAACGCCTAGTTAAGGAAGATAATCACCTGGTAGGGCATGGTGGGACACTTAACATTAACAGTCCGTTAAGACAGTTAACAGGCTGTAAAAATATCTAATAGAGCATGGTCAAATTAGGCATAAGTAACGATAGCCTAGTTGGGAATGGAACGGTCTGCCGAGACAATGTCCGGAGGTTCAAAACCCGAGGCATACACCTCTGACTTTTCGAAGTTATGTGTGTATTGTTTATCAATTATCGTTCGCTTTAACGGTGAAGGAAAACATCGTGAGGAAAAGAATTCTCGATAAGAATTTGAGGGTATGTGAAGTCTGCCAACCCGAACTAGGCCAGCGTGGTGGACTAAGGCCTAAACTCTCTCAGTAGTAGAGGAGGCCCGTACTCAGCAGTGAGCAGTATATAATACAGGGCTGGTATTATTATATATATTATATAACGAAGTTAGTGCAGCGTGGGACATCCTCCTACAAGGACAGACGACCTCTTAAAGGTCGCAGGAACCCTCTGGATGCAGGCAGCTTCTGACAGGTTGATCTAGCAATCTTTCGGGGAGGCCTATGTGGACTTCTAAAGGCTGAAGAAGAAGGAATGTAATTTACCTGTATTTAGCATGGTCGTTGGTGGGCACGTTGGGCAGTGAGGGACCCCGCGCGTGCATGGGCGTGTGCGGGCTGTTCCCGTTCATGGGCGGCGGGCGGCTCTGCTGCGGGCTGCGGTAGGACTCTGCCGACCTTCGGGTTTACACAGGACAATCATATAATGTATACTAATGTTATTAAGAGTGAAGGTAAGTTTGTTTATTGGAGTATCTTTTGGAAATATTGAATTAGTTTTAAGAGGCCGTATACGAAATTTCAAATATTTCAGTCAACTTTTCATCGTGATTATTCAAAAAATAAACTGATCTGATTAATTTTTAATACATCATCGGAAAAACTATTTCAACACTAAGAAAATAAACGAGCCACATTTTTCATATCTTTCTTTAATTTCAATATATCCACAAAGTTCCAACGTCTGTTTCAGAAATTTTGTTGTACGGAGACTCAAACATGTTGCCGTTTTCAATCAAAATCGTGCTTTAAACTGACTAACGAAAGTTACTGTTTATTGATATAAAAGTCGCCTTAATTATGAAACAGATAATTTCTGTATTTTCAACGTAAAACACAGACGTTGGAAGTTTGGAACTTGGTGGATAGATTGAAATTAAAGAAAGATATGAAAAATGTGGCTCGTTTATTTTATTAGTGTTGAAATATTCATTCCGATGATGTATTAGAAATTAATCAGATCAGTTTATTTTTTGAATAATCCCGATGAAAAGTTGACTGAAATAGTTAAAATTTCGTATACGGCCTCTTAACATTATTATTTCAATGAGAAAAAACCTATACTTATATTTAGGAATTATCCTGAGTAAAGGATTTATGAAAAATACACGGATAAAGATAAATTTAAAAGGCTCTAGCTGACTTTTATTAAAGATGTTTTAGTTGCTGCGTGTTATTTTTCTGATTATACCACGTGTGATTTTTAATTTCTATTAAAATGCTACCTGTCTTCATGCTAGGGTTGTCTGTACGAAATTGTCTCGTGATAAGACCGCCAATTGTACTTTATATATACTTACTTTATTTTTCTAATGTACGTGTACAATAAAGTATTATAAATAAATAAATAAAATAATCATTATTATCATATTCTCAAGTTATCGTACTATTTACTGGTCCCGATAATTAACATAAACTTAAAAACATAATAATATCAACACTTTTGAATCCACTTACTTCTTTAAAACTTTAGTATTTTTCATTTTAAATCACTATTAATAACAACCCCAAACAATCACAGTATTTCGTTAGCTAAACGAACTTTGAAATACATTATAATAAACAGTATTGAGCAGTGTATACGAAATAAACACTGAAACTAAGTAAAATACGACCGCTCATTAACGACCGGCTTGAAGTTAGTCACGAGTGACAGTGCCATACAAGGGATTGGCGGGTGAAGGCTTGTGTAGGCGGTATTGTTCCTAACTTCAAGACTGATTCAACTATTGTTTATTTTTATGGCCAATTTGAAGATAGACACTATACGTCGTAGCTATTGTTGGGAGGAGTAGAAGACGGGTGGGGATACTTCAAGTCGGCCATGGCTGAGCGGCCATATTGTAAATTGTTAATCTGTAGAACCTGAAGTTAGTAACATTGTGTTTAGAGATTAAAAGGCGTACAAGGCGGGTGGGGCAATTTTAAGCGAGTCATTTAATATGTAAGTGGAAGAAACAATAGCACAGAATTCTAAAGGCCACGGTAATCGGTTTATCCTATTCAACTTAATATTAGACAACACAATTTCTATAACAAAAGATAATGCGAATTATAACGAAACGACAGGCCCATTTTGAGATAAAATCAACTGTATAATCAGTACATTTTTGTAATTTTTATACGAATTTCTGATTTTTGCTAATGTGGTTAACGTACTCACCTATAATTATTTTCAGGGCCTCTGTAGTCCAAGGAGTTGTGCTCGTGTGAGTTGGAATTCCTCTGCGGGCTTTGTGTCTGCATCACCGCTGGGTTTGGTGGTGGAGGCGGTTCCATTTTACTGAGAAAAAACATCGATAAATGGGCCAGTTCCATATAGTAAGACGGTATAAATTTATTTAGTTTGTTCGACATTAAATAAACCAGAATATAAATGTCAAGGAGGGCCCTTTACGTTCATTTTTCCGTTTACAAAGCTTTCTTTTCTCGCAGAAATAAAACTATTCAAAATGGCCGGGTTGATAGCTAAGTAAGGATAAGATTTCTCAAGTCGTTGGTGATCAAAAATCTATGTAAAGGAGAATGCCCATTTTTGTATGAAAGTTGGGCTACGCTTGCGTCTTTACAAAATCTTCACTAAAGTATAGGAAATATATCCTAAATCTTATACAAATTGAAAACAATAGGATATACAATGGGAGTTCGGAGTAATCTGAATTTTTATTGCTCGGTTATTTTGAGGTTAAGTATGTAGGTACTGCAATAACGTACCGTAGAAAGTACCTACGTGCCTAATTAAGTTCAGTATTGCAGTATCTACTTGTTATTGCTATAAAAAATATTGATCATTCTTTTCACCTAGCTTTAATCGCCCTTTTAAGAAATTGATAGCTACCAACATATCTGATAAGACGAAACCCTAATAAAACTTCTAATAAGATAGTATGTCGGAATACCAGTTTTTTCACTGAGCGTATGCTACCTGACCTTTAGTGAGAATACTTGCATCTTTATTTCCACCTACCTTTATCTCACTCCAACATGGCGTCGGCGCAACACATATTGCAGAATAGATTCAGCTAAGTTTTTATGATCGGCCGCTTGCCTGACGCCAACCCTCTTTGGAGGATTCCGATCTCAGGCAACTCATGTTAAAAACACTGTGATAAAATGTTGCCTGGCCTGGGAATCGAATCCAGGATCTCTCAGTTCACAGCCTGATTAGGCTAATAGTTAATTATCATAGGGAAAGAAAAATAAAACAAAAATTACGAAATCAGATGTACATTTTTAGATATATTGTGACTGAAAATACAGTACACACACACAAACAACAATCTATTATATACCCATCACAACAAACACTCATAAAAGGTTTTACAAGATTATCTAACTTTTGCAAGCTATAGGTATCTTTTTGTAATAGGTAGTTACTGCTATTTTGTACAAATATACCTATAGGTTGCATCACACATAACAATTGCAGGTTTAATATTATCATCTAGTAAAATGGGGTCACCGAACAATCTCTCTGGTACTGTTTTATTCCTAATTGCTACCTGCTCTACAGTTAAGTGACCAAAACATAAATATCTAAAGACAAAATCTGTTATCTAAACATTTTCTATTACTCTGACGCATTTTAAAAAGAGAAGAAATACTTTCATTGCTCTCTTCAGTTCTTAATTTAACAATATAAATGCACACATTTTTTACTTCTTGTGATAAGCTTGGTAGTCATGCCAGTAATTCTTCAAATTGTTTTGCATTCAAGCCAAGCCAGTAATGACATAAATGGGGTAACATATTTGCTACATTTTCAAAATAATAGCCGTGTGCTCTTCATAAGATTTCTAATATTGCATCAAATTGTGCACCAGTAAAATCTCATAGATTTGAAGTTAGATCACAATCTAAATGAAAAAGACATATTCTAGCACTTGTTGGCACATAGAACTTATGGTGTATTAGAATCAATTCTCGGATTGATTTAAGCACCAATAAACATTTTGGTTCTTGGCATTCCAAAACAAACAAGAACTTGATGTAGCAACATCTGATCTGAAGCATGCTTATATACTGCTGAAGTTATCTTAGCTGCACCTGCACTGAAGCATTGAGCAGTCAGATGGGATGGCAACGGTGGTGGCACTGGGATTTCAAATCCAGTTTCACTTGTAGACTGAATGACTTCTTGCAGCGCTGGTCATGTCATGTTTTTGTTGCCTGTGAACCTTTCTATTAGTTGATCACGAACAGGCAGCTCAAACTCGTTCCAGCCTTGAAACCTAAAATATAATATAGAAGTTGAGTAAACATGTTCAGATTATTAATATCGTTAAATTGTTTTCTTTAAAAAAAAAATTGGTTTTGTAAGACTTTTCCCACGTTGTGGGTATGTTAATAATAATGTTCATAACTTACAAACTGGTTATTACAGTAAGTTCACCTCTGTTTAGATTGACCAGGTGTGTAATAATATAAAAATATGATTTTTGGGATATTACCTGATGTGCTGGAGTTGTTCTAAGAATGACATTCCTTTTTGGACATTCTAAAGACACTCTGTAAGATCGTGATATTAATATAGACTTCCCAAATCCCAAAACCGAAGCAAACTTGTCTGTGTCTAAATTCCGGTGCAGGTATATGACCTCAGAAGTTTCATGAGCTCGAATCTTTGTGTAACATTCAAGACATAAATTATCTGCAACAATGGTTTTTAAGTTGATTTAGCATCCAGTCAAACTTGCTTTGTAGGAATTGAAAAATCGAGCAAATAATAAAATACTTACATTCAAACAAATCTGAAAGTGAACTGGTGAACTGTCAAAATGTCATTAATTCCGGTTGCCAGTGTAATAAAAATCTGTACCCATATATTTATTAATTATATTGTAAAATAAACCGTACCAATAAAGAAAGGAATTCTAAACGGCGGCGCTAATCATTTCCCCTCATTTTCATAATATCGCTGTATATTATTATAGTTGCCAGCTAAGCAAATACAAGAATAAATATACGCAAACAATGTTCAATTTAAATTAGGCACCGACTCCAAATATACGTATATAAAGTTAAATATTCTTTTGGTTTGTAGGGTTTTGAAGCCGGTTTTATTTTTTACTTACTCGAAAACAAGGAATTTCTGCGTTTTATCCATAATGATATGTGATGAATTTCTTGATAACCTCTGATTTTATGATATTTTTCACATTAAATAGGTAATCTGTATCAACTGTAAACGATGGTTTTAGTAGGCAGTTGGCACAAGTTTATTCAAAATCGAACTAGTAATTCTAAACATATTGACTATTAGGACTTAATTCAGCATAAAATATTTTTAGTCTGCAAGCAATTAAACATGATTTTTTTATTTTAATAAAAAATAAAGTCGACAGGTTTTGCTGACTTTAATTTCTGTTAATGCAAGTACAAGTCGCCATTCGTTTTTTTTTGGAACCGTTTATAATTTACAATTTCTTTTCCAGCTACTAGGAGTTCGGTCATAATTATTGAATAAAAGATATTATTTTATAACTATGTTTTTGTTTAATGATTAATATATTTAATCCATATATAATAGATTAAAGTACAAGCACATTTATTGTGCATATTTATTTTTTTATTCCATTTAAAAAGGGAATTTGTTATAAGTTGGTATTAATTCGCCATATTGGCAGTAAATGAGCCGGTGTTGCTTAATATGCAACAATAAAACAACTTTTTTTTCATATCTTTAAAACCCCATTGTGATTATGGCTGAAATAAATACAAGGGAAATAATAATTGAAATAATGATTTTTTATCGATAATTGGTTAAGACGCATGACTGACGCAAAGATAGCCTGGTTTTGGGCATTCTCCTTTTACATACTATCGAACTGTACCTACGATATATTATGACATCGAGTGTGATTATTAGCAACGCTGACCAAAAATCTATATAAAATTTTTCATACTGTCGAAACGCATACAAGTATCACTAGGAGATGCTTGCGACTTCATACGCGTTAAAATCCTTTCTGGCTACATAAGCCCCTAACTCTCTGTACCGATCTATAGCGCCATCTATACTATGCCAGCGCCATCTATTTCAAATCAGATAACAATTTTAAAGTTACCGGGATAAAAAGAAGCCTACGTGTCAATCCAAAACATGGTCTATATGTGTGATAAAATTTATCCAAATCTGTTTAGCCATTTCTAAAATAACTTCTAAAAATCATCGCAAACATTTTTTTTATGATACAGGCGGCAAACGAGCATACGGTTCACCTGATGGTAAGTGATCACCGCCGCCCATGAACATCTGCATTACTAGGGTGCATAGAGATGCGTTGCCGGCCTTTTAGGTGGAAATACGAGCTTTTTTTACATAGGTAAGATAAAATTAAAAAGAAAAATAAATAAATTAGATGAACTCACATGGAAGGAGGAGCGACTTTGAGGTCATCAGGCGCGTTGGGGGGCAGCCGGCACGAGCCCACCGCTGACCCGTTGTTCGACGCACTGCTGTACTCGTACGAAGACGTGCCGTCATACGAACTTTGCTGTACGAATCAACGTTGAATAGTTACTGAGAAGTAGCTTTATAACTGTTACGTAGTCGAACGGAGAGACAAGTGAAACGATTGCTTGCTAATGACAAACTGTTTAATGAACGTAGCACCGGGGCGTGGCGCAGCCACATCACTATACAGGTGTAGGTACATACACCACAATAACTTTGCAACATTTATACAGATTATATAGATTTATATTTTCTGAGATTAAGGGCGGTACTAATAAATCAATCTCAAGTTTGAGTTACATCTCAAGTAGACATAATGAATCAAGTAGACGTATGAATAGTTCAATACATTATGTCTACTTAAGATGTAACTCAAACTTGAGATTGATTTATAAATATCGCCCTTAGTTTCTCATACAACTGCATTTTTACTAAAAATGAGTAAGTACAAGTTACTACATGGCCTGGAACACACCATCAAAATTGAATAAATAACATATATTTTTAATTTGTATGAGCCATAGAAATCTCTCGCACTCGTGCTCCTTAATAACGGTGACGTCACAGGGTAACGTCACATTATTTAATCCATCACTTCCAGAGAATTTGGAAAGCCTTTTAAATGGCTAATTTATTTTTAAATTGATATTCATTTTGTTCTATTTTATGCTTTGTGTAACATAATTTATGAAAGCAATTTCAATTGCAACACAAATGAAAAAGAAACAATGTACTGAACAACCACATTGGGTATACAGGTATATAACATTGGGCCGTAAGACCGGCGAAACCAACATAACCGTTCCATTGACCCCCCCAGTGGTGGTAGCGATAACGCGATTTTTTTTTCCGAAAAAAAAGAAAAGGTATAAAATAATACCGGATTATTGGGATGCCGATGCCTGTCGAGCGAGCCCTGGCTCTGCGTGGGGATGATCATGCTGGTGGGGCGCGCCGTGTACGTCGCCTCGTCGCCGGAGTCCTTGGGGGGGCCGAACAGACGTTCTTGGGCACTTGGACGGATGTTTTGCTATGAACAAATATGTTAATAACTTATGCAAAGAATATAATAGAATAGTCAGATACCATCAGTTACAGAGGATAAATTACCGTGCCCCTGTAAAGAAATTGTGTAAAGGTGCCTATCCATAAGAGACGCAAGGAAGCTAAACAGCCCGCTAGAAGAAATTAACCAATAGTAACATTTCATTTTCCCAGTCTCTAAAGAAGAAAAAAATATCTCTCTGAGCTTGTCCACTCGCCAGCAGACAATTATGCCGGTATCCACAAGCTGATCCCACAATTCGACACACATCGATCACTATTGTGGGTTTTACACCTTGCGTACGATGGCTGTCTAAAAGCGGCGATAGCCTAGTTGGGAGTGAAACGGACTGTCGAGACGATGTCTGCAGGTTCAAAACCCAGGGGCACGCACCTCTGAGTTTTCTAAAATTAAGTGCACACTGGTGGTAGGTTTCTCATATGTAAGAGTTCGTCTGGGTGGGTACCACCGCAATGTCTATTTCTACCGCCAAGCAGCAGTGTGCATGCACTGTTGTGTTTCGGTTTGAAGGACATTGTAGCCAGTATAACTACTGGACACAATGAGACTTAATATCTTATGTCTCAGGATGACGAGCGCAGTGGAATGCCACACAGTACTTTGTAACTCAAGGTGCTGTATGGTGTTACTACTGTTTATGGGTGGTCGTATCGCTTACCATCAGGCAAACGGCATGCTCGTCTCGTCATTCTATGCTATAAAAAAAAAGTCTGTATTCTTTGTAAATTATCGCTCGCTTTAACGGTGAAGGAAAAACATCGTCAGGAAGCCTGCATACCTGAGTAGTTCTCTATAACAATTTCGAAGGTATGTGAAGTCTGCCAACCCGCACTAGGCCAGCGTGGTGGACTTAGGCTTAAACCCTCTCCGTAGTACTGGGGTGGGGGGGATAATACAGGCCTGGTATTGTTGTTGTGTACGATGGTCGCTATCTTGACGGATGAAAGTATATAGCCTCAGTACACAAATCCATCACACACTCTAACCCTTGTTTGCCAACTCACCGCGGGGTTATGTCTGAGTGAGTGTGGAGGTCTTCCAGGGGGTGGAGCTGGCAGTAACACGCCGCCCGCCGGCCGGCTCACAGTACCGCGCGGCGGCAACTCTGGAACTAAACACATCGCAATTTTGTTCATTGATTTGTAAGTGTAACCTAGTGTTACACGGGCCTCTACGGACGATATCTAATTACTTTTTACCATCTAAAACATAAGTTAGATCATGCATAATGTCCTAGAATTAAAGGAAGTCGTATCTTGAAATTCTTGAACACTGCTCTATCATACAAGTCAATCATATTATTATGTCTCATTAATCTCAGTTCATGCTCAAGTTGGAAGGAGGTAGTCTCATTTTATAAGTATCATGCGTTCCAAATTTTATTTTATTATTTACAAAATCTCTATGTTGTTTCGATAGACAGATTTTGTTCTTTCGTACCTGTTCCAAACAGGCAACAATACATACTTGCTTGCCTTGTAAGTCGTTTTATCCTGTAGCTACTGCTATACAAACTAAACACCTATTCCATGCAGTAGTAACTACACAGGGTACGTCACTATAAGTCTATGATACCCACCGCGTACCTGTTACTTATCACATACCTGTTCCATACAGCGGCGAGTGGGGTGGCGAGTGCGTCATAGGGTTTGCTTGGTACGGCGGCGCCTCGCTGGGCGGGCCCATATGACCGTGGTTGTGACCCATGTTAGTGGGCCCGTTGGTGTTCGCTGAGAAACCGTACTTGCTGTCACCGTAGCTACCTTGCTGTTGGGTTGAGAAATAAGGATGTAGTTCTGTTTTTTCAATGCCAAGTAAGCAATCGTGCAGTCTGCCATTGTTGTCTTTTGTCTCGTTTCCTCTGTCTTGAACATTAAAACCATAAATTATGCGGTTGTGGATTTATCCTAATGATTTATTGCGTTATAATTGTTTTATTTTTATTTGGTACAATTGTGAAAAGTTTCGTCGACTGTAAAACTATTCGAGATAATTTTTTAGTTAAACAATTTTACCCAAAATGCAAATTTACATGAAACTTTACATTGATATTTACAAAAATCTGCTATTATTGTAATTAGTAATTCACCTGTCCGATACCCTGGCGTGACCTAATTCCCCTGCCAAAACCAAAATGAAGGCTTAAGTTCAGTTCAGGTATACAATATATTTGTCACCACTGTAGCTAAACAATACTCAATAAAGCGTTATGTACTCTACAAAGTTTTAACATTAACTAAGATAATGAACCCTGATTCATTACCCTGTACAGAATATCGTGTATATCTGAACGGACCTTATGTATGCGTCGCGTTGGCACGTACACAAACATAGGCAATGCTACAAACCGTATAAGGAGGCGGTACAGCATCAGCCATGTGATTGATATCATCGTCACGGTCCATGTTGTCCTGCGTGGTGGCTATCGACGGGTCCGACGAGGACTTGACGAGTCTCGGCGCCGGCGGCGGGCTCACTTCCAGGTCGCTCTCCGGACTCGATGCGTACGACAAACGGTTCTCCGTACTCGACGACATTGAGAACAGAAAGTCGTCCGACAACGGCTCAGGCCTCTATCAGCGTCCAGTAGGGAACGGAACGGGGTGAAATGAATGATTACTAACAGCATGAGGGACACAATCAACATTCAAACAAAAAAACACACATTAGTAGCTAAGTTTTGAATGAATATTGATTCAAAATGGTTTTTACACTGGTATATACAAAAACACACGAAAACAAAACAATTGATTAAAGACAAGCTATAGCGAGTTACAAGCGGATTAATAGTGAAGCTAATATACAAAAATAAAATGCTACATCTAATGGTAACTCCAGATTAGTCTAATGTTAATGAAACTAAACATACCCTAGGTGCTGTTCTGATATCGGTTTGCTTATAACAGGAACAACGTCCCTCTCCGCTTGAGTACTATCACATTTGTCGTCTTTCTCCAACTCTTCTAGCTTAAGAGTAGGCAAAGACAAGTTCCTGATTTTGTTTAGAGATCTTTCCGAAACTGTAGGCAGGGTCCTCACTTCGCTAAACCTACCAGGGTTGAGGGTAGGTTTAACGCTACATTTACAGTTGGGTATCCGGCACACCTGCCTCGAAGGTTTTTCTAGACTCTTGTCTAAGCTCTTGAAAGGCTTCGGCATCTCTTTTTGCAGCCTCGCCTTCCATTCCGGTATAGGATTATTTTCTTTACCAGTTATATAGAACGATGCTGGCCGGTACTGATCAGCCATACTTGGCACCACAGAAGATGGCCTTTGGACATTCGTTATGGGAGATTTGGAAGAAGTTTCCAGAACGCTATACGGCCTAAACGACTGAGGTTGGTACATGTTGCTTCTAGCATAAATATTGCTTAATTCAGGGCTGTCATTGACCGGTGTTTTTAGTTTCGGCATAGTCTTCCTATGAAGTCTTTCGTCGTACGGGTTAGCGACAGTATGTCTGTTTTTGTTAGGCATGCTGTAAACGTTATTAGGCATGCAAGGAGTGAGAGTTTCGGAGTAGTAGTAAGGCACTAGATGATTCCTGTTAGCGTCATACATATGGTCGGGTTTAGTGACGTGTGAGATGTGTTGAGGCGAGCTAAGAGGTCGCTGAGGGGACGGTTGGTAGGTGATGGGGTGGGATATCGGGTAAAACGCCGGGTAGGGGGAAGGGGGGATCGGGAAGTATATATCCGACACCATTTCAACGTGCTACACCAAGACAGAACAGAAACGAATATTGTTAATTATAATGTACTGTTGAGTGGGGAGTGGGGAAGCAAACATATTTAATGGTTTTTTTAATTAATCTTTGAGCATAGATAGATTAGCAAAAGTCTGCAAAAGCAATACAATCCTCTGACGGTGAGTTATCACATCCCAAGACAGATGATAATCAGAGATACGTCAGAGGAATCGTATTTGCATCTGGCTGACTTTTCATAGTACTTAATTTCGCAAAAATTTTAATTTTGTTTGCATCAACATTCCCACGTGATTAATCGATATAGATATAGAAAAACATATAGAGCACATAAAATTTACCAAATGCACCAAAATGTCCTTTACCAAGCTATCTGTTGAAGCACAATGCGTTTACTATTTTACGTTTAGAACAATAACTTTGGATAAAGCGTATCCCATTAAGTTCTTTGGGTGAAGCCTTTACTGTCTTTAGAGTTTTTGAAATGTTAACACATGTTAGTCACTGGGAAAGACCAGGATTTCTGTTTTCACCAGATATATTAAATCCTCTAAAGACGAGATTCCTCTTGATTCTTCTTTTATTATTCTTAACCCTTAATTTCAGTTCTATTTGTTCATACAATGAAAACATATGGCTGTTAGGGGTATTGCTCCTCAACGCCCCATTTCAATGAACGATCTCAATGCCAAAGAATATTGATCAATTCAATGCCAAGAATGAAAAGTCTAAATAATTCATTTCATGTCAAATCAGTTTTATTTGATTCGCTATTGATCGAAGGTAGCGGTGAAGATCGTTTATTGAAATTAGACAAAAATGAACCATAAATATATGACTTAGCCCTAAAATGAGGTATTTCCGTACCTTGGTCTCGGAGACCCATAACTGTTGCTGCTGCGTCCTCTGTATGAGATCGACGAGCTTGCTGAACCACGTGTTCTGGTTGGCCTCGCTCAGCGTGATGGTGTGCGTGAACACGTGACCCCAAACACGCTCCATGTGCTGGCATTGTTCTAGAAGCTTCTTTGAGGATTTGTGGGCAGACCTGTGACAAGATTTTTTATAAACATTGTTGCTTAAATATATTACTTATACACTGGGTATAAGGAGAATTTTATTTTTAGAAGTATAAAGATAGTAGGTACCTACACAGTAGTGTGGAATGCCTAAAAAAAGTATGGTGATTTTTGTCTTAATCAATCTTCAATAACGTGAGTGAAAGATACCTTTCATGAACTTGAACTATTAATTAAAGTTACTAGCGATCATAAACAACATACAAGTGACACCAAGACTCTCAAAGAAACGAATTCTATCATAATGCAAAAACATATTAAATAGCATCTAAGGTTCACATAATTATAAAATGAAATTATAATTAATTCAAACCCATAAACCACTTACTTAGGTAACCCAGCTCTCAACTGCTTGATGATATGCTTGTTGTCCGCTTTAAGGAATATCACTATAGGATAGAACTGTGCGTAGTTGAGCCTGTCCACCGCGTTGGGAGTGATGTCGAGGAGCGCGTGCTTCCCTCGTTCCATGATCGTGCGGATGCTGGATAGACGGATGATTCCTGTGGACTTCGTCTTGCTGTCTTCTAGTGTGCTGTCCATTTCTGGAAATATTATTGTTGTCTTGTATTTTTTAAGGACATTATAATATGGTTCGATATAAACACAAAATTGAATAACTCCTTGAAAAATTGTGTTTACAAAAACTTGCTGAGGAACTTGGTTATTGAAAATTGGTGTTTATACAAACTTGCTGGGCAACTTGGTTATTGAAAATTGGTGTTTATACAAACTAGCTGGGCAACTTGGTTATTGAAAATTGGTGTTTATACAAACTTGCTGGGCAACTTGGTTATTGAAAATTGGTGTTTATACAAACTAGCTGGGCAACTTGGTTATTGAAAATTGGTGTTTATAGAAACTTGTTGGGCAACTTGGTTATTGAAAATTGGTGTTTATACAAACTTGCTGGGCAACTTGGTTATTGAAAATTGGTGTTTATACAAACTAGCTGGGCAACTTGGTTATTGAAAATTGGTGTTTATACAAACTTGCTGGGCAACTTGGTTATTGAAAATTGGTGTTTATACAAACTAGCTGGGCAACTTGGTTATTGAAAATTGGTGTTTATAGAAACTTGTTGGGCGACTTGGTTATTGATAAATGGTGTTTATACAAACTTGCTGGGCAACTTGGTTATTGATAAAGGGTGTTTATACAAATTTCTTGGGAAATTTGGTTATTGATAAATGGCGATTATAAAAACTTGCTGATGCTGTCCGACAGCACTACCTCGTCCCAGTCACTAGACACCAGAGACTAGAGAGTACTCACTAGGCGAGGCGAACTTGTCCGGGCTGTCGGTGAGCAGGCGGTCCCGGGCGAGGTCTGCGACGGCGCCGAGCACGATGAGCGGCCGCACGAACCCCGGCTGCGTCAGCACCACGCGCTCGTACGCGGGGAACTTGCTGATGCTGTCCGACAGCACCACCTCGTCCCAGTGCTCCTGAGGGCCGGAATACATCCAGGTTAGTTTTGTCCGTGACTCCGGCTGCAGAACACATTCCAGGCACCTCGGGCTGATAAATTTTGTGCGCCTTTTTTTCCTCAAGCCATATCAGTACTTTTGCTAGCAAAAACTATCTGATGTAGATGATTTATTGACTTTTTAAATTTTAAGTCAGAATAAATGCATGAAACTCTACTCTATAGTACTCTATAGTCCTCACCTTGCCAAGACTCTTGCTGCGCCTGTGGGTGGAGCGGCGGCGCCTGAAGAAGTTGTGCTTGCCGTCGTTGCCGGACATCTCCTTCTTGGTCGCGTTGAACTGCGCAGTGGCCAGCTCCTCCGCGCGCGCCTTGTTTGGTATCGTGCCTTTCTGGACCTCCTGGTTGTTGCGACCTGCGAGTTAAGAATGAAAGGTTTGTAAAAAATCGAAGTTGGCATGACATTAAATTAGAGTAAATGTTTTCTGTTCTGGAAAGTTTGAATAACGAGCAAGTGGGTCATCTCCAGGTCAGGCATGACTGTTTCACTTTTTTATCACATGCTCAGCGAACTGGCTTGATTCTACACGTTAAATGAAGTGAAGCCCAAAAAAAATTTCAACCGGCAAGAGATAAATACATGGACGGTGAGCACAGTTATGCCTAATTGCGTAAGCACTCCTATTGAAGAACCCCAGGTTGTAGAAAAAAGGGAAAAGTGTGCTGGCAAACTATCTAAGCCCAAGGCTGGATCCCTCAAATTTCATCATAACATCTTATGTCTCAGGATGACGAGCGCAGTGGAATGTCACATAGTACTTTGTAAGTGAAGGTGCTGGATGGTGTTGCTAATGTTTATGGGTGGTCGTGTCGCTTACCATCAGGTGAACGGCATACTCGCCTCGTCATTCAATGCAACATAAGTTCCTACGATCATATAAACTAAGCCAAATTCGCAGAATGATTGACTGACTTGACACAATGCAATAAAAAATGACTCTTCAGTTTGTCTCACCTATCCTGTAGACCTGCCAAGCGCCGACGGTTCCGTTATGTAGCGTGTCCACCACGTGGAACACGTCGCCGCAGCGGAACGACATCTCGCCGTCCGTCGGCTCCGTGTAGTGGAAATGCGTCTTTATGTGGAACGAGTCGCCCGCTGGAACAAATGTTATGTGATGATAGAATCATTCAATCGATTGTAATCGATGCTTTAAAAGTAATGTTGGTGTTACGATAGCGTAGTGGACAAAAGTTCATATTCAAGAGGCCAGTAGGAGACTTTAGTAAAAGCTATATATGTGTGTTAGCAAACGAAAG
The DNA here is from genome assembly GCA_947568825.1 of Sphinx pinastri. Lineage (NCBI taxonomy): Eukaryota > Metazoa > Arthropoda > Insecta > Lepidoptera > Sphingidae > Sphinx > Sphinx pinastri. The sequence continues at coordinate 10,286,694 of OX387636.1, read as the reverse complement.
TTTTCCTACAATTTTATCAGTATTTTTAAATGCATGAATCTAGAACAAATACAATTGTCAAACTCTACCAGTTCTTGACTTAATATTTTCACAGCTCCAGTAAATAGATCCATACTTGAACCATACGTAAATGCATGTGGTCCTTAGAGCCGGATGTACTAATCCCAATACTCACGAATCTGCCCGCTGGCCACCGCGTTGTATTCGTCCGGTGAATGCTGCACGATGAGATCGATCCGCTCCTGTAAGCTCAGTAGAAACAGCACCGCCTCCTCACGAGTCACGCCTTTCATCTCCATGTCGTTTACCTGAAATGGTCAGGGTAAGTTATATTTGCTAAAAATGATTATCTTATATTTCTACTAATTTTTGTCGATTGATCATCTAGTATTGTGAGACAAATATTAAATCCAAAGGTCTTTTTATAACGAATAGACTCCAAATAATTACTTGAAAAGTAATAAGATTTTAACATACCATGGTCTGCAAACTTTGCAACTTAATTTAACAAGACATTTGAAATACATTACAACGCCATCTATCAGAACTTGCATGAACCACTTTACATCTAAATTACATACCTTGAGTATTTTGTCAGCGGGCTGCAGGCCCTGCAGCGCCGCCGGGCTGGTGGGTTGGACCCCCGACACAAACACGCCGGACCTGTTCCCGCCGCACAACCGGAGACCCACAGACCCTTCCTTTTGAAAACTTATTAGCCGCGGTTCACTTCTGCAAGCAATTTATTTACTCTATAGAGTGTGTTTTACTTCTTTTTATAGATAGAAAAGATGTTGTATAAAAATATTATATACTATTGAAGGGTATTATAATAAAAGAGATTTAGTTTATAAAACGAGATGCACGAGTTCGAAGGACCGAAAATAGCAATCTGAAGAACACACTTAAATAAACAAGTTATTGGTCTGCTTAGCGCAGATTTGTAAATTATGGTATTTATTGGAAGGTTGTGATATAATATAAGAAGTTTGAACATACGGTGGTTTATTCCTTTGATTCATTTGGTTATTCATCACTTCTTCTTCGTATAATTGCCTTCTACTACTGTAGTAATCTGTGGAAAAAGAATGCAACATAACACAATACTGTAACCGAAAGATATAAAAATTCTACACATATTATTCTTTCTTTTAAAAAAAGGAAACTATCAAGTCGGTAACTTTATTTATTTATATTCAAATTTCATCAGGTACCTTCATTCCTAGGCGGCGGGGGTCGTGGCGGCTGTTCGACCTCGTGCGACATGGGCCCCCGCCGCGCGTCCCCCGCGCCGCCCCTGACTGGCGCCGCCACGTACAAGTTCTGCCCACTGCTCGAGTACGCCGACGATAGAGGCTCCGTCCCTGGGTATACGTTGTGCGATGGTGCGTCTGAAAAAAAAAACTATTTATTTATTTGGGATGCGGATACATTCATACATAGTATCACGCCTCTATCCCATAGGGGTAGGCAGAGACCATAGATTGCCACTTTACTCGATTCTGGCACACCACTTTCGCTTCCTCTACCTTCATCAATCTTTTCATGCACTCCCGCCGGTTCAGGGTACTTTTGACCTGGCCCTTACTTAGAATGTCAGATATCTGACATTCGAAGGTTCGGTGCGGTCGACCCCTGCCGGCCATTCCATCCACACTCGCCTTATATATCCTCTTTGTCATTCTCCTATCATCCATCCTTAACAAATGCCCAAACCACGGGATAAATGCGGATAAAATAACTAATTGCATAATAGGATAAAACGAGCTTTTTAAAAACAGGATATATATCACTGTATCTCCAAAGAGTTAAGCAGAGGAGAAATTAGTTAAATGAAGTGAATATTTTCCATCCCAGAAGAGAACTTTAGACATTCCGGCGAAGGACTCCCATGGACAAATCAAAACAACAATGCTTGTATACATCTTTTGGGACAAAGTTGTTATACCTTACCAAACAGACACTCATAGAACTATTCTAAGAATAAACTTTGTCCCCGTTTTTAAGCACATTGCACGCATTCCACGCGTTCTTCATTTGGCGTCATTAAAACTGATATAGGGAAATTAAGTAAAATAAAAATTTGTATGCATAACATGTATTACAAATATAATAATTCGACCGTCGAATTTCGACCACTGGACAAGCACTTGTAATTTAAATACTAAACTCACCTAAACTACTATAATTGTTCTGATAATTTCCATTAGTGACTGTCTCTTCTCTAATCAGTTCTCTAGTGACCACCAGATTAAGTCTGTCCTTGCAGGACTCTACGAGTTTCCTGGCCTCCTTGAGGGTCATAGCGTCTGTGACTGCTGTGTTGTTGATCCTTGTGACAACGTCTCCTTCGCATAGACCCTGGCCGCCCTGGTTCAGCTGTTCTCTCGCTCGCATCGTTAGTTCTTTGACGTATAATTTGCAGCCTAGGACGATGCCAAAATCTGGAGAAAATTTGCTGTTTTTAATGATATCGAAAATATTAAGAAATTCTTGTTATGTCTACAAAACAATTTTTTCCGTAGTATTGTTAATTATAGAGGCAAATATGTTTATGAACCGCAAATATGTAATAAGTTTTGGCCTAAAATTATCTAATACTAGACTTCTGCTCGCGGCTCCGCCCGCGTGAAAAAGTTTTTCCGGGATAAAGATATTTTCCCGGGATAAAAAGTAGCCTAAAGCACTCAGGAGTAATGCAGCTTCCTATTAGTGAAAGAATTTCGGTCCAGTAGTTTTTGAGTTTATCCATTACAAACAAACAAACAGACAAATCTTTCCTCTTTATAATATTAGTATAGACTTAGCACTAACGTCACAGTAGTATTTTAAACAAAAGCTAAAAGCACAAAAATATGTTTAACATATTTAAATATAGTAAATCAGGTATTTCATACTCAAACATGCTGTATTATAATGAGAATATGCATGGTAACGGGGAAATAAATTCTGTACCCACTAATCTAGATCAAACAAGTGCGAACGTAATATGTAAAGCGATGAACTGTACCTACTGACAAAACTGTTGATGATACGGTACGCATGGTACTGTTTACTCAAGTTCCAGATGATGAATAAGAACTGTATCGAAACGATTTTGAGAGTAATCATACGTATTTTCGGAGACTTGGTTCTGAGAATCTATCCGATAAACTATTCACCTAACTTGAGATCATCGTAGGCATGGTCAAAACCCTACATAGATGTCGTGTTCTGGCAACGCACGCTCTAAGCTCGGCCGGGTACAACCAGTAAGCTTCGTACGTTCTTACGTCTTCGCTTTATCATTTGACTGTACTGTCGGATGTAGCGTAGTCCCTTTTCCATGCCAGGATAAAAAATAAATAGGAAAATAAGTAGTTTCTATAACTTTCTATACTTATTGTACATATTCTATGCTACACTATCATTTATGAGTGTTACGCCGCATGTTGCAATGCTCGTGAACAAGACATACTCTTGGTCTAACTTCTTTGAAAAGATGTAATCTATACCATTTTTATCGCTTTCATATATTATAAAAAAAAGTTATCCCCACCTTCTTTCTTCCCATTCCTGGTAAGTGCGAGTTTGATGGTGGTGGGCGCGGTGGGCGGCGGCGCCGGCGCCCGTCTCCGCACCACCAGCGACACCGCCGCGCCCGAGTCGCGCAGCACCTGCACCGCGCGGGCATACTCCACGTTCTCCAGGGGGATGCCGTTCACTGACACTATCCTGTCGTTCACCCTGGAAATGTTTGTGTGTGGATTAGTTTAGATTGATATTATGGATGAGCCTTCTCATCAGTCGTGCAAGATATATAAGCTGATGTCTTATCAGTTTTATTGGCTTATCGACGAACAAACAAACACACATTTTTATCACCGAAGGGTTAGGCGAAGGCGCAACTAGTGTACCCAATTTTTGCTGTTAGTATTCCGTCCCAAGATGAGATACAGGGAGAGCTTATCGCCATATCGGGCACAAATTCCAGACTCGGGACTGATACTAAGCAGAAAAACCCAATATCACTTTGTCCGAGCCGGGATTCGAACCCGAGATCTCAGAACTGTATTATACCAAGGCATTGCTTCTAGACGTTTCTAGTTAATAAGAAACATAACCGAAACTTTTTTTAGCATCTAAAGTTTTCATGAATAGTTAAGGATGTTCTCAAATACATAGTTTATTAAACGCGTTTGCAATAGAGTCATGGTTCAGTCAATGACTTCGAGTTCAGTTTCAAGGCCAAATGAGGCTTTGTGTGAGTTATTTGATACAAAAACTATTTGTCCAGAATTGGCACGAAAATACCGTTGACAGATTCTTGTCATTAGATTGCGAATCTTTAACGTAAATTGCGCACATTTCTTATCCAGTTTTCTGATCTCTGGTTTCTCATTTTTTTTATGCCATTGAATGACGAGACGAGCATGCCGTTCGCCTAATGGTAAGTAATACGACCGCCCAGAAACAGTAGCAACACCATACAGCACCTTCAGTTAAAGTAGTGTGTGGCATTCCACTGCGCTCGTCATCCTGAGACATAAGATGTTAACTCTCATTGTGCCCAGTAGTTACACTGGCTACAATGTCCTTCAAACAGAAACAAAACAGTGCACGCATACTGCTGCTTGGCGGTAGATATAGACATTGCGGTGGTACCCGCCCAGACGACTCTTACATATGAGAGACATACCACCAGTAAAAGGTAACTATTTTAAAACTATTTAGCATTCTATTCTTGTCCTGCATTCATTTACTGATGATTATCACAACTAAGTGCTAACATAGTACTTCTTTTCTAACAGTTTGGAAGACGGAATACTAACGTCTAGGTGCTAAGTTTTTGTTGCTACTGCCCATACACGATAATAGTTGGGAACACTAGCTCCTAATGCTGTTTGTAATTCCGAAGAGGTTCGCAAGCTTGTCGCGTGTAGGTGTGTTTATTAAAGAGGCTAAATAAGGCAATCGAATAACTGTACTTTGTAAAGATATTGCAGCTGTAGGTTGGAAGTGTAAAGTAATATCTAGGTACTTTTTGCATGAATTCTGTAGAGAATACGGTTGAGCCGTTCGTGTTACGATTTAGCAAAAAAATAACTTTTGGAATGCAAATTTTTGTAGTCAAAGTTCAATGTGTAGTTTAAAATACTGCAACCACCTTGGAAACACTTAAAGAGACCGAAGAACACTATCGAACTTGTGATACAATTTAAACATCCGTACTATCGTGTTTAATAAATAAATATAATGAAATATCGTCGAGGATATTGCAAAAGCGCGTATCTAGCATTGGTAAATACCGCGTAAGTAAAAAAAAAATTACAGTATTATCAATCATAAGTTTAGTGTCGTAAGTATGAATTTCAATAAAAAAAAATTATCACTTACGCGATATTTACCCATGTTAGATACGCGCTTTTGTACTATCCCCAACTACATGACTCTATTTCATTCTATTACACAAGCTCAAGAAAATTTTATATGGTATGAACAGCTAATATAGATAGTATTCATTTTATTACCATTTATTTGGAATCTAAAGAGTGTAACTTTTGTATTTGGTCGGCTTATACATTTATCTGATGAGTAGCATTTACTCAAAAGTTGTGATACATGCCCTAAGCTGTACAATAGCGTTTCCAATAGCACCTCTTAGTAACACTGGGAATCGTTACTCTAAAAGCAAATGAATATACTCACTGCAATTTATCCTCAGCAGGGCCTCCTCGGAGTACATCAGAGACAGCGATAGAGGGGTCTCCGTTCGCGAAGTGGGGGTTATCCCTTCCCCCCGATACCGCGATCCCGAACCCGTACCCCTGTACGCGGTTTAGCCGCACTCGATGCGTTTCCCAGCCGGCGCTGCGCTCAGCAGTCTGGAATGAATAACCACGTTTAATTTCCTTGGAGTATTCATTAACTCCTTGTGTTCTTGCTATTTCATATGACTGGTGAGTGTATAAAATAGTGGCATTCGTGTGTTTACTACGTAGTTTGCTTACAGATTTGATTCCACGTGCTAGAGAATTGCACGAAATGCATAATGTTCAAAACAAAAATAAGAAAAAAAGGGACTAAAAGGTGTTGCCTTGATGTAGAGCTTAGGCCTAAACTTTATGCTAAGAATTACATCATGCAGCATCGTGAACGATTAGTTATCTGGTATTTTCTACGAAACGTATTTGCCTTGTGAACTCTAATTTAAATCATGTGTAACTCTATATTTAGGTTAAATGTAATAGAAGAATGCCTAAATAACTTTATTATAAAATTCAATTCTAGTCTTTCTATCTCAAAACTTATTCCACGTCTACAAAGAGTAACTGTAAAGTGTAACGCTGACGTAATACAGGGCATCGGAGTAGGGCTGCCATCACCTAAATTGCCAACGCCGCATAAACACGGCAAAGATCCCGGACATTTGGGCGAAATATGGGTTTTTCCCCGGACTCCTCTGAAAAAATATTTTTTTCTACAAAAATAAAAACATAGTTATAATTTTTTAATTTTTCGCTTATCTATAACACTTTTTAAAATCCCCTGCCGGACGGCCCCCGGACGCCCTTCAAATTAGGATAATTCCGAATCCGGACGGGTGGCAGCCCTACATCGGAGTAACCTGCATCGTTTATTGCATTATGTACATAGTTATGTGAAACCCTGTTTGGTGTATACATTTGCCTATAGTCTAGGGCGGTGCAAATCTTGATGCCTCTAGAAGGCTTACGTCACTAATCGTTGTATGCAGGTTAAACTGTTTGTTATGATATGATCTTATATAATTACTATAGTGGTTGGAACGTAGTTTATGTGAAATCAATAATGTGAGTAGTCTATACTCCATCGGTTTAGGTATTTAACTAAATGTAAACAAAAACGACATATGATTTCCGGATAGTCAACGTTTTCTTACGAAAGTATTTACGAAGACTGTTGTGTCAATGAAACTACGGCGTACAACAAACACTTAAAACTATTAAATTCACTTTAGAAACAAAAAAAATAACTAACAACAACTAATTATGAAAAACAAAGCAAAAACTATGATAAATAAATACATTTCTACAATGCGGAAATGTGCAAATAATTGGTGTTAGTTAACTAGTTAGCCAATTAAATTAAATGGCGGTCAGTTTTAATGGCGTTCTACGTGACAATCGTACTCTTAAATTTTGTAGGGTTATCTAATACGATCCATTGGAAAAATCTTAAGCGTGCCTGTCGTATTAGCTCTTTTATAGTTGACAGATCGAGATCCTTTATAAAAGTATTGTAATTTATGATAATTAATTGTGTTCGCCCTTATTAATGAATAACTATAACTTTTTAATAATCAAACAACTTTAATAAACGGGAATAACAGAGCTAAGTGTTCTGTAGGTTATTAAGAAGTTTATTTTGGAATAACATTTTTTGTAAAGAGAAATGGACAGGTAAAAATACCCTATTTATGATTTGATTAGATTTAGTTAAATAGCATTGGGTGTTTAGAGCCGAGATTACCGTAGATATTTTATTATATCTGTTTGAGAATCTGTCTGCTTTAGTTTTAAGGTTCAGCGATAATGTTGTTTTCTAATGGTAATAGAATTTTAGAATCGGTTCCAGAGATTTGAGTGAAATTTAGAGCTAAAATTTCTTTATAATACTTCATTTTGCTTTTGTTCGCGAATCTGTCTGCGTCTCTTCTAGGGATATAATACCATAGTAGTTGGGGATAATGTAGTCTTAAATCTACTATGAAAAAAAGTGAAAGAATTTTCGGAAGCGCATCAGTGGTTCCAGAAATTACAGCTTCAAGAGAAAAAACAGAATTTATTTATATTCATCATTATATACATTCTAATCACACAACTAATGCTTCCATTGAAAGCGATCAAAATATTACTTACAATTTTTTTAAAGCTATTAATGCAAAATATTTAAAGAAACACAACCAGTTCGCAGAACATTTAACATAAAAACATTGTATGCAGTAGCAGAAACATTTATCCTAAGTTATTCGGACTGCGTACACAAGAATTTAAATTACAATGTGCTAAATATACTATAAACCCTCTCAGTAGTAGAGGAAGCCCGTGCTCAGCAGTGGGCAGTATATAATACAGGGCTGGTATGGTATGGTGGTATGGTAAATATACTTTAAAGGCAATGATTACAAAATGACAACTATCCGACATCAACCCACATATTTACAAACAAATTGATTGCTTTACAATGAAATTGTTTTGGTGATGATACAGACAACAATTCGCAAATATGTTAAAATAAATCATAATAATTCAAAACACGAGATATAGTAAGAATTGTAAAAAATCATTGTTACGCTAAATCCTTATGTCATGTTGGACTTAAATAATTCTAAGACCAACTCTAAAATAATTTAAATAAGATTTGACATCTAATCTTTTTGCAGAGAGACTAAGGGCCAAAGGAATTGTGGATGCGTTACCGACTGCTAAGGAGGAGAAAAAATAATTGGGAAGAGATTTATCGAACCTACTTATGAAGCCTACCTAAAAACATGTATCAAAGCTACGAGCATTTAATCACGTGATGCCAATAAATCTATTTTGTGGTGAAGAGATCCTTAGCCCACTTGTGCAATGCGTAAAGTATAATTGCCGACCATGCCATATAATTTTACAATGCAAAGTATGCGTAATAAAGGAGCTTAAGGCTACTTGTTTACTAAGTTGCCGCCTCCACAATTCCATATTTACAAAATATCATCAAAAAGGGCTGGGATTGAGTTTCACTTTTTACTGTCTTCCTTCAATTACTTTTATTATAATTACATTCTTCTCATTGCTTTATATTAAGACCAAGATTATTTTTTCAGCCATTAGGTATCTACTTTCCGGGACTTTATTCTAAAACAGTTTATAAGTACATTTATAACAATAGAATTGTGCTTTAGCTAATCAAGTATTAAGAAATTAAATTCTAATTATAATGTACACCTACTTTTATAAATCAAATTCCTAAGGTAAGTAAGTGTAGAGATTACTTACATATTTTTCGAAATTTTTCTATCTTTAATAAAAACAAACGTATTTCATACACATTGAAGACTCTACAAAAAATCTCAAACGTCACTAATATTTGGAGTGTTTGCACTGGTTCCAACAAATAGACGCCTCTCGAGCGGCGCTATTTCTCACGCAGTCAGGAGTGGCCGACACTCCTTAACTTCTTGGGAAATGCAACCGGTTGGAACCAATAAACCTAGTTTGAACTAGTCTGTTGCACTTGTGCGTGATTAGGGATCTTCGCTTGCCATTTAATTAGATTAAGAACTTAAAGTTATAAAATATTTTTAATCTTGATAAAACTTAGTCAAAAACACAAAACAGAGGTCAATGCTGTTTAAGCTGCAATTATTCAAGTAATATGTCATTAACATAAAATTATTTTAGAACAATATCTGCTATTGCTAAATCTTTCCGTGGTATAGCCAAACATAATGACTTGTTAACTGACATGGTAACAAATGAACATAAAAGAAACAAACGTAGGAAGATACGAATGTATTAATTTATTAATAAATACAAAACAAGATATATCAACCATTGTTCTATTGAAATTGAAACGCCAACTCGAAGCATGTTCGTTAGCCCCAAGGGCTAACCCGCGAACGTTCTTTAACAAGTACAGTCATGATACGACATGCCTGAGCCCGACCTTCTCGTTCGAGACTGACTCACCATTTTTATAACCTTATCGGTCAGTTCACGATTTGAAACATTTCAATTGATTTGGTATTCTTTGGTGTTGACTGTTGTGCAAGAAATAATTTTGAATATACTTTGTCATATTAGGAAGAGGTCAATGAATCTTTTATAATGTTGTGTAGTGTATAATAATTCCACGTTTATAATTGAGCTTTTTGAGCATTCAAAAAGCTTAGTACACCTACTTTTGGCAGACGTCTATTCAAATCTCTTCCTTTAGATTTGAATAGACGTCTGCCATATTCTGTAAATTGAGGTGATGATAGTCCGCTACTTAATTTATCTAATGAAGATTAATTGGTTTTAATTCTCTTATAGGATTGAAGAGACCTTCACACTTAGAACGAATATAAGGTCACTTGAAATCAGACGATGCTGTACACGTAAAGCTGTTTGTAACGGTAGTTCAAACGCCCGGACGCAATACTTATACCTCTATTTGCAGAATTTTCCAACCAGCTAAGTTACAATCTATTGCCTAGAACCAAGTTGATTCAAGATATATCAGTTTTGCGGAAACGTATCATTTAATATTATAAAACAAAGTCTCCAAGGCTATATATACTATCTAGCCGTCCGTATACTATCAACCAGATTTCGATAAAATTTGGTAAGGAGATGGTTTGATATCCTGAGAAACACATAGGATTTTTATCCTCGAAAACCCGTTACACGCAGGCAGAGTCGCAAGCAAAAGGTATTTAATGTTATAAAATATTTAAGAAATTTGCATCACGACAAAGAAATCACCCAACTTTTAACAGCTAATAACGCGCTTATCATAACAATTCATAAGCTGTCTTCCATCTACGGCTCATATTTACAACCCATTGGTGTTAGGTAATGGGTCAAAGTAGCAATAAGGCACCTTTGGTTTTATAATTCTCGCCTACGCACAACTGGGCTACGTTTGTGCACCACAAGAAATCCTACGATAGTAACAAGTGACACTTTCTATTACACCTTTCGTGTATATCTTCTTTGGGCTTGTGATGAGGATTTTGTAGCTGCCATGCTATTCTGTAACATCTTATTATCGAGCTCACTACTGAATCCACAGTGAGATCTTCACTAGCGCTATAAGGTGAGAATGTCGGTGAAGCGAACCACATTCACTTACTAATACGTGAGACTTGATGATGCTTAGATCTTACGTATATCTCCCTAATCGGATTCTGTAAACAAAGATTTCGATCGTCACACTGGCTTTGTGTCATAATCTTACCCGAAATGTCGGAGTCACCTCATCTCACGCTGTGTTTCTTCAGATTTGCACCGCTGATTTAAATTCTTACATGTATATTTATAGTAGTCAAGATTTTCTTTTGCGGTGACTGCCAGTTCCAATTTATGGCATAACATCATGAGTTAATTACCTAGGCATTTCCAGCAGGCATAAGTTTTGCTGATAAATGGTAACAGTTAAATTCAGATTTGGAGCCTCTACTAAATAAAGATGATTAAGTTTAAGGGACACTTTTACTTAAAGAGGAACCTTTAATTGAAAAAGGTACCTATCTATGTCTTACAGAAGAAATTCTAACACAATAGAATACCAAAAGAATTAGACACAATTTGACTGTCCATAATCCGAAATAAATCCATCGAAATACCGACAGTCAATACACGCGATCATAATTCTCATTTTGGAACATTTTATTACCAACACTCCTGCTAAGTCTGTTATTTTTATTAATGAGATGACATCAACAACCCAACAGCTGTTGCGAATCACGTTATTAATAAATATGATCATGTGTTGTATTTTACGCATATTTTAATTTGTAAGTAACCATTGATTACAAAACTTAAACAAATTATTTTGTAAAGTTTTGCATACTTGTGATTTCTTTCATCTATTAGATCTTAATCGTAGAATCATTATGGGGTTCAACGTGTTACTTGTAAGTAAAGTCCATTGAAACTATGTTTTTTTTTATAACCTATTGACAATATCCTTATAATGTTTAGTGTTTAAACTTTGAATGCCTCGGTGGCGTAGTTGTATTACTTTACGACTGCAAGACTGCTGGGGTCTCGGGTTCGATCCCTGGGTCGGGCAAAGTGATATTGGGTTTTCCTATTCAGTATCAGCCCGAAATCTGGAATTTGTGCCAGGTTTGGCGATAGGCTCACCCTCTATCTCATCATGGGACGGAATACGCACGGCGAAAAGTGGGTGCACTAGTTGCGCCTCTGCCTACCCCTCCGGGGATAAAGGGCGTGAGGGTGTGTGTGTGTGTATTTAAATGACTCTAAATATATACCTACTACAAAGTTAGAGAGATTAGGCTTATGGCAGTGCGTGTCCTTTCCACCACTAGATAAATAATCTTTAGTGGGTCTTCGCTTCATTTGATGCTGGCATTTTCTTACGCTTACTTAGACGTAAATAAAAGTAAATGGGAGTTTCTGAGTGAATTTTAATCTTTAGCACGAAACCATACAATTTTGCTGTTTTTGTTGCAAAGGTTTAAAGTAATGTAGTTTTTGTACAATGTCCAGCAAAATTAAGCATTTCCGAACTAAGAAATTAATGACGCAATCAGATTTTTTGTCGAGTTGTTTAACGATATCTTACTGGACGCAGATCGCTGTTATGTCTACGGTTATGTAGCTACCGATGCCAAAAAAACTTGACTAGATTAACTCAAAAAATATCGTTGTAACATAATAATTATCACGATCAATTCATATTCTACAGATTTTTGGCCAACCTGCACGTATAACATCCATATTACAGACACGAGTAAGATATCGGAAGGCCTTACTAAGATCAAAAGATGGAGGTAGTGATTAGGAGTTAAATGACCATTTAGGAATATGTTTCTAGACAGCTCTTCTACTATATCAAGATACCAAAGGTACTTTTTATAAGAGAAGTTTAATTATGTTTATGGAAAAAAATCACACTAAATTCTCCATCAAGAGTTACAGCTTCCTAACAAGAATCTCGGCTTCGGTCTTGCCATTAATTCCTAATTTAAATCCAATAATCTTCGGCAAAAAACCTTTTTATAAGAACGTCAACCAACTGTTAGTGAGTTAATTTCGACAAGTCAAGGCAATCATCTATGAGTCACAACCTAAGGTGGACAGGCAAATTATATGGATCCTTAATTTATGTACTTTAGTAAGTCGTTAGCCTTATAATTCTGAGTGCGAAATGCATTTTGCGAAACCTAACGTCAATAACTAATATAGAAATTTCGCACCACTTTGTCAATGGTACATTCTTCCGGAGAAGTGACGTAGGTTCACGAATTTGGGATGAAGTGATTTGAAAGAATATTCGTGATACAGAAGGTAAGAGAAATCGTAGGTCCAAATTTTCTCTAGTAGTAAGTCTTACCAAGAAAAAGAGTTATTGCATTTTCTTAAAATAATGAACTCTACTAAAGCTCTACATTTTTTTTCTAAACTAACGATACTTGTCTCATTTTTAGGAAATTCTGGTAACTAGATTAGATGATTTGGCTTTTTGAGTATTGTCTAAATTATAATTTTTAAGTGAGTAATAAGACTGTTATATGTAGAAACACATTTCCTGTGAAATATTCGTGCAAGTTTTATTGAAAATTATTATAATTAATGTATTTCGTTCATGCACAGAGCAAATTAATGATAAGGTAGTCATTTTTAATGGTTTAATTATAGAGTTAACAATGATATTTAAATAGATGCGTCGAAGAGAGAACCCTCTGAGCTTTTCGACACTAGCAAAATCCATGGAATGTTGTATTAAATTGGTCACCTTTTATCTAAATAGATCATTTACAATTTTTAACGAAGTAAACAATAGTAAAACACTTGTGAACAATAAATAATAATATTTTTTGAGATAATAATAAGATTTTAAAACTATAAGGACAGTTTATAAACCTCGTTACAACGATATGCCAAAACAATACATATTGTTATGAGAAAATTAATAGTTTTTAAATGTACACTTACATCTTTGTATAAGATCTTGTTTGGTCCATAGATAATGTATTTCGTGCGTCATTTTCAATAATGTTTATAATAAAATCTAAGTTTTAAAGTAGGTAGGTAGGTATACAATTTATATCCATTCTTTTTTGCAGTCAAGTTTGTTAAGTAAAGTCAGGTATTCAAAAGCAAAAACATAGGTACAAAAACAGATCTATACAATAATGTGTAGGTGCCCTATCTATGAACAGCATATTGGATTATCAACAAAAAAAACTGTGTAAGAACGCACCTGTAATTTTTCTAATCCAAAGTTATCCAGTTTCATGATATAATTAAGATTATTCATTTATTTCACTTTAAGCACCAAAATGAAACAATTTACATCATAACACTGCACCAATGCACAAACAGTTCGCTCACTTTCTCTAAACAAGATTATTCCAATGAAATTCCAATCCGATTAAAAAGTGTGTTTCTTTTGTTATTTTTTTAATTCAATTTGTTTGACGAAGGCTCTATCGTAGGCGTCCAACGATGACGCCGCCACGCGCTATATTACCGAACAACAGCCTTATTTGAAGCCGAGATGAAACACGACAAAATGTAAATGACCAGTGTACGCGTTAATTTCTCTAACGAGCACCTGTTCCTTAACATGGCCGGTTAAATGTCGGGGAGGTACACTGTGCTATGCAAATGTTTGTTTACACATAAGTTAGCGTACGGTAGCGGAATGCATGAGCCATGAGACAGTCCGTTGCGAAGAAAGTATTGACTAAACATGTGGGAAGTGGCTCAAACAGCTGAATTCCTTGAATATGAGGACAACGCTCGCTTGGCGGACTTGTCGAATTTCAATACACTTTACATCCGTGAATTGATTACCAAGAAGTTATAGTACAAGCTCATGAAAATATGATCGTAAAACAATGTTCATTAAGAGTTTACGATAATTTTTACTGCATGCATCTTTGATGAGATTTCATTAATAAATGAAATTTCAATATTTTAGGCTAAGTACTTACCTGGAATATTTTTATTTGACAACCTGGACTTGGTTAAATGGATTAACACTTTTTCAAATAGCTATAAGTAGGTACCTACTGTAAGTTTGTCTTTTTTGCTTGAGGTAATCTCGATTGCATTCCGGTTTATTATGTTGATCGATCGATTGACTATCGTGTGATTTATATTATAATAATTTTCTCACTATAAGTTCTAGATGGACTAAATAAAAATATTAAGTGACATATTTGTTTGTTAATAAATATAATGAGCCTCTAGATTTGGTGGGATCAATTTAGAAATTTTCAATTGTAACTGTTTTGTGTAGATCTTTATTTGACCCGATTATGATGGTAGAGTCGCTCTACATCATGAATCACAATGTAGTGTGTGAAATGCAGTTCTGCAGCATGGAGCTGAATGAGGGTTCCCATTGTTGGCACAATATTTAATATTATTATTTTTTGTTGCATTTTATTTTATACACATGTAAGTTTTTGTCCCAACAATAAAACATTTCTTTCTTTCTTTAAATGTATATGTTGCACTTGTGAGTGCGGTCTGATGTTAGACAACGTGTTTTACTCAAAATATAGTCCAGTAAGTTTATAGTGCATTCGGGCAGTTGTTAGTCTAAACGGGCCCACTTATCAGTCTTATTTGCGATTTGTCATCGGACACTACACGCGTCAAATTGAATTCCAAACATTTTGTGTTTAAGCGCTCGGTTCTCAGTAAACGGTATGCGGTCATATCATTATTCGGCCTGCAATTTGTACGTATACAACACTATCGTTTATCCAGAAAAAAGTTATATTCACTAAAACAATAGGGTAAGGTTCAAATTTGAATGTGAAATTCACTTTTGCGACGTAAATATAATCTTGTGTCTATGTTGAGACAATGGACATTCTATCCGTCGTGTAGTCAGAACCTTATGCATTAGTTTCCTATCGTTTTGCACCTTATACTTCTGGGTTAAAGTCGAATATTGAATACGTAGAGACAATTCGGGGCGATGGAATTTGATATAAATATCTCATTATGATGCGACACAGCACCTATTGGCAAGGTATTATTGAATACTAAATATAAATTGGTTGTTAACCAAGTATGAAGATGTCTTGTAAAAAAAAATAGGTGAACAATTAATAATGAAAAATAAGTATTTAAAAATATGAAAAAAATGTTTCTGGGAATAGGTACTTCATATTGTAGAGATGGTCGCTTCATTGTGACTACATTAGGGGAACAATAAAATGAAAAAAAAAATGTTTAGTAAAATATGTAATGTAATTATTTCTTACATTAACAACGAATTATGTCTAACACTAGGTATACATTGTCTAGTTTTATCTTATAAATATAAGCATCACCATTAAAATGGTAATTGAAAACTGAAAGTTCAAGTGTTATGCTAAATGTAAAAATTATAAAAAATTAAGACACCATTATTGAACTTTCTTACCTTTATGTTTATAAAAAAATCATAAGGTACCTTTTATATTATACTTTTCCTGTTTTAGTAAAAATACTAGGAATTACTTTGCTCTATATGTAAAAATAACAAAGTTACAAAAACTGTCTATTAAAAAATAATGATCTTTATTTTTAAGTGATATCTCTCAGAGCAGCAGTTTGTACAGTCAGCAGCATAAGTAGATGAACAAATTCAAAATTTCAAATTGCCTACATACTTTTGTGTTCTTACTAATCTTTTTTTTCTCTTTGAAAAAATAAAATAAAAGGTATTTCCTTTACTTCAAATGAAGAAAAAAATATTTCAGTTTAACTTAACGCGTATATAGGCGATTTGAAATTTTGATTTTGTACAGATATTTATGCTGCTGACTGTACAACATTTAGGTTCGGATTCTAAGGATTTAAGTTAGCTAACAACAGGTCACAGAATAACTACTTTTAACCCTTGTTACATCTCACAAAATGGCAAGTATTGAAATATTAACAGTATAATAATTAACAAAACAGACACAGACTGCCTCGGTGGCGTAGTTGTATCACGGTACGACTGCAAGGCTGAGGTCTCGGGTTCGATCCCCGGGTCGGGCAAAGTGATATTGGATTTTTCTATTCAGTATCAGCCCTGAGTCTGGAATTTGTGCCCGATATGGCGATAGGCTCGCCCCCTATCACATCATGGGACGGAATACGCTTGGCGAAAAGTGGCTGCACTAGTTGCGCCTCTGCCTACCCCTTCGGGGATAAAAGGCGTGAGCATGCGCATGCGTAATAATTAACAATAATTCTTGCATTTTCTTCATTATATAAGTTTTAACTACAAGCAAATTATTTCTAACAGTGTTACAGAAACAAGAACTATAATCAAACATACTGTTATCTATACTAATATTATAAAGAGGAAAGATTTGATTGTTTGTTTGCATTGTATAGGCTCCGAAACTACTGGACCAATTTGAAAAATTCTTTCACCAATATAAAGCTACATTATCAGCGAGTAACATAGGCTACTTTTTGTCCCAGTGAAATATAAAGCAGGACTTTTATCATGGAAAAACTCATTCATGTGGGTGGAGCCGCGAGCAGAAGTCTATTGAAATTGCAATATAATAGAAATAACTTGAAGTTATTACTTAAAAATTTTAATTATTGTAACTTTGAATTATACTTTTTGATTAATTTTCACCTATGTTTTCTTAATATAAAGATTACAAAATTATTGTAAACACACAATTTATAATCCACCATTAATCCTTAGACGCCCGCTGTGGACACCGGTGTCCATTTATATAAGGAAATTAGCTTATAGCTATATATAAGCGGGCGTTGACGGGTTAAAATACTCCAACAAACACATTCTATTGGGTATGAGGTCCAATTTCAACAATTTCTTATTTAGCAGGCATTAGCTAATCGGGCGTTAAAATTAACACAAATGTTAAATTATCAGGTTACTTATGAAAGAATGCCTGGTTAAGGAAGATAATAACCTATTAGGGCATGGTGGGACACTCAAAAACCTTAACACTCCGTTACGACAGTTAAAGTAACTAATAGAGCACAGTAAAATAAAATTAGGCGAAGTCTTGTCCCCTATATAACAATAAAGTTAGTTATAAGCCTAAATTATTTACTATTACGTCATTGATATCCAGGTATGTTAGCTAAATTAGTGCCCTCAAATCCTAATATTTCATCAGGATTATTTTTCAATTTCTCGATTAGCGAATATTTGTTGAATTTTATCTCATTTGAGATCTCCTCTTTGATGCATTTAATTTTGTAAATAACCTTATTTCGAAGTGTATTATGTATATTCGGGTTTTGTAAAAGTTTGTTGAGGTCCTGAAGACTGTCCGGTAGCTGTGAATCATCCTCCATATATTCAATCTCTATATTTTGGTAATTGTGCATTTGTTTTGGTTTCTTGGGGCAAATGTGTTTCTCCGATGGTATGTCCACTGTGATTTGTTTTCCGTCCTCATCAAAAACAATCTTTTTGTTTGTCTCACACCTACATTCAGATTCCTGATCTGACTTCCTCTTAGGCTTTGAACCGCTAGGTAAGTCTAAGTTTAATAAATACCCATATTTCGTTTCGATTTTTTTAACAACTGCTATACATTTTGTGTACACTGTTCTTAATTCTTCTAAGTCACTTTCACTAATTTGTGTGTCTTCGTGACCATCACAGTGTTCCATGTGATCAGTAGTATTGTTTTGATTCTCAGAACTCCATCTTTTCATTTCTTTTTTTTTTCTACTGTTGTTAGACACACTTTTTTCCGCATTTTCTTCATTTTTACTTAGTGTAGAGTTAGCTTCATACTGAATAGGGATTTCTCGAACATGATTCTTAACAATCAGGAATTTCTTGCTCTCTTTATTAGACATCTTTGCATCGGGAACAACTACCGGTATATTATGGCTTTCTTCATTAACTACCATTGTAAAGTAGCGTACTATTCACTATGTTTATTATTAAATATCACTTGTGCTGTGTTTTTATTGGAAATTCACAAACATTACGCCACGTGGTATGGCGCACTTCGGCATTAGGTGTCAAATGTCAATGTCACTGGATGACGCTCGGCGACTTGACAGTACCGCTAGTGTTGCCATATGCTTACGGTAATCGATATAATCGACTAAGTACGAAAAAATATTATAATTAAGTTTTTCTTTTTTACAATTCTGCTTAGGATAATCTACGATACCAGTAAAAATATGTTTATGGAAATTATAAACAATTTAAATGTAAAAAAAATATATTTATTCAAAGTTATCCTTGTTTTTCCTTTTTTTCTTCTTTTTAGGGACATAATCTTCACCCAAATTCTCTGCAGACTCAGGCAAATTATCAAATTCGTTTTCTTCCTTTGGAACCACTTCTGATTGCGTTAGTTTTTTCGATTTTTTTATTTTTTCACTACTTTCACAAAGTGAAGACGACTCTTCAAGTTTAATTTTTTTCTTCTTCTTTTTTGGCTCTACCTGTACTTCTTTTTCTACAATTAAACTGTTCAAATTTTCGTTTTCTATACAATTGACATCTTCTTGATTTTCTGGATACTTATCCTTTTTCTTTTTTTTCTTCTTATTACTATGACTTTCTGTACTGTCCTTAGGAGATATTTCATTTCCACTATTTAATTTAGCTTGTTGAAAACCATAAAAAGAAAAGTTGCTTTCATTTTCTTCTTGATTTTCTGCATCATTTACTGTTCCAGAAAATCCTTTAAATGCATACTCAACATCATTACTTTCATTTAATTGAGTATTTAGTATAGATGATTTAGTTTTTGTTTTCATAGCTGCTAATTTGGATTTAAAATAATCTTCCATGCTTCCTTTGTCGGTGAATTTTTCTTCTTTCGCTTCAACCTCTGTTGATTCCTCAGATACTTTCTCTTCATTTTTAAGACTCTTTTTACCAAAAATATTAGCCAAGTCCTTCTCACTGTACTTTGTTAAATCTTTGCCTCGGGTAAACTTGTGGTAGTGAACTCGGGCTTTACTCTTCTTTGATTTGTCTTCTAGAGATACCCCACTATGAAGTTTTTCTTCTTTGATGTCACCTAAAAATATTGTGGCATTAGAGACCAAGGTTTAAACGTATATATTTTTCAATATTGTAGTTACTCAAGTCGAGTGTAAACACATTATTTGTTTATTTATTATCGAATCATTTAAATAAAAGGATATTTTAATAGTCTTATAATTTGCCTACACCGCATTACAGGATGGGTGAATAATAAAACAATAAAGAAAAATCTACATAAAAACAGGTTTTCAAACACTTTACGTACCATTAGATAAATTGGCTAGTAGGGCGTTAAAATCGTCTTCGTGTTTGGTCCACTGGTCGTTTTTATCCTCGAAACCCAAACCTTTTTCGTCGTTTTTGTATCGGGCGACTACATGCTCAACCATTCCATTTTCTTTCGCCCCTAGGCCTTTACCCGAACTCCAGCCCATTTTTTCCAGCATTCGTTGCCCGAATTTATTACTGTCATTGCTCCAGGCATTGTTTTTAGCGCGAAGATTGATTACTTTTTGTTTTCGACGCGGTGCCGCTAACATAGACATCGTTGTATTTTTATAAACGCATCACAATTATTCACAAACCACAATCATTGAGGTTAGAAAAACTAAAATGGTGGAACATCTTGAAGTGCCTAGCGCTGCGCGCACACGTGTTGAATGACAGTGCAGTGAAGTTAGCGCGTTTTGGGGCGATACGGAGTGTGATTGGACCGGCGGGACTCTACAAGTGAACACCGTACGTTCCAGAGCCAACAAACATTTTTATCAGCACTTTTAGCGTAGCTACCTTCACCTTGTTAGTATTCTATGCTTCAAAACCAACACGCTCGACGAATTCTATGGAACAAAGTATTGACTCTACTTCACAATTTCACTAAATTGTACCGCTAGTTTTAAAATACTTTGATGATGAATTATAGGTTCATAAAATACTTATCGACGCTTGAAAGGCAATAATATCTAAGCGACATTTAGCAAATTTTTCAGTAGAGCGTTTTAAAGTTTTGATTTTGACAAAAAAAATCATAACTAATTAGCCATTTGCTGCATAAAAATAATTGTAACTGTTTTAGGAACCTCTTAATTTTTGACGTTTTTTGAGTTAAATTAACAGCCATGAAGATTATAAATAAAAAAGTTAACGTCGCTTAGTTAAAAATTACCTAAATTTACAAACAGGTAAAATCATCTAAATGGATCATCTTATGAATACCGTAACAAGTAAATTTAATGAAATACAAATATTTGAAAATGCGCTGTTGGTAAAAATCATATAAGGATATCTAAACATATTAATAAAATCGAGTAAAAATATCTATAGCTAAATTATTGGGTCACACGATCGTGGAGAAACATAAATACGTGCATAATATTGTAAATCTTGTTATTCCTACAAACATTGAACTATTTAATAATCAGTCAATTTTAATAATAATCAACATTTTATTGTTAGATAAACATACTTACATCCAAAATATAGCATAATGATATAGAATTTGTTAATAGCCAACACTTATTTCTTTGGAGGGAGTTTCTCGCCTCAAATATACGATGAGCGGAAGGACATACAAAATTGCCTTATCTGAACATTTACAACGGCTTGCTTAAATATCTCTGTGTAAGCATAACTCGAAAGCAATAATATTATAATTTATTCATTGTGTTGGAAACTCATAATTATCTCTCTAAATTTATTTTTGCTGAAAGCAAATACATACGTACACACCCACGCCCTTAACCCACAGGGGTAGAAAAAGACTATTGAGCACCACATTCTACGATCTTGACATACGTCTTCCACAAAGGTTTTTCATAGTACTTCGCAAAGACAAGTAAGTGTGTATAGTGTATACCAAAATGAAAAAGAGAGTTCAGAAAATAGTTGAGCAAAAGAAAGAAAAAGGAACTAGACCACAAACGTCGTGAATCCAAAGCGAACCTTTCACTATTCTGGAAACAAATATGGTTGATCAGGGGAGAGTCGGGGACTTCAAAGATAGGAGTCATCAGAAATGAAGATGGAAGGGTGTTTAGAGATAAAAGGGAAGTATTGCTTGGAAGTCCTACTTCAAAAGACTTTTTAAATGAGGCGATGGGGATGTAGCAGGTGGTTAAGAGGCTATAGACCTGGCTTACTCTCAAAACGAGGCTAATGATGAGATTACGGAAAATGGAATAGTGAATGCGATGAAAAGTATGAGGTTAGGCAAGGCTGCTGGGTGTAACCGTTAAAATGCTGAGATACGGCAAAGGCGTAGTAGCAAAATTGTTATGGCTACTTTTTAATATGTGGTGCAAAACCATTATTATATCCATTTTCAAGAAGAAATTTTCACAGCAAGAATATAAAAGCTACCGCAGAATAAGCCTTCCCTGTGCTGCCAATAAATTGTATGCCTAGGTCCTCATTAAGAGAGTGATTAATGAGACTGAAAAAAAAGTGTGGAATGTCCAAGCAGGTTTTAGAAGAGGGATGGGTTACACACATCAAGTCTTTTACATAAGGTGCATAGCGAAAGAACATTTGGCTAAGTCCAAAAAAGTCTTTTACACCTTCGTAAACTTGGAAAAGGCTTATGATCGTATGCTGAGGAATGAACTGTTGTTAACATTGTTATTTTTTTATTTATTTAAGCACTTCATATACAAATGTATAATGGCGGACTTAATGCCGTAGGCATTCTCTCCCAGTCAACCTTAGGGTGGTGCAGAGATTGTTAACATTGTCTTTAATATATCGGATTGAGAGTCACCTGGTGAGGACTTTGAAGTCTCTGTACGACAACATCGACGGGAGAGCTGCAAGGCACGAAAAATTATGTGAATGATGTCTTTAAAGAGAAGGGAATGAAAATTAATGTGAGCAAGATAAAAGTGGTTGTGATAGAAAGAGGTCTGGGCACGTGGAGAGGATGGATTCAAGACAGGTCATGAAAGGTTAAATACCTTTCGTAAGCTTTCGAGCTAATGTGGATGGTACGGCTGGAAGAGGGCACCCAACGAGAGCGTGCATTTATCAAATAAATTATCTCCAAAGGGTAGGTCAGGACTAATTCTGTTTTTAATCCTGTTAATTCTGAGGCTAACCTCAACCGGCAAAAAAGTATACGGAGAGAATAGGGAAAATTGGAATTAAATTATTATTAACATATTGTAATACACAATAACGCAACATAAATATATTTATTACAAAAATAAATGTTATTAAAATTATAAAAGTCTATTTATTTGTAAAAAAACTCACCATATCTACGTAAAATTGAGGCAAAATCATAAAAACGTCGGAGGGCTGTCCTCTCTAAGCGACAACCAATACGCGCTGTACAGGATCGCGCGCATATACAAATGACACTTTCAAAACACTAGGTGGTTCGCAAGCGGGTGTATTTACTTTATTATGAACAGGTAAATATCTCTTAGCAATAAGTATAACCACCTGAACATACCCGGTAAAATTATCTATGCGACATGACTGAAGTTAAAGGTTGTCAAGTAAAAATATCTAAGTATAAAAAATAGAACTTATATTATTCAGGTAAAATTATCTAACCGACTAATAATTATTTATTTTATTTTAGGTAAAATTGTATAAATGTACTATTAACAAAATATTTTATTAAGCTGAAAATATCTAAGCACATAAATATGGAGAGTATGGGTCCAGGTAAAATTATATCTATGCCAAAGTTATAATTTTTTGTGTAGGTAATAAACAACTAATTAAAGAGCGAGCAGTTTTTTATTTTAAGTAAACATATATTAATGCAAAACAGTAATATCATGATTTCATGTAAAACACACTAAGTTCAAAATCAATTTCCTTAAGCGTACCAACTACTGTAAATCCAAAAAGTCGTAAAAATTTTGGCGGTAAGTGAGAAAAAAAAAGTGAAATTTACCGGAATCATCTAGTATCTAACCGCCAAAAAAGTTGTCCTAGAGCTACGAAACCCGGATCAATCGACGCAGAAAAATCTGGCGATTCCAAATATGTATATAACTCATTTTAGGTATTTTTGTCGCTTAGATATTATTGCCTTTCAAGCGTCGTTATACATAATGATTTATTAGGTAAGTACGTTTTGGAGAAATAAAAAAAAAATACATTTTTCTCCGCAAAAGTCATACAAAGGTAGGTGTTTTATTATTTTAGTAACTTAAGTCCTGACGAACTCTACAGCCGGTACCCATGACAGAGCTTCCTTTATTAACGTCAAGATAGCCGTATTGGAATTACCCAGATGTTAAAATATCATTTATAGATAAGCAATCGCGTTAGTGGGTCACATGGCCGTCATGTTACGCCCACTTTTAAATCCATAATGATAATTCATACATCAGAATATACGTATATAATACGTTACATTATTCATATTATATTTATTTTTTATTGATTTCTATCTATATATCATATATTTACATTTATAAATATAGTACAATATACGAAATATACGTAAATATACGTTTGTAACTTTGAATTCCTGTCAAGTTACCTTGATATACAATATGCACCTACCTTATTTATCTCTACACTACCCTAAGGTTAAGTGGGAGAGAATAAGTCCGCCGATATACATTTGTATATAAAGTGCAAAAAGGGAGTTTTGGCGGGAACTTGGAAGTGTCATGAGGTGCTTTTTTTTTTTTTAAATGGCATTTGTATTCACATTTTGCCAATGTCAAGTTTGGGTTGTCTTTTTTATTATCTGTAGTATGTCGAAGTAAAGCAGTGGCTACCTTACCAAGACTTTATCGAGGAGTTTTGGCGGCAACAAAAAAAACACTTGATTAGCACGATTATTTCAATTCACTTCATTTGAGCTCTTTAATAGAACTATATTGGATAATATACCACCATAATTAAGCAATATAACACTAAGTATCACCAAAATAATGAATTAAAACAAGAGCACCTCATGACACTTCCAAGTTCCCGCCAAAACTCATGAGGTGCTCTTGTTTTAATTCATTATTTTGGTGATACTTAGTGTTATATTGCATAATTATGGTGGTATATTGTTCAATATAGTTCTATTAAAGAACTCAAATGAAGTGAATTGAAATAATCGTGCTAATCAAGTGTTTTTTTTGTTGCCGCCAAAACTCCTCGATAAAGTCTTGGTAAGGTAACCACTGCTTTACTCCGACATACTACAGATAATAAAAAAAGACAACCCAAACTTGACATTGACAAAATGTGAACACAAGTGCCATAAAAAAAAAAGAAAAAAAAAAGGAATACACATCTATTACGTATCTGGGGACAGGTGCACTTTAATCAAGCGGACTTACAATAATCGTTGTACACAGTAAATAATTCAATTTAAAATATCTGCAGTTAATTTCCTTACCCAAGAATCGAATTCAACAACTCACGATTTACATTCGACTTTTACTTTCAGTCACAACTGGAAAAATGTGGCTTTCATAGCCATATTTTATAATTTAATTATGTGGATGTACGCAGTCATAAAATATTATGACTTTAATTATTTCTTAATTTTAGATGCAACTTTACACCATGCCATAATTTATAAGATAAAATGTCAACTTGCTATTTTACCCCTACACATTTTATATGCTTTTTAAACCGTAGGAAATTAATGGTTAGTATAGTTAGTTATATTATATGAGTACATCTATACTATTATATAAAGCTGAAGAGTTTGTTTGTGTGTTTGAACGCGCTAATCTCAGGAACTACTGGCCCGATTTTGAAAATTCTTTCACTAATAGGAAGCTACATTCCTTTTGAGTGCTATAGGCTACTTTTTATCCCGGAAAACTTATCCACGCGGGCGGATCCGCGCGCAATGCTAGTTGTATATAAAAATAAATAGTGTGTGATACTGTGCTTATAGCATTTATAAGAGCCACATAACAAATTGAAATTTTGGTTATTTTTCGAAAAGAAATGTAAAAATTACAACGATCTATCCCGCAAAAAGCAGACATTGAAGGTGTCTACAATCAAAATGCCAAACATCATGGATTGAACGGTGATTTTGGGCTTTTAGGCAAACCTTTTTAACACAAACTAACCAAACATAAATAAACGAGACGCACGGAAAAGTATTCGTAATTGCATGCAAAATATAGACCTTTATGAACAGCTTAATAACGTTAAATAGGTTTAGCTTTACAAAACTCAACATTTTAAATGATAAAGTCTAACAAGAATAATAAACAAAAATAATATTATAAGTAACCATAGATCTGAATAATAAATCATATTATTAAATACGAAGTAGATACTAGTAAGTTCAATATAAAGTAAGGTACAATAACTGGTACACGTATCGGGAATTAAAAAAAAAAGAATAAACTTTTATTCTTTGTTTAAATTCCTGATTCACAACACATGATTGCCGATACGCATTTACTCATTTTTACCTAATGGTCTCCGGGGCGCACAGTATACGATCCGACCAATCTAGGCGGACAAAAATCAGGAGCCTATTTATGAGACTACAAATGAGTTAGATTAGATATATAGGCGTATTACGATAAATAAAAGTCGAAAGTTAGTCAATAAAGTATATTTATTCAACTTTTAATAACATTTCTAAGTTTGCACTATGCTTAGCCATTTGCTTACGAGGAAGTTTTCTTAATAAAGTTATATGGGGATCTGAACACATTAATAAATATTTAATTAAATCATAATTAGTTCGGTATCTGCTGGTCTTCATTGTATGGCCCAATCTGGCTTTACGGATTTCTTTATTTTTTGCTTCCGAAGCTTCCTCAGACATTTGTCCCACTGGTATGATGGAATTTTTTATTATATCTGCTCCGTGCACTAAAATTTTGTGCACGGTAGCTGGCATATTATACCATGGGTATAAACTAAGATATAAATTCCTGGTCTCCATGCAATAATTTTGAAATTTGATGTTATCTATTTCATACCCTGCGGAAGCAATGGCTGCGAGAATTGTCCCAAGTTGTTTAATTAATTTTTCATCTAAGCCAGTGATCCGCGCGGTTGTTTGATAGTTATAAAAAAACGCTCTTGCAGTGTTTCCATCGTTGCTGGTTCCAAAGCCTGGTTTGACTTTGTCAATGATAAGACCAACCTCCTTAAACATTTTCTTCACTTTGTCTTTAGTTTTTTTAAATATTTCTTTATTTTTCTCTCCTCTAACTTGCCATACGCGAACGTTAATGCGATAACTAATATTCAAAAGACATTCCATGGAGCGAATGTACGCATGTAAACTTGAGATTCCAAATTGATACATAGTTTCATCTGGCTTTCTAGGTATTGCCATAGAATTCATCTCTTTTGATGTAGCTTTACATATAAAACAAGTTTGCGTGGACTTATTTTCCGATAAAACACTGCACACCTTTCCGTCAATCATTGACAGAATCAATTGGTGAGTAATAGAAATATTTACGCCTTTGACTTCAATGAGAGTTGGCACTAATCTCCGTATTTGATTTTTGACGCTTCTACATTCTTCTTTAATTAATGCTTCAGTTTCCTTCTTATAAATGAATTTAATGACACGACAGAATCTAGGTGAGGATGGACGGGGATTTTCTCATATAATGTTATGTGCGTCATCTTCAAGTCTTATTGGAACTAGCGATATTATGAACATATATTCGTCTGTGTCATCTGGATCTTCAAATCGTTGCTTGTACAAGCTATGACCCGAGGAACCATCACATCCCCATTTGTACATTAAGGTGTAATTGTAAACACTGGTGTTCAAACTTCTCCTAGAATGTTTTTGCATATTCTTGTTGCCGTATGGATCAAAAGAGCATCCAGTTTTACTTCAGCCGATATATCGGTAACTGTAATATCTTCTACTGGAGGATAGCATTGTTTCTTCACCTTAGCTACATGGTCATAGCAAGGATATGCATAGAATCCTCTTTATTTTGCTTCTTGTTGAACATTTTTGTATGTCTGGACTGTGAAGTTATTGGATACGTAAAAGGCCAATGCTTCTTCAGCGGTATACGGTTTTTGTTTTTTCCTATTATCAATAAGTCTTCGAGCTTTCTTGTAAGTGGTGGCTCGCCTTGGTGAAGCCAGAGATACTTCTTGCATCAGTTGAGCAGCATCACGTTTGCCACTGGCTCTAAGACTTAATTGAGCAGCAAAAGTTAACTGGTCTTGGCTGTAGTCAGCTAACAAGTGTTGAACTTTCCTTTTTCTTGTTTTGGTTGAGCTTTGTTCAAAACTTTTTTGCGGCCTGCCTTTGCTAGAACATGGCTTTGGTGATAACTCGACGTCTAAGAGCATGTCGAAAGATAAATCTTCATCCAACCATTGTTCATACGCTTGTAAAAACAGGTCTATTCGTCTCGTGTTTCCGATCCCACTTGGCACGAATTTTCTCGCATTCGTTTTTCAAATATACTTTCAACTGGCCTTCTTGCTCTTCATTAGGAACCAGATCACCAAGACTCAACTTGACAGCGTTAATAACATTACTTAATCGGCCTTTGGCCGGCGCTGAACGCCAAAGATCAAATAATGATTTTCGCTTCATTTGGATACCTATAACAAAGAATAAAAAAACTTTATTATCGCAAATATTCGCAAAAAAAGGTTATAATAGGTTGAAAGTATACTAAACAGAGTATCATTTAAAACTATTGCCACAGCGTGACTTCATATGGCTACATAGTATATTACTGATTGAAAAATACTTATCAGGAAAAAAATATATTTTTATACGTTTTATTTTAAGCGGGTGCTACATACTGTTAAAATACATAATTTGGTTGGTTTTAATATTTAATAAATAGATAATTACCTCTATTTTTGAAATCCATCACTAAAATCCACTTCCAATTGCACAAAACACAGAGACACATGTATACACGTTAGCGTTAACGGTCACACTGAACGACAGGACAGCTACCTGAACCGATTTCAGGTAGTTTCGACAATTGTTAAAAAGGGATCACGCAGCTTGGGGATGTCTCATTTCTATTATCAGTTACAGTGTATATTCGACAGTGTAATAAAAGTATAAAAACGTTATTTTTAAATACACCATTTATTTATTTTCGTCCACTTAGATCATTCAAATCGTATACTGTGGGGCGGTGCATATCGGGATTAACATTCCAATCGTGGTTGCGAAGTTTTATTATGGAAATGTAAAAACTTATTGACTTTATTATATGCATGTGCGAATCATTCATGATTGCAAAATATCTACGTACTTACTCAAATTCAACGACAAAATTGGTACTTTAATGTCTCTGTTATATTCAAAATATTTCAAATAGGTACTTACATTTTGATGATGAAATGTTTTCATGAAACTATTGAAAGTGCAAAATATTAAAAATTAAGCAAAAAGTACTTAGACATAATAAACTAAAAGGCCTTATTATGTACATAGACAATAATACTGAGCATGCAACGACATTACAATGCAATCATAGCTTAATATAAATGAAATAATATTGGACTTGAAAACCAAAATACGTAGAGTCTTTAAGCTTACCATCAATGCTATACAAAGACAAGTGCAAACTAGAAAACCTATCTAAGAGGTGCTACATTATACCAACTAAGTTATGGATAAGTTAAGTGATGGAAAACTAACCTAATATTGAAGTTGATTATTTGTAAAATTTAATATAATATAATTAAGAATATAATAAATATGCTAAATAATAATAATATAGAGTGACATTTTGTTAAAAAAAAATATATTATTTTGTTTTATATAATTATAAATATTTGCATGCCTAAAGCAGGCAGAGTATAGCTTGAACTATGCACCACTGTTAAATCTGGTACCACCTGTATTCTATGCAAATAAATGTTTGTTTCTTGTTTGTTTCTTAGAAAGTAAAAGTGCATTTAATATTTTGGCGGTATCAATTCTCTGCACAACTATTTTATATGCATTTGTTTTACATAATCTTTACTTTAAACTGCATTTTTACAAAACACTACGTTAGCGTATCAATATTTAAAAAAAGAACAGGGCAATAAAATATTTAATCTTCATTTCAAGCGGGCTTTCTAATCAGAGATAACTTTACATTAAACTATTAAATTAAAACAAACATGTAAACCAGTACAGATGAGCATTAAACCTGAGCAACATTTCTTAATGGTGAAACTCAACCATATATGCAGCGCGAAAGCCGTTCCCGCGAATTCTCACTTCGGCAGCATTCCTTAGGAAAACGACTGTTATTTAGCTAGAGGTAAATTACACATCGTCATGCTAAGAACGGGACCACATCCTCTGTTTAATTGCATAGTTTAAATGTCCTGCTACGGAAATATTCCACGGGTAATTATAGTGTATAATATTTTGGGTGAAACAAACTTGTGATTACCTATTAAATTACAGCATAGAATAGTAGAATACATTTTTACAGTAGAAAGGGTATTAAACAAGAAAACAGTTGTAAAGTAAACCTTCTTATCTTTACCAAAGAATTGAAAACATGATGCTACATTATTCATGCATTAAATATTTTACGAGTAAAAGAAATGTATGATGCTATTAGAACAAAAATACACCTTCAAAATAATCCTAATAAACAAATCTAAGTAAATAACTGCATGAATAATAACAGATCAAATTAATGAAGTCTTAAAAACCATAATTCACGTAAAAGAAAGTTGAACTGATTTATCTGGCAATAAAAACATCACGAACCACTTCCATTTGAAGCGCACAAAGAGAATTATAATACATATGGAAAAGCGTATTTGCATCGATTGTAATTTTTTTTATGAATTGTTTATAAACAAAACAGAAAGTTGTTGGCTACTAGTCCAGAATGTCTATGGTCAGTGAAAACGCCCGCAAACGCCTCTCGCGTGCTAGCGTCCATAGAATGTGGCGGGAAACCATGCGTGGTTAATTTCGTGTCTCTAGAGTTACCTGTTACATGAGCTATGAAGAAATTAATCTCGGATTTCTTGTACCCATATTTCCTGGTTAATATATTTGTATAAACAAACGATTCTAGCATAGAAAACCAACAGCACACCTCTTTCACTCATAATATTTACAATAACTTTTAAATTTTAAAATATAATTATAATTGTGTAATCCTCATTATTGAAATGGTCGTTTGATTAAATGCAACGGATAAAATAGTCGTAAAAGATCGGTGGCAAATGCTATTGCATTTGCTTATTCCTTCGCTGCACTAGCTGATTAGAGAGTGGGCGGTTAATTATCTCTTGACGACAATCGTTATCCTCATACACTATTATTTCACAATGTTAACGTATACAGTATACACGTTAGCTTCGAGGAGAAAAGAGGCTCAATAGGTATATCCATACTTATGTGATAAATCGTTCACCATCCTGCAAAAGGGATTTGTACGAACGATTCACATTCCTGTATTAATCAGTATCAAGATTCTCGCGATCATCGAGAAACCTCCCATGGATGTGCCAGTTTAAAAAAGTAGGTACAGTATCGCTATAAACTATCTGAAAAAGGCTCCAAACTAAAGACTTCCAGGTTTAAATCAAAGTGACATACTTAACACTGCCAGTAAGCGTTCACTTATTACGAACGGTAGTGAAGGTTTTTGGCGGGAACTTGGAAGTGTCATGAGGTGCTCTTGTTTAAATTCATTATTTTGGTGATACTTAGTGTTATATTGCATAATTATGGTGGTATATTATCCAATATAGTTCTATTAAAGAGCTCAAATGAAGTGAATTGAAATTATTGTGCTAATCAAGTGTTTTTTTTTTGTTGCCGCCAAAACTCCGATAAAGTCTTGGTAAGGTAGCCACTGCTTTACTTCGACATACTACAGATAATAAAATGGACAAACCAAACTTGACATTGGCAAAATGTGAACACAAATGCCATTATAAAAAAAAAAAAACGGTAGCGAAAATTATAGCTTTGCTCCACATTAAAATAGTAAATACGAAGCCGCGAAATGATTAGAGTGACAACTCATAGCCGGTAAGTGTATCGAAAATGACTTGCGTTTAATGTTGCATGTAGCAAAAAATATGTGTGTTATTCGCACACCGCGAATGCTATTATGATGTTAACACATTGGGATGTCAAATAATCTGTAAACAATTCAAACAAGCTTAATTCTAAATGACTGACCAATATTGCGTGCGAAAGAGATAGCGCGATATCCCCTCCACGTCCCCACTTTTGATCACAACAATATTTCAAATACTGCTTAATTTTTCAACCAGTATTGATGCTGATTTCACAGAAGAATTTCTTTTATGTATTATTTTCTATTACATATAAAATAATTTACAAAATCAAACTTAAGAAACTACCCTAATAGCAAGATGACATGTCTATTATTTTACTGTAAAATATCCCCTCTTATTCCACAAATTATTTAGCATTACTAATTTTATGTCACAAATCTGATATCTCACCAATATCTGCGATTGTCGGATATAGATTAATTTATTCTTTAACAGGTTTCACAGTTGTTTGCACTAGTTTTAGCTCTGTCACAGTGCTTATTTAGCATCAGCTATTTAGAGATTCAGACGGGAAGCGCTGCAGACGACCTACATTAGTGCACACGCATCAATAAAACTTCCTATTTGGAATTAGGTGACTGTGTTTTCATAACTTATTGACGACTAAAGTTAAGTTTTAAGTCTTATTGGTTTTAAGTTTCTTTTTCTTTAGATGCTCTTTGGAAGTGTCGGTACCGACATCGAATATATGAATCCACCCAGATAGTGGCCATCGAGCAAAAGGTATAAAATCCGTCTGGGTGGGTACCACCACAATGTCTTTTTCTACCGCCAAGCAACAGTGTGCATGCACTGTTGTGTTTCGGTTTGAAGGACATTGTAGCCAGTATAACTACTGGACATAATGAGACTTAACATCTTATGTCTCAGGATGACGAGCGCAGTGGAATGCCACTCAGTACTTTGTAAGTCAAGGTGCTGGATGGTGTTGCTACTGTTTATGGGTGGTCTTATCGCTTACCATCAGGCGAACGGCATGCTCGTCTCGTCATTCAATGCAATAAAAAAAACCGCCATAGTGACCCACATATGTTGCGTTCCTGGATCAGCCTATGTACCCATATACGGTTTCAAACAGGCCGGCATAATAGAGTAGGTGACTACTTTTTTTTTAATACATTTATCAAAATGTACGCCATCCAAAATCTAACGGTAAGTTTTTTTTTTTTTTATAATGGCATTTGTATTCACATTTTGCTAATGTCAAGTTTGATTCGTCTATTTTATTATCTGTAGTATGTCGAAGTAAAGCAGTGGCTACCTTACCAAGATTTTATCGAGGAGTTTTGGCGGCAACAAAAAAAAACACTTGATTAGCACAATTATTTCAATTCACTTCATTTGAGTTCTTTAATAGAACTATATTGGATAATATACCACCATAATTATGCAATATAACACTAAATATCACCAAAATAATGAATTAAAACAAGAGCACCTCATGACACTTCCAAGTTCCCGCCAAAACTGCTAACGGTAAGTTATAAAGCTTTGAAATTTGGTGGAAGGGGTGGTTGTCAAATAACAGTAATATTACACTGTGACATCGCCGAGAGTCGCCGGCCATAAAGTTGCGTGCGTGCGAAAGAAATGGCGCGATATCCCCTCCACGTCCCCACTTTTGATCACAACAATATTTCAAATATGAATTATTTTTCATCCAATTTTGATACTAATTTCACAGAAGAATTTCTATTTTGGTATTATTTTCTATTAAATCCTACTTCCTACTAATAGTATTATATACGCGAAAGTTTGTAAGTATGGATGTCTGGATGTATGGATGTTTGTTACTCTTTCACGTAAAAACTACTGAACGGATTTCTATGAAATTTGGCACACGGTTAGATTATGACCTGGATTAACATATAGGCAACTTTTTATCCCGGGAAAATATAAAGCGGGACTTTTATCCCGGGAAAACTCACTCACACGGACGGAGCCGCGGGCAAAAGCTCGTATAAAATAATGTACAAAACCAAACATAGGAAACTACCCTATAGTATCAACTGGCACGTGGTAACCATTTCTCGTCAGTCGACACTCGATTGCACTTCGGTTACCATCAGGTGCAGAGCGCGTATAAAGAAAAAGGGTAACGAAGAATCAATAGGTGCATACTGTATACTACCGAAATTTGGCTTCTAAGTGTAAAGCGATAAAGCTTACTGATGAGGTGTTGCCAGTATCTATAACAGAGTTTATCAGTAGCTCAAAGATCGCGTTTGGCAATACAAATACAATACAATACAAATACTCTTTATTGTAACCATTTTTAAGCATAAAATAAAAAAATAAAAAAGTAAGATTTATACAATTTCCTTAAGTCTATGGTGTACAATGGGCGGCCTTATCGCCACAAGCGATCTCTTCCAGGCAACCTTTGTATGGAAAGAAACTAAAATCACATGTAGACAGCGGAGTAAACAAGAGGAAAAAAAAACAATCAGAAATAAAGTATTAAATAAATCATAATACATATACAAAAAAGATATACTAATATATATAATTATTAACTAATAAATACGGTGGTATTTTGCACTATGTCCTACAGAGATAGTGATGTTTAATATTTTTTTAAATATAGCCAAAGATTTAGGCAATGGCTTTGGTCGTTATCCACTGTCATGTAGCTAAGTTAGAACCTCATTAACTTATCTATATAATGATCTAACACCCGATAAATACATTAGTCTTTCCATTATATCATTATACATTTCTTGCTTCAAAGAATGTACAATTCAAACTATACTTTATATCATTTAACTTCAGTTATAAGTCAGATAGCCAGTAACAGAATAATAAAAAGTTAATAATGGCAGATGACTAATGAAGAAAGACTAGAGCGAATCCGGTATTCGCCGACTAGCTTGGATGACGAACAAAACTGAACTTTATTGCATGCATTGTGTAATGTTCAGGTCTTAGCCGAGGTCTGACTTCAAGGTTATAGATCTAGATTAAGAAAGTATAGTAGTAATTCCGTAAACTAGTCATAGGAATAGTAGTATAGATTTATTCGATTATTATTCTTGAAAGTAAACTAGTATAAACATGTACAGTCTGCCACAAAAGTAGCTGATCAAATTAAAAACTTCAAAACGCTTCTGCACGTTCACTCCAGTCGAAATATTATTTTTTCTTTATCTAAAATAAAGTTAACAGTAGTAAGGGATTCACCGATACTGGAGCAGGTTCGACGGCCGGTCCGCGGCGCTCCGGCGGCTAATGGCCGACGTTTTCGATTGCTCCAGATTCGGCCCGCGGGACCCGCGAATAAATCCGCGGATTACTTTAATACCTACCGCGAATTAATTTGATACCTACCGCGGATTAATTTGATACCAACCGCGGATTAATTTGATACCTACCGCGGATTAATTTGATATCGACCGCGGATTACTTTGATAACACCCGCGAATAAAAATTATATCGTCCGCGGAATCCGTTTCATATCACCCGCGAGGTAGGTATGAACCACGAATTTGTTCATGGTCTACGGTTCCCTTAAGCTTGTACTTTTTCCCTGTTCGTTGTGCTTTTAACTTTCTACTTTCTATCGGCGATCCTTTTTTTTATTTGAAGGATGCAAAGGTCTTTGTCGCGTATTTCTATTAACTCGTGTTTCTACGCAAAAGCCGTTTAAAATTACTTAATAGTTACCCTTTACGCATTACGAGCATTGTTTATGATAGATAAAGCAACATTTTCCCTGTTTCGTTGTGTTATTGACTTTCTACTTTCTATCGGCGACCCTTTTTTATTTGAAGGATGCAAAGGTCTTTGTCTCGTATTTCTATTAACTCGTGTTTCTACTTAAAAGCCGTTTAAAATTACTTAATAGTCGCCCTTTACGTATTACGGGCATTGTTTATTATAGATAAAGCAATCGTTACAATACACCATACCTTTCTCAAATTCTAGGTAAAACCCTTTGGGTCTTCTCATTGTCATAATAATTACGGTTCCCATTATTCACATTACCTGATATTACGTATTCAACGGAACATTTAAGGTGAAAGTCGAAACATGTTGGATCTTGTCTGCAAGGAAACAATACTCCCTCTCCATATAAAAGACCGACTCAAAATCACATGGTATCGTATTCCACTCTGTGCTCTGCTCGAAGTGTGATCTCCAGTTGTGTGTAACAGTGAAGTGATAGTAAAATTGTGAAATAGTTAAATAGTGAAAGTGTTATAAAAATGAATGTAAGTACCTTTATATACTTTGATCTAAAAGTGTTGTAACCAGATGTTTCATTAATTGTTTATGCCATGTGTTGTCCACCAGGTTAATACATTTTAGCTATCTTGGATGTCTTATTAATTTATCATTGTTACTAATGTGTACATGTATACTTCGCATACCTATAAATATTTATCATACAGTACTTACTTAACCGATAATTAAAACAGTTTCATTTCATTTTGTTACAGTTTTCTGAAAATACTTTCAAAAACTACTATTATGCTGAAGAAATCGACGAACCTAGTGATGAAGAAGGTACACTCGCTTTTAAAGTAAAAAAAGCGATAATAGCAAATAAAAGACCGATCGAATGCAACAGCATTGATGAGTTCTTCGAAAAACCAAAAAAGAAGAAGACAACAACAAGAAAGTCATCCAGTGTTGGTCGATCGACGAGCGGGGGTGTTTCATACATCCGATCAAACAGCGATGACAACAGTTCTGCATCACATCTCATAAAAATTGAGGTGTATGAAGTGAATAAAATAAAAAACATCGCACCGACGGAACATTGGAAACACGCTGATGTGCGAGTTAAATATTACGCGGAAAACGACAGTGATAAGAACTTGCAAAGTGTCAAGGACACTATATATAATATAACTAAACAGTTGGCTAGTAAGGACGATTGTGTGAAATATTTTATAGACACAGACAAATGAACAAAAGTGCCAGTGCGTGTCAATGTTTTAATATCATAACTTTAATCATATGCTTTGTACTACCATTATTGAAATAAGAAACTATTATTGTAATAACTGTACTTAAGAATCTACCTGTTTAAATTTAACTTACATTGTATTGTATTTAAACTTTGTACTCTTTTAAGTTACATACTTAATAGATTAATTTGTTTTTGATTCTAGAACTCTTTGTGAATTGTGTTATTGCTAAGTATTATTGTAAATAGTTATAAGTCTTTTTAGTGCTTTTTCATGCTCATGCTTACGATTGTAAAGTTATTGGGAACATTCATAAATTGTTTGGAAAAAAGTGGATAGCTTAGAATGTAATTACATTGTTTTGGGTAGTATATAAGCGTTGAAATAACTTTTAAAAATACTGAGACATTCCTTACCATGGATACAAGCTGTGATTTATACAACATGGAACTCGTCGCACTTCTCGAAAACATCGAATCAATGGATCTGATGTCATCGCAATACGACAAAGAACTGTACGAGCTCTGTGATAAAATGGAACAAAGACAAGTTGAAACGTGAGTAAAACATTTTTTATTATTTTAAGACTAGTTGCAACATGTTTTGGGAATCCATGAAGAGGGGATACACTTAAAGTATTTATAATGGTTCGAACATCTTGCACAATCATTCAACTTGTTTCTTCCGTTTATATTTTTAACATTGAAGTGCAACCAAAATGTACCACTCACTTGATATTTCTAGTTTATCTCAGAGTGAGATTGCAAGTTTCGATAAAAAGATAATTTTACATAAATATCATCGTTTCATACGGTTTTGGTATATATTAAATGTTTTGCCAGAATCAATGTTGGGAAATCCTGATATTTCTCCTTATTATACACCATGTAGTGGACATAAAATCTCAAAACAAACTCATTCCGATGAGGATGATATTGATGGTGTATTATCAATGAAAGCATATTGTTTGCAGTGTAAATAACAAATAATGTTAGTATCTATTTAAATAATAGAAACATAGTAGCATATTTATTTCGTGAGATTACATTTTTTTAACAGTTTTCTTATCCATCAGATCTATGCAGAATGGAGAAGGCAGCAGGAAAAGATTAGCGCCAACTGAATTGTTTGAAGAGGATCCATTAAAGAGAAGAAAAAATATTCATCTTGAAGCTCCTTCGACATCTACATCGTCGCTGGATAACATTTTAAATGTAAGTACAGAACAGCATAATGATAAAATTGAATGTCCTGAGTGTCACATATATGTATCAAAAAAATATATGACCAGTCACTATAAGAGCAATAAACATAAAAATAATTTAATTAGAAGAGATAATAATCTACCTAATGTTCAATTCATTGATAGTGCTTTCGGTAATAGAATTATTACATATCGAGTGAAATCTAGTTTAGTTTCTGATACACAGCTTGAATCACCTGAATTCTTTTTACAAAATATTAAAAAAATAATTTATACATTACTAGAACGATCTATCTTAGAATATTCTGTTGTAAAAGTTAATTTTATTCTCAATGCGGATTTCACACAAGAAACAAAAAATCTACACAATGTTTTTGATTTTCAAATTTCAAACTATCTTGTTTGTCAAGGTGATGACAAAGATATTATTTTCTCATCTATAATTACCGAAATAACAAACAAAATGACCAATTTCCAAAAAAAAGGTAGTGGATGGAGTTTAGTTAAAATAAATCACTTGGATATGAATGTTAACAAATTTAACCCATTGCGTGGATCTTCATACATAGACCTACCGTTAGATATAAAACATAAGAAAGCTGTAATCAATGTTCAAAATAACGATCACGAATGCTTTCGTTGGGCAGTTTTGTCAGGATTATTTCCAGCTACTCATAGTTCCAATAGGGTATCATCTTATATAATACACAAAAACAAACTAAAATTTGATAACCTATCGTTTCCTATAAAAATTAATGACATCCATAAGTTTGAAAAATTAAATAGTATAAGTATTAATGTTTTTGGATTACAATATGATTCAATAAGCAAATCAAATAAAGTTGTGGGTCCATTACACTTTACGAAACACCGTAAAAATACTCACTTAAACTTATTGTATATATCTCAAGGTTCTAAAGGTCATTTCTGTTGTATTAAAAACCTCTCGAGATTATTATCTAAACAGTTATCGACTTCTGAACATGCAGTTCATATTTGTGATGGGTGTTTATTAAATTTCACGTCATTAGATAATTTAAAACGACACCAAGAAAATGACTGTTTCAATGTGTGCACAAATTTACCATCGGAAAGCGATAGAAAAAGAAACTGGTTTAATGAATTAATACCATCAAACCAAACTTCATTTAACAACTATGAACGTAAATTAAGAGTTCCATTCGTTGTGTATGCTGACTTTGAAGCATTTTTAAAACCAATAGAGAGTTGTTCTAACAATCCAAATCAATCATCAACTGTTAATATTCAAAAACATGAAACGTATAGTTTTGGGTATTATGTTAAATGTTCTTATGATGATAATCTTTCAGTATATAGGTCTTATACAGGGCAAGATTGTGCGCTAAAATTTATGCAATTCATTTACGCAGATTTAGAAAATATTTGTAAAAAGAATTCTTTTGTCAAATCACCATTACCGTTAACTGAAGAAAATAAAATAAATATCAATCAAAGTGAGTCTTGTTACATTTGTGCTACTAAATTAAACGTGGATAGAACAATATCTTATAATTGGCATACTGGTGCATATGAAGGTGTAGCTCATAGAGTATGCTCTCAGAAATACAAAGCTCCTAATTTTGTGCCAGTGTTTTTACATAATTTAAGTAATTATGACGCTCATTTCATAGTGCATGGTCTTGATTTCGAGAAAGGTGACATTGAACTTATTCCTGAGAACAAGGAAAAATATATTTCTTTTTCTAAAGTTTTACAAATCAATAACAGAGTTATAAAATTACGATTTCTTGATTCTTTTAAATTTATGTCAAGTAGCCTTAACAAATTAGCTCAGAACTTATTACTTGAACAATTTCGTGAACTCAAATTAAAATATCCACGTGAAGAAGATTTTAAACGTTTAATAAGAAAAGGTGTTTATCCATACGAATACATGACGACATTTGATTCTTTAAAAATAACTTCT
Organism: Sphinx pinastri; assembly: GCA_947568825.1. NCBI lineage: Eukaryota > Metazoa > Arthropoda > Insecta > Lepidoptera > Sphingidae > Sphinx > Sphinx pinastri. The sequence goes on along the minus strand of OX387636.1, from coordinate 10,246,952 downwards.
CTTCCCACTCGCGATTCATTTTATAGTTCTTTAAATGATAGTCACATTACAGAAAGTGAATACCATCATGCTCAAGACGTGTGGAATCATTTTAATTGTAAAAACATGGGTGAATATTCAGACCTGTATTTAAAAACAGATGTATTGTTGTTAGCAGATATATTTGAAAACTTTAGGGATGTCTGTCTTAAAACATACGGTTTAGATCCTGCCCACTATTATACAGCACCTGGTTTAAGTTGGGATGCTATGTTAAATTTTACCAAAATAAATTTAGAACTTTTAACAGATATCGACAAGGTTACGTTTATAGCGAATAATATTCGGGGGGGTATATCACAATGCAGCAATAGACATGCAGTGGCAAATAACATGTTTATGTCGGAATACGATTCAGATAAACCATCTTCATTTTTGATGTACTTAGACGCAAATAACCTTTATGGTTGGGCTATGTCCCAATGTCTCCCAACAGGCAAATTTGAATGGGTCGATATAAATACAGATTTTAATATAGCCGATGATGCCAAACATGGTTTAATATTGGAAGTAGATTTAGAATATTCAAAAAATTTACATGATTTTCATTCAGATTTTCCATTTTGTCCAGAAAACGTATGTTTAGGAAACAGCAAAGACAGGAAACTGATCCCAAATTTAAAAAATAAAAAAAATTACGTCATTCATTATAGAAACCTTAAGCAATGTTTAAAAAATGGTCTCCGATTGGTTAAAGTACATAGAATTTTAAAATTTGAACAATCCGCGTGGTTGAAAAGTTACATAGACTTGAATACTCATATGCGTTCATTAGCCACTTCAGATTTTGAGAAAGATTTTTTTAAACTTATGAATAATTCTGTTTTTGGTAAAACAATGGAAAATGTAAGAAAACGAGTTAATGTCAAATTAATTAATCATTGGTTAAATCGTGGCAAAACTCAAGGTGCTCAATCTTTGATAGCAAGACCAGAATTCCATAGTTTATCTATATTCTCAGAGAGCTTAGTTGCAATACAATTAAATAAAACTAACGTTTTATATAATAAACCAATTTACCTCGGTTTTTGTATTTTAGATATATCTAAAACATTACTATACGATTTCCATTACGATTATATGAAAATAAAATATCAAGATAATATTAAGTTACTATATACTGATACCGATAGCTTAATATATCAAATATTTACGCAAAATTATTATGCTGATATAAAACTTGATTTAGTCAACTACTTTGATACGTCCGACTATCCACCAAATAATCAATATGGTTTACCATTATTGAATAAAAAACGGTTAGGTTTTTTTAAAGACGAAAATAATGGTAATATTCTCAAAGAGTTTGTAGGTCTTCGCTCTAAAATGTATGCAATGGATGTGCAGAATAAATGTATATGTAAAGCAAAAGGGATTAACAAAAGTGTAACAAAAATTTTTTGTCTTACCGATTATAAATCATGTTTATATGAAAAGAAAACGCAATACAGCGAAATGATAAGATTTAAATCAATTAAACATGCTATATATACACAAAAAATTAATAAAATATCTTTATCACACAATGACACAAAACGTTATTTAATAGAAAATTCAACAGATACTCTTGCATGGGGTCATTATAAAATAAAGGACATTTGATTTTATCAACGATTTCTGTACAACGAAAATATGTATGTTAATGTGTGTGTGTTTTAATTGTGGTTTTTAATAACTTAAAGTTCTGTCTTTATTATGTACTATCTTTTTTTTTTATTGTTTTACTATGACAACTGTTTTGTATAATATCATGAAAAATTAGATGTAAGTTTTAATGTATGTAGTTAGTTATTTGTTATACCTGATTTAACTTTATTTTATAATAATTTTCTTACTGTAATATTTTTCAAAACAGCTATGAACTGTATGTGATCATTTTTCAAAGTATTTGTATATGTAATCTTTGTATGTAAAACAAAATCAAATATAATACATTCAATCGTAACTTCTGGTTTTATTCATTCCGAAACGCTTTTAGAGTTCACACGTGTATTTAAAAATGTTTCATTTTTATCATCCTTTTACTGCCATAGTTGCAGGTCCAAGTGGATGTGGAAAGTCTAATTTTGTAACAAACTTTATTAAACATATTAATGAGGTGTGCAACACCAATTTTCATCAAATTACTTGGTGTTTTGATGAAATGCAGCCCTTATATAATTTATCAAATGTAAACTATTATCAGGGTATACCAGATTTGAATATGTTTGATGGAAAGGAAGCTAACCTTATTATTATCGACGATCTCATGAGGGAATCTGATGGTCGCGTTGTTGATATATTTACCAAAGGTAGTCATCATAGGAACTTGAGTGTATTTTACATTACTCAAAATTTATTTCATCAAGGTAAAGGACAAAGAGACATTTCTTTGAATTCAAACTACATAATTTATTTTAAAAACCCACGTGATAAAACTCAAATACGTTACTTAGCACGGCAAGTATCACCAGAAAATAGCAAATTCATAGAAGATGCTTACAGAGATGCTACAAAAGAAGCACATGGCTATTTGATGATAGATCTAAAACAAGATACTTTTGACATGTGTCGAATTAAATCAAAGATATTTCCATCTGATGGTCATTCTACAGTGTACATTCCCACAAAAGAGTTTAAATATGTCAAGAACCAACCAATACCCGTCATTTACAAATGATGGATCGACGCTTAAAGACGCATGAACACTTATTAAATGCTCTTTATAAGCTTAAACCAAAACATCAACAAGCTCTTTTAAAAGTCTGTAACGAAAACGAAATTAATTTTGTATGTGAATGTATTCATAACGTTTTACAAGGAAATATAAAACTTGAAGAAAAATCAAAGAGTAAACTAAAAAAGTATAAAAATCTACTACGAAAATTGGTACGTAAAAGTACAAATAAAATAAGAAAGAATATTATAGTTCAAAAAGGTGGTGCATTTCTTCCGATTATATTGGGTTCTATTTTGAGTGGATTGATAAGTGGACTAGTTTAAAAATGGAACACGCCAAAAAAATGCTGTTAGTTGATCCAAGCTTAATAGATAAGTTAAATCAAAAAAGAAATGAAAATCCTACCTCTCGTTTAGATAGTGAAATGGAAAAAATACTCGACAGTAATATGGATGATCGAAAAAAGTGTAAATTATACTTACAAATTTTACAAAGATATCTTCACTTTATGGAAGAAGATCGTCGTCCCATTGAACTCCCTATAATAACTTCAAATGACGATAACATTAAACCCACATCTGAAAGCTGGAAATTTTTTAATATAAATAATGATATCAAGAATAAAGATGTAGTTGTCAGTCAGACACTGAGTGATGAAGAGAAGCAACAAGAAAGTTTTACATTCGAAAAAAAACCTTCCTACTCAACAAAACAAATTTTAAATTTAATACCAAAAACATATGTAAAAAAAGGTGAGTTGTTATTGAATTCGGTGTCACTAAATAAAAACAAAATTTATTGGAATGATGCTGGCACAGTGATTGTAGATAATGAAGTGATTCCTAACAGTAACATTATCGATTTAGTAAGCGATACACTGCGACCATTAAAAAACAACGACCCACCTGGTTGGGAAAAATTTGCTAAAGCGTTAAACGATTTAAAAGTACCTTTAACATATATTGGCAATCCAAAAAGACGTGATTACATAGCTCAACTTCAAAAAGCCATCGAAGAACAACCGCCACAAAACACAGAGGTATATTTGACGCCAACGAGCGAAGATAAACACGCAAATAAAATTAAGAAAAAGATTGATTGGGAAAAATGGACCCCTTATTAGAAATAGATCAAATTTATTATGATGTATCACACCCAGCTGGATATAGCAATATCGACAAATTATCAAAAGCTATGAAAGGTAAAATGAAAAAGGAAGAAGTTAAAAACTGGTTGCAATCCCAATCTACGTATACACTCCACAAACCAGTACATAGAAAATTCGCTCGGAACAAATACGTTCTCTCTAATCTCAATGAACTTTGGCAAGCTGACTTAAGCGACATGCGGACTTATTCTAAAGATAATAAAGGTTTCAACTACATTCTTTGTGTTATTGATGTTTTTAGCAAATATGCATATGCTAGACCCTTGAAAAAGAAAAATTCAGAAACCGTAAAAAAGTGTTTCGACAGTATATTTAATGAAGCTTATACTACACCCACTCACATTCAATCTGATAAAGGCACTGAATTTGTATCGAAAGATGTTCAAAGATACTTTAAAACAAAAAACATAAATTACTATACGACAAATAATCCAGACATCAAAGCAAGCATTGTAGAAAGATTTCAAAGAACGCTAAAAATGAAGATGTGGCGCTATTTTACACACAAGAATACACATAAATATATTGATATTTTGCAGAATTTGATACACTCTTACAATCATAGTTTCCATTCTAGTATTAAAATGTGTCCTTCAGATGTTAATTCTAATAATATAATGACAGTTTGGAGTAATTTATATGAAAAATCTGAAAAATCATCAAAAACTATACTACCTATGTTTCATGTCGGTGACCATGTCAGAATAACTAAATATAAACATGTATTCCAAAAAGGTTATGAATCTAATTGGAGCGATGAAATATTTGTGATTTCTTCTATAATAGAACGTACTCCGTGGCCCGTTTATACTATAAAAGATTTAGATGGTGAGGAGATAGTAGGAACGTTTTATGAACGAGAATTACAAAAGGTCATTTATGACCCCACCATTGAACACAAGATTGATAAAATAATTCGCTCTCGTTATTCTGGCAGCAGACAACAAGTGTTAGTTAAGTGGAAAGGTTATCCAAACAAATTTAATAGTTGGATTTTAGCTTCCAGTTTGAAAAAAATATGATTAAAGATTTCTATTTAACTTTACTTAGCAATAGTTCAATGGAATATTTTCCTGAGAACAAAACATCAATTTTTTCAACAAAATTACCCAAACCCATAATATTGGAAGGAGAATGGTGTGTAGGAATCGTTGAATTCCAATATCCATGCACCATGTTTACTGTTCAAGATCATGAGAATGTTATTTACATAACAAAAATCATGAAAATGCCCAATGAAGACAAACTATCTACAGTTTATTATAAGACTCACATACCTGCCACAAACTATGATAATATTAACCATATTTTATCAGCATTAAATAATATAAGAGAAAAAATCAAATTCCGCTACGATAATATATCTAAATTTGTTTCTGTTTCTGTGTTAGACGAATCAATAAAATCTGTAACATTATCTCCTAAACTAGGCTTACAGTTGGGATTTGAACCAAACAGAAACCTTGTTGAAAAGAATTTAGCTAAATGTCCAGCTAATTTACATTTAGGGTTACCATCTCAACTATTCGTTTACTGTGATATAGTTGAACCTCAAATTGTAGGTGATGTAATGACACCTCTTCTGAGAGTAATACCATTAGATCCTTCAAAATACATCTATGGTGCCAATAAAATGCATGTATTTTCACCTCCTCATTACTTATCGGTAATGCGAAGAGAATTCGATACCATTGAAATAGATATAAGGTCAAGCACCGGACAAAAGATACCATTTCAATTTGGAACGGTGTGTGTTAAACTACATTTTAAAAAATTATAATGCATTTTGAACACTCCAACATGATATGTCCTTATCAACGCTATTATTCTCATCAGGCTGGTTCAGGTATAGGGGTGGTATATAAAGGGGCGCCTTATCAAAAAGGACATGGAATTGGTAGTTTTCTTGGGGGATTGTTTAGGTCAGTTTTACCATTATTATGTAGCGGTGTTCGATCTGTCGGTAAAGAGGCATTGAGCGCTGGTGTTGGTCTATTGACAGATATGGTTAGTGCGCGACCAATGGAAGATTCAATAAAAGCACGTCTTAAAGAAGTTGGTTCCAACTTAAAACGCAAGGCTGATGAAAAAATAGATAAAATCAATATGTCTGGATCCGGATATATAACAAAACGAAAACGTCTACCTGGAGTCAGTCCGTCGTTGACCGCGAAAGTGAAAGCTCTAAAAAAATCAAAAATTACTCAAAAACAAATCAAGGACATATTTTCTAACAACTAATCAAAATGTCTTTTTTACATAGTCATTCCTGTGAATGTATAAAGTCCGAATTGGATTTGTTTGCATTGCCGTCAACTCAAACTAGCATTGAAAGTGGAATTTGGATCCATTATAAACCAATTTCATCTCTTGCCGATGATGGTCCTATAGAATTTCAAATTCCTGGAGCAGGAGATGACTACATAGATTTATCTCATACGTTACTTCACTTGAAAGCGAAAATAGTAAATCAAGATAACACCAAACTAACCGCATCTACAGTCGTTGCTCCGGTGAATAATTGGTTGCACTCACTCTTCAGTCAACTTGATGTCTACTTAAATCAAAAACTTGTATCACCACCCAATAACACATATGCTTATCGTGCGTATATAGAAAACTTATTAAACTATGCTCCTGCAGCAAAAAAATCTCACCTCACCTGTGGTTTATGGTATGAAGATACAGCTGGAAAAATGGATTCCACCGATGATACTAATAAAGGATTTACTAAGAGGCAAGAATTATCTAGTGAAAGTAAAGAAATGGAAATGATTGGTCACTTACATGGTGATTTATTCAATCAAGAAAAATTTTTAATCAATGGTGTTGATATATGTGTTAAGTTAATTCGTTCTAGAGAAAATTTCAATCTCATGGCCTCTACAGGTGACCTTAAATTAAAGGTATCTATTACGGATGCATCTTTGATTATTCGTAGAGCACGAATCAATCCCAGCGTGTTACTTGCTCATCAAAAGGTCTTAGCTTCTACCACAGCTAAATACCCCATTACTCGAGCTGAAGTTAAAGTTTTAACAATACCATCAGGTGTTCAAGGAAAAACTCTAGATAACATTTTCTTAGGACAATTACCTAAAAGGTGTATAGTGGGATTTGTAAATAACGCTGCTTTCAATGGAAACCTCACTAAGAACCCATTTAACTTTCAAAATTACGACATCAATACTTTTAGTTTATATATAGACGGTCAACAAATACCATCAAAGGCTTTACAACCCTCATTTGAGAACAAAATTTTTACTTCAGTATATCATACATTGTTTTCTGGAACAGGTATACACTTTCTCAATGAAGGTAATGGGATATCCCGAGAACAATACGCTGAAGGGTATTGTATGTTAGCGTTTGATTTGACACCTGATTTATCAGCAAACTCTGCAAGTCATTGGAATCTTGTAAAGCATGGTAGTGTTAGATTAGAAGTGCGTTTTGAAACAGCTTTATCACAAACTATTAATTGCATTGTTTATGCGGAGTTTGATAATGTTATTGAAATAGATAAAAACCGCAATATTTCAGTAGATTATAGTAGTTAAGGACACAAAATTAACTGTTTAAGATTAGATTAAGCGTGAATAATGTAATTCAGATTTGTTGTTAGATTTAAGTTACCAATAAAACGAATTCATAAAATATTAAGTTCTTTGTTTTACTATAATCCTTGCAACCCCACAACAAGAGTCAACTTGGCTGATAAGTACCATAATAGTGTCTTGTTAACCTTATATAAGACATTACCACTTTATCATTCGACCTGATAAGATTCTGCAGCGATACGGTGAATAAAAATGAATACAATAGAAATACAGAATTACTTAAAGAAAATTGATCCAAGTATTGAATATAATGTATATGCAGCCAATCGTCTACCAATATATGTGGTAACTCCTACATACGTAGTAAGCAACTTAGACTCTGATAACAAACCAGGTTCTCACTGGGTCGCCATACACATAGATAAGAATGGTTTTGGACAGTACTTTGATTCATACGGTCGACCACCTCAAGGATACCACCGAATGTTTTTAGCGAGAAATTCTAGAATGTGGAATTACAATACAAGTCGAATTCAAAATGACTTTACTATAGTTTGTGGAGAGTACTGTTTAATGTATCTGTATTATAAATACTATGGTAAGAGTCTCAAAGATTTTCAAGTATTATTTAGTGATAATACAATATGCAATGATGTGTTTTTAAATGGTTTATTTAAATCATGTTTTGAGGTGAATAAATGAAATATGAAAATGAATGAATGATTTTTCTTTATTGAAGATTAATAACCCCATACAATACTTATAATTCTTCCAAACAATTTATGAATGTTCCCAATAACTTTACAATCGTAAGCATGAGCATGAAAAAGCACTAAAAAGACTTATAACTATTTACAATAATACTTAGCAATAACACAATTCACAAAGAGTTCTAGAATCAAAAACAAATTAATCTATTAAGTATGTAACTTAAAAGAGTACAAAGTTTAAATACAATACAATGTAAGTTAAATTTAAACAGGTAGATTCTTAAGTACAGTTATTACAATAATAGTTTCTTATTTCAATAATGGTAGTACAAAGCATATGATTAAAGTTATGATATTAAAACATTGACACGCACTGGCACTTTTGTTCATTTGTCTGTGTCTATAAAATATTTCACACAATCGTCCTTACTAGCCAACTGTTTAGTTATATTATATATAGTGTCCTTGACACTTTGCAAGTTCTTATCACTGTCGTTTTCCGCGTAATATTTAACTCGCACATCAGCGTGTTTCCAATGTTCCGTCGGTGCGATGTTTTTTATTTTATTCACTTCATACACCTCAATTTTTATGAGATGTGATGCAGAACTGTTGTCATCGCTGTTTGATCGGATGTATGAAACACCCCCGCTCGTCGATCGACCAACACTGGATGACTTTCTTGTTGTTGTCTTCTTCTTTTTTGGTTTTTCGAAGAACTCATCAATGCTGTTGCATTCGATCGGTCTTTTATTTGCTATTATCGCTTTTTTTACTTTAAAAGCGAGTGTACCTTCTTCATCACTAGGTTCGTCGATTTCTTCAGCATAATAGTAGTTTTTGAAAGTATTTTCAGAAAACTGTAACAAAATGAAATGAAACTGTTTTAATTATCGGTTAAGTAAGTACTGTATGATAAATATTTATAGGTATGCGAAGTATACATGTACACATTAGTAACAATGATAAATTAATAAGACATCCAAGATAGCTAAAATGTATTAACCTGGTGGACAACACATGGCATAAACAATTAATGAAACATCTGGTTACAACACTTTTAGATCAAAGTATATAAAGGTACTTACATTCATTTTTATAACACTTTCACTATTTAACTATTTCACAATTTTACTATCACTTCACTGTTACACACAACTGGAGATCACACTTCGAGCAGAGCACAGAGTGGAATACGATACCATGTGATTTTGAGTCGGTCTTTTATATGGAGAGGGAGTATTGTTTCCTTGCAGACAAGATCCAACATGTTTCGACTTTCACCTTAAATGTTCCGTTGAATACGTAATATCAGGTAATGTGAATAATGGGAACCGTAATTATTATGACAATGAGAAGACCCAAAGGGTTTTACCTAGAATTTGAGAAAGGTATGGTGTATTGTAACGATTGCTTTATCTATAATAAACAATGCCCGTAATACGTAAAGGGCGACTATTAAGTAATTTTAAACGGCTTTTAAGTAGAAACACGAGTTAATAGAAATACGAGACAAAGACCTTTGCATCCTTCAAATAAAAAAGGGTCGCCGATAGAAAGTAGAAAGTCAATAACACAACGAAACAGGGAAAATGTTGCTTTATCTATCATAAACAATGCTCGTAATGCGTAAAGGGTAACTATTAAGTAATTTTAAACGGCTTTTGCGTAGAAACACGAGTTAATAGAAATACGCGACAAAGACCTTTGCATCCTTCAAATAAAAAAAAGGATCGCCGATAGAAAGTAGAAAGTTAAAAGCACAACGAACAGGGAAAAAGTACAAGCTTAAGGGAACCGTAGACCATGAACAAATTCGTGGTTCATACCTACCTCGCGGGTGATATGAAACGGATTCCGCGGACGATATAATTTTTATTCGCGGGTGTTATCAAAGTAATCCGCGGTCGATATCAAATTAATCCGCGGTAGGTATCAAATTAATCCGCGGTTGGTATCAAATTAATCCGCGGTAGGTATCAAATTAATTCGCGGTAGGTATTAAAGTAATCCGCGGATTTATTCGCGGGTCCCGCGGGCCGAATCTGGAGCAATCGAAAACGTCGGCCATTAGCCGCCGGAGCGCCGCGGACCGGCCGTCGAACCTGCTCCAGTATCGGTGAATCCCTTACTACTGTTAACCCTGTGAAGTTTATTTTAGGGAAGAAAAACAATTGTTGATAGTGACGCAAAAATTTACTCGCGATTTGAAATTTTGAATTTGTACAGTTACTTATGTGGCCGACTGTACCTACTAAAGTTAAAAACATGTTGTTAGTTTGAGATATCTAATATTTGGAATTAAAAATCCGATTCAGAAAAGTATGAAACTTCACTATTCTTATTGCTGCATGGTATTATCGATTTCGATAAATTACATTTACGCTGGAAGAGTCACATAAAAAAGGCAATTTGTAAATATCTCGCCTTAAACATTGATTTAAGTGAATGTTTCTCAAAACACAAAGAATCATCGAAATGGTCCCAAAACATTTTGCTGCCAAAGATTTAAGGAAATAAATTGGGTGTTATCGTGGCTCACCTTAGGCTTAACTCGAACGATAGGCCATCATCTGTCTTGTTCAGCTCTCATTTTTCTTTTAAGACACATGCCGTTCTTGTAAACGTTCTGAACCCCTTAAAAATTCAATGTGCCAGGTAGGCATTAAGATAGTATTTTATTTATTTATTTGCACTTTATACATATGTATGTAAAGGCGGACTTAATGCCGAAGGTAGTATTTCCTTTATTTTAACCAAAAAATTAATTAAAAAAGAGATTGCGTTTTAGTAGACGGTTATGTTGTGAAATAGGTGAAGTATCTAATAAAATGTATGATGTTCTCATTCCATAAATAAGAGTCCAATATTGGAATTATTGCTTAGGTCGATAAGCTTGCCCTCTGTTATGTGGAAACGAATCACATAAGTCACAATATTGACGTATATCAGATAAATAAATATCAGTCTGCTTCAAATTAAGTACAGTATTAATTACTCCGTTATTTAATTCATACGCTCTTTTGTTAAATTGACAAATTAAAACAAACAAGATTTCGCTCGTATTCACACGAGCATAAACAAACCTCGGTGCATATAAAGAAAATGCAAGCGATATAAATATTCGATATGGGACGGAAACAGCGGCCAAAGAACCTGGCCTGGTCGTGGGAATACAGTCTGACTCACGTAAGCATCTCAAACATTTGCTGAACGCAGGTATGCAAGTCTATAATTTAATATGCATAGTTATTGATTCTCAAAAGTGTCGGCTAATATGATGGTAATCCAAGCGATTAGCAGTCGTTAGAGGGAACACGAATTCAAAATGCGACTCCAAAAACAAAGTAAATCTATACACGTAGAAGGTAGAGTTTGTAAGGAAAATACTTAGCAGATTTTATCGCGTAGGGAGCAATATTAAAAACAAAACTGCGAATATCCATTAAAAGTAGTTTTATTCAAGGTCGATAATTCGCGTAAACATAAGAAATCATTTGGGTAGAGTTTGACAATTTGTTCGCGCATAACGTAAAAACGGTTCTGCAGATTTCAATCCAGGTTTCTACATTGTATAATGATTTTATATGATAGTTTTTAGCAGTTTATGAGTTTACAGCAAAACTTTACGGTGTAAGTTTTGATAATTCCTGAGTTTAAAGAAAAAGAAGAAAATCATTCAACTATAATTATAGGTTAGTGACAATATACAGGTAACATGAAATAATTTGTCAACACATTTAAACTATAACAAACTGGAACGTTTACTTTATTAAACGAGATTTTGGATACGCTTTTGCTTTACTACTTTATAACACTTTTGGTATTTACTGGAATATATTTTATTCTTCATAGTAATTTCATAACAAATTTTACAAGATTTTTTAAATAATTGAAAGCCTGCTTTCGATCAAACCAGGCAATTATTTATACGATATAATATAATTCATTCATTAAGACATAATAATTATAAAAATTGCACACGAAAGGTGACCAAGGTATTAAAAACATACAGCCAACAAAAGTTGAGGAAATTACCTTACAATTTACTCAAGAGCGAAAATTGTATCTTTTGTATCAAGTTAATTTCTATTCACACACAAAATGTATGCCAGTAATGTCCAAGCATAGTTTCGGGCAATTATTGAACCAATCATTTTCCATTGTACAGAAAATTATTTCTCTGTCATTTAAATATTTTTTATTGTTCTTTAATAATACTAATTTTAAAAAATGGTAAACTATTTAATACAGACGGTGTAAAAAGTTAAAATAGAAATAAGAACGACGTTGACTAGACTGCAGGTTATTTACACTTTACCCATATTACGCCTAACAAAAAGACAAATGAAAGAAAGTAAACTCAAGTGAATAAAATCAATAATCTAAAATTATTTTAAATATTCCGAATTGTTAAAATACAGAGATTATTTACATACTTTACAAACACAATATTTTTTTTATTACACCTTACTCATGCGTAATCTAGTAGCATATTAGCATGAGCAGAGACAAATACGACATGCTAAGCGTGTCTTTTGCAATATTTGCATATCATTATAATAATATACATTCGATAAAACAAAGTACTTGCTTCATTACAAACCTTTCAAAAGACATGATGAAATACTTAGAATAATGATTATTCTATGATGAAATAATTAAAAATATTAACAATCAATCATGCGTGCATCTAACATTATTTTAAGACTCAATAAAATTTTATAAAATTATGAATCATTATATAACAATCAGCCAGAAGAAATAAACAGTAAATGCAGTCAGAATTGTTTAAAGTCAATAAAATGCAACCTGAAATGTAAACCAACAGTAAACGAGAACAAAACGATGAAGGTTTGCCTTCCTTCACCGAGATATTGTGTTACATGTTTACAATTTGCACAATATTCAGTTTTGTCCCTTCATTAAACCACCAAGTGTGTCTAATTGCATGAGGTAACGGTGTATCTCAGAGGCAGCCCGCCCGAGGCCAGGGAGAAAAACACAAAAAAAAAGGCTAAATTATCGCCGACCCAACCGCTTTGCCGTCGACAGCTGCGAATTGGCGCGAAACTGGTTTTTGGGAACGGTGACGTCATCTGACATGTGCCTTCCTCCCATTTTGGAGGTTGGCGCAAAAAAAGACGTCTCTTTCATCTCGAGCATCCATTCCGTTTTACGGCTACTTATTATTATTATGTTTGCAGTGTCTTTATTGTTAAAATACGTGAAAACACGGGCAGGTGATATTTGGATTTTTATATTAAAAAACACAAAACATCAAAGAATGTTCTTGGAAATCAGAGTTATAATTTTTTTTATGGCATTGAATGACGAGACGAGCATGCCGTTCGCCTGATGGTAAACGATAGGACCACCCATAAACAGTAGCAACACCATCCAGCACCTTGTGTTACAAAGTACTGCGTGGCATTCCACTGCGCTCGTCATCCTGAGACATAAGATGTTAAGTCTCATTATGTCCAGTTGTTATACTGGCTACAAAGTCCTTCAAACCGAAACACAACAGTGCATGCACATCCAGTAGAAATTGCGGTGGTACCCACCCAGACGGCCTCTTACATAATGAGAGACCTACCGCCAGTAAAATGTGTTAAAATATGTTAATCCTAAAAGTTATAAAACAGCCAATAATAAATTTAATTAATTATACCTTTGCCTCCTTTATATTGCTAATACTTTGAGTACTTAACATTGCTTGTATTAACATTCTTTATGTATGCAGTAAGTATAAAATTAAATATCATAACACATTTGATAAATATCAACCTCATACCCTTGAAATTTAGTCCCCTAACATATAAAAATAAGTGATGAAACTTGTCTCTAACACATTATGTAGTTAAACGTTAGAAACTATATTACTTGTGACTTGCCTTACGTTTTTTCTGAAAGGCACAGAACAAAAAGGTATTTAAAATTTGAAAAAACATTCCTCAGAATTCATACGTAAGTCCAATAACTTACGTATGAATGAACTTACGTCATTGATGTATTGGGTTTTTTAATACATCAATATGTATTAAAAAAACCAATACATCAATGATGTAAGTAAAGATTTTGCAAATAGGGTTTTTTTTTATTCTTAAGTTAGATACTAAAATTGCTTTCTTTAAGACAATTATCTAATCTTGTTAAGTCGTTACAGTTTTACACTTTATTGCTTAGGACTTAAGATCTAGTAATTTAATAACTGATAAAATGTTCTTAACGACATAATTATTTATAATGAGAGAAAACGAGTCAGCCAAAGAGATTTCAGATAAGATATATTATGTATTCACTTCATATTTGCTCAATTTAAAAGTGACGACTTTTGTTAATCCAAAATTTCAAGAACTAACTTCAGACTGCAATTTTGACTATAACAAAACAAATCTCTTTTAAGAGGTCGTATACGAAATTTCAACTATTTCAGTCATCTTTTCATCGGGACTATTCAAAAAATAAACTGATCTGATTAATTTCTAATACATCATCGGAAAGACTATTTCAACACTAATAAAATATACGAGCCACATTTTTCATATCTTTCTTTAATTTCAATCTATCCACCAAGTTCCAACGTCTGTTTAAAAAAAAAACATGAAAATTACAAAGACAGAAATTGTTTTGTCTCATGAGCGAATAAACTGACAAACCTCTTCTGTGCTAATTTGCTCTTAATGAAGTTGTAACTAATAATAATAATATCGTGGTCATGGACCTCTCTAGAATCTCTGTTAATGTTAGTCATCTCTGTTATACAGTTCTAATTTTAAATATGAACTTTCTATTATGTTGGGACTTATCTCGTAAAGGGAGTTGAGTATTCTAGTCGTGGTGGTAAACACAGAAATTATTTCAATTACGCGATGTAGATCAATTTGTGGTTAGACGAATATTTTTGATACGACTGTAGTAACGAATAAACCAACGTAAAAGCAACAAAATATTATGTAACTGCTCCCAGATACAGAAATTAAATAATAATAAACAAATACGTCCACCAAAGCTTTTACTAACGCTCGGCAAAATACCAATTCTGTCAAGGTTTGTCTCTTGATTTGTAGTGATATCTTCAGACTCATTAATGCCACCGCAGTGACATTGCAAAGTGCATATTTCAGTGTACCATTTTTTTTGGGATGGTTTTGGCACCTTAGATTGCGCGGTCGGCTGTTTAATTTATTTCTTAAACAAAAGGTATTTGTTTTGGGTATACATTTGTTTTTTAAATCATGTTTTTAATTAAACTTGTTGTTCAAATAGTTTTTAAATGCATTTACACATATTAAATAAACTTAATACAAAAATTTATGACTAGAATTGGACATAAATCGAATAACACAGCAAGGCGAATAAATGAAACGTTCAACATTCATTCTTTTATCCTTTACAAAATACCTATAAAATATTGTTTTATTCGTACCCACGAACGCAAGCGTCAGCAAGAATTTTAAATTGTCACTTGGATAAGTCATCGCGTTTCGGGTAAAAAAACATTTTAATCCAAGGCCAGAGAGCTTATAAGGTCATGACCACTCGCGCGGTCCAAACTGAAAAGCAAGGCCATTTGGATTGTTTTTCAAAATGAGAAAGTTTTTGACGCGAACAATATATTATAAATTAAATATTGTTTATTCTACTAGGGTATATATAATCTATTTGTTACTTGAGGTTATTTTTCAAAGGTATGTGACAGGCGGTGGTGATCAGTTAGCATAAGGTCACCCATCTGCTAGTTTCCTATTGTGTACGCTATCAAACAAGAGTTTAGAAAGTCAAGTCAGTAAATATTATTATAAAACTTAGCTCACTACTGCTGTCAAATTAGCGACTGTTAATTACCTCCTAAGACAAACAGAACCTAGAACTTAAGATACAAAATATGATAAGCGAAATGTCCCTGAAGGCTGTAAACTCAACATGACTAGACGAATACTTACCTAAGATTCTAGACTCTATAAATTAGAACTAAACGGATGGTCAAACTTGGTGTCAAAGTTAAAACTTATTGCAAGTGTGAAGTAATGCTGAATTATTGACTATACGAGCTTTTGCCCGCGGCTCCGCCAGCGTGATTGTGTTTTCCCTGGATAAAAGTCCCGCTTTATATTTTCCCGGGATAAGAAGTAGCCTATGTGTTAATCCAGGACATAATCTACCCGTGTGCCAAATTTCATCGAAATCCGTTCAGCAGTTTTTGCGTGAAAGAGTAACAAACATCCATACATCCAGATATCCATACATCCATACTTACAAACTTTCGCGTTTATAATATTATATATAGTAGGATACTTAAATCTTTTGCAACATTCTAAACAGAACATCTTGTATGTGTAAGTACGTATGTCTTAAGCGGGAGTCAGTTTATGTAAGAACTACTGGTATCTCTGTCTATTCATGCAGCAGCTTACACTGTTGCGTTCTTGTTTTCAAGGACTGTATATCCAGTATAACCACTTATTAGCATGAGATGTCTTAAGGATTCTTCTTGGTCACAGTCTTTATAGGGTGGTCGTGGTCATCATGTGATGTATGTCGTATATAATTCAAAGTTATGTGGTGTTATGGACAGGATAGCTGTACATTAGATTTGCTCGTCAATAGTATAAAAACATGTTTTTTAGATGAACTTTGATGTAGAGAAAGCTCTGTGGAAGACGTTTACAAGTGTTCTGCTGATTGTCTAAGACGAGTGTAATGTATATCAACTTTTGTTTAGAAATATATGTATGTAAGTATACTATAGAAAGGCTTTCATCATGGAGCAGGTAGATACTATTGAGAGCTAAATACTACAATCTTGTCACACGTCTGTTGCCTCTTACACTTTTATAGATCATTTCTTGAATTTTGTCAGTTAGCCAGTCAGTTAGAAGTCGTCAGCATTTATTTCTTTTTGGGCCGTATGATCGCCACCCCCCTATACAGAAGCTTTTGAAAGAGTCCATTGGCATATCTTATTGATTCCATTCATCTCCTACTCTACAAGAGTAATCATTAAAAATACTATACACGTCTACAAACTTACATGGCATGTTTAACAATGGAACATCATCAATCAATAATACCTCTCTTTTTGCGTCAAGGGTTCAAAAAGAGAGCGGATGCATAGAGTTCAGACTGCAGTTCGTTGGCCATAAATCTCTTACTACACTGTACTCACAATCAAAACAATAGACTATTGCAAAACATACGTAACAAAGAAATTGTACCACGTGACAGTCTTTACATCATTTGGATCATTGATCTAGTTCAAAGATAGTTCATCAATTGATTTGTATACACAATGTATACGTATATTATACGAGATAGTAAGTACTTATATGTTTAAGAAACTTAATTTTACTTTGAAAAGTATCACCAAAACCAATTTTATAAGAGATTTAGTTCATAATTTAGATAAATAACGCATTGTTAATACTTAAAGTTGTGGTTTAACATATGAAAATGTATCAAATTACAGTGTCATTGTACTTATTCATAGGTATGCAACGGGAAACGTGTTTCGCCCCATCGATACACAGAACACGGCGCGGGCGACTTACCTGAGAATCGCTACGGACGTGGTTCAAATTATTCACAACTAATCCGTTGTCTGCAGCTATCGGATCCATCTCAACATCATCCGAAGACGACAACAATTATAAACACAAGCACAAACACACAGAATCAACTGCCGTAAAATTTCATTTCATTGCACACACTGCGAGTCGTTGATGGAAAACGCATAGGCACAGAATAGTCAACCCGAGGCCTATAAGGCTTCACTTGGAACGAGTTACGCGGCGGACAATCAATACACTCGCATTACGGTGACAAACTTTGTTTAAAACTTTAGCGTTGATGCACGTTTGTTGGGGACGCCAGGCGGCGAAAAGTTAACCGCGCGTGATTTCTTTGGGACTCTCAAAAGCAAATGGTCATATAGACTATCAATCTTTGCATACCAGAATGGTGAGTTGAAACGGAGGTTGTGTGCGCGCGACCCGCCCGCGAGTGTGAAAGGGACGACGGCTGACCAGGTACTTCGGCACGAAACAAGCGGACATTATCTACAGGTTTTGCTCTCCCACTACAAGGAGGCACGGCGCGGACTCCGAGCCCGACACTCGGAGCTTGAAAGTTTAGTTGAAAAACACAACGGCAAGACACGCTCGCCAAATTACCTCAATAACATTCGGATTGACGCTGTTATCAACATGCGAGTGATCTGTTTCCGCATGTTTGATTAACATCATTTGGTTACGAGGCGACCTCAACTTTTGTTTTTCCGCTATAAAACTTTCATTTGATATCGTATCGGTCGGTTTTATTAAATTACTTTTAATAACCAAACGGTATTGGTCGGGCGGATTCAGCCGTAGAAACGATCGATTTATTCGATAAATCCAACCGGTCCAGTCCAGCTCTGGTGAAGGCCGCTGACTACACGGGACAATCCTGCAGGGACGCCACGCACACACACAAAGCACTAACAAAGACCAGCATAAAAAGACCTCTAGCTGTATGCACACAATTGCAAATCGAAGATTATTTTTACCTGGGCGTGTTGTAGGCGCATAATTGGCATTTTTTTGATGAACGATTTCTATAAATACATTTATTAGTTCTTGGTAGATGGACAGGTGGGTTGTTAGCACATCTTGGGTTCGATCACAAGAATTAACTTTTAAAGGTGTAATACTTCGGCATTAAACCTGATCAAAAAATCACAAAGAAAATAAGTTGACCATAAATATCCGTTGGCAAATTGTTGTGTTTTTCACAACATCTCATAACTACGGAATATGGATTTTATTTACAGTGTGGCAATTTAAGAATAAAAATGTTTTAGTGCTTTATAGAGAGCTTTATGAGTAACATCCTGCTTTTTGAGAAAATAAGTCAACAAGGCGCCAAAAATTATATACAAAAAATCTGTAGATTTAATTGTTCTATAAAACGTATATGATTCCACTGAATCACACTTTCAATGTGTAGCTTAAATGCTAATACCTTTTTGCTATTACGTGTAATTGGAAAACAAATAAAAAAATATATATATATAGCCCATAACCATCGCACAATAAATACGAATCGATATACACCTCGTTTGTCCAAATCGGTTCAATAGGAGCGACGCTAATGTGGAACATAAAATAGATACATACATACATACATATTACATACATACATACATAGGGTGTTAAAATCATTACCCTTCCTGGCTTCGGCATAGTCGGGTAACAAAACAATTAAACAGCAAAAAAATAATTAACACATACCATATAAAACCTTCATGACAAAATGTCAATCTGAAGAAATAAATTCCATAAAAAAAACAAATCCTTTGGCATGAGACATGAGTCATTCATCCGGTATGTTATGAACAAACAACAGTTTCTGTACGTGGTGTGTGTGTCAGCGGTTCTATCATGCATCGCCACCATCACTGAGAAACGCACCAGACCAACAAAGTGACCACCATGGTAATTATCTGACCATTTTCAACTTTGACACTTTCGACATAAAGGCTAGTTAAGAATTATCGGCATGCACGTTAGGATAAAGTTTATTTGTGAAACTGATATAAAAGCCCGTTGTTGAAGCCTGCCTTTTTGTAATAGATTAGAAATTCATACTTACGTTCCATACGAAAAAAGTAGTCTGATTTTTTTTAAAACATTTATCAAAAATGTATGGCCACCCAAGATCAAACGGAAATAGAATATTCAAAATTGGCGCAATAATAAGTAAGTTATATAAAGCTATGAAATTTGGTAGAAGGGGTAATTGTCAAATAACAGTAATATCAGACTGTGACGTCACCGGTCATAACGCTGCGTGCGTGCAAAAGAGATAGCGTGATATCTCCACCACGCCCCCTTTTCTTCTTCTTTTTCTTCAGCCTTTAGAAGTCCACTGCTGAACATAGGCCTCCCCCAAAGATTTCCAGACCAACCTGTCAGAAGCGGCCCCCACTTTTACTCACGACAATATTTCAAATGCGAATAAGTCCTTTATTTTCAACAAATATTGATGGTGATTTCACAGAAGAATTTCTTTTTAGTATTATTTTCTGTTACATATAAAATAATGTACAAAATAGGACATAGGGAACTACCTTATTGGCTGAGGAGGCAAGTAGTGCAACAACTATTTGCCGAGCTTTATTGCATTCCTTATTATGGGATAGTATTAACCACAGAGTCGAATTTCTACAGTGCTTCTTCAACTCAAATCAAATCATTTATTTTTTGTTGTTACATAGGTAAATACAGTTCTCGATATGTTATGGTGAATAGTGCGCTATGTTTTGCCACTAGAGCGTACAAAAATATACAATGTCCATTATAGAGTTGTTAAACGAAATTGAATTTAACATAAGACAAAAAATGAAAGATAGAAATATGTCGGTACAGTGTGTCATAGAATAAAAAAAAAATCAGTCTCAAATAGATTTAGAAATAATGATTATTTTACATATAATATGTGGATACATAACTATTAAATAATTTTAATGGTTTATCTTTTCCTCAAGAAACTCTGTGATACTGTAATATGCCTTTTGCGCAAGAAATTCTTTTAGGCGTCTTTTGAAAAATAATATATTTAGCTCCTTTATTGCACATGGTATTCGATTATATATAATAGGTGCCATACAAAATACACTGTTATGCATTAGACTTGTATTAGACTTTCTCACACACAGTCTATGGTTATCCCGATATCAGAAACTCATAAATGTTGTTTTCACTTGGAAATATAATACACGATACTATTTTAATCTTCTCTTATTTTCAATCTAATTTTGCCAATGTTTATGGTTTCAGACTCAAAAATCAAATCCCACGGTACAATAGCCGAATCCTTCACAGACCAGTTAACCCAAATGAATCTACAACTAACCAACAATGAACAACGGAATCAAACCCACCCGCCTCTGGCACAGAACAGGAAGAAAGCACTTCTGGCGGCTCATCCACGAGAGAATCAATGCAAGGCCTGGATTTGACATTAGTGAGAAAAAAGACAGACTGCAAGTCCTCGGTATAGTCTTGACTGGAGTGTCTAGTATTATATACAGCTACGGCATGTTTAGTCCTCCGCCAGACATGGCCACTATAATAAGACCCCCGGGGTCTTGCGACGGTGTCAGGAGAAGATGCCCCAACATGCCTCCATGTAGTTCTAATGATTCGCGCAGGAGATGAAGTTAAATTAAGTGTGTTCATGTGAAAACGGAAATAAATTTGTAACTATATTTTATTATAAGGGAGGTTTTATTTTCAATACGAAATAAGTTAAAAAATAAAATTGTGACTTTTGTATTTGGTCACTTATACATTTATGTGACGACTCAGAAGTCGTGAAACAGGACGCTAGTCTGCAACATAATATTATTTGCCAATGAAATAGAATTATTATCACAATGTGACTGATTTTCTTTCAATAATTTAGGTTCTAAATGTTGACGCCACTCTACTAGATACACATTTGTCCTAAAGACGAATGTGCCGGTAAGACAAACCGCAAATCGGTACTGTGCACAATACTGCGCGTGTTGTATCTCTACCAAATGTTTTGTTCAAAATTATACTAAGTAACTCAAGGTAAATAATCGACCACAATTTGTTTGCATGCTGTGGTTGCGGCCTAACAAGGCGAAAATCTTTTGAAATTATAAAAAAGTACTTCTAAGCCTACTAGTTTTGTTATATAACTATAACAACACAGCTTCGAAACTCGACTAAGCATTGACTTATTTATTTTAATTGGAAACATTTCGCGAAGATATCCCCATGGAGCAGATCGCCAAAGCATTAATAGTGTCGGTAACTGTAGTCGCTGCCTACCACTACTATATCACACAGCAGAGCGAGAAGTAGAAACAAACAAAAAAATATCTTTGGCAGAGAAAACCAAAAAGAAGATCGTCTATGATAATGTCAAATTGACAGAATGCTAAACAGAATCGGTAAAAGTGGTAATATTTATTTTGCAACAGATCAAATTAATGTTATGGATATAAGACACCAATACACGCAAAATTGATATGGACAAAGTTAATCAATTGAAGCTTATATGCGTAATTGCAGCCACGGCATCGTTTGTAGCATACTCTTATGGAATGGTCACATTACCGTCTGCTCCACGAAGAGGAGAACAGAAGGCAGAACAGGAACCCAACAGAAGGAGTAGAAGCGGAACTATATCCGAAAATGTATCTAGATTTCTTAGTTAATAGGGAATGATGCTGAAGAAATCGCGCGCAATGTGTTTCGAAATATTTATTGTGTCTATTCAGTGCGTGTTTACTGGATATTTTAGACGTTGTTTAGTATATTTTTTATTGCAAGTTTATTAAATGATTTACTTAAAATCCGATATTTATATAGTTATACCATTTGCTAAAGGTGCACGGTAGCCTAGTTTGGAATGGAACGCTCTGCCGAGATAATGTCCGTAGGTTCAAAACCCAAGGCACACACCTCTGACTTTTCAAAGCAACTTGTGTCAATCAATTATCATTTGCTTTAACAGAACGAAGAAATATATCGTGAGGAAACCTACATACCTGAGAATCCTCCATAAGGATTTCGAGGGTATATGAAGTCTGTCAACCCGCACTATGCCAGCGTGGTGGATTACGGCTTAAAACCTCTGTAGTAGAGGCACGTGATCAGCCGTGGGCAGTATATAATACAATTATTATTTTGCTAGTTTTTCTTACGAGAAGAGAATGTCTCTTGCCTGATGGTTTGTGATACCGGATACGCCTAACCATAAACTGTATCAACGATGACCAAATTAAAATTACGTGATGCAAGGCACTGCCCATAATTTATACTTATTTATGTGTTCACGCCCGAAGATGGATAGATGTCGTCTAGTAAAGCTCTGTAACTACCTCCAGCTTAGCCAAATTTAAGACAAACCGGAATACAAAAATAATTGAACTCTGCTGCCCCATGGCAGAATCAGAAAGTACTCAGAAGATTTTTTTTTTTTTTTTTTTTTTTTTTTTTATTGCATTTAATGACGAGACGAGCATGCCGTTCGCCTGATGGTAAGCGATACGACCACCCATAAACAGTAGCAACACCATCCAGCACCTTGACTAACAAAGTACTGTGTGGCATTCCACTGCGCTCGTCACCCTGAGACATAAGATGTTAAGTCTCATTATGTCCAGTAGTTATACTGGCTACAATGTCCTTCAAACCGAAACACAACAGTGCATGCACACTGTTGCTTGGCGGTAGAAATAGACATTGCGGTGGTACCCACCCAGACGGCCTCTTACATAATGAGAGACCTACCACCAGTAATGATGAGATGAGATGTTTCGTCTACCGGAGTACTAGTACACCATTTTAAAAGAAGATTTTAAGAATATTATGTAGAAGTTTATTTATCATATATCAAATACAAAATATGGAATTGGTACCATCATAGTCAGCGACTATATAGCCTATACGGTCGCTGATCATAGTATGTATAGATAATGAATCGGAGTGTTTATACGCCCACTTATAAATATTTCTAAAAATATATCTGTCGATGAGTAACCTCGAAATTAAATAGCCTATTGTTGATAACGTAAATGAAAAATCCAGGGCAGCTAATAAAACAACGCAATTATACTATAATTGCTTGCAGCTTCACCCGCGTGAAAGAGTTTTGCGGGATAAAAAGTATGCCTTTCGCAGGGTCTTAAACTATCTCCATACCAAATTCCACCAAAATCCGTTCAGTAGTTTCGTAGATGTGCGCTAACAAACAAACAGAAAAACAGACTGACAAACGGATAGACAGACACACAGAAAAGAATTCTAGATTTAGTGATTTATGTTCTATTACTCTTCTTAAGTCATCCTCTTACTTTTTTATTATTTTTCTTTCAATGTACAGACACACCGAGTTCTACTGCTTTACTATATGTATAGATATACATGTTTGGATGTTTGTTAGAAATATACGTAGTAACCGCTAAACTGATTTGGATGGAATTTGACACAAAACTAAATTATGTCGGGGATTATGGTGAAATAAAGAGACTAATCTTTATATCGGAAAGTAAGCTGAGATTTTTAATAAGAGAAAGATCTTTACCGCGTTTGGACCCGTGAGAATCACCTGTAATAATAATATACAGGGTCATTTTGACATTGCGTTAATAAATGAAATCACATACTTATCTTGTCGAACATAATGCTATCCATTAAGTTATTTTAACCATAGCCTTAAAATAAAAAAATTTAAGTTTCGAACAAAATAAATATCAATAAAAAGTAACTTTAAGTTTACACGCCCTCATGCCACTCTGTTCTAAGATAATTCTTCGCAGCGGCAACATTATACTTTCATTCAGAAATACACTTTCGCACACACCATATTTGCACTAAACTACAAAATGATCAAAAAATTTGAAAGCTACAACCGGAATTTTTGGCAATAATATTCGTTATTCATGGATGATTTTTGGCAAGATGTTAGAAGAGGTATAGACGAATATGTGGTTTCATTTAGTAATGCAATGTAAAAATGACCCTCTATATATAGAATCACCTAGTACTATAATATTATAAAGATATATAGAGTTCATTAACATTTGTAGACGTCACGATTCTTACTTTATTAAATAAGTTTTTAGCCAGCTGTGTTAAGAAACTCTCATAAACATTAAATTGCCATCCACTACATTTCTCATTGTATACGATTCAATTTATGATGCATAACACGATATCTCCTGTCCACTAAATTTACTTAGCTCGATTTATAGTCCAATAAAAATAAATCCAGTGCCACTGTTTACTAGAGATATAAAAAATACAAGAACCTCTTTCACGTCAAGAACTTTTTTAATTCAAGCAGAAAGATCAAAGAACCAAAAGAACAGTCACTTTGACTGCTTTTTTTATGAAAAATTATAAAATATGATAAGTAAAAAATAATACAAATTATAAAATATGAATGGGAGAAAATTGCTTTTGGATGTGGTCGTGTTCTCAGCTTCCTTCTACGCGTCTTATTCGCTGATGTCATATTTCATACAGAGGTATAGGACGAAGCAGGTACCACAATTTGAGGAATAGACTATGTCCTATAGTAAGTTAAATATAGTTATTGGGTTTTGTATATTTTATACTTTGTCGGAAAGAACAAGCAACGAAAATTCCACCATGGTGGGTTTTTCTGGCAATCTATTTCAGGCTCCTCTGGTGAAGATATGTAGATATATACAGTTAAGCATTTTGACAAAATTTTAATGACAGTCAAAGAAACTATTTTATTAATAGTCTTGATTACGCTATGCCCCCGATCTGACATTTTTTTTTGTTTTGCCATGATAGAGAATATCGTCCTTTTCTACGTTACCCTTGTAAAAGTTTAGCATTCAAGCTAGTAGTTCTTTTTTAATACCTCTTCTTGTTGAACCGGTTTTATAAAACCAATACCAAAATATTATTTCAAAGTTAATATCGAACACTTGATTCAGGACTCTACTTAACATCAAAGACAACATATTACATAACGAATGTTTTATTGTCAGAGTTCAATAGGGTACTTTCCTATGTTTGATTTTTTACACTATTTTATGTAACAGCAAATAGTCCGAAAAAGAAGCCCTTCTGTTTTTTTTTTTTTTTTTTTTGTCCCTGACTATTCTGCCAGTAGCCTGACTAGGGTCGGCTTTTCTGGCCACACCGGTCTTTAGGGTGAACGCTGGTGCGCTCGCAACCCTGAATTTAAGCAACCATGCTGAGGGCAACCCACTAACGGGTTACGAACCTCGGCTCAGGACGGTCGCTGAGGGGAGAATGAGACATTCAACGATTAGTGGGGGGGAAGGATTTTTACCTAATCCTATCAGTTCGGGTTGTTTACATCGGCACCCGGGCCGGAACTGTCATGAGGGTCGGGAGGGCGACGGGGAACGCGGCGAGGTCCTCGACGGCGAGGACGGAACTGCGGTCTTGTGGAGTGTAAGAGTTTTAAAAACTCGTTTTTCTCACGAATTGCCAGAGTGATTTCGTCCTCTGGATCTGTCAGAACTGAACGCGGCCGTCTCCATTTGGCGCGGTCAAATGGAGTATAAATTGACGCTTTGCGGATGAGCGTGTTGGTATGTTTTTCCGCCCGATCGAAATAGCGTTTGCTGATGTTCTGCATGAAGTGCTTGATGGTCGGCATGTTGGTGTCCACGTGGAGGTTGCGATTGCGAACGTACCACGGGGCACCAAGAGCGTATCTGAGAAATCTATTCTGCAACGTCTGCATACGCTTAAGTCGAGCGGGCGGTACGTGAGCGAATACGGGTGACGCGTACGTCATTATGGGCCTAATGCACGCGGTATATATCCTAATCTTGTTGCGGATGGACATTTTACTTTGTTTGTTTATGAGCCAATGCAATTGGCTCATCGCGAATGCGGCTCGCGCGCGTACCGCGTTTAAGTGTGGCAAGAAGGTCAACTTCTGATCAAGGATCACTCCTAGATATTTGGCTTTGTCCTTCCAGGGTATGACCTGGTCGGACATGTGGACTGAGGTGCGAGCCACTTGGGACCTCGTTTTCCGAGTGAAAAGGATGGCCTGGCTCTTGGTGGGGTTGACGGTGATTCGCCATTTGCGAAACCACTCACCGAGCTGGTCGGCGGCGGTCTGCAAAGTGCGCACCACTTGGTCAGGGTCTCTACGTGAGGCGTAGATCGCTGTGTCGTCAGCGAAGAGCGCCAGATGGGCGTTCTTCGGTTTCGGGATGTCGCTGGTGTACAGCGAGAAAAGAAAGGGTGAGAGGGCGGAGCCTTGCGGGACTCCGGCCGTGATGGAGTGTCGGGAGGAAAGAGTTCCCTCCACGCGATATTTGAATCCACGATTCGACAGGAATTCTCGTATGATGTGCACGAGATGAGTGGGCACGTTGAGAGTGTACAGCTTGAAGAGCAAGCCGTTGTGCCACACCCTGTCGAATGCTTTTTCAATATCGAAAAAGAGAGCGCCGGTTGGCATGCCGACGCGGAATCTATCATGAACGTGCTCCGTGATGCGGAGCACCTGATTGACACAACTGTGCCTGGTGCGAAAACCGAACTGTTCAGGAGGGATCAAATTATTATTGTGGGCTACGATTTTGAGGCGGTCGAGGACGATCCGCTCGTATAATTTGCCCAGCGTGCTGAGCAGGCTGATAGGCCTGTATGAAGACGGTTCGAATGCGGGTTTTCCCGGCTTGTGGATGCCTATCACCACTGCCTCTTTCCAGACCTCTGGGAAGAGGCAGTTAGAAAACGCGGCGTTATAAATTGATGTGAGGATTTTGACCAGATGCTCCGGGAGCATCTTGATCATGCGAGTGGGTATCCTATCGCCCCCGGGGGCCTTACGACGTTTGAGTGCCTTGATCAGATCGATGACTTCTTCGATTGTCACCGGTGCAAGGGGATCGGGCGGCGGCGGGTCGACGTCCGGGTCGACGTTGACGATATCGTTTGTCGGTCGCGAGTTAGAGATCGGCGGTGGCCGGACCGCGTTCCTACTTTCGACGAGTGAATTAACCGCAACAAGATGGTCGTGGTCTACTGGTATCGTTGAGAGAGAGCATTGAGACTCCAGACTGCAGGCCAGCAGTTCCGCTTTCTCGTCGTCATCAAACGCCGGCCGTTGATTCGGACGATTGAGCGGAGGCATGGAGGTCACATCGTTTCTCCTGAAGGAACGACACAGTTGCCAAAAGGCCTGATGTGTCGGGTCGAGTTCTGCTAGGCGAGATTCCCATCTCGAATCGACGACCTCTTTTATGCGACGTCTAACCTCACGTTGGAGGTAGCGCGCAAGATGTCGTCGTTCCGGGGTGGGGCTCGTCGCGCAGGCTCTGAGCGTGGAGTTACGCACCCTCACCACCCATCGCACGTCGTCGGGAAGTTGCCATTGACTGTGAACAGTCTCCGGCACCTTCTCGGAGCTTTCGCTCAGGACGTTTTGCAGGTGGTTGGTGAAGGAGCGTATCGCGTCGGTCGTTTCCTCAGGAGTCACGATGTTGGTCGGAATCGCGGAAAGATCTGTGGATGAGGTGTCCGCGAGTTTAGTGCCTAGTAGGCGCCAATTTGTTTTCACCTTCATCGGGACATTAGGACCTGTGTCTGTTGGACAGTTTTGGGGGACTAGATCTAGGATCACAGGTCTGTGGTCAGAGTCTAACTCTTGTAGCACTTGCATGGAACGCACGCGAAGGCTTACGTTCCTTACGAGCGCTATGTCGAGTATGTCGGGTCGGTGGTTGTCAACATGGCTATAGTGGGTAGGTTCAGAAGGAACCAGTATGCTCATATCTATTGTTTCAAGACAGCTCTCCAGGGCGGCACCTCTCCCAGTGGTCGAGTTGCAGCCCCAGAGAGTGTTCTTGGCGTTGAGGTCCCCCGCCAAAATGACGGAGTCCCCCATTTCCAGTAGGGTCTTGAGCTCATCGGAGTGAAGCTCCTTAGAGGGCGAGAGATAGGCCGATATGATGGTGATCGGCGGATGTCCTGTCATAGCTAGCCTGCAAACTGAAGTCTCAATGTTCCTCAAGCTATCTGGGGGGTCTAGTGGTATGCAGTGCAGGGACCTTTTGTAATATATGAGGGTGCCACCAAACGGGCCGCTGGTACGATCGTTGCGTACCAGGTTGAAATTGGGGATATTGGGACTGCGATGGGCGGGTTTGAGGAACGTTTCCTGGATGAGGAAAACGTCTAAATTATTTGTGCGGACAAAATCAGAGAGTTCGGCACGCTGGCCGCGAATACCATTAATGTTGAAAAACCCCACTCTGAGGGAGCGAGGTTTGGTCCGCTTAGGGGGATGCACTGCGCTGTTGTTCGCCATTTATGATGACGACGGAAGGCGCACAGCGTTGTTGATAGCCCAGTAAATTTTATTCTGGGTCTGATAGATTTCTGCAAGGATTATATGCTCTTCGTCCCCAGAGCGGGAGAGGAGAGCGGAAAGTTCGGCTATTTTGCCGTGGAGACGCATGATCTCCGGAGAGCATAGGAGGGCGGAGACTGTTTCCGCCGAGTTGTCCGACGCCGGCGTCGTCGCCACCTGGCGGGTTGGAGGTTGGGGTTTGGATTTGGGTTTGGTTTTGGGTTGATTTGGCTGGGCTGCCTCCGAAGGGGGAGCCGCGGTAGCCGAAGAGGTCGAGTGAGAGGGTGATTGGGTAGTGGCCGGGGTGGCGGGAGTGACTCCGCTGTGGGCCTCAAGACGGGGGTCGGGGCGAGCCGTGGGTGGGAACCACGGGTTTCGCACCGGAGCAGGGGCCAGCCTAAAGGCTGGTGGTGCGGCCTGAGGGGCTGGAGCTTTAAGAGCTCTGGGCTGTTTTTTGGGGGCCCGAGGGCAACCGCGATAGTTGGCGGGGTGGCCCGTCTGCCTACAATTTGTGCACGAAGGGGGCTCCATGCACTGGGTCCTATCCTTGGGACGGGGGCACTCTAGTGTGCCATGTTCGCCGAGGCACTTGACGCACCTGGCGGGGAGGCGACAGCCACGGGAGTTGTGGCCGTATTTCTGGCAGTTGTGACCCTGCCCTACCTGTCCAGATTTGTGTGGGGTTTCGACGGTGAAGCCGCCTAGCCCCGAGATGTCTTTAATCTCAAACAGACGTTTAACATCGTCTGAGGATTTTAAGATGGCGAGAACCATCTCGTACTGAATGCCCGGCCGGGAGGCACGGGATTGACGGTGCATCCTGTGCACCTCTAATACAGAAATGCCCTTCTCAAGGAGGCCATCCTTGACCTCTTGGGCAGACATTTGAACAGGAATCCCCCGGATGACGTAGCGGAAGCGACGTTCGTCCGGGAGAGCAAAGGTGAAATAATGATATTTCCTGGAATCCAGGAATTTGGTCAGCGCTCTGTGGTCCGCGATTGAGGCGGGCTGCAGAGCAAGAAGCTTGTGGATTTTATTCCACGAATTGGACGCGATGGCGATATGCTGCCGGCGCAGCTCAGCGAAGATGTCCGGAATGGACATGTTGGCGGGCAACTGAAGATTCAGCCGCGGGGGTTTTTTGTTCCCCTTAGGTTGGGTTGGTGGCGGCGGTGGCGACGACGTCGACGCCGATGCAGGGGGCGCTGGGGGCGCAGAAGGCGCAGAGGGTGAAGAAGGCGCGGGAGCGTTAATGCTCCTTTGCTTCTTCCTCCTGTTGCTCTTGACGGTCGTGAATCCGTCATCGTCGTGTTCCGACGCTGAGGATTCCGCCCGTGAGCCGCAGGAGGAAGAGGAAGGAGAGATGGGGCGTTTTACCGCGGTGGAGGCGGGGGTTGGGGCCATAGCTAAGTCAGGGTCCGTTTCCATATCGACGGACTCGACGGAGCCCTCCGAGGTCTCGGTCGTCCCGGAGGAGGTCGAGGTCTCGGTTGTTCCGGAGGAGGTCGAGATCCCGGATGACTCCGAGGTGTCCGACGATTCGGACGGTTCCCTGGCTTCGCGTGCCAAAGTTATTACATATTTGCGGACCTCTAGGTCCGATCGAAACAGTTCCTTGATTGTCTCCATCAACTCCTTTTTGGAGTAGATGGGGACAGTCGAGGACGCGGTAGTTGGGGCGCAATTTGCGGTTTCGGATAACCGCTCGGCACTAATGTCCATAGGCCCGGAGTCAGCCATTTTGGCGGCTGATACCGAGCCTATAGTTTTAATTTAGGGGGCCGCGTGTGCGTTCACTAACCCCGGGTGTGTTCCGCCTGTCAAAGAAGCACAAGAAACCAGGCGGCTATCACACAAACGTTCGGTCGCGGATCGCGGACGCGGAAAAAGATTGACTAAGTCCCCGGGTGGGAGTGCCCGGGGTTGAGTGCGTGTGTGGCCCTCCTCGCCGGGTATAGGCGAGGGGGGTTGTACTTATAAATAGATGGCCCTTCTGTAAAAGCTGTATTTAAATTGGTTAAGAAATGAGGCAGTAATTGATATTTCAAATATTTCAGAGTGCAGGAGTGGGCGTGTAGTGGTGTTATCGCTTCATCTTTCTTTTACACGCATCGTTAGGTATACCCGATGACGTCATGATCGCATATTGCGCCTCTTTTCTCGTATTTTGGCACTTACCCCATCTACCAAAATTCAAACGCTTATAACTTGTTGATTTTTGTCTGGATTTGAATTTTTCTTTTTGTTTTAGAATTTATATGACGTAAATCTATATCTATAAAAATTTCGTGTCACAGTGTTTGTTACCATACTCCTCCGAAACGGCCGAACCGATTTTGATGAAATTTTATATTCACAATTGGTAGGTCTGAGAATAAGTTTTTATCTATTTTTCATCCCTCTAAGTGATAAGGGTGGCCCACCTCGAATTTTTTTTTTCAGACAGATTTTTTCTTTTCTTTTTATGATGTGGCATTAAAAAATACATACAACCCTACATTTTCTACCTTCGTCCATCATCCCCTATTTTTTAATAGCGATATTAGTAATTTAATAACTTTTAACCCGGTCGGTAACTGATCAATTAGGTATTCATTTTATTCCATTAAAATAATCTCTAAAAAGAATTTATATGGCAAAACAACGTTTGCCGGGTCAGCTAGTATTTACCCGACTGCGAAAGAAGGAGGGTTATGTTTTTCGAGTGTATGTATGTTTGCGTTTTGCGCTGTATGCGTTTGTGAACACTGTCAACTAAAATTATTCAAAACCGAAACAAAATATTCAAATTAAAATCTTGTTTCTATCTTTTCAGTTCTTCAATGAATTTAATAAAGATTGCAGATATAGACGCAGTCGGGTTTTTTGATTTTCTTAAATATTTTTTTTTAATAAAAGTAAAGATCAAAAATGAGTCAAATACTCTATTGATTAGTCAGTAAATTTTTGATAAATACCATCAAAACCTTTTTATCGTCAAGTTAAAAACGACGAAAACATCTTAGCAAACACCATATTTGGAAAGTGCTAACATAAGAAATGTTTACAAATCCTTTAACATACCCTTTTACGTCTCTTCCTTCCAGGATAAGTGTTCAAGGGTTGTGGAGGCGGCGGTATGTGGTAGAAGTATGGCGGTGCGTACATCATGTCTTCCATTCCCGGAGCGATGGGGGTCCCTCGCGATGGTCCCATAGATCGAAGGGTTCCGTACAAACTCCTATTCCGACTTTGGCTTCCGTACATGTTAAGCATTGTCACTGGCTGGATACAACTACACGATCACGAAAAAAGGAAACTAAATGACAGCTAGCAGTTCCCATTTAAATTTAGAACTTAAAGTAAAACTTATTTTTAAAAATAAAAAATAAGCCACTGAGTATTTTTTTTATTTAGAGTGAACGAGGTTTGGCTAACAGATGAATATTTAGTCAAATATTAAATCTTTAGGCACCCCGTTTTTTTATGCGCGCGCGGCCTGTATTGTCACAGCATCAAATGCTTGACTCTCCGTGGAGAATGCAGAGCAAACATGTTCACATTACATCTAATTATCATAGTTTATCTGCTTTTTCCAATAGGTTACATGGAGCGCGACGTATCGACATACATTTACGGGCAATAAAATTGTTCCCCTCATATATTATTGAATTAACGCCACCATAGTAAGTATTTTATTATCAAATGTATTATCTGGTAATAAAAATGACAAGACAAAGAAAAATCTTAACAATGTTAAAATCTTTTTATGGTCCTATCAATTACTATTTTGTCCAGATGAGATTAGTATCTCCGAAAATAATATAATTGGCTCTACATTTGCTAGTGTGACTTTAAGCGTATAATTTTAGGCAATTCGCATAGGAGCACGATGTCCTGAGCTCTATGAGCTTCTCTATTTGAACCCCGTTACCACTATTTTTAAATCACTGCAATATTTTTTATAATAGCTTCTTAAAAAAATTACGATACCCAATAATCATTTTGATGCCTCAACCTCCTGACTGGTACTTTTAACACAAGATCATGTAACTTATTAAAATTTAAATGTAAATTATAAATGAATATCGTCCAGAGCGGTGCGATTTTCGCGAAAGTTAGTGTACGTATAACAGCTGAAAATGAGAGAAAAACATGCGCACACGCAGACGCGCGCTGCGTTTCGCGCGGTTGACTTTGAAAAGTTATATGCGTTGTTTACATGAATGCGGTCTATTTAATAAGATTTATTAGCTTCTCAAATATGGTGCAGATTTTTTAAATTTGTTTCATGGTAACCACTTATCATAATTTTGGGTAAGATTTTTTCAATCGTCAAATAAAAGTTATTTATAAGACAAAATGCAACGCAGATAAACAAAAAAAAAATAATCGTATGGATAAAATGGTGGCTTGTTTTAACTTCTCTACTCAGTCGGGTTATAATTTACTTGATGGATAAATTTTGGAACGTTCGAAAAGTCGGTCATTTAATAAATCATATTTATTTACGCCATGCATAGCAGCGCAGTTTTTGTCTTAAAGTAAATTGGCACAATTTCGGTCGGTCGGTTCAACTGACCTATCTAACGACAACTTTGGAAGAAATTTTCGGGTACTGTAAGGATTTGGTATTATTGCCTCGTATGGAATACGCGATAATATAAGCCTAGATTTCCATGAGAAACAATTTTAAAATAAAAGTGCTTTGAATAGATTATATTTGGATAATATTATAGTATTTTTATTGCATGCACTGGAAGATGTGGACTCTGGTAGTAGATTTACAAGAACTCGGTATAACATTAACAGGAACTCAACATTTTAGGAAAAATCAAGACAATATATTTTATATACACCTTTTATTCCCGGAGATGTAGACAGAGGCGCAACTAGTGCATCCATTATTCGCCGTGCGTATCTTTTATATGTATAATTTTTTTCATAGGAAGCAATAGACTTAGAAAATTGTTTTTTTTTAACAATGGCCGCATGTCGCTTTTTGAATAAAATCCTACTAGAAGTCATTACCACTGTCTTATACTCCTACAGCGCTAGGAACGCCACGCGCGCTGCACTGAAGTGTTGCTCTTCAAAAGGAATAATGATTGAGGAGAGATACATTTGGTGATCGTAAGAAAAGCAAGAGCAAAGCTGCCATTTTCCAATATTTATCCGTGAAACAATGATGCAATTTATTGATTTACTTCTTCCAGTTATAATATAGACAAAATGGCCGTTGTATATTATTATCACCAGGCTCTACCATTTCAATTTGTGCTAGCAGACGGCGCCATCTATTGCTGTGTCCACACATTATATGACAGTTACAACTTACAAAGGCAGAATTACTACGTTCGAACAACAAGCAACGAGTTTCGTGTCTGTGCCGCTAGATGGCGCTACGCGACATACTTGAAGCATACTGTCAAATTCAAAATATTTTGACAAAAATGGCTGAACGGAAAAGATAATCTATATTTTCTAAATGTTAACCGCCGACTCGCCGGCAATGGTCGAGCAATAACCATCTTAAATCATGGCCGGTACTGTGGCCAAAGCGTTTTTCGCATTGCTTTGTAACAAAGTTCGATGCGACGCTTTAGGCAAGGACAATGGGTTTGGGAAGACCTACGTATGGGCCGGCTCTTTGGAGTCAGGTCTGCAGATGGCCATCAGCCACAGGAAGCCTCTAATGGTGATAGTTCACAAGTCCTGGTGCTCGGCTTGTAAGAAACTGAAGCCGCAGTTCGCGAGCTCGACCGAAATACAAACTTTAAGCAAACATTTTGTTATGGTGAATTTAGTGGATGAAGAGGAACCTAATAACAGTGTGTTAGCACCTGACGGGAGTTATATACCTCGGTAAGGGTTATTTCATTAAAAAGACTATTACAGAATTGAATATTTTCACGTGTATTATTTACCGTTGAAAGTTCTGTGAAGCGATGTTATTATAGTATAAATACGAAGCTCTAAAGTGATTTATGCAAAAACGAGGTCAATTTGCTCATACAAAAGACTTAGTTTAGCTCTACATTTGTTTTGTTTACATAATAAAGTAAACAAAATCGGAGTTGTAGTATTAAATCGTTGTGAACGGAATCAATAATTTGTATATTGAATATCAAATCTCTCAACCGTAGTATATTACGTCTCCGGCAAGCTGGAGCCACGATCTACGATTAGTTTGATTCTCGAAGAAGCTTATATGCATTACACACTATGCAACAGAACTTACCAAACTGATATTTTGACAAGAAATCGTAAAAACAAACCTACCTACCAAATAGTGCGAGTTTTTGACCCGTCTGTAGTTTGTTTTCAAAGACTAATTGTCCAATTTCACCAATTTCTTATGTAACGGGCGTTAGTTAATCGGGCATTCAAATTAACGCGAATGTTAAAGTATCGCGACTCCCATGAAAGAACGCCTAGTTAAGGAAGATAATAACCTGTTAGGGCATGGTGGGACACTCAAAAACCTTAAGACAGTTAACAGGCTGTTAAAGTAACTAACAGAGCATGGTGAAATTAGGCCTAAAGGGTTAAAACCGTAGAGAGCAAGCAGGTGGAACAACTGACAACACTAGCTGACCAAGAAGATTAACGATAGCTAAATAACTTTAAAATTTCTAGGATTCTGTTCCTGTCACCAAAAGGTTCGGTCGACAAAGACATATACAACGAAGAGGGGAGCAGTCAGCACAAATACTTCTACAGCAGGCCGGAGCAGATTGCCAAGTCCATGAGAAAGGTGCTGGACAAATACAAACACGAACAATTCGATGTGTGACGACTTTAAGGAAACTCTATATTATGTATGAATCTATGTGTATTTGTGTCCATCGACTTTACAGTAAGACTATAGATATTTTGAGATTGTATTAAGAGTAACACATAAATATACTAAGGGTCCCCTAACTAAGCTAGCCACAGTGATCGGGTTTCTTTTGAAATTTTCATGTCAGGGCCATTTCTCAACATCAATTAGTTTTCCAATTGATATCCACTTAATTTAAAGGGTTGCGAGCGCCTAAAGCGTTCGCCCTAAAGTCCGGTGTGGCCAGAAAAGCTGACTCGCATCAGGCTACGGGCAGTAGGGATAATATAAAAAAAAAATCGATAAACAAATCTAACAGTTACTTATAAATTCCTCACCTACGCTAAATACATGTAAGATGTTTGATGATGTAAAAGATATCGTTCGCGGCTCTGCTCGCGTGAAAAAGTAATATAATATGTCAGTATGGACTACCCCGTCTCCTTCCGAGAGTCTGAAACTATCTCCATACCAAATTTAATAGAACTCTTTTCGGTAGTTTTTGAGTTTATCGCGTTCAAACAGACAGAAAGACGCAGCGTTTCTTATATGTAAGGAAGTATCGATATCAGGAACAACTACGAGATACTATTGATCCCACGATTCCCAAATTCCACAATTCCCAAAAACAAATATTTAAGCTTTTCACCACGGCTTAGCGTTATAAATATTTAGAGTAGGGGATTATAATCCGCACATACGTCTATCTTAGTTTAATTGAATAATATTAGCAATTACCCCAACATACTCTCGTGAATGCTGGGGGATGCAGAATAGCCGTAGCGTCCCCCGAGATTCAATCGACTCAATTAAGTGTACTTTTTGCGTGTTGCTAAATCTATGGTCCCGTCGAGTTAATAACGTTTAGTCTAATTTGTTCATTGTATTTTAGTATCTTAATTTATAAGGTAAATTAACTAATTAATCAGTATTATATTGGTACCGACGAAAGCTTTATTAGAGATAAAAATAGTTCCAGACATATTCACACAGCGCGCGAATTGAAATGTAAGAGTATCAAGCTGCCTATTTCCAGACTTGCATAGAGTAAATGGGCCAGTGTGACGCCATTAAATATTCAACAGTTATAGTTCACGACTCTTAAATAAAACTCATAAAATATGGTATTGATACCGGGAATAACTGAAGAGAAATGGTAGTTGTGAATACTTGAAAAGCTGCAAATAACTACATTGTTTAGCACCTGTTTCACGATGAGAAAATGCTATTTAAGTATAAGGCGACCGGATACAAAAGTCACACTGTTAATATGCTTCCAGTTATATTATAGTAAACAAATGCGTACTACTTGCATTAGTTGTCTAATATTTTCTTGTACTTTATTAAATAGGCTATTAATGTTATATCCCAATATTTTGAATCTTCGTATTATCACCTTGGACATAAAACTTTACAGACTTTTCTCATTTTTATTTTCAGAAGTGAAGAATATCAGGACCGAAATTCAATGTTATCAACCACATGTATAATAAAGTATATGCAAAATCTGTCCGTGTATTTATTTACGGATTATCTCAGCACTCTAAGAAGTCATGTACCCCATTAGCAGAAGTAGTATCGATCTTCAGGTTGATGTTTTATACGAATGATAGTGGTATTTGAAGATGCTAAGGTTAGAATTTGCATTCCAAAGTCTATTGCGAGAATATCTACTTCGTGTAGGTATTTCAAAAAAGGAAATCGAAAACAATATAAAATTACGCAATAGTTAGTTGAGTTTCTTTTGCAGTTAAAACCGTTAGAAACTTGCTGTTTTATGAATCAAATTAAGTCTCGTAATTTGTTCACTAGTTAGGACAATTTATTTTTGGCTCTACGATTTACATAGAACTTATTAATAGGTAACCATGTTTTCTGGTATAAGAAACAGAAGTGAAGAAGCAGCATAGTAGGCCGGCATGATTGTGTCAAATGGCATTAGATAACCATCTACTGCCAATCGATACTCTATCTGGACGGCATCGAGCTTACCATCAGGCGAGGTGCAGTCACTTTGTCGTGCCGAATAATAAAAAAAAAAAACAATTTCACCCAGTTAGTGAACATTAATTGACATATTAACAAATACATAGAAATAATTCTATTGTCAGATGCAGAGCATAAGCTAAAAGAGTTTAGCATAGCTCGTTTAGATAAATGCACATAATTCATAGCTTAGTTTACATAGTGAACTGCACACAAACATGAAATATCTCAGCTATGGGAACTAAGTTTAATTAGCTTAGATCTTAGCCCGTATTATTTGATCCGTGGTCAAGTAAAGTTAACAGCCTTATTGCATTGGACGCGCGTGCAGCGCCTTCGCCGCGCTGTGAATTGGCTTGCAATTCTCTAGTGTTATTTGACCCTTAGCTTTACTTGACAACGGATGAAAAAACCGAGCCTTAGGCCCCGTTTTTTCAACTGTAGTCTTCTTTTTGTCAGGGTCTTATTAAGCTGGACGCGCTCGAAGCGAGCGCGAGCGCGTCCAGATTAATAAAACCGATGATTACCGTAACTACAGTTGAAAAAACCCGGTCTTAGTCTGCAGCCAGAGCTATTCATTACAATACTCACATCCTCAACGACCGGCTCGACGTACATCTCGACGGTGTTGTTGAGCGGCGGCAGCTGCATCGGCATAGGAGACGCCGCTGCCGAGGACCTTCGGGACATGCTGTTGCACGAACATTGTGATACGGAGCGTCGCGACCGGGGAGATTCTCTGGAACAATCGGAAATTACTTTTATAAATATAAAGGAAGAGAGTATCCCGCCATTAAACCCGTCACTGCATCCACTGCATCTCCTGTAAGCCAGCCTCGACGAGCCAGTAGTACGCATTTTATAACACCAAGCAGGGAAGCTGGGATGTCTGAGAGAGCTAATCTGTGTTTAACCCGCAGCGAAATTAATCATATAGAAGGATAGAGAGTAATTAGAAACAAATAGAATTCAATTAATTCTGAAATATTAAGATAGACTAAAATTGGCTTGTGTAGAACTTTCCAATTTTAATACCTAATTATAATCTAACCAAGCAAACATTTTTTTTTTTTTATAATGGCGTTTGTGTTTACATTTTGCCAATGTCAAGTTTGGTTTGTATATTTTATTATCTGTAGTATGTCGAAGTAAAGCAGTGGCTACCTTACCAAGACTTTATCGAGGAGTTTTGGCGGCAACAGAAAAAACACTTGATTAGCACAATTATTTCAATTCACTTCATTTGAGCTCTTTAATAGAACTATATTGGATAATATACCACCATAATTATGCAATATAACACTAAATATCACCAAAATAATGAATTAAAACAAGAGCACCTCATGACACTTCCAAGTTCCCGCCAAAACTCCAAACAATTTTATCGAAAAATATAGGATTCGATTCTTTTCGTCATAACGTCTAGTATCTAGACTGCCAGCAAAAACTAATTCGTTTCATTTTTGTATTCAACAGTACCTCATCCAACTCTCGCTTAGTAGAATTCCGACTCATCTATGTCCTTAAAGCTGGTACATATCTATTTTAACAAAAAAGAGGATAAAATGTTTATAGGCGAATGCTTAAATCTTGAAACCGTCAGCAAATTGCAATCTGGAAAATAACTTTAAAACATAATTTTTTCAAACATCTTTACCTTCTGCTTCTCCGACACACGTGGTGACTTCTCCGTTCACATCTGCATCGCACTGGTACGAAATACCCGAGCTGTGGCAGTGGGCCCGGTTCCGTGGAGTCGCTTGAGTCGCTCCACTCGGGCTGGCTGAATGGCCCTATTTCCAACACCGATGGCATTTTATGACTATATTTTATGGTTTTTATTTATTTGTGCCAGTGTTGTTTTATTCACTGAATATCTTCTGTTCTTTTTTGAATTATGTTTTCAAGTTTGTTAATTGAGTCACTTATTTTATATTGCACGTTTAATTTTCACTTAATTTTATGTTAATGTTTGTTTTTTTTTTATAATTTTAAAACATTTTCATGGTTTTTGTGTTATAGATCATATATTGATTTGGATGTTTGATTGATGGATATTTAATTTTTTTTTCTTCTTTTTATGTCAAACACTGCCACAGATTTATTCGTACATTTCTTTGGGTATAAGCTTCTTGATTTCTATAGTCCGATTAGTCCTCTATTTCAATTCAACTCACATCATCATCATCAGCCTATATTTTGGTCCACTGCTGGACATAGGCCTCCTCCAATACGCGCCATTTTACCCGGTCTTCGGCCTGTCGCATCCAGTTTCTGCCAGCGACCTTTCGCAAATCGTCACTCCACCTGGCTGGAGGGCGTCCCACACTACGCTTGCCGACTCGCGGTCTCCACTCAAGAACTCGTTTACCCCAGCCAATTCAACTCACATAATATTTCAATAATTTCTGCGTCTTGAAAAACTAACCTTATTCGTAACAAAGTTATAAACAAAATGAGTCCAGATAACGCGATTCTTGCGTCTGGTGGCAATTAGAAACAAATATTGTGCGATATGACGTGATAAGATTATTTAGTTTTTTAGGCTAAGGTATAAACTATTTTTTTTATCGATTACAAATTAAAAGCAAAGCCCAATATTATTATAATAATAATGTTTTATGCCATACAAGTCCTGTCACGATTTAAGAGATTTTAATTAGGAATGATTGAAATGACCTCAACAATTTATATTCGGCTAAGTTTAAAACTTTAAGAATCTTTAAATAGGTGGGATTCGAAATATTATTTCATCGAGGAAATCTAATATTAATGCATACTAATTTTAGAGGTAATATGTTTTGCTAGATATATGTTTACTTTCGGAACTGATCAGTGGGCTTAGTATGTGGCAAAAAACACGACACGACTCCGTTTCGTTTTATTGGAATTGGTTGAGAGACTAACACGTGACTGACGTATTGGTCTCTCGATCAATCACAAACATCCAAATTAAACGACATCGTCTTACGAGTTGCGTTTTTTTTTGTCACATTCTAAGCCAAGTGATTCTGAAAATGCTTTAACCAATAGGTTTCAATAGATATAAGCGGCGATAGCCTAGCTGGGAGTGGAACAAACTGCCGAGACGAATGTCTGCACGTTCAAAACCCAAGGGCACGCACCCCTGACTTTTCCAAAATTATGTGTATTCTTCGTGAATTATCGCTCACTTTAACGGTGAAGGAACACATCGTGAGGAAACCTGCATACCTGAGAAGTTCTCTATAAGAATTTCGAAGGTATGTGAAGTCTGCCAACCCGCACTAGGTCAGCGTGGTGGGCTACGGCCTAAACCCTCTCAGTTGTAAAGGAGGCTCGTGCACAGCAGTGGGCAGTATATAATACAGGGTCTAGTATGGCATGGATGGTAATATGTTTAATTAGTCTTGAGTAGACTACTTATACCAAGAATGGAATAAATCGCGGGAGAAACTGCATGATAAGCTAGTATTTATAAACATAGTAGACTAAACACCATTATCCAACAATAAGACCAGTGGTAAATTCACTTTCTAAGATGTAGGATCGTTTGAAACTTATAGTTAGAAGGTGAAAGTCATCCAGCGAGTATTTCGCGGTATTTCTATAATAGACAAAGAAATATATTGAATTTAATACCTCTATCAAACACGACCTAGATTGATAGTATACGATAAGTAACTAAATTATCTAGAGTAAATATTATATAAAGTGTGTTTTGAATTCTATGTAGGCATCAATCTAATTATAGTTCCATACCAGCCGTATATTATTATATACTGCCCACTGCTGAGCACGGGCCTCCTCTACAACTGAGAGGGTTTAGGCCTTAGTCTACCACGCTGGCCTAGTGCGGGTTGGCAGACTTCACAATTATAGAGTTTGAATCCGTTTATTTTATAATAGGTATCTATTAGTCTAATAACATTAGATACGATGACATACTGTTTATCGGATAAAATAGCTAACTCTCTCCAAAAATATTCAGAACCCATAACAGTAAATTTCTTTTGTTGTTTGATTTTAGGATTGTCAACTTTTTTTTCATTATATGAATAGTTTTTACCCGCGGGTCCGGCATTTGTTTTGTATGCCTTTAGCCTATACAGAAAACCATAATTAATCTATTGCTGCATGAAATAACAAAGCAACAAGCACATTGGCATTAATATTAACTAAGTTATTTCTTTGCTGATGGTTATGTGCGACCATTAAGGTGGGCCGTCAGCTTGTCTACCTTCGTAGTTATAAAAAAAGATGTAACAAAAACCATAAACACAATGCTTCGCGTGCAGTGAAGGCGTAAACTCGTACGGAGTTTAGAGAGAAAGTTTTGTCGTCTATGCTCCCTACAACTCTATAATTAAATTTTCACACCCGCTCTAAAGTGTTAAGTAAATAAAATTGTTATACAACCTATGTCGAATCAGAGTACCTGTATTTATTCGAATCGTACTTTCAATTTTCAAGCTTAGTTTCGGATGTAGAGAGAGAGAGAGAGGTTAAGCGTGTATATATATATTTTTTTATTTCTTTCTTTTTTGGAAATGTAGTCTTTTTAATGTCATAAAAACCAGCCAGATGTAAATAGTACAGCCAAAGAGATGTTATTACACGTTTATGCATACTAAATGCGTACCTAAATACTTTTTCCCCGACCTATTATGTCACCGGCAATGTGTATAATGCAGGCATCAATGAGTATAATATGGCAGGCATTCTATACAATGCCTAGCAATGTATAGTATGCCTGACGGTCCACGCAATGTATAAAATATTATGAATATTATTATCCACTACGTACTTTACTAAGGCAATGTATATAATACCCAGGTATTGCGTATAAAACCTGCTGGTCCCCCAGCAATGTGTAAAGAAAATAGATTTTAGTCTGTATTTATCTATGTTATGTAAGTACTTACCTATAACATGGCGGACAATTAAAATATATTATTATGGTTTTTTAAAATGTATTTTGCACATTTGCTGGGCTTTAAAAAAGTTATGACATACAAATCCTCAAGTTCAGAAGAAGAAGAAGAAGAAGTGGAAGATCAGCGCGCCGCGGCTCCCCCGCGGCGCCATGCTGAATAGTTCCATTTGCACACACACACGGACACCATGCCATTCGGAACAATGCACCCTATAATAGTTATAGTATATAAGTTTGTTTCTTTTGTTGTTCCTGTTTTTGATTGTTTCTTTTTTCCGTGTAACTGTGTGTACTGTGTGCAATAAATGTTATTATTATTATTATTATTAAGTTGGTTAGGTCAGGTTTGAACTGTGTACATCCCAAAATAAATAGGTATTTCAAGCATAAAACTCCTTTTAGGTACCTACACACAATTACGGCTGCGTATTTGGTATTCTATACAATTCTAGGCAAAGTATAAAATGATAAATATTAAATTAATTTCCTGGACGCCCCAGACATTTGTTTGCTAGTATATATTATAACTGGACTTCTGCTCGCGGCTCTGCCCGCACCCATGAGTTTTTCCGGGATAAAAGTCCCGCTTTATATTTCCCCGGGATAAAACGTAGTTTCGGAGCCTATTCAATGCAAACAAACAATCAATCTTTCCTCTTTATAATATTAGTAGATATAGATAAATAAAATGTTTTCTACGCTTTCAAAATTCATTTATATATTTTAGGAATGACTGTCCGGAACTAAAATCTATCGAGGAACATGATTATATGAATAAAAAACCAACTGCGTGCCACATTAGCATAAATCAAAACGTAAATAGTACCATAATCGCTTCGGTTTAAGCATCAATTTCATTTAAAGCACCATTAAGTTCCTATTGATATGGATTAAAATCGTTATTAGAATTTTAAATTCGCATTGAAATTGAATATTAATCACTTAATAATCCATAAAAGTCTCTATCGGCTGCAGTAGCGAAGGCTTACGGAGGTTTAAAATTCTGGCACCGGTTAGGCTTCACTTGACACCTGCATTCCTCGTGATTGATTGGAGCCTAGAAGTGGTGATCTATTTGTACTCCGTGTAAAAAATAGGGAATCTGCAGTTAGGTAGGTCTTTATCATCTATATATATTGACTGCCTCGGTAGCGTAGTTGTATTGCGTACGCTTTACGAGTACGATTTGCGCGCTGAGGTCCAGGGTTCGAATCCCGGATCGAGCCAAAAAGATTGTGACTGGGTTTTTCCATCTTAAAAAAAAATACTCAGTCGCAGCTCGGAGTCAGGAAGCTGGCGGTGTGATACCCCCGTGCCTCGGAAAGCACGTAAAGGCGTTGGTCCTGCGCCTGATCTTTCTCTGGTCATGTCGATTGCCGTCTCACCGGACTATGAGAGTGAAGGAATAGCAAGTGCACCTGTGTATTTCGCATATACTTGTGCACTATAATATCTCCTACGTACCTGACTGATCTCCGTTGAGATTGGCCGCCGTGGCCGAAACTGGCTAGGAGGATTACATATCATCTATACTATCTATACTAATAT
Organism: Sphinx pinastri; assembly: GCA_947568825.1. Classification (NCBI taxonomy): domain Eukaryota; kingdom Metazoa; phylum Arthropoda; class Insecta; order Lepidoptera; family Sphingidae; genus Sphinx; species Sphinx pinastri. Next base: position 10,202,661 of record OX387636.1, on the reverse strand, counting down.
TATAAACCTGAAGAGTTTGTTTGTTTGGTTGAACGCGCTAATCTCAGTAACTATAGAACCGATTTCGAAAACTATTTCACTAATAGGAAGCTAGATTACTCCTAAGTGCTATAGGCTACTTTTTATCCCAGAAAAACATTTTACGCGGGCGGAGCCGCAAGCATCACCTAGTTCTGTAATAAAAATACATTGCGTCATGAATGAATCTAACCTATAGTCTCTTAAGACAATAGTACCCTACTGTGTTTTTACCTTTTTTAATGCAAATTTTCAAGTAGTCTTTGACCTTTTGGTTGTAAGACACATTTAGGCCTAAAAGGGCCCGCGAACATTTCCTGGCACCCTCTCTTTCCGCCCATCCTGCGAACCTTCCTCCCGTCCCCCACCTTTCCTTCCATATTCCTCTCCCACGTCCCCTCCAGGCCCCTGCAGTCGTCAAGCCGGGGGACTCCAGTATCCCATTCGCAGGGTTCCCCCGGTGTTGACTGCAGGATCGCCTAACTAAAAAAAAAAAAAGCTCTAAGAGTCAAGCATTTTAAACCCTCGTATCGCTATAGAATTGCGTGAAATTATAGAATAAAATAGGTAATTTCCCAGTTCAATCTAACAGCTAATTTTCTGCATTCTTGCATGATAATTAGCCGATATTATAGCGTTGGTAATATCTGAATTCAATCCAAAAGCTTTTAATTTGCATAAGTACTTTTCATATCTGATATAGCCGTAATTTGAAATAGAGTTTCCAACACCACAGTGGTTGCTATTTGACTGACTCAGCTAGGAATATAAAGCCGAGGTTTAAGACGGTATCATGTTCTTTATCTAAGACTACAAGTCATACTGACACGTTGTGCAACTTGTGTGCAAGTGGCCAACGAGAACCAAAAATGATTTATTTGAAAGTGGATCTAAGATTAATGGCTTACCTCCTTACTTGGAAACATTCTTAATCAGTATTTAAGCTAAAAAACAAAGTCCAAGTTACATCTAACTTGTTTGTATTTATTTCTGAGCTTATAATTCCCATATTATACAAGCCCAGGTTTTTTTTTTTTTTTTTTTTTTTTTTTTTTTTTTTTTTATTGCATTTAATGACGAGACGAGCATGCCGTTCGCCTGATGGTAAGCGATACGACCACCCATAAACAGTAGCAACACCATCCAGCACCTTTGCAATATGTTAATAGGGTAGTTTCCTATGTTTGATTTTGTACATTATTTTGAATGTAACAGAAAATAATACGAAAAAGAAATTCTTCTGTGAAATCAGCATCAAATTCGATTGAAAAATAAAGCAGTTATTCAATTTTGAAATATTCTTGCGAGCAAAAGTGAGGGCGTGGCGGGGACATCGCGCTATCTCTTTCACACGCACGCAGCGTTATGGCCGATGGCGCTTGGTGACGTCACAGCCTAGTATTGCTGTTATCTGACAGCAACCCCTTCCACCAAATTTCAAAGCTTTATAACTTACTATTGCGCCAATTTTAAAAATTCTTTTTCCATTAGATTTTGGATGGCATATATTCTTCATAATTGTTTTTTAAAAAAGTAGTCATCTACCCTATTGTGACGATAATTTTTATGTTACATTTTACATAATTCTGAATGAAATTCTATTTAGATCCGATGATGAGCATCACGCTTGTCCATAATCTAATGATCATTAAACTATATTCCGTGCAATAAACACCACATTATAACATGGTACTGCACTTTTCCATTTTTTTTGTCGCTACTGAATGATGTCACGAGCATGCCGTTCGCCTGATGGTAAGCGATACGACCGCCCATGAACAGTAGCAACACCACAGAAAACTTTTAATTATAAAGTACTGCGTGCAGCGTGACACTCCACTGCGCTCGTCACCCTGAGACATAAGATGTGTCTCATAATACCCAGAAATTACGCTGGCTACAATGTCCTTCTAGCCGGAAGACAACAGTGCGTGCACACTGCTGTTTGGCAGTAGAAATAGACATTGCGGTGTTAGGTTCCTACCCCGACAGCCCCTCGCATATGAGAGACCTACCAGCAGTACCCAGTACCCAGATAACACTTTCCTACATAATTAATTTGCGATCAGTGTGCTTAAAATAAAAACTTTTTAACAAAAAATAAAACCGACTTCAAAATCACTACAAACCAAAAAATAATTTAACTTTATATTCGCTTTGTATATAACTATATACGTGTCATTTAAATTATTTTCGCATATTTGTTCGCGTATTTCCTTAGCTTAGCTGGCAATTTAAATTAGGTATCGACTCCAAATATACGTATATACTAAGCGAATATAAAGTTAGATTATTTACCCAGTACACAGATAACACTTTCCTACATAATTAATTTGCGATCAGTGTGCTTTAAAATAAGAGGATATTTGATTAAATATCGCACTGCGGCACTGGATGCAGTCAGCTGTCAGTTTATGCAAATATAATTTGGAATATTGGAAGACTGACTTGCGACCCACATCGTGTATTCTAGTTCAATGGATACAGATAAATATTTTCATGTCACCGAATTCTTGGCTTATGATACAAATATGTAGAAGCAATTTCTTGGAATCGATGCGTGTGGTAACTTCCGATAGAAGATTTTTATGTTTGTTCTATAAAGATGGAAAAATAATAGCATGGGGTCCTGTGGATAATACATTTTATTGAGATTGTTTATTTAGTGGAGCTAGAAACAAGTCTTTGTAATAGAAACATCCCCTTGAACTAAGTTACCTCTACAATCATGTATGCTATTAAATTAAATTAGATTTTTGAGGTTACTTTATAATTCTATGAACAAACAGAAAACGATGAACATAGATAAAATAAGCCAGTTCAAATAATACCTCATAAACGTAATAATGTCTTAAACCCATTCAAGCCATCAGCGTTCTAATATCCTGCATAATTTAAACGCCGATGTGTTGCCAAAAGGTTTAATAAAATTTAACACTCGCATTTTACAGTTTTTACAAATAAAGGAGCCCATAGCATGTCTTGGGATCGCATTCCGTCAAAAGGGGCCTATCGTTCCCAAATCGTGAGGGAACGCGCATTCTCCTTGACTTTTTACATTTTTTCCACCGCGTGACTCATAAAGTTCCGACGTAATGTAATTATAATAGTATTTGTATTTCAACTGTTGGCAACACCGCGTTGACGTATTTATAGGTGAAGAGATTTTAAAATGGCTTCCGAAAATCTTAAGCAATATTGGATTTGGTTTATTTTTATGAAGTTAACTCTTATTCTGCTGAAATCTTAAGGGATTTTCTTCTATACATATTAGTGTGTTTCCGTGAAAGATTGCAGATTTTTTTTATGTTACGATATCTAAAAGGAAGTGATAGAGAAGGAAATCCACTTTACAGCATAAATCCTACTGCCAAGGGGTCACCTATGAATCACATGAGACTCGAAGGGGGGGGGGGGGTCGACAAAATCACGAAACATCACAGGGGGTAGTGGTATATCACGTGTATTTTCATGTGTATTATCAGAATCATTTATTTGTCAAACATAGGTACTATATTACAGATCTTAAATAAATATATTAGAGCTATGACTTGCCATTAAAGCGTACAAATATTACTTTGTTACATTTTCTTATTAAATTATACTGCCTACTTGTGAGTGGAACGGACTGCCGGGACGAATGTCCGCAAGTTTAAAACCTAAGGGCACGCACCTCTGACTTTTCTAAAAAGTGGTGTGTGTATTCTTTGTGAATTATCACTCGTTTTAACGGTGAAGGAAAAACATCGTAAGGAAACCTGCATACCTGAGGAGTCCGCTATAAGAATTTTGAAGGTATGTGAAGTCTGCCAACCCGCACTAGGCCAGCGTGATAGATTAAGGCCTAAACCCTCTCAGTAGAAGAGGAGGCCCGTGCTCAGCAGTGGGCAGTATATAATACAGGGCGGCATAAAAAATACAAGTCATCTTGGGTTCGGTAGTCTAAAACCCCACCACATATCACCAGGGGGGCGAGGGTTAAAAAGTTGCTGAAAAACATCACGTGATTAATGGACGTCCCCTAATTCTGTAAATGCGAGTCTGAAAAGATGTTTGTTAAAAGTTAATGCAGAAGCTACTGAGCGGATTTGGATGAAAACTACCGAACAGTTCGATCAAGTTTTGGATTAATATATTGGCTAATTTTTATCCCGGAATTGTAATCCCTAGACAGCTGGCTTTAATAACATACAAATTTCAGTCGTGCGCAGCCGCAAGCAATAGCTAGTATAATTTGAGTAAACGTTTAAAAATTAAAACATAAAGGTACCTCAGGGCAAATCTAATTACTTAATGACTAACATGGTTTCATAATCGTACAGCTTCATAGTTGAATTAATAACAGGTGTGTAACTAAATTCCTATGTAATAGTTCGTTCTTAGCATTTTGGGTCTAGAGAATTGTAAATCTATACTTAACATAAAGCTGAAGAGTTTGTTTGGTTGAACGCGTTAATTTCAAGAACTACTGAACCGATTTTGAAAATTCTTTCCCGAATAGAGAGCTACATTACTCCTGAGTGCTATAGGTTACTTTTTATCCCGGAAAAACTTTTTCACACGTGCCACATTTGGATAACTTGTTACAGGAATGTAACTGAGATTGTGGTCTTTAACCAATGTTACTATAAGGTACATTTTTGCACCATAAACAAATAAAAAATCCTGTAGCTATGGGAAGAGCCTCAGTTAACACCTCGGGCTGAAAGTATCCTTTAGCATTCAGAGCTAACTAATGTAGCTTCCTTTTAAAATCGAATTATCACATTCGGCTCAACAACGATTAATGCCGTCAAACTTTTCAAATAACATCAACGCGACGTATAATCACGTCTATCGTAAATGTGCTTTGTATGTATGGGGAAATAGCAAATATTGTGTCATATCTGAGTAGGGCGGCGTTGGGCCGGACGTGTTAACAGTTTCAGAGATTATTACAAAATATTATATCCTACTAGACTTCTGCTCGCGGCTCCGCCCGCGTGAACAAATAATATAAAGCGGGATAAAATGTAGCCTGTAATATGTTACTCGCTGATAATGTAGCTTTATATTGGTGATAGAATTTTTCAAATCGGTCTAGTATTTCCGGAGCCTATTCAATGCAAACAAACAATCAAATCTCTTTCCTCCTCATAATATTAGCATGCTCACGCCTTTTATCCCCGAAGGGGTACGCAGAGGCGCAACTAGTGCACCCACTTTTCGCCAAGCGTATTCCGTCCCATGATGTGATAGGGGGCGAGCCTATCGCCATACCGGGCACAAATTCCAGACTCCGGGCTGATACTGAATAGAAAAATCCAATATCATAATATTAGTATAGACGATATTAGTACAGATTTTATGAAAGCCCTTTATCTAAGTGAAAAACGTGTTCTTTGGCCAATGGGGAAGAATCTACAACAAACCTCACAGGATCTATAATTCAAAATCAATGATGCGAACAATTTCGATTCTTGTGATCGACGTCGGCTTGCCGGTCGGCCGGAGCCAAATAGTCAGCCTACGTTGATTAATTGTATCGTCTACTGGTGTCGAAACTAAACGGAGATACGTTACACATAGGACATAAATTCTATTTACTTTGTTCGTGTAATACAAAAATACTTTCTACTCACATGGAATTTTTGTACAGCATAAATAGCCTCCCTTACATAATACAAAACAAAGTCGCCCGCCGCTTCTGTACGCGATCAACTCAAAAACTATTGAATGGATTACGTCGATAGTTTGTTGCCCCGGGAAGGTGTTAGGCTACTTTTTATCTCAGAAAAAAAAATGTATATCGAGACTTTTATCCCGGAACCGTTTGCTCGTTTGCCACCTATTCCATAAAAAAAACCTCTTTCGAGGACGAAGCCGCGAGCAAAAGCTATTAGTTGATATAATATCGATTTTAACCATGTTTTTTTATTCTTCAGCAACTGTTTCCTCCATATTTGTGTAATATTTATCGGCGACAAGTTCATAGCATCTGCGTGAAGTCTTATAAGTAAATGGGGAAAAGTTATCAGGTCACACAGTACAACTCGCAAGATCAGGGCTGCAACAAAATAATAACGCCACAGATTATAAAATAATTCATACAGCCATAGTGATAATAATTTTAGTTCGAAATAAACTGTAAAATATCGACTGCCTCGGTGGCGTAGTTGTATTACGGTACGACTGCAATGCTGGGGTCTCGGATTCGATCCCCGGGTCGGGCAGTGATATTTAATTTTTCTATTTACTATCAGCCCGGAGTCTGGAGTTTGTGTCCTATATGACCACCACCACCACCGCAATGTCTATTTCTACCGACTGGTGGTAGGTCTCTCATATATAAGAGTCCGTCTGGGTGGGTACCACCGCAATGTCTATTTCTACCGCCAAGCAGCAGTGTGCATGCACTGTTGTGTTTCGGTTTGAAGGACATTGTAGCCAGTGTAACTACTGGACATAAAGAGACTTTAACATCTTATATCTCAGGATGACGAGCGCAGTGGAATGCCACACAGTACTTTGTAACTCAAGCTGCTGTATGGTGTTACTACTGTTTATGGGCGGTCGTATCGCTTACCATCAGGTGAACGGCATGCTCGTCTCGTCATTCAATTTCATAAAAAAAAATAAAAAATAAAAATATGACTAAAGCCTCGCCCCCTATCACATCATGGGACGGAATACGCACAGCGAAAAGTGGGTGCACTAGTTGCGCCTCTGCCTACCCTTTCGGGGATAAAAGGCGTGAGTGTGTGTGTGTGTGTTTCAAACATTATCTGTAAGTAAAACTTTGTAGCGATCTCTATTTTACAAACCTTAGTAGATCCACGCGGTAAAAATACTTATTACCGTACTGATAAATACTAAAAATAGTTCATCCCGAGTTTTGAATAAACTATGAATGGCATAGTATTCGATCCGCCGTAAATCATCTGCATAACAATTTAGTGAAACGTGACGGTGTAACAGAGAGCTAAACTATTTGTCACATTGTCAGGGTATTTGTATGCAGACGATGTCGGTTCCGTTGCCTAAGCTCGACCGCGGCCTCTACCATGGTTAACGAAACTGCTGTATGTTATGTTTACGTATTTTTGTTGTGATTTCATTAATGTTTAAAAAAATATGAGTATGAGAAAAAATAAGTAGGCAGTAATCAAAGCGGACGTATGGATATCACTACATATTATAAAACAAAGAAGCTTCCCGCTGTCTGTCTGTGTATGCTTATCTTTAAAACTACGCAACGGATTTTGATGCGATTTTTTTAATAGATAGAATGATTCAAGATGAAGTTTTATATGTATATATAATAGTTAAAAAAGCCTAAAAAACACGCTTTATAGAAAATACAACTAAAAAATAGAAAATAAATTTGAATTAAGAATAGTGTAAATAAGAAAAAAAATGTATTTTATTGTAAAAAAATCTTTATCAATTACTTTTTTCATACAATACAACCGTAAAAACTGGACCATATCCTTTCTGTAACATCAAAATGTGTATTGCATCAACGGCACATTGAAATGGACTGTGGAATAAAGGCAGGCCAAAAAGAACATACGACTTATTATTCATTTATTTACTTTGCTTTTTCCTATTCAAACTCAACATTCCGTTTATTTTAGTTTTTCATGTTTAACATTCAAACACATTGGTAGGGGCGACAGGCCTTCATTTTATAAACTCGACGCATTGTAAGCATTTAAAGTAGTGTACGTTAGTAACGCTTCCTTTTCTGTCCTCACTCGATGTTTGAAAGTTTCGACGAGAATCAGCTTGACGATGACTAATAGTTGGTGATAATGTGGGATTGTTGATGGTAGAGTCACATCGACATGACCGAGGTAGTACTTGGTTCTTATGCCTCTAAGAGCCTTCGACGATGATGACGACGATGGCCTTCGTTAGAAAAAAATTAAAAACATTGTTTAAATAACTTTTTGCTTTCTTATTATAATACTTAAATTTATTGTTACCTTCTATCATCACTATGATTTTTAATTAAGTACCGTAAAATAATATGACACTGTAATATGCGCTAGCTGTATTCACTATTCACATCAAGTAGATGTCAATAATTGATATAGTAATCTTAAGAAGGATATTTTTTTGTGTTTATTTAGTTCTAAAATTGTACATCAGTTTTGTGAATCGAAATAAAAAAAAAAAAAAAAAAAAAAAAAAAGAGGGGTAGGCAGCGAAGTATATTGAAACTTTTTCTCTGTGCTTTTATCAGTCCTATCAGGAATACATAGGGCAGATAAAAGCTAGCTACCTACCAACCTAACATGAATTACAATTCCGGATAAATCAATAGTGTTTTTTCGTAAAATAAAAATGTTCGTTTTATCTAGAATTGTATACTTTAATTAAATTGTACATTGATTTTATAATAGTAGTAAAAATAGTTAACATGAGCTAACGCTTTATAATTAGCTTGTTATCGCGTTATTCTTTAAAGATACATTGTAAACAAATCATGATAAAAATAAGAATGTTATTGTTAATTATTATACGAATATGAATGGCAATTAAAGTATCTATTTAAAACTTTTTTTAAAGATAACAAGTTACACAATTCATATTGCACGAATATTCTTTTTTTATTTAGGGACTTTTATCCAGAGGTGGAATATCAGCCCCATCGTATCCTAATCGAAATAATTTTTTTTTTTTTTTTTTTTTTTTTTTTTTTTTTTATTGCATTTAATGACGAGACGAGCATGCCGTTCGCCTGATGGTAAGCGATACGACCACCCATAAACAGTAGCAACACCATCCAGCACCTTGACTAACAAAGTACTGTGTGGCATTCCACTGCGCTCGTCACCCTGAGACATAAGATGTTAAGTCTCATTATGTCCAGTAGTTATACTGGCTACAATGTCCTTCAAACCGAAACACAACAGTGCATGCACACTGTTGCTTGGCGGTAGAAATAGACATTGCGGTGGTACCCACCCAGACGGCCTCTTACATAATGAGAGACCTACCACCAGTAGCTTACAAAATAATCTTGTTAATGATACAAAAACGAATAGATAAGAAACTCACTGGTGCATAAATATCTTGAACAACGCACTGGCTGGCTGAAGTGGGTTCCAATAAAATATGTATAAAAGTACCCATGTCATATGCTTCTCACAAGCACGGATATTCAATAACACAATATTATACTAAAACTTTAATCAAATATTGCTATACGATGTTCAAAACGCCGTGTGCACATTGTTTGTGTGAGGTCCAAAAAAAAAGCAAACGTCATTCTTCCCCGAAAACCCGGAACGACGTAGGCGTGACAGCTTTGCCTTAGGCTATTGTGGACTACTCGAAATTCTTACGGAAATATAAACAATAACGGAATTGAAAAATATAGTACTAAATATAATAAAATAAAATAAAAAAAAGGAAAAATAAAATTAAAATTAAATAATATTCTAAGTTCAAATTCAGATTTCGTATTCAATTTTGTTTCGTTTTGTGAATCAATTTTGTGCCATATTTACTGTTAAGATTTTTTTGTAATATCTTCTCAATTTTACTTTAAGGTTTAGTTCATTGTTAGTGGTTTAAATTCTGCAAATAGAACAACCTGTAATCACTTTTATTGTCATTAAATGTAGTTTCTATTTATATATCTTTTTAAACTTCAAATATTAATACTTATAACTTAACTAAAATTACGTTTGTTAATCGTCTAACTCTACTTTTTGTGAAGATAACTTTCTTAAAAAAGTTACCGGTCATAACTACAATTCGACACAATGAACCCCGATTCCCGAACAAAGAACCGCCTTACGCTATTAAAATATTTTTTCTCCTATCCCTCAATCAATCTAATAATTAAAGGGTCAGGACCCATTACCGATGCACGAATCTCAGTACCTTATAACCTTGTGGGAACAGATGCTGTATATTCAAAAGTAATTTTATATCCTATCACAATGATGCAGAGTTCAATTTGACGTAAAAATACCGAAATAAAGTCTCAGTGAGTCATCGAACATTGACTCGTTTCGGTGGCACACTTCGTGTTGGCAATTGTTGTGAGACATGATTTTGTTCAGTAAAAAATAAAGATTGATATTGTTGAGAAATTAAATTAATAGGCAAATGTTTGATGCAATGTTTGGTCCAATATATTCAGGACCAAGTTATGGTATTGGTAAGTAACTTTTTTATTTAGTAAGTCCTATAAAATGTTGATTGAAAACAGTCTCTACCGACAAAACTTGTATTAGACACTCGTTTTGGGTATAGTTATAGTACATTAAGCAACACATGTAAATGTAGGAAGAACTGTTATTATTATATTAAAATTACGAACAGATCTTTCAGTATAATTTACGCGTAATGATGAGTTTTTAACACAATATATACTACATTTAAAAAAACGAATTTTAACAAGATTTTAGAGTGAGAACTCCTAATTTTTACAATTTTAGTCACAAATATGTCACATAAGTTTATGTGCCCTTTTAAAGGCAAAACTAAAGGGCTTTAATATAACCAGCAAGCGAGTTGAACAGACTTTTTCTCTGACTCATTAGTCACCGAGATCAATTTACACTCAGTCTAGTCTATTAATGTTCGTCTGCAAATTACGTCACGGTTTATAGGAAAGGGGTGCGTAAAATAAGATGTTCTGAACCTAATACAGACGGTGTTATTGAGAGTGAATTTAAAAAGAAAAAAAAAGAAAAACATTTATTCGCATAATATACTGGGACGCACACAGCAATTAACAAAAAAGTGATAGATATTACATAAAACATGCAACGTGCATCCCATGATACTGTCAAAAAGGATCCAGTTGAGCATAAAATGCCAGGCAAGCCGCAAGGTGTGCCTAGCGCTAGTTTTCAAAAAGGTAACTCTTGGATGTTTAATAGATGTCTATGCTTGAGTTTATAAGCGCCGATGACGCGTTTCCAATGTAAAATCTATCTCTATGTTTGGTGTTCTTAATGAAACTATGTTTTTATTATGACTACATTCATAATAGCCGGAAAATTTTAAGTTTCTGTACATAAGTGTAGCTACACTAATGTAAAAAAGCCATGCGGAAATCAAGGTGCTGGATGGTGTTGCTACTGTTTATGGGTGGTCGTATTTTTTTTTTATTGCATTGAATGACGAGATGAGCATGCCCTTCGCCTGATGGTAAGCGATACGACCACCCATAAACAGTAATGACACCATCCAGCACCTTGACTTACAAAGTACTGTGTGGCATTCCACTGCGCTCGTCATCCTGAGACATAAGATGTTAAGTCTCATTATGTCCAGTAGTTATACTGGCTATAATGTCCTTCAAACCGAAACACAACAGTGCATGCACACTGTTGCTTGGCGGTAGAAATAGACATTGCGGTGGTACCCACCCAGACGGCCTCTTACATAATGAGAGACCTACCACCAGTAAATCGTATCGCTTACCATCAGGCGAACGGCATGCTCGTCTCTTCATTCGATGCTATAAAAAATAATAATAATAATGCGGTAGTGTGCTCAAGTTGTTTGCCGGCTATTACATTCGCGCTAAAACCACGCACAAAACGCGTCATGAAAACGCACGGGTTTTATCATCGAAGGGTAGGGAGCAACGCCAACTAGTTATAATTCCCATGATGGCTATAACACATACATTCTAATGCCATCCAAATCCCTGCTGTAGCTTTCTTCGACGCAAATTGTACAAATTCGAATCCTGAGCACCCACGTGTTTTTACAAACCAAACCCAAAACATAATACGCAATATCTTGTTTTATCGCGCAATGAGATCATAATGACACGTTGCACAACAAATTATTTGAATCCCACATACCGCCTTGCCTTGGACGTTCGATTACTCATTCGCGTACGCAAAAAAATGTCAAAGTGTCGGATTGACGAAATCTCTGACGTGTAATATACTATGGAAATGTCACACAAAAAAAAATATCCAGTTCAATTAATTTAATATTGTCAATTGGCTCAATAGATTAAAGAACAACGAATTTCGGCTACGGCGAGCAATCTCAACGAAGATCAGTCAGGTACGCAGGATATATTATAGTGTGTGTGCAATACCCAAGCGCATTCTATGATCCTTCCCTCTCTTTGTCCAGTGAGACGGCAATCTGATAAGACCTGAGAGAGATCAGGTGCAGGACCCGCGCGGCTTTGCGTGCTTTCCGAGGCACGGGGGTATCACACCGCCAATTCCTGGCTCCAAGCTGCGACTGAGTAACTTTTAAGATGGAAAAAACTAGTCACAGTGTTTTTAGCCCGACCCTGGATTTGGACCAGGGACCTCATGGCGGGAGTCGTACCGCGTACGCCATACAACTGCGACACCGAGGCAAGCAATATGCAGCGCGAAGCCCTGGTGCGTCGCAGCATTGTCCCAGGGGCGTCTTGTGGTCGACGTCCCGTCCGCGTGTGTAATTAAATAAAACAAAAGCTTGACTGAACGCCATAACACGGGGGGAATAGAGAACGCGTGGGGGGAGGTCGACGGCGGCACGCTGTCCATGTCGCGATTCGCAACAACAGAATGCGGCCTCAAACTATCGCCATACCAAATTTCATCGAAATCCGTGCAGTAGTTTCAGAGATGTGCAGTAAAAAACAAACAGACAGACAGAAAAGAATTATAAAAATCACTAAGAACTTAAGGGGCGTCGTAAAAAAATTGCTAATTCTCAAGGGCGTCACAGTACAAATAAGTTTGGAAAGCCCTAGCTTTAATCAATAAATGGATAAAGGACCACAATAATATCAATTTACGAGCAGAGTATTTAACAATATGCAGACAGTGAAAACAAAGGTTTTAGTATATCGCCCTGAGCTTTTATAATACTTAAAATCGAGAATATTAAATAAGTATAATTCGTGTTAGGATATAGCAATTGCAAATTTACGAAGACGCGCACAAGATCCAGTACAACGCAAACAAGACTTAGTTAAATTTCATTAATTTATTTATACTAAGGGTCGCACAAGACAGTACAAAACGTTTCAATTTACGCAGAAAGTCCAAAATGATAAGTTTAACCGTCTTGGACATCAATAGACGCCTTAATTTCTGTTTAGCAAAGCAAAATAGCACGGTTGTTTGATCACCAACGAAGTAAGTTACTATTGTTGGTACGTGACTTCGAAATTGGACGCTGTCGTCTACGCTTTTGTGGTTCCTTAGATCCTTATAAAAACCTTGAAAGGTTTACAGGGCTTCAATTTTGTTGGACAATTAGGTTCCGTTTTTAATGCTTGCCACGCTTACACGAAGTCAATAAAGAAATTATTTAATCAATTGGAAAATGTCATCATCTAGCTCGTGACCGAATAGAGTAATTGCTGAAAATTTAAAATCTTATCATTTCTTGGGAATTCTCTATTAATTCAATAACAGAGAATTCCTATGGAACAATATCTAAATTGATGCATCAGTCATTCTTTCTTAAATATCTTCTTTCCAAATTCCTCTACACCGAACTAGATGAAGGGGATTTCATTCACTAGAAATTGGCATTTTGATCTCTATCATATAGCGAGAAATTCGATGATACATTTTATTCTGTGTTGTTTCGTTAAAACTTATTTATCTTGCTGCCAACAGATTGCAGTTCTACAAAATATATTCACAAAAGAAGTTTGACCTATTAAGTATTTCTCTCTTAAATAACTTTAAGTAAACTTGTATTTGTTACTTCTTTGAAACTTTATACTGGTGGTAGGTCTCTCATATGTAAGAGTCCGTCTGGGTGGGTTCCACCGAATGTCTATTTCTACCGCCAAACAGCAGTATGCATGCACTGTTGTGTTTCGGTTTGAAGGACATTGTAGCCAATGTAACTACTGGACATAATTAGACTTAGCATCGTATGTCTCAGGATGACGAGCGCAGTGGAATGCTACACAGTACTTTGTAACTCAAGGTGCTGGATGGTGTTGCTACTGTTTACGGGTGGTCGTATCGCTTACCATCAGGCGAACGGCATGCTCGTCTCGTCATTCAATGACACAAAAAAAATCACAGTATTTTAAGTTAGTATCTAAATTGGTAACAAAAACACAGTAAACGTGCATAAAGTTAAATAGTAGAACTTGATAATCTAAAACGAAATAAGAAAGAAAAATCTTAAATCTCAACCTAAAATAACTATCAGAGACTGCATGGAAATGAATTTTCCGTGCACCGATAGCGGATGGAAAAAAAACATAGGTAAGTACATAATATTTATTTGTTGAAATAAAACTATTTTGCGGATTTTATCGCGGTTTTTTAATTATTATTTTCTCCCGACGTTTCGAAGGCTTTGCAGCACTTCGTGGTCACGGGGCGGACTGAGGTGTTGGTGGTCCGAAAAGTTAATGTTACAATATCTACCTTCATTTTTTAATTATACATTTTTAAAAATTAGTTGTTAGTGACGGTCCGATCTACGCAGAAAGAGCTCACAGTGTCTTGAGGTCTGGCAGTTGGTATTTTGGGGTCCGATTTAATAAGATGTATAACTGGATCCCAGGCTTGTGCAAGCTTCCAACCATCTTCTCTATTGAAATTTGGATGTTTTTTAATTTCAATAGCCTCGCGAATCATCCTAGGTAGGAATCGGTGTTCTTTGGCAAGGATTTGTGGTTTGTCAAATCTAAGGTAATGCTTGGAGCCTTGTTCTGAATGTTCAGCAACTGCAGACTTCGTAGAGCGTCGGTGTTTCACGTCAGCTATATGTTCTTTTACGCGGGTCCCTACGTTTCTTTTTGTTTGGCCGATATAAGAGAGGCCACAGTCACAATCAATCTTGTATACGCCTGGTTCTTGTAGAGGTATATGGCACTTGACAGGTGGTAAAAATTGACTAATCTTTTTAGGCGGCTTGAAATAAGTTTTGATTGAAGCACGCTTCAGGATGTAGCCAATCTTGTCGGTGACTCCTCTTACATATGGTAATACAACCGGGACACGTTCGACTGTGGCTGGTTTCACTCGGTTTCTGTGACGGCGGCGTGGAATTTGGAGCTTGTTGTCGCGCAGTACTTGCTTGACATGTTGCAGCTCAGCGCCCAGGTGTTTCTCGTCACAGATTCCTTGTGCTCTCTGAAACAAAGATTTACCCACGGTAGCTAACTGTTTTGGATGGTGATGAGATTCACCGTTCAGGTATTTATCTGTATGGGTCTTTTTTCGATACACAGTGTGGCTTAAAGACTGATCAGGATTACGGATGACTAAAACGTCTAAGAAGGCAAGAGATTTATTGTGTTCTAACTCCATAGTAAATTGGATTTTGTTGTTAATGGAGTTAAGGTGATTTAAAAATGCAGTTACTTTATCAGATGGTAAAATTGTGAAAGTATCATCTACGTACCGTTTGTAAAACCTTGGTGAGACCGGGGCTGTGTTCAGGGCTGTCTCCTCGAAGTCCTCCATGAAGATATCGGCGACTACTGGAGATACAGGTGAGCCCATCGCTACCCCCTCAACTTGTACATAGAACTGATCATTCCACAACATATAGCCAGATGTGAGGCAATGTTGGAGTAGTTCTGCATATTCCACAGGGATGTTATTCTCTACTAACCTCTTAGAGACAATTTTGATGCAGTCTTGTAACGGTAAACTTGTAAAAAGTGACTGGACATCAAAACTAACCATTGTTTCATTGTCAGTTAATTGTAGGTGTTTAATATCACTGACAAATTGGTATGAATCCTTCACAGATGCTCTAGTGTTTCCTCTGAGTGGTGAAAGCACTTTAGCTACGTGCTGAGCCAGTCTATAGGTTGGCGTGTCAATCTGACTCACAATGGGACGTAGTGGAGCATTTGGCTTGTGTATTTTTGGTAACCCATACAATTTAGGTGGTTTTGCACACGATGGAACGAGTAAGTCTACGTCTAGATTTAACTTGTCGGAGTGATTCTTTATTAAAGAGCCAGTAGCCTTTAAAATTTTGTTGGTCGGGTCCGTTTTGACCATTTTGTACGTACTTACATCCGATAAAAGTTGTTCAATTTTATTGTTATAATCCGACGTATCCATTACTACTGTCGCATTCCCTTTATCTGCACGGAGAATTGTTAAGTCCTTCATTGATCGCAAGTTCTTTAAAGCGATATATTGATGTCTGGGGAGATTTGGTTTCGGCACTTTGTTTTGACGCAATATAGACGAAATGTCTTGGCGTATAGCCTCCGAATCTTCCTTTGTCAAGTTGTTTTTAAAAAGACTATTCTCAACGTTGCAAATAATGTCTTCATACGGCATCCTTCGTGGTGTTACAGCAAAATTTAAACCTTTCGATAAAACCTGAACTGTGTTTTCATCCAATAATTGTTTTGACAGATTTACCACCGCGCGTTTATGGTCTGCGCATGAGAGTGTATTATCTATGGTAGCGCGCGTTCCGTTCCTACACTCGGTGTTTATAAAATTATTAGCATTTGATTTTGATAGTTTTTCATATTTTATTATTTGTTTATTTTTGCATTCGTTGTATTTAGATATTTCGCGCTTATTTAATGTTTCGATGCAATTTTTAAAATCAAATGTTGATAAATCTGTCTTAAGTTCGTTGGATATAATCTCAACACAATTATTTATGTAGTGGAGGTCGGATCGAGTTTCGTGTATGGTAGCTCGTAACAGTTTTGTACTCGCCTGGTTTAGAATTTTAGCGCTCCCTCGTATGTTCGTCTTGGGTGATATCTTGACACACGTAGGGATGAGATTATGATCACGGCATCTCTTCAAGAAATTTAACGATGTACTAAATCTTGCGCGCTTGGTCTTCAAATTCTCCAACCGGCGTATCTTGTTGGCAATTTCCAGTCCGTACTGGTTTGCATAATGACTTCTTATATTTACGCGAATGTTAGACATTGAAATAAAACTATTTTGCGGATTTTATCGCGGTTTTTTAATTATTATTTTCTCCCGACGTTTCGAAGGCTTTGCAGCACTTCGTGGTGTCACACTTCACATACCAACTGCCAGACCTCAAGACACTGTGAGCTCTTTCTGCGTAGATCGGACCGTCACTAACAACTAATTTTTAAAAATGTATAATTAAAAAATGAAGGTAGATATTGTAACATTAACTTTTCGGACCACCAACACCTCAGGGCTCAGTCCGCCCCGTGACCACGAAGTGCTGCAAAGCCTTCGAAACGTCGGGAGAAAATAATAATTAAAAAACCGCGATAAAATCCGCAAAATAGTTTTATTTCAATGTCTAACATTCGCGTAAATATAAGAAGTCAATATTTATTTGGTTTTAAATCAAGTTCGTAATATTTTGGGTGAGTTTAAAAATATATTCATAATTGATGAGTCATGACCTAGTACAGAACAGACTCTTTCATAATAAGATCAAAAACCACAATTTACTTGAAATATTGATTGATTTACTTGATACTTTCCAGATTATTTTAACCACTGAATGCTAAGCGACCCATACAATGTATGGGTCATTGCTTTTTGCTTGTACACGTGACTCACGATTTTTTTATACCGCCTTTTGTACTGAGGACCTATTTAGGCCGACGCACAACGAGTCAAATCGAGCGTAAAAACAGAAATTGTCTTTCAAGATTTTACCGCAAGCCAACAGCCGCGTGGGCAATGTATTAATGCATTGCAGCATTTGCTTGTTTTTAGAACATTAGTGATTTTTATTGTTTCCATTATTATTACTCCAGTTGCGCAGCCAAAATTTAAAAATAGAATAAATGTCAAGTTTGGTTTGTCTATTTTATTATCTGTAGTATGTCGAAGTAAAGCAGTGGCTACCTTACCAAGACTTTATCGAGGAGTTTTGGCGGCAACAAAAAAACACTTGATTAGCACAATTATTTCCACTCACTTCATTTGAGCTCTTTAATAGAACTATATTGGATAATATACCACCATAATTATGCAATATAACACTAAGTATCTCCAAAATAATGAATTAAAACAAGAGCACGTCATGACACTTCCAAGTTCCCACCAAAAAACGAATAATATGCTATTTCGATGCATTCTATTTTTTTTTCTATTTTTAGGAACAAGCCAGGCTGCGACGTACTCCTGGTTGAATATTACCTATTACGGGTGAATATTAATTTTAAGAACTGCCAATATATCAATTAGCAAAAGCAATTGTACAGTTTGGTTACCTCCTAGGTCTAGACTCTAATGGCAGCATAGTGACCGCAAGGCAACACTTTATGTGGATTTTCCTAACACGATTTGTCCGAGATTGGATCATCCAAACGAAGGCGAAGTTAGGCAGGCAGACCAGAGTAAAACTCAAACCAAACCTTTTCTGCAACATACTTCAAAACATGTATTTCACGGTCCACATATTGAAGTTTAATAAGGACAAGTAGATAAAAATCATTTATGCTGACAATATTTATCTCATACAATTAAAATCGGTGTTCATATTTTGACAGGTTTGTCAATGAAACAATCAGTACGTTTAAGATAGAGAAAGCAAACGTTGAACTGCTGCAAGATGAACGATAAACTCCGTCATGCGAACTGAGGTACGGGCAAGAAGCCAATAATTGGTAAAGATGACTGGCTGTATGTTTTGTAAACATTGAAAATTACAGAAAAACATTAAGTTTACAGGATACCTACAGTGTAATATCAACGGTATCGCAAAGTGATCCGATTAATTCCTTTGTCAACCTAACAACAGTTATAGAGCGTCGACGCAATGTTACATGTTAAACAAGTGTTAACTATTCATTAGTTTAAAATGTTCGTTTGACAGGAATACAAGATGAATGGATCGAAAACGTGAAATTAATGATCACAATAAATCTACTGCGAGCCATTCTACGGTTTGCCCACAGTTGTACATCACACGAGATGTTACCCCATGACACCATAGACGGATATTTTTGGATCCTAGCCGATTTCAGAGAAGAAACGACTTCTAAAATTGTCTATGCTCCGAATAATACTTTTTGTTTTTAGTTTTTCTGTTGTTGATAGAAAGCTGCCAGTGTTAAGCGATATTTTTAAAAGTGTTTTCACGTAATATTAAAATTTAAAAACAGAATTACTTTTTTTATCAATATTATTTACAAATTCTTAATTTCAATATTTTTTTTATTCTTATTATACCTCGACTATTGTTATAATGTATCAGAAAAACCATACATAGCTACTTTAAACAAATTCAATATCTTCGTATGTAGGATCTTTTCCTGTGTCCCAGTTAAGACGCACATATATCATCATTGACAAACACCCGCATCATGTTGCTCTTGTGAATCTACACCCCTACCACGGTCACAATATCCACTGATTATATTTACATTGCGACAGTTTTACTGGTGGTAGGTCTCTCATTATGTAAGAGGCCGTCTGGGTGGGTACCACCGCAATGTCTATTTCTACCGCCAAGCAACAGTGTGCATGCACTGTTGTGTTTCGGTTTGAAGGACATTGTAGCCAGTATAACTACTGGACATAATGAGACTTAACATCTTATGTCTCAGGGTGACGAGCGCAGTGGAATGCCACACAGTACTTTGTTAGTCAAGGTGCTGGATGGTGTTGCTACTGTTTATGGGTGGTCGTATCGCTTACCATCAGGCGAACGGCATGCTCGTCTCGTCATTAAATGCAATAAAAAAAAAAAAAAAAAAAAAAAGTTAACTTAATTAAGTGTGAGAAGCGAGCGTAAACTTAAATTACGTTAATTTTAGAAATGGCTTTTTATTAAATGTTATCTTTTGGATTGTCCGCATGGAAGTTACGAGTGGAATAGAAAATAAAAAGTATAATTCCTTGAACCCTTCCATTTAAAACTTGATATAAAACTTTGATCATACTTTGTTTCTCCAGTATAGTGTTCAAAGAATAATATCAGGATAAGCTATGTTTACCGAACGCCAATATACAGCTTTTTACGTGAAAAATAGATGATAATGTCATGTAATATAACCCGTCGTTTCAAGTATTAAGTTTAAGCATATTCTTACCTAAGCAAACCACAACCTTGACTCAGGTCAACAACATTGTCTTAATGTCAATTGTCGAGTAAATCACAAGTGCATAATTGCCGGGCTAACCGTGTACTAGAAATGTATCACTGTCTATTCTTGTGGGAAACGGTAGCTAAGTGAGCTCATGCTATACCGCCTGAATGGTAAATAAAAATATTACTTTTATATGCAAAGCCTGATGAAATTAAAATAAAAGGTAATGCAAATGTCTACCGTATAATATATTAGTCGCAGAATGGAAGGAATTTGTGGTTGAATTTGCGTTTAGATTTATGCGTAATATTATGCAGTACAGTAGCATTGAATATCAATTAAAAAGTGTTAAGAAGTAAATAGTTACAATAATAACAAAGTAAAAAAAGCTTAAACTCAGTACATTTTATATTAAATACGGAATGTTTGTGGCTCTATTAAGAAGTTTGAGAACGAAAATAACTCTACTTGCGTGTTTTAAAACGTACTAGCTGCAAGGTAAGTATCTAACCCAAATTCTGAAATATTTACGAGAAGTTAGTGTCGAAATGCCAATGTTTACAAGAAAGAACAATTTCAAAGTATACACCTTTACAATGGACATATGGTAGGGGATGCACGGTGCCTTACTCCCATCAAGCTACCGTGCCTGTTTTATCTCGAACATAATAAAATTTTATCACCTCACTATCGCTGTCAACCGTAGATCAAAAACTTTCCTAAAGGTAGCGCGTGTAATATATCTTTATAAATTATTGCCTGTATAAGTTTGTATGGGGATAATTTTCTAGAACAAACATTTGTACCAACATTTTGGATTTGGATCCACGGTAAGCACCAGGATCCCATAAACAGTAGTCATAACTAAACATTACAAAAAGCACTGCGGTGGCACTGCGTTCATCACCCTGAGACATTTTACATCAGCTTCTATAAGACGTTGTCTAATTGAATTCAATAAAATGAGCATCGTATTTATATCCTAGAGCACTTGTAACCCTGTTGGGCAATCATTGCGCAGGTACGACTCGAGTTCGAATCTCGGATGAGGCAATCGTGTCTGGTGGGTTAAAGAATTACGAGAGATGACGCAAAAACCGTAGCCAGTGATGAAATGACAGTAATAAATACCCAGAATACGATCGTGGCTATCAGATAAATATGGAAGGATACGTTTTGTCCATACTGTATCTAGATTCTAGGGTGAGATTATGGGAAACCGGTAACCCTCACGCACCATGAATAAAAAACTGATGATGATTTTCTGTAATTGTATTAAGTATCAAAACCACTCGAGCTGGTCATTCCATACTATAGTGTCTTCCGCGCGAATTTAGCCCTGATAATACGACTTTTGCGTTCTCGTAATGAATGAGAAGTTCAATTAAACACTACAAATGAAAATAACGTATAGACAATAGACAAGTATAAACAGAGTTTAAAAAATGTATGTCAACTATTTATTGGATTTAAATTTTCATGTAAACAAACATAATTGGCTATTAAAATAAGCGCGTTAAAAAACAATATTCCATGGGAAACCTTAGGGTTCAGTGGTAAAAATGTTTGAGAAATTGTGAATTTAGATTACTGTGTTTGAGAAAATGAGTACCGTCTAGCTTCTACAAGATCTCATCAATAAGAAACTCAGATGAGTTTACTATTTAAGGTAACCTTTTGGGCTTTGATGACGTATAATAAAGCCAAAACAAACTTCTTTTTATCAAAACCAAACGAAGCTAAGTTTTTATTATTAGACGCGGATTTAACGAAAATTTTAATCCCTATCTGAAAATCAACGGCAAAAAAGATCCTTTTTTCTTCTTTTTCTTCTTCAGCCTTTAGAAGTCCACTGCTGAACATAGGCCTCCCCCAACGATTTCGAGACCAACCTGTCAGAAGCGGCCTGCATCCAGCGGGTTAATATATAAAAAAAGATCCAATCAAAACAATTACCACAAACTTTATTCTAATTGGTCCATTATTGCATTATTCGATCGATTATTGATATCAAGTATTAACTATAGATCGTATTAAAAACCGAAGTCAACGTAATACTCTCCGGTGAATGGCTCTTTGTAGGGCGCGCCTACGCTGTGCTATATCGGTTCGTCTAGCGGTGACAAGTCGCGTATGGCGACGCTGGGATGTGTCATGCTGAATGGTCGAAGTGATGTGACGGGAGCGAGCAAAGGAAAATGGGAGTTCAGCCACAGCTAGATCGGCAAAGAATACATCCACGTTTCAACAATATAGTGCCGGGATATACTAATTTACACTGGCACGAAAAGTGACACAATTATCCGACTAGCCACTAAATTCAAAAATTTTGAAATATAAGATTTTAAGTAAAAGGATTTTTAATCAAACCTAAACTCGAAGCCTAACCTCAAAATCGAAGTGAGTACTATAAGGTTCACAAATGTTGCTAGATAAATGGGCTTTCTTGCTGATATTATACTGGGAACCCGGTGCTAACATTCATACAGCTTAAAACAAATTAAATTCATGCTAGAGTCACAGATTATATTTTTATTTCAACCTTATATATATATATATCGTTTCACATGTTCTTGTAACGTATGTAATGTTTAATAAAGAGTTGTTTCTAAGAATTGACGATGTATCTTAACATTTACTATCCCCACAGCTGTCACGATCTATCATCACCGGCAACATACGTGACATTTCCAATTTAACAGATTATAACACATTTATTAGACGTATTTTTTTTAAATACGCTATAATATAATATAAAATAATTCAATTTATCAATGTTAAATAAATAGCAACTAGTAGTAGAGCCACGGTCCAGAAATATTTTTCTACAGCATGAATGAGCCAGCTCGACTGGGGTTGTACCACTAAGTCACAGAAAACCAACATGAATGATAGTCTCCTATTGGTTTTTGTATGGTCATGCTTTATTCATAGGCCTTAATTAAAGAGTTTCATGATTCACCTAGGTAATATTGCAGTTGGTTATGGGTGATGAAGTTAACATAACATCAGGTGACCCAATACCCATATACATTCTCAAGTCTATGTTATCAAATTAAAATGTTAACATCCTTTAATTCCTATCAAAATGGAAGTTGACTCAGCCCTTTTCCAATTCTAATAATTGGTAATGAAAGAAAAACGTTTATTCCAAGTTCCAACACGGGAATTATAAGCACAACGCAGTTCAATTCATTGACAGATTTATTGTTATTGTCTCCGTGGACACGACAGGCCGACTGTTACTTTAACAAATTAATAACCGCCTCGCCCGTCTCAGGAAAGTCTTCTCTCAGCTAATTCTTTATTTATTAAGTTTTCAACAGATATAAATCATGCCCTAATTTCTTCCGGTGCTTCTTAATACTATTAAAAATATACAAGTTTTAAAACAAGAACATCTTTAAAGAACTAAAAATTAACTCGGCAGTTAGCGTTATTAAAATCATAGAAAATAAATTCTTACGAATTTATCAGGCATAATAATATGAATTTGAAATTCGAATCTTAATAGTGATTCCAAAAATGCCCTAAAAATATTCCGACTACCTAATAAACTCTACTTATTCAATATCGATCAAACTAGTGCTCATTTATTACGCTTACATCACATCGTTAAAAATGTTATTTACTATCAATATTATCCACTATAAAATGACATCACACAATCGTAATCGTAATAAAAGCGAGCCGTGTTCATTCAGTAAATTGAGTTGCGCTGTAAACAAGCCTCTGTGTTTATTGTCTTTAGAGGTGTCTCGATAAGTAATCACGTAGTGTGACAGTTTGTACCTCATTTTTCCCACTTGTCATGAAACCCCATAGGGATAGACCCGTTTCTTTATTCCAGAGCCTATCCGACTTTATACTTAAAACGACTTTCAGAGGCGCGCTATAATATATCGTTGTTTTAGCCAAATATTTTACATAAACGAACCTACGTTCTTTTTAGAGTCTAGTATAGATGTAATAGGTTTCACATATATCCACGAAAGTATAAGAACAGGTACAACACAGAATATTCTAATATAGTTTGCCGAATTTACTCTCGTCCCGTGAAGTGAGCCGCAAATACAATTATAGATAACTTACATGTTTTTTTATTCAAAAACATACATAAACTACGACTATACCTCGACTCTACAACCGCACCAGTGTAAACACTCTAATAAAACAATAACATGACTGAATAAATAATTATCAGAGTACTGGGTATTACTAAAAAGTGGTTAAAAAATGTAAACCATGTTTGTTGTATGGAAGTCGTATTTAGCTCTTATTCGACTCCCTCTCCATGAGTCATAAAGACAAATAAATAGTGATGTGACCGCACTGTACCTATAATTAAATTTTCTTTTTATTATAAGTTACATTTTAATAATTCGTTTTATCTTAAGTAAAATGGAAGTATGTAATCTTTTAGTATAATGCTCACAATTATTTTACATCTTGTTGGCCTTAATTTTAAGACATACGTCTGTTTCGATTTTAATTTGTGGTGACATAGAGTCTACAAATCTATCAAGATGGCTAAAGTCCAATTCTTGTGGTGCACTAATGTTTACGGTTACGAGTAAATTAAAATTGTGGTAAAACTGACCAGACAAGAAAAATATAGAGTAAACAGGCCGCTTTATGATCGTAGCATAATATGAATTAAAATCAAGTTTATTATTGTATTTCTTCAATTTTCTCTTTGAGTAAAAAATGACACCGTAGTCAAACATGAAAAAGTCTTTGATAAATTATAAACCAAGATAGAGTGACGCGCTGCAATGAAACTAAAACAAACAGGCCAACTTTTCTTAAGCTAGTATGCGTGACAGCTTTGTCATACGCTATCGCTGCATCATTCTGCGTATCCTTGTGTGCGCGCATAATGATACCAGTTATTACATGGTTTCTATTAAAATGGGGAGAAAATTATATCCATGAAAAACAACAAAAAATAATTCACTCGAACTCATTTAGTGGAAAACTGTTGGCCTCTATTTTTTTCGACGCATTGAAACGTTCACTGTCTATCTAGGTATATAATTAATATTAAAAGTGGAAAGGAAGGAAAAAGTAAATATTCATTCTGAATACAATTTATACCTTTTCATATTTTCATGTGTTCTAAGATAATATATTAGTAATATAGGCACCAGAAAATATTTATATGATTTTTTGCATTCTAAATCATTTTAGATTCATAGTTTGAATGTATGTAATATATTATGACAACTTATATATTGAACACTACAAACTCGTTGTCATAATTTAAGCGATTACCTACTATTTACTGTGTGTGTGTGTTATAAAAACTGCTAGCATTTTATAATAAATAAACTTTATAATGCTAAAAATTGATTATTTACATTTTAAGCGTACAGAACGCAAGTTTGTTGTATCGTTCCACATCTGCAGAGTTCAGACCAACAAAGTCTGCGATGCAAACGTTAAAGAAATAAATTCATATTGTGTGTCCTCGTTAATTCATCATTAGCGAATTCCGGTAGCCAATGTTTTAGCGTCCGAATCGACGCACTTTCGCCGAGGTCAACGCATTGTTCGTGTTTATAAATAAACTCGACAATTTTTCTTAATTAATCGTCAAACTCAATTGCATTGACGCCTTAATGAACGTTAGTGTTTAATTTGGTTCCGGTTGTAAAATATCACTGTTGCATCTGCGCTGCAATAAACTGCAGTGTGCTCGATGACATGTCGTAAATTAAGTATTTTTTATCGATATTTATGTTAAAGACACATAAACCACTTCTCGAATGATGTCATATTGCACAATATTCACAAACATTTAAAAATCGAATTTTGTTTACACTTTTATAATGAACTTCCAAGTAAAATATTATACACGTAGTACATACGCTTCTAACAAACTAAACTCGTCAAACTCAAACATTTTATCACATCACTAATTAATTAAAAAAGAAAAACATTTTAAAATTCGAATTTTCAAAAACGTGTTCGAATGCATCAGGGCGGTGCGAGCCGAACGCGCCGCGACGCTGTCGTTGACTGGGCGCCTTTTCGGCCGGCTGCCAAAGAATCCACGCCTGAAAAGATATTTATGTGGATATGACGATTTACCGGCCGGCTGTCAGTTGATATTTATTTTTTATTATATCGTAAAGTGTAATGAGAATTAGGTTGCATTAGCCTACCATTGTTTGTTTTTAAATGCAACAGCCCATGTTTTATAAGCATTTCCCCTAGTTCATTGAATCCCAATACTATTTTACCTCTCTATGTTATCATTTATCTTATAAGTATGGAAGCGTGGGCAAAATCCTTGACATGCCATAATTAATTACAGCTAAATAACGTTTGCAATATTAATGATGTAACAATAATTCTTAGGAAATCTCCAACTATTAAAATACGTTATTATTCATGTCGTGCTTAACTACCTACAATGTACTTATAGGTAAATAGTTTAAATGTCACAACACTATAATATAAATATTATACATATGTACCTAACAAATTTTATTTAAGAAAAATTGGAAATTACAGCTTTTTTTTTATTGTATTGAATGACGAGACTAGCATGCCGTTCGCCTGATGGTAAGCGATACGACAACCCATAAACAGTAGCAACACCATCCAGCACCTTGACTTACAAAGTACTGTGTGGCATTCCACTGCGCTACGTCATCCTGAGACATAATAGACATAATGTTTAGTCTCATTATGCCCTGTATTGCAATTCTAGAACAATACATAATAAACATCTATAGCAAATATTATGTTAAAAGATATGACAAAAAATATATACATGTAATATCCTGCAAGACAATTACAAATTGGTACAGCACGAGTATATTTAAACAAACAAGACCTAAAAAATCGGCTACCTAAAATTAACAGACGCGTTCAGGTGGATGTCTCTTTTAGTCGATTCACAAGACACTTTGGTCATCCCTAAAACAACTCGAGTGTTATGAGGTAAATATGAACGTAGTTGTAGAAACCCAAGTGCAAGTTGCAACACTCTCATTAAGCTAAACGAGCGGGCGTGTCCGAAGCTGGAAGCTGAACAATAAAGATCATTTTGAGTTCATAACATCGCCCGTTGCCGGAAAGTGTATTTATATAAAACCACGTAAAACCTAAAATAAAAGCTTAGGTGCGTTTGTATGCAACGTAGCCGCAACGACACGTGTTCCGGTGTCTATTTTAATATTAGGGTGGTTGGCACTTCCCGTTTCTAGAGGCTTAGTTATAAAAAGTTGAAGTATTTGAAGCAGTTTAGCTGGCTGGCAGCTGCAAATATGAGTTAAAATAAACAAAAAATATTTAAGAAAAACAAAAAACCCGACTGCGTCAATATCTGCCATCTTTATTAAATTCATTGAAGAACTGAAAAGATAGAAACAAAATTTTAATTTGAATATTTAATTTTGGTTGTGAATAATCTTAGTTAACAGTGTTCACAATCGCTGTCGGAGGCATAACATCTCATAATTTGGTTGGTGATATAGGTATGGCAACAGAATCTCGGAGTGAGCAGATGCCTCCGACTGCGTTTGTGAACACTGTCAACTAAGATTATTCAAAACCAAAATAAAATATTCAAATTAAAATCTTGTTCCTATCTTTTCAGTTCTTCAATTAATTTAATAAAGATGGCAGATATTGACGCAGTCGGGTTTTTTGGTTTCTTAAATATTTTTTTTATTTCCATCTTTTTAGTTCTCAAGCAACTTTATTAGCATTTCCGATTCCAAACTCCAATAAAACATATAAGTTGTATATATATTCGTAATCACCGTTAAAAAATCTTTATTTTAATACCACACTCGATGTATTTTGAAAACATTTTTTTTTCGAGATCCCTTTTAGCCACCAAAAATCCTCAATTTTGTTTACTTTTTTATTTTGATGTACCCAGTGTCACTCTCACGACTAAGACGAATCTATTGATACCACTCACAAAAAATACGACAAGCCGTTTAGGCTGTAGGGCGTGTCAAAGAAATATACAAACATACATACATACTTACACTCGAAAAACATAACCCTCCTTCTTTCGCAGTCGGGTCATTATTATAAACATTATTCTATTTTCAAAATCATTGTATTAGCGAGATTGTGCAAAAAAGTATTTCCTTCATAAAAGTATAAGATTATTCGCTAAGCTTCTGCAAATATTTGATTCATTCATTCTAACAAACTTTGAAAATAAATTAAAACTTTCTTATAGACAGCAAACAAACAGCCAATACAAGTTGTACGCAACAAAGTAGCAACATATTGCAACTTATAATTGCATTATTAATTCACGTACGAACGAACCTCTACCCCGCAAACTGAAGCCCGCAGACTGCAGCTATCTAATCGTCTATACTCTGAGCCACTGTTCAAACAACTTTCAACTTTATTTCTATAACGACATAGACTTTATTGTAGTTCAACTATACTTGGCCGCAGGTCATAGCGGGAGGGAAATATAGGTGAAACTGGGCCAGAAATTGTTCGACCCAACTTGCTGCAAGAGCGACCTAGATCGGTGGTGGCACAGAACTAATATACTAAATTTGGGGTTAAAGCCAAAAATTGAGATTGAACAAAATTTTACCTGAGTTTTAGGTATATTAACTTATGATTGAAACTCCTAGATTGGGTTATGTATTTTTGATATAGCTCTAAAGATAAATTTATACTGACCTACATTATACACCAAATCTATTTTATATTTTTTTATGGCGTTGAATGACGGGACGAGCATGCCGTTCGCCTGATGGTAAGTGATACGACCACCCATAAACAGTAGCAACACCATCCAGCACCTTGAGTTACAAAGTACTGTGTGGCATTCCACTGCGCTCGTCATCCTGAGACACAAGTTGTTAAGTCTCACTATGTCCTGTAGTTACTCTGGCCACAATGTCCTTCAAACCGAAACACAACAGTGCATGTAAACTACTGCTTGGCGGTAGAAATAGACATTGCGGTGGTACCCACCCAGACGGTCTTTTACATATGAGAGACCTACCACCAGTTAATTCAATACTCTATCACATGATACGGCCATGTCATTTGATTCCCTAATTTCAGTCAAAAACAGTCAAGCCAGTAATATAATCTCTCAATAGGACACGTGCCTGATATAAATACGAAAAAAAAATACATTTTATCCACACCCCTTCTTACTGGCCGAAACTACTTAATTATAAAGGTTAGTCGCCGGATCCCGTTTCCCCTGCAGGAAGTATCCCGGTTACATTCAATATCCTGACCCTGAGAGATTCTTGCAGCTTGGGGATAATATGTGTGTATATTTATTAAACATGAAATAGAGAGTGATGACTGACGAATATAATATGCATACTGGATGCTAAATTAAAGATTAAGTTATTATTTAACAACTGTAGTAGTTTTTGTTATTAGTAAGATTTATAGCAAAATAGCACAGCAAACATGCTAAGTCGATTCTTTTTAATCGACTGTACAAAGTACATAAAACTTATGTATATAGATACAGCATAAGCAAACTTCGAAACCTTCTTTTTTTAATAATGAGATGTAAAATAACACACAAGTTTATGAACTTACGTTAACATGATCGATTTAAACACATGTTGCAATAGTTGATTAATCGACTACAACAAAACAGGCGCAGCCCTAGCAGCAGCGCACAATGGCTGCGATTGCGTTTGTTTTGTAAACATGGCGGCGCCGGCGCACGTGCACGCGATCAGCTGCCACACAAAAGAGAATTTATTTGACGAACAAAATGCCCTTTATTTTAAAGTAAAATCCCTTAGTGCAATATGGCTTGAACTTCTAAAGGGGACGGTTTCTTGTAACATGGCTAATAATTATAGGTACTTGATTACTATGATTTACTAATGGTTTGCTCTGTAAAAGTTTTTTTTTATAAGTACTTTATTATTTAAATTATAAATACCTCGTATTAAAGTAATAATTTTGATATCTCCGAAATATGGGCGTTCAAAAGTATTAGCTTTAAAGCTTCTACCTAAAACCACAACCATTGTCACTCACAACCTCCTTTACGAAATCGCCTGCAACATCTAAAAATCTATGCAAATCGTAAACGGAATTGTTAAAAATATTCCCACTGACCACGGCGTAGACAACAAAACAATGACCGTACGATGTCCGTGACACATTTGAATTGTATTATATTACGAGAACTTCCGTCCTACTATAGAACCTTTGTAGTATCAATTGGACATGGGCATGACTGGGTGGTTAAGGTTATGTTTGCAATGATACAATGATGTCAATATAAAATTACTGACTGGCATGCATTGCAATCAGCCCTGTATTATACTGCCCACTGCTGAGCTCGGGCCTCCTTTAACACTGAGAGGGGTTAGGCCTTAGTCCACCCTGGCCTAGTGCGAGTTGGTAGACTTCACATACCCTCGAAATTCTTATGAAAAATTCTCAGGTATTTAGGTTTCCTCACGATGTTCTCCTTCAGCGTTAAAGCGAACGATAATTGATAAACAAACCACAAGTAACTTCGAAAAGTCGGAGATGTGTGCCTATTTTTTTTTTTTTTGTCCCGCAGGAAAAATCCGTCTTATGGATACTTATCTTGAGCCTGGGGAGGGGAAGAATAGTTATGTCGGACTCACCGGCGTTCTGACCCAGATGCCACCTAAATGACCTCTGGAACCCTCAAATTATGCCGGCATACCGACTAAAACGCGCGGTGGCCCGCTTCTGCGCATGTGGGACGGTTCCGGGGGGTCGTGAATGGGGCTTTGAACCTCCGGACATTGTATCGGCAGACCGTTCCATTCCCAACTAGGCTATCATCATCCACTCGTGCCACTGACTGGCATAAAATGGCTAAATATACTTCCATAGAACACATTTTTCAAAAGCATCTTATTCCAAGAAATTTTAATTTGAAGACTATTTCTTGACTCTACTATTGACTCCCCAATTCATGTCTAAAGTATTTAAATAAATCACACACACACACACACTCACGCCAGTTATCCCGAAGGGGTAGGCAGAGGTGCAACTAGTGCACCCACTTTTCGCCGTGCGTATTCCGTCCCATGATGTGATAGGGGACGAGTAATACAACTACGCCACCGAGGCAGTTAAATAAATCATACCAAACAAAAAGTTTTGTATGCTTACAAAAAAAGCCTAAAGGAGAAGATACACTCGAAATGTATCTTTTAAGAAACAATACATTGTCAAGTTAGCATTCTAACGTTTTTAATAAACGACCCAGTTCTAAATCTGCAATCCTTTTCCGAGAATAAATCAACCAAAATAAGTCATTTGTAAGCATGTAAAAAACTTTTTTCTGATTGGTCCACTGCCGCGATTGATCGGAAAAAGCGACTGGGATAGTTTATTGAAAATGGTGATTAGATAACAGATTATATTATAACCTGGTTTCTTATTTTGAATTAATGAATTCTTATATGAATTAACTAAAATAGATAGAATTAAAATGGCACGTAATGTTTAGCACACAAGGCGATCTGGGAGGTGGTTAAGGGAATTCCACAAGTGGCCAACAAGATTTTATCTATGCCACCTTACAGTAATTAAGGCATGACCTTTGATTAATTATATACCTAGATAGAGTGACGCGCTGCAATGACACTAAAACAAACAGGCCAACTTTTCTTAAGGTAGTATGCGTGACAGCTGTGTCATACGCTATCGCTGCATCATCCTGGGTATCCTTGTGTGCGCGCAAAATGATCCCAGTTATGATATGGTTTATACTAAAACGGGGAGAAAATTATATCCATGAAAAACAACAAACAATAAATCACTCGAACTCATTTAGAGGGGAACAGTTCGCCTCTATTTTTTTTGACGCGTTTGAAATGTTCAGTGTCTATCTAGGTATATAATTAATCAAAGATTTTATCCTACAACTCATAAAATAATAATAAACAGAAAACTGAAACCACCTGGGTTATTGTGTGTTGCGACCCAATTTTAAAGTCCGTTAATTAGAGAGCTTAACAGTCGCCCGCCTTCATTTAGTGCAGCATATTCGTGAATATTAAAAATACATTTGCAAAATATTATCTCTCCGGAAATACTCTGGATTTTATGAAAATTGGACAAGTAATTTGCGGCACAATATTCGATCTAGTTAGAACTTCTACGTTAGCTGGAATTCTAGAATCAAATTGTAAAGGTCAGTAAGAAATTATGATATTTTTAATATTACTATCTTTGTGAAGACCTACAATCCGTTTTAAAATTAAAGTCTATGTAGAACTAAGAAATAAAAATAAAGCTAAAGTCTTTATTTATTTGAACGCGCTAAACTTGGGAACCAATGATCCGATTCTAAAAAATCTTCTTATAGGAAGATTCATTACCTGTGAGTGTTATGGGCTACCTTTCAGACTTAAGCTAGCACAGAAATATCCGTTACACACATTATAGCCCTGATCCCATGATAAGATATGGTTTTGTGTGTAAGGCGCTTCCATGGTAGACTTTCGGTCACATAACGACCGGACCCGAAGTAAATATTTAAGGACTACATACATTCGGCTTGCAGGGATGGAAGCCGAGGCTTCATAACCAGCAAGACATTGTGCTTCGCGAAAGCTTCAAATCGATGACATATTTTTTTTTTTGTGAAAGTACAAACACACTTCACCCTTTTTTCTCCGAAGGAATAAACAGAGGTGATCACCTACTTTTCACCACGTGTGTTCCGCCCGTGATGTGATAGTTTATCTATTCAAAATTACAAAAGGAGAGTACGTGTAATGTTATATTTATTACAGTAAGCAAGATACGAATGGCCCCATATCATTACGCAAGTGACATTCTGTCGCAGACAGTATAATTGACTGAGTGCAGGTCGCGACCCCAAACACCGCGGCGCCTTTGATCAGCGCTCCAGTAGTTCCACGAAATGTCTTGGTTTATTTTTTATTATGCTATAAAATTTACAAGCTAGGCTCTATGGACTGTTATTCCTTTGTTACATGACAAAAAGAATTGTAGAGTAATCTATGACGAGTCTACAAATCGCTGCCTCACTGTCACAAGGACCTATGTTAATTTTAATTATGTTGGGAAAGGTGATTTAAAATTTTCATCTTCTTAAAAATTTGAAAAGGCATTAAATTCATGGTTCCCCTTTATTTATCCTTCGGGAGTATTAGATTTTTTTACTGAACAAGACATAGATAAGAAACCGAATCAATGTAATGTTACTATAAACTAGTTTATTTTGCAGTTAAAATTCGCCAGTTGCCTGAGACCTTGGGAAACAATATTATAGCGCGGTGTGAAAACTGTGTTAGTAGCGTCTCCACACGATTTGACACAGTCATCAAAATATAGGTATGTCCGAAACGAATCGATCTTGTTAAAATTGGCTATATCATATAAACTTACCGTATATAACGAGAAATACATTCATAAAAAAAATTTAAGAACGCATTTTTTATCATTCATATTGTGTCAAAAGAAATAATTATGTATAACATAGTAAGCTCATACTTTTAAAATACCAACCTGTGCAAATTCTGACTTATCACCATGTTGTCCTTCATGCAATCGTTGCTATAACCTGCAACAATGAATTACGATTACTTAATATTTCTTATGGTCAAGTAACTTTCTCCACCGCAATCACTATAATATGTAATTGAATCGATATCAAGTAATTCGTTCTTTATAATGTTAGTTTATATTACAAAAAACAACAACAATAAAAAACATGTTTACAATATTTGGTGCCAAAAATTTTAAAGAGGTGCTAGTTGAAAAAATAAATTGCTAGCTGCCAGGAATATTTTTTTTTTTAAATATTGCCTCGTGTAGGCAGGATGTTCATTTCTCTAATGGCGTCGGACATTGCCAGTGAGCGCTTTACAGCAATAACCGCAAGCCGACCGAACGGATCCGTAACTAGACCAAAATGGCAGTTTAAAATTGTTGCAAAATTGCTCCAATATAGTTGAAAGTTGTAACGTTAACGTATTTGAAATAGTTGTACGTTAAAATCATTGTTGCGGTGAAGCAATACAATGTATAATTGTGTATTTTGCAGACACCGAGATCGAATGTATTGTAGAAGAATATTTGTCAATTAAATTATTAAGGAGAATATTTCTTCCTATTTTTTTTTTTAATATTGATATTCAATTTCCCGCTTTTCGGTTTATAGTACCTAATAATTACTCCTATTAAGAATAACTTCTTAAGTGCTACTTACTAGTTACTACGCTGTCATATAATCTCCTAAATTTATTTATCTTTGGCAGTCAATTATCAAAAAAATTACACACACAGCCAACTTCAGAAATGACGTGACTCGTACAAGGTCACAAAGTTAATTTTGCTGAAATTGGATGAACTCGTTTATGAGTTTAGGCCTGTCCGTCTGTTTCCATTATGAAATTATAACGTATTCATCCGGCTTGATTTCACTAGAATAGTATTAGAACCTTAGAACTATGTGTGTCAGACCGCAGTGAACAGATGGCCTGGTAAAGAAAGTTGTTGTAGGAATGATAGAAATCTAATTATGTACAGTCAGCCACGAAAGTAGCTAAACGTCAAAATTTCAAATCGCCAATACACTTGTGTTCCAACCATTTTTCTTTCTCCACAAACATAAAATAAACGGGATATACTACACACAAAGCAACAAAATGTTTAATCAAACTTAACGCGTATAGGCGATTAAAGTTTTGATTTTGTTCAGCTACTTACGTGGCTTACTGTACTTACAGCCTTATTCAAAACAGTTTATAAACCTATTTTAGTTATCGAATGTTCCGTCTTATTCGAACGAATTTCGAATTGAGTTTTAACGAAGAAGACCAAACATTCTATAACTAAAATAGGTTTATAAACTGTTTATGAATAAAGTCGTTAGTATTTAGTAGTTTCAGTTATAGTGAATCAGTCGAATCTTGATCATGACGTGTATACATACATACATAGATACATACATACATACATAGTACATACATACGTGTGCTATAATAAATTAGTTTCGAATGAAACGTTTTTTCTATGACCGAATACCAGATATTTTATTATCTCAGAACCTAAGGTTAGTAAACTAAAGGAACAAGTATTAAATCTAAGTAAATAATGGTATAAGGACTTTATAAAAGAGCCGGCGATCTCGATATGGTATTGTGATAAGCTATCGGACCCGATTGTTGTTGGCCGATAACCCTAACCATGTAAGAAAAACTAACACCCTATATTCCGACTAGTTTATCGACTTCCCTGTTCAAATACTACGTTCCTATATAGTTATTTGGATTGAAAAACTATATTATGTTATTTAAATTATAGACTACAATATAACTGTGTGGAAAGACATTTTTAAATAGATTTTAATATGTCCGTAATTGCAGGCTTACTTAAAATAAAGTTTCCTTCGTTAACAGAAGATTCAAGTACAGTTATCAAGATTTATTGAAAGTTGAAAAGATTCTATAAGTTATTCTTTTTCATAAACTTATCATAAACATATTGTCACAAACAAGGCGTTATTATACTTCTTTTATGATATAGGGGGCAAATGAGCGTACGGTTCACCTGATGGTAAGTGATCACCGCTGCCCATGAACATCTGCAAAACTAGGGGGCATAGAAATGCGTTGCCGGCCTTTTAGGTGGGAATACGCTCTTTTTTTGAAGGTCGCTTATACTTCAATATTACTAAAGAATATTCTAGACTAAGTAGACAGCTCCTGTCGAAGCAATTGTCTAATACAAATTACATCCATTACGGGAAGCGTCGGCAAGATGAGAGAGATTATAACAATATGCTGCCAACACTCCATTGGCTTCACACAAACCAATATTGAGTTGTTGATGAATAACATCCGGAACGAACAGCTATCGTAGCCGCTTCCTCTTTACTATAAAATTCTTTGATTTTTATCTCTTTTTAATATTAGATATTAGTACTGATTTATTATTGATGAGGTTATTATTGAAGTTTGTGTAGGTATTGGGGTGGATGTATGTATGTATTTTTTATGTTCATTTTGGTAACATCATTGTAAAAGACATTCACAAAACAAAATTATCTTTGTGTTAGAATTTATTAATGACATGTGAAATATCTTAAGGACCCAACTCTCATAGATTTAAATCTAACAAGATATTTAAACTTTAGCCCACCATTATATTCATATTCAGTTATGACCAAACTTCATGCTGCCACGTAACAGACGCAAATTCCTTCCACAAGCGGCGTCTAAACGTTTCGAATAGCGTTAAAGATACTAAAAGGCTCACGTTACTTATGGGGACGTAGTAGACACCTGAAAGAGAGTTCGTCGAACTTGGACTCACGAGCTAACAGGCCGGACTGTAAACATCGACCGAACAACGCCCCGATCCGCTGCCGTTCGGCTTTGATTTGGTTTCCTTGGCGTTTTATATCTGAAGGCGAGATTTAAAAAAGGAACGTTTAATTTTTTTATTAACGTTTTTAATTACTACAATATTGTCTATGGTATATATTGGTATTTTTCAAGTGTTAATGAAACATTTTTAATACCGAATTTATAAAATTACAATTCGACTTTATCTAAATGTTTATAGTTTAAACCATTTTGATATAAACGATACCGACTGAAATTTTTCAACCATATTTAAACAATTTTCTGTTTTATTAAGACGCGTTTCAGCTCCTCGGAGAATGCAGAGGTTAAAGACTGGAGCTGGGTACAATTACCGATATATTGCTTGAGATTTCTATGCGTTCATTCGAGTGTAGATTTGATTAGGTCACTGACATGACAGTTGTGATTTCATCTGTAATTGCGTCATGAAGTTTTACACCATTTTTACTATTCGTTGACAGTTAAGCGTTTATGTTCAAAGGAGATGTCCGCTTTTTGTATGGGTGCTGGGCCTCAAAATCTAACCAGGCTCAAACTTTAGGGATAGTAAAGGGGCAAAATATGGATCTTGAATCCATTAAAAAAAACAACAGGTTGCACTCCGGGAGTGCCGGCAGAAGTGAAAACTTGAACATTAACGATGTGCATTTTTGAATATTTTTGAATGGTTAGGGAATAATTTCGCACGAATCGCTTTATTTATCACTATAAAAGTAATATTAAATTAAATAGAATATTTATTTATTACGCTATCGTACACAAAAAGACAACCTCCGTCTTACGAATTTTCGATCAGGTCACGTGTCCTGACGCGAAATTAACAAC
The DNA here is from genome assembly GCA_947568825.1 of Sphinx pinastri. Classification (NCBI taxonomy): domain Eukaryota; kingdom Metazoa; phylum Arthropoda; class Insecta; order Lepidoptera; family Sphingidae; genus Sphinx; species Sphinx pinastri. The sequence continues at coordinate 10,165,491 of OX387636.1, read as the reverse complement.
TTTTTTTCAGAGTGACTGCACCTCGCTTGATGGTAAGCGCGATCCCGTCCAGATAGAGTATCGAAAGGCAGTAGATGTATACCCATTCCAAGAAAATTGCTCAACGCCGCTAAAGAAGTTTTCACTTCAAAATATTTTTAGAAAAGTTATAACTAAATTTAGTTTATAACTAAATTTTAAAAAAGTTAGTTATAACGGAGGGGCATTTATAACTAACTTTTTTTAAAAAACGTTCATATTAAGTGTAGTTTTAATAAAGCAAATAAATATAACATAAATCTCAAAATCGGAGCTTTTTAAAATTAAACGATTTATTTTAAAAGGCTAGTTTTTAGGAGTTCTATCCAAATATATATAAACAGTTTTGGATCTAATTTTAGGCCCGTTTTAGGACATGTGCTTTGGTCTTTCAAGTTTAATAATCAATTCATTGTTTACTTAATTAAGAGCTATATAGATTTAGAAACAACACAGATAAGTCTTTGCCTAGAGGACAAATAAAAATAATTAAAACATGGTCTTAAATCTGAGTCCTGTAATGTACACTCTTACCTAACTTTAGCCAGTAAGTACCTAGGTACGAACCATAGATTAAATAATATTCGTCCAAAAAAATATTTTGGTACATAAAGATGTAAAAACATTTTGAGTCAATAATTCACGTCTTCGCTGTAAATTACATCTCCCTAATAAGCATAATTTTGTCAGTGCACTTCAGTAGTAAGGGATTCACCGATACTGGAGCAGGTTCGACGGCCGGTCCGCGGCGCTCCGGCGGCAAGTCGCCGACGTTTTCGATTGCTCCAGATTCGGCCCGCGGCGCCCGCGAATTAATCCGCGGATTACTTTAATACCTACCGCGAATTAATTTGATACCTACCGCGGATTTATTTGATACCTACCGCGGATTAATTTGATACCTACCGCGGATTAACTTGATACCTACCGCGGATTAACTTGATACCTACCGCGGATTAATTTGATATCGACCGCGGATTATTTTGATAACACCCGCGAATAAAATTTATATCGTCCGCGGAATCCATTTCATATCACCCGCGAGGTAGGTATGAACCACGAATTTGTTCATGGTCTACGGTTCCCTTAAGCTTGTAAATTTTCCCTGTTCGTTGTGCTTTTAACTTTCTACTTTCTATCGGTGATCCTTTTTTTATTTGAAGGATGCAAAGGTCTTTGTCGCGTATTTCTATTAACTCGTGTTTCTACGCAAAAGCCGTTTAAAATTACTTAATAGTTACCCTTTACGCATTACGAGCATTGTTTATGACAGATAAAGCAACATTTTCCCTGTTTCGTTGTGTTATTGACTTTCTACTTTCTATCGGCGACCCTTTTTTATTTGAAGGATGCAAAGGTCTTTGTCTCGTATTTCTATTAACTCGTGTTTCTACTTAAAAGCCGTTTAAAATTACTTAATAGTCGTCCTTTACGCATTACGGGCATTGTTTATTATAGATAAAGCAATCGTTACAATACACCATACCTTTCTCAAATTCTAGGTAAAACCCTTTGGGTCTTCTCATTGTCATAATAATTACGGTTCCCATTATTCACATTACCTGATATTACGTATTCAACGGAACATTTAAGGTGAAAGTCGAAACATGTTGGATCTTGTCTGCAAGGAAACAATACTCCCTCTCCATATAAAAGACCGACTCAAAATCACATGGTATCGTATTCCACTCTGTGCTCTGCTCGAAGTGTGATCTCCAGTTGTTTGTAACAGTGAAGTGATAGTAAAATTGTGAAATAGTTAAATAGTGAAAGTGTTATAAAAATGAATGTAAGTACCTTTATATACTTTGATCTAAAAGTGTTGTAACCAGATGTTTCATTAATTGTTTATGCCATGTGTTGTCCACCAGGTTAATACATTTTAGCTATCTTTGATGTCTTATTAATTTATCATTATTACTAATGTGTACATGTATACTTCGCATACCTATAAGTATTTATCATACAGTACTTACTTAACCGATAGTTAAAACAGTTTTATTTTATTTTGTTACAGTTTTCTGAAAATACTTTCAAAAATTATTATTATGCTGAAGAAATCGACGAACCTAGTGATGAAGAAGGTACACTCGCCTTTAAAGTAAAAAAAGCGATAGCAGCCAATAAAAGATCGGTGGAAAACAACAACATTGATGAGTTCTTTGAAAAACCCAAAAAAAAGAAGACAACTACAAAAAAGTCATCCAGTGTTGGTCGATCGACGAGCGGTGGTATTTCATACATCCGATCAAACAGCGATGACAGTAGTTCTGCATCACATCTCATAAAAGTTGAGGTGTATGATGTGAATAAAATAAAAAACATCGCACCGACGGAACATTGGAAACACGCTGATGTGCGAGTTAAATATTACGCGGAAAACGACAGTGATAAGAACTTGCAAAGTATCAAGGACACTATATACAATATCACTAAACAGTTGGCTAGTAAGGACGATTGTGTGAAATATTTTATAGATACCGACAAGTGATAAAAGTGCCAGTGCGTTACAATGTTTTATAACTGTCAAACTATTATTTTAATAACTAATACTTAAGTATCTATCTGTTTTATTTTAATTTACATTGTATTGTATTTAAACTTTGTACTCTTTTAAGTTACATACTTAATAGATTAATTTGTTTTTGATGTTAGAACTCTTGTGTTATTGCTAAGTATTAATGTAAATAGTTATAAGTCTTTTTAGTGTCTTTTCATGCTCATGCTTACGATTGTAAAGTTATTGGGAACATTCATAAATTGTTTGGAAAAAAGTGGATAGCTTCAAATATAATCACATGGTTTTGGGTAGTATATGACACCGAAATCACTTTTGAAACTGTGCAAAATAAGACATTCGTCACAATGGATACAAGCTGTGATTTATACAACATGAAACTCGTCGCACTTCTCGAAAACATCGAATCAATGGATCTGATGTCATCGCAATACGACAAAGAACTGTACGAGCTCTGTGATAAAATGGAACAAACACAAGTTGAAACGTGAGTAAAATATTTTCTATTATGTTAAGACTAGTTGCAACATGTTTTGGGAATCCATGAAGAGGGGATACATTTCAAGTATTTATAATGGTTCGGACATCTTGCACGATCATTCAACTTGTTTCTTCCGTTTATATTTTTAACTTTGGAGTGCAACCAAAATGTACCAATCACTTGATATTTCTAGTTTATCTCAGAGTGAGATTGCGAGTTTCGATAAAAAGATAATTTTACATAAATATCATCGTTTCATACGATTTTGGTATATATTAAATGTTTTACCAGAATCAATGTTGGGAGATCCTGATATTTCTCCTTATTATACACCATGTAGTGGACATAAAACCTCAAAACAAACTCATTCCGATGAGGATGATATTGATGGTGTATTATCAATGAAAGCATATTGTTTGCAGTGTAAATAACAAAAAATGTTAGTATCTATTTAAATAATAGAAACATAGTAGCATATTGATTTCGTGACATGACATTGTTTTAACTGTTTTCTTATCCATCAGATCTATGCAGAATGGAGAAGGCAACAGGAAAAGATTAGCGCCAACTGAATTGTTTGAAGAGGTTCCTTTAAAGAAAAGGAAAAATATTCGTCTTGGAGCTCCTTCGACATCTACATCGTCGCTGGATAACATTTTAAATGTAAGTACAGAACAGCATAATGATAAAATTGAATGTCCTGAGTGTCACATACATGTATCAAAAAAATATATGACCAGTCACTATAAGAGCAATAAACATAAAAATAATTTAATTAGAAGAGATAACAATCTACCTAATGTTCAATTCATTGATAGTGCTTTCGGTAATAGAATTATTACATATCGAGTGAAATCTAATTTAGTTTCTGATACACAGCTTGAATCACCTGAATTATTTTTACAAAATATTAAAAACATAATTTATACATTACTAGAACGATCTATCTTAGAATATTCTGTTGTAAAAGTTAATTTTATTCTCAATGCGGATTTCACACAAGAAACAAAAAATCTACACAATATTTTTGATTTTCAAATTTCAAACTATCTTGTTTGTCAAGGTGATGACAAAGATATTACTTTCTCATCTATAATTACCGAAATAACAAACAAAATGACAAATTTCCAAAAAAAGGGTAGTGGATGGAGTTTAGATAAAATAAATCACTTGGATATGAATGTTAACAAATTTAACCCATTGCGTGGATCTTCATACATAGACCTACCGTTAGATATAAAACATAAGAAAGCTGTAATCAATGTTCAAAATAACGATCACGAATGTTTTCGTTGGGCAGTTTTGTCAGGATTATTTCCAGCTACTCATAGTTCCAATAGGGTATCATCTTATATAATACACAAAAACAAACTAAAATTTGATAACCTATCGTTTCCTATAAAAATTAATGACATCCATAAATTTGAAAAATTGAATAGTCTCAGTATTAATGTTTTTGGATTACAATATGATTCAATAAGCAAATCAAATAAAGTTGTGGGTCCATTACACTTTACGAAGCACCGTAAAACTACTCACTTAAACTTATTGTATATATCTCAAGGTTCTAAAGGTCATTACTGTTTTATTAAAAACCTCTCGAGATTATTATCTAAACAGTTATCGACTTCTGAACATGCAGTTCATATTTGTGATGGCTGTTTATTAAATTTCACATCATTTGATAATTTAAAACGACACCAAGAAAATGATTGTTTCAATGTGTGCACAAATTTACCATCAGAAAACGATAGAAAAAGAAACTGGTTTAATGAATTAATACCATCAAACCAAATTTCATTTAACAACTATGAACGTAAATTAAGAGTTCCATTCGTTGTGTATGCTGACTTTGAAGCATTTTTAAAACCAATAGAGAATTGTTCTAACAATCCAAATCAATCATCAACTGTTAATATCCAAAAACATGAAACGTATAGTTTTGGGTATTATGTTAAATGTTCTTACGATGATAATCTTTCAGTGTATAGGTCTTATACAGGGCAAGATTGTGCGCAAAAATTTATGCAATTCATTTACGCAGATTTAGAAAATATTTGTAACAAAAATTCTTTTATCAAATCACCATTACCGTTAACTGAAGAAAATAAAATAAATATCAGTCAAAGTGAGTCGTGTTACATTTGTGTTACTAAATTAAACGAGGATAGCACAATATCTTATAATTGGCATACTGGTGCATATGAAGGTGTAGCTCATAGAGTATGCTCTCAAAAATACAAAGCTCCTAATTTTGTGCCAGTGTTTTTACATAATTTAAGTAATTATGACGCTCATTTCATAGTGCATGGTCTTGATTTCGAGAAAGGTGACATTGAACTTATTCCTGAGAATAAGGAAAAATATATTTCTTTTTCTAAAGTTTTACAAATCAATAACAGAGTTATAAAATTACGATTTCTTGATTCTTTTAAATTTATGTCAAGTGGCCTTAACAAATTAGCTCAGAACTTATTACCTGAACAATTTCGTGAACTCAAATTAAAATATCCATGTGAAGAAGATTTTAAACGTTTAATAAGAAAAGGTGTTTATCCATACGAATACATGACGACATTTGATTGTTTAAAAATAACTTCTCTTCCCACTCGCGATCAATTTTATAGTTCTTTAAATGATAGTCACATTACAGAAAGTGAATACCATCATGCTCAAGACGTGTGGAATCATTTTAATTGTAAAAACATGGGTGAATATTCAGACCTGTATTTAAAAACAGATGTATTGTTGTTAGCAGATATATTTGAAAACTTTAGGGATGTGTGTCTTAAAACATACGGCTTAGATCCTGCCCACTATTATACAGCACCTGGTTTAAGTTGGGATGCTATGTTAAATTTTACCAAAATAAATTTGGAACTTTTAACAGATATCGATAAGGTTACGTTTATAGCGAATAATATTCGGGGTGGTATATCACAATGCAGTAATAGACATGCAGTGGCAAATAACATGTTTATGTCGGAATACGATTCAGATAAACCATCTTCATTTTTGATGTACTTAGACGCAAATAACCTTTATGGTTGGGCTATGTCCCAATGTCTCCCGACAGGCAAATTTGAATGGGTCGATATAAATACAGATTTTAATATAGCCGATGATGCCGAACATGGTTTTATGTTAGAAGTAGATTTAGAATATTCAAAAACTTTACATGATTTTCATTCAGATTTTCCATTTTGTCCCGAAAACGTATGTTTAGGAAACAGCAAAGACAGGAAACTGATCCCAAATTTAAAAGATAAAAAAAATTACGTCATTCATTATAGAAACCTCAAACAATGTTTAAAAAATGGCCTCCGATTGACTAAAGTACATAGAATTTTAAAATTTGAACAATCCGCATGGTTGAAAAGTTATATAGACTTGAACACTCATATGCGTTCACTAGCTACTTCAGATTTTGAGAAAGATTTTTTTAAACTTATGAATAATTCTGTTTTTGGTAAAACAATGGAAAATGTAAGAAAACGAGTTAATGTCAAATTAATCAATCATTGGTTAAATCGTGGCAAAACTCAAGGTGCTCAATCTTTGATAGCAAGACCAGAATTCCATAGTTTATCTATATTTTCAGAAAGTTTAGTAGCAATACAATTAAATAAAACTAAAGTTTTATATAATAAACCAATTTACCTCGGTTTTTGTATTTTAGATATATCTAAAACATTACTATACGATTTCCATTACGATTATATGAAAATGAAATATCAAGATAATATTAAATTACTATATACTGATACCGATAGTTTAATATATCAAATATTTACGCAAAATTATTATGCTGACATAAAACTTGATTTAGTCAACTACTTTGATACGTCCGACTATCCACCAAATAATCAATATGGTTTACCATTATTGAATAAAAAACGGTTAGGTTTTTTTAAAGACGAAAATAACGGTAAAATTCTTAAAGAATTTGTAGGTCTTCGCTCTAAAATGTATGCAATGGATGTGCAGAATAAATGTATATGTAAAGCAAAAGGGATTAACAAAAGTGTAACAAAAAAATTTAGTCTTACTGATTATAAATCATGTTTATATGAAAAAAAAACGCAATACAGTGAAATGATAAGATTTAAATCAATTAAACATGCTATATATACACAAAAAATTAATAAGATATCTTTATCACACAATGACACAAAACGTTATTTAATAGAAAATTCAACTGATACTCTTGCATGGGGTCATTATAAAATAAAGGACATTTGATTTTATCTACGATTTCTGTACAACGAAAATATGTATATTAATGTGTGTTTTAATTGTGGTTTTAAGTAACTTAAAGTTCTGCCGTATTATGTACTATTTTTTTTTAATTGTTTTACTATGTTTTGTATAATATCATGAAAAATTAGATGTAAATTTGAATGTATGTAGTTAGTTATTTGTTATACCTGATTTAACTTTATTTTATAATCACTTTATTACTGTAATATTTTTCTAAACAGCTATGAATTGTATGATGTATGTAAATGATCATTTTTCAAATTATTTGTATATGTAATCTTTGTAAGTAAAACAAAATCAAATATAATACACTCAATCGTAACTTCTTGTTTTATTCATTCCGAAACCTTTTCGAGTTCACACGTGCATTTAAAAAATGTTTCATTTTTATCATCCTTTTACTGCCATAGTTGCAGGTCCAAGTGGATGTGGAAAGTCTAATTTTGTAACAAACTTTATTAATCATATTAATGAGGTGTGCAACACCAATTTTCATCAAATTACTTGGTGTTTTGATGAAATGCAGCCCTTATATAATTTACCAAATGTAAACTATTATCAGGGTATACCAGATTTGAATATGTTTGATGGAAAGGAAGCTAACCTTATTATTATCGATGATCTCATGAGGGAATCTGATGGTCGCATTGTTGACATATTTACCAAAGGTAGTCATCATAGGAACTTGAGTGTATTTTACATCACTCAAAATTTATTTCATCAAGGTAAAGGACAAAGAGACATTTCTTTGAATTCAAACTACATAATTTATTTTAAAAACCCACGTGATAAAACTCAAATACGTTACTTAGCGCGACAAGTATCGCCAGAAAATAGCAAATTCATAGAAGATGCTTACAGAGATGCTACAAAAGAAGCACATGGCTATTTGATGATAGATCTAAAACAAGACACTTTTGACATGTGTCGAATTAAATCAAAAATATTTCCATCTGATGGTCATTCTACAGTGTACATTCCCACAAAAGAGTTTAAATATGCCAAGAACCAACCAATACCCGTCATTTACAAATGATGGATCGACGCTTAAAGACGCATGAACACTTATTAAATGCTCTTTATAAACTTAAACCAAAACATCAACAAGCTCTTTTAAAAGTCTGTAACGAAAACGAAATTAATTTTATTTGTGAATGTATTCATAACGTTTTACAAGGAAATATAAAACTTGAAGAAAAATCAAAGAGTAAACTAAAAAAGTACAAAAATTTACTACGAAAATTGGTACGTAAGAGTACAAATAAAATAAGAAAGAATATAATAGTTCAAAAAGGTGGTGCATTTCTTCCGATTATATTGGGTTCTATTTTGAGCGGATTGATAAGTGGACTAGTTTAAAAATGGAACACGCCAAAAAAATGCTGTTAGTTGATCCAAGCTTAATAGATAAGTTAAATCAAAAAAGAAATGAAAATCCTACCTCTCGTTTAGATAGTGAAATGGAAAAAATACTCAACAGTAATATGGATGATCGAAAAAAGTGTAAATTATACTTACAAATTTTACAAAGATATCTCCACTTTATGGAAGAAGATCGTCGTCCCATCGAACTCCCTATAATAACTTCAAATGACGACAACAATAAACCCACATCTGAAAGCTGGAAATTTCTTAATATAAATAATGATATCAAGAATAAAGATGTAGTTGCCAGTCAGACACTGAGTGATGAAGAGAAGCAACAAGAAAGTTTTACACTCGAAAAAAAACCTTCCTACTCAACAAAACAAATTTTAAATTTAATACCAAAAACATATGTAAAAAAAGGTGAGTTGTTATTGAATTCGGTGTCACTAAATAAAAACAAAATTTATTGGAATGATGCTGGCACAGTGATTGTAGATAATGAAGTGATTCCTAACAGTAACATTATCGATTTAGTAAGCGATACACTGCGACCATTAAAAAACAACGACCCACCTGGTTGGGAAAAATTTGCTAAAGCGTTAAACGATTTAAAAGTACCTTTAACATATATTGGCAATCCAAAAAGACGTGAGTACATAGCTCGACTTCAAAACGCCATCGAAGAACAACCGCCACAAAACACAGAGGTATATTTGATGCCAACGAGCGAAGATAAACACGCAAATAAAATTAAGAAAAAGATTGATTGGGAAAAATGGACCCCTTATTAGAATTAGATCAAATTTATTATGATGTATCACACCCAGCTGGATATAGCAATATCGACAAATTATCAAAAGCTATGAAAGGTAAAATGAAAAAGGAAGAAGTTAAAAACTGGTTGCAATCCCAATCTACGTATACACTCCACAAACCAGTACATAGAAAATTCCCTCGGAACAAATACGTTCTCTCTAATCTCAATGAACTTTGGCAAGCTGACTTAAGCGACATGCGGACTTATTCTAAAGATAATAAAGGTTTCAACTACATTCTTTGTGTTATTGATGTTTTTAGTAAATATGCATATGCTAGACCCTTGAAAAAGAAAAATTCAGAAACCATAAAAAAATGTTTCGACAGTATATTTAATGAAGCTAATACTACACCCACTCACATTCAATCTGATAAAGGCACTGAATTTGTATCGAAAGATGTTCAAAGATATTTTAAAACAAAAAACATAAATTACTATACAACAAATAATCCAGACATCAAAGCAAGCATTGTAGAAAGATTTCAAAGAACGCTAAAAATGAAGATGTGGCGCTATTTTACACACAAGAATACACATAAATATATTGATATTTTGCAGAATTTGATACACTCTTACAATCACATTTTTCATTCTAGTATTAAAATGTGTCCTTCAGATGTTAATTCTAATAATATAATGACAGTTTGGAGTAATTTATATGAAAAATCTGAAAAATCATCAAAAACTATACTACCTATGTTTCATGTCGGTGACCATGTGAGAATAACCAAATATAAACATGTATTCCAAAAAGGTTATGAATCTAATTGGAGCGATGAAATATTTGTGATTTCTTCTATAATAGAACGTACTCCGTGGCCCGTTTATACTATTAAAGATTTAGATGGTGAAGAGATAGTAGGAACCTTTTATGAACGAGAATTACAAAAGGTAATTTATGACCCCACCATTGAACACAAGATTGATAAAATAATTCGCTCTCGTTACTCTGGCAGCAGACAGCAAGTGTTAGTTAAGTGGAAAGGTTATCCAAACAAATTTAATAGTTGGATTTTAGCTTCCAGTTTAAAAAAAATATGATTAAAGATTTTTATTTAACTTTACTTAGCAATAGTTCAATGGAATATTTTCCTGAGAACAAAACATCAATTTTTTCAACAAAATTACCCAAACCCATAATATTGGAAGGAGAATGGTGTGTAGGAATCGTTGAATTCCAATATCCATGCACCATGTTTACTGTTCAAGATCATGAGAATGTTATTTACATAACAAAAATCATGAAAATGCCCAATGAAGACAAACTATCTACAGTTTATTATAAGACTCACATACCTGCCACTAACTATGATAATATTAATCATATTTTATCAGCATTAAATAATATCAGAGAAAAAATCAAATTCCGCTACGACAATATATCCAAATTTGTTTCTGTTTCTGTGTTAGACGAATCAATAAAATCTGTAACATTATCTCCTAAACTAGGCTTACAGTTGGGATTTGAACCAAACAGAAACCTTGTTGAAAAGAATTTAGCTAAATGTCCAGCTAATTTACATTTAGGGTTGCCTTCTCAACTATTCGTTTACTGTGATATAGTTGAACCTCAAATTGTAGGTGATGTAATGACACCTCTTCTAAGAGTAATACCATTAGATCCTTCAAAATACATCTATGGTGCCAATAAAATGCATGTATTTTCACCTCCACATTACTTATCGGTAATGCGAAGAGAATTCGATACCATCGAAATAGATATAAGGTCAAGCACCGGACAAAAGATACCATTTCAGTTTGGAACGGTGTGTGTTAAACTACATTTTAAAAAATTATAATGCATTTTGAACGCTCCAACATGATATGTCCCTATCAACGCTATTATTCTCATCAGGCTGGTTCAGGTATAGGGGTGGTATACAAAGGGGCGCCTTATCAAAAAGGACATGGAATTGGTAGTTTTCTTGGGGGATTGTTTCGGTCAGTTTTACCATTACTATCTAGTGGTGTTCGAGCTGTTGGTAAAGAGGCATTGAGTGCTGGTGTTGGCCTATTGACAGATATGGTTAGTGCGCGACCAATGGAAGATTCAATAAAAGCACGTCTTAAAGAAGTTGGTTCCAACTTGAAACGTAAGGCCGATGAAAAAATAGATAAAATCAATATGTCTGGATCTGGATATATAACAAAACGAAAACGTCTACCCGGAGTCAGTCCGTCGTTGACCGCGAAAGTGAAAGCTCTAAAAAAATCAAAAATTACTCCAAAACAAATCAAAGATATATTTTCTAACAATTAATCACAATGTCTTTTTTACACAGTCATTCCTGTGAATGTATTAAGTCCGAATTGGATTTGTTTGCATTGCCATCAACTCAAACTAGCATTGAAAGTGGAATTTGGATCCATTATAAACCAATTTCGTCTCTTGCCGATGATGGTCCTATAGAATTTCAAATTCCTGGAGCAGGAGATGACTACATAGATTTATCTCATACGTTACTTCACTTGAAAGCGAAAATAGTAAATCAAGATAACACCAAACTAACCGCATCTACAGTCGTTGCTCCGGTGAATAATTGGTTGCACACACTTTTCAGCCAACTTGATGTCTACTTAAATCAAAAACTTGTATCACCACCCAATAACACATATGCTTATCGTGCGTATATAGAAAACTTATTGAACTATGCTCCTGCAGCAAAAAAGTCTCACCTCACCTGTGGTTTATGGTATGAAGATACAGCTGGAAAAATGGATTCCGCCGATGATACTAATAAAGGATTTACTAAGAGGCAAGAATTAGCCAGTGAAAGTAAAGAAATGGAAATGATTGGTCACTTACATGGTGATTTATTTAATCAAGAAAAATTTTTAATCAATGGTGTTGATATATGTGTTAAGTTAGTTCGTTCTAGGGAAAATTTCAATCTCATGGCCTCTACAGGTGACCTTAAATTAAAGGTATCTATTACGGATGCATCTTTGATTATTCGTAGAGCACGAATCAATCCCAGTGTTTTACTTGCTCATCAAAAGGTCTTAGCTTCTACCACAGCTAAATACCCCATTACTCGAGCTGAAGTTAAAGTTTTAACAATACCATCAGGTGTTCAAGGAAAAACTCTAGATAACATTTTCTTAGGGCAATTACCTAAAAGGTGTATAGTGGGATTTGTAAATAACGCTGCTTTCAATGGAAACCTCACCAAGAACCCATTTAACTTTCAAAATTATGACATTAATACATTTAGTTTATATATAGACGGCCAACAAATACCATCAAAGGCTTTACAACCCTCATTTGAGAACAAAATTTTTACTTCAGTATATCATACATTGTTTTCGGGAACAGGTATACACTTTCTCAATGAAGGTAATGGGATATCCCGAGAACAATACGCTGAAGGGTATTGTATGTTAGCGTTTGATTTGACACCTGATTTATCAGCAAACTCTGCAAGTCATTGGAATCTTGTAAAGCATGGTAGTGTGAGATTAGAAGTGCGTTTTGAAACAGCTTTATCACAAACTATTAATTGCGTTGTTTATGCGGAGTTTGATAATGTTATTGAAATAGATAAAAACCGCAATATTTCAGTAGATTATAGTAGTTAAGAACACAAAATTAACTATTTAAGATTAGATTAAGCGTGAATAATTTTAATAGAGATCTGTTTGTTAGATTTAAGTTACCAATAAAATGAATTTACAAAACTTTAAGTTCTTTGTATACTATAATCCTTGCAACCCCACACCAAGAGTCAACTTGCCTGATAAGTGCCATAATAGTGTCTTGTTAACCTTATATATGACATTACCATTTTATCATTCGACCTGATAAGATTCTGCAGCAATACGGTGAATAAAAATGAATACAATAGAAATACAGAACTACTTAAAGAAAATTGATCCATGTATTGAATATAATGTATATGCAGCCAATCGTATGCCAATATATGTGGTAACTCCTACATACGTAGTTAGCAACTTAGACCCCGATAACAAACCAGGTTCTCATTGGGTCGCCATACACATAGATAAGAATGGTTTTGGACAGTACTTTGATTCATACGGTCGACCACCTCAAGGATACCACCGAATGTTTTTAGCGAGAAATTCTAGAATGTGGAATTACAATACAAGTCGAATTCAAAATGACTTTACTATAGTTTGTGGAGAGTACTGTTTAATGTATCTGTATTATAAATACTATGGTAAGAGTCTCAAAGATTTTCAAGTATTATTTAGTGATAATACAATATGCAATGATGTGTTTTTAAATGGTTTATTTAAATCATGTTTTGAGGTGAATAAATGAAATATGAAAATGAATGAATGATGTTTCTTTATTGAAGATTAATAACCCCATACAATAGTTATAATTCTTCCAAACAATTTATGAATGTTCCCAATAACTTTACAATCGTAAGCATGAGCATGAAAAGACACTAAAAAGACTTATAACTATTTACATTAATACTTAGCAATAACACAAGAGTTCTAACATCAAAAACAAATTAATCTATTAAGTATGTAACTTAAAAGAGTACAAAGTTTAAATACAATACAATGTAAATTAAAATAAAACAGATAGATACTTAAGTATTAGTTATTAAAATAATAGTTTGACAGTTATAAAACATTGTAACGCACTGGCACTTTTATCACTTGTCGGTATCTATAAAATATTTCACACAATCGTCCTTACTAGCCAACTGTTTAGTGATATTGTATATAGTGTCCTTGATACTTTGCAAGTTCTTATCACTGTCGTTTTCCGCGTAATATTTAACTCGCACATCAGCGTGTTTCCAATGTTCCGTCGGTGCGATGTTTTTTATTTTATTCACATCATACACCTCAACTTTTATGAGATGTGATGCAGAACTACTGTCATCGCTGTTTGATCGGATGTATGAAATACCACCGCTCGTCGATCGACCAACACTGGATGACTTTTTTGTAGTTGTCTTCTTTTTTTTGGGTTTTTCAAAGAACTCATCAATGTTGTTGTTTTCCACCGATCTTTTATTGGCTGCTATCGCTTTTTTTACTTTAAAGGCGAGTGTACCTTCTTCATCACTAGGTTCGTCGATTTCTTCAGCATAATAATAATTTTTGAAAGTATTTTCAGAAAACTGTAACAAAATAAAATAAAACTGTTTTAACTATCGGTTAAGTAAGTACTGTATGATAAATACTTATAGGTATGCGAAGTATACATGTACACATTAGTAATAATGATAAATTAATAAGACATCAAAGATAGCTAAAATGTATTAACCTGGTGGACAACACATGGCATAAACAATTAATGAAACATCTGGTTACAACACTTTTAGATCAAAGTATATAAAGGTACTTACATTCATTTTTATAACACTTTCACTATTTAACTATTTCACAATTTTACTATCACTTCACTGTTACAAACAACTGGAGATCACACTTCGAGCAGAGCACAGAGTGGAATACGATACCATGTGATTTTGAGTCGGTCTTTTATATGGAGAGGGAGTATTGTTTCCTTGCAGACAAGATCCAACATGTTTCGACTTTCACCTTAAATGTTCCGTTGAATACGTAATATCAGGTAATGTGAATAATGGGAACCGTAATTATTATGACAATGAGAAGACCCAAAGGGTTTTACCTAGAATTTGAGAAAGGTATGGTGTATTGTAACGATTGCTTTATCTATAATAAACAATGCCCGTAATGCGTAAAGGACGACTATTAAGTAATTTTAAACGGCTTTTAAGTAGAAACACGAGTTAATAGAAATACGAGACAAAGACCTTTGCATCCTTCAAATAAAAAAGGGTCGCCGATAGAAAGTAGAAAGTCAATAACACAACGAAACAGGGAAAATGTTGCTTTATCTGTCATAAACAATGCTCGTAATGCGTAAAGGGTAACTATTAAGTAATTTTAAACGGCTTTTGCGTAGAAACACGAGTTAATAGAAATACGCGACAAAGACCTTTGCATCCTTCAAATAAAAAAAGGATCACCGATAGAAAGTAGAAAGTTAAAAGCACAACGAACAGGGAAAATTTACAAGCTTAAGGGAACCGTAGACCATGAACAAATTCGTGGTTCATACCTACCTCGCGGGTGATATGAAATGGATTCCGCGGACGATATAAATTTTATTCGCGGGTGTTATCAAAATAATCCGCGGTCGATATCAAATTAATCCGCGGTAGGTATCAAGTTAATCCGCGGTAGGTATCAAGTTAATCCGCGGTAGGTATCAAATTAATCCGCGGTAGGTATCAAATAAATCCGCGGTAGGTATCAAATTAATTCGCGGTAGGTATTAAAGTAATCCGCGGATTAATTCGCGGGCGCCGCGGGCCGAATCTGGAGCAATCGAAAACGTCGGCGACTTGCCGCCGGAGCGCCGCGGACCGGCCGTCGAACCTGCTCCAGTATCGGTGAATCCCTTACTACTCACTTCGTAAGAACATTAGCAGTATTTCAGGGTTTATTTTTGGCTAAATGTGGCACGTAGGGGATTTATATTTAACTTTCTGCACCCAAAACTGCAATGTGACTAATATCATAATAATATTTGAAACAAACGACCGCGCCTTCGTGAATATTCTGGAAATCATTTTTAACTATTGCAATTTACCTAAGTACACACCTACTCAATATTTTTGGAATACGCGTTATTTTTTTTAGATTTGTTATTTGTCTATGCTTATTGACATTTTATAAATACAGAACAAATATAAACACTTTTTTTTTTTATAATGGCATTTGTGTTCACATTTTGCCAATGTCAAGTTTGGTTTGTCTATTTTATTATCTGTAGTACGTCGAAGTAAAGCAGTGGCTACCTTACCAAGACTTTATCGAGGAGTTTTGGCGGCAACAAAAAAAACACTTGATTAGCACAATTATTTCAATTCACTTCATTTGAGCTCTTTAATAGAACTATATTGGATAATATACCACCATAATTATGCAATATAACACTAAATATCACCAAAATAATGAATTAAAACAAGAGCACCTCATGACACTTCCAAGTTCCCGCCAAAACTCCAATATAAACACTTGAAGTTCATTCTTAAAAGGAAGTCGGTAATAAGTTATCGGAATTCTAATTTTGAATTTTTGAATTAGGTACATATAATGTGTTCTTAACCATTCTTTTGTCAATAAAAACTAGTTTGTTCTGATAGCGTATTGAAACAAATAATCTGAGAACAATAGCAAAGTACTTGTGGCTAAAGTAACATGGCCCCTTGTTACGCTTAATAAGTAAGTAAATAGAAGAGGATACACACTTGCTTTGATGATCTAATACAATCCTTGTTCGATCGTATTCCATGTAACCGGAGATTAAAACGCACTACCCATGGGTTACGAACTCACTTAACATTTCAAGCGAGAAAAGTGCTTATACGCAATAGGGATGTTTTGATTAGACGATATAGCGACATTTAGGTAAAGACAGTGAAATATAATTATAAGCTTTAGCACGACGCTCGGCTTACGTAACTTTCTCGGAACAATAGTAGATAATCAAATTAAATACAGTGTATGTTATCTAGGAACTTCTAGGATTTCTATAAGTGAAAGAATTAAAAAACTTATTAACCAAATAAGCACTTCGAAGTATGTTTTACAAATTCTTAACTCTACTAAATCTATTTGAAATGCGAAATAGAATTTGGATCGAGTTCCCCTTAGTAGATACAAGCAGATGTGCTGACCACAACTTCCTGAGCACTGCTTTGATACATTTTGTGTTGAACCTGTATTGTGTATTCTATGTACTGTCACCAGCATAAGTAGCTGAACAAATTCAAAATTTCAAATCGCCTACATACTTTTGTGTTCTTACTAATCTTTGTTTTCTGTTCACCAAAATAAAATAAAAGAGATTAACTTTACTTCAAACAAAGAAAAAAGGTTTCAGTTTAACTTAACGCATATATAGGCGATTTGAAATGTTGATTTTGTACAGATATTTATGCTTCTGACTGTACTTCTTAAAAGATTTTACCCTGACATGGTAATGTTATACAACAATTAGTGAAGCCAATATAATGTCAATCAACAAGCCAAGAAGATCGAAAGTCGCAAAAATTATGCCGGTATTTCCTACTGGATGTACATTTTTGTAAAGATCTACTACCCCGTAAAGGTCGCAGGAACACACCGGATGCAGGCCGCTTCTGACAGGTTGGTATGGAAATCTTTGGGGGAGGCCTATGTTCGGTAGTGGACTTCTAATGGCTGAAGAAGAAGAAGAAGTACACTGTTGATCCCAGAACGCCATTCGTTAGAAAAAATAATTATAGAAGGCTTTTCACCATGTATACGATTTTCAGCTGCTCTGTAATTTAACGCAAGCTGATGATTTCTGATGATAGTGTCGCCAAGACAAAACTCCGTGACATAGACAATTATATTTTTACTCTAATAAACAAAATTGTATAAGAAAGTACTTTCGAATTTGCCAGTAACGTGAAACATATTATCCAAATTAAGTTTTAATGTATTTTTCTAGTTTTATTTGGCTTAATAAGCCATTTAGCAGTCAGAGCTAATGACCTGGTGTTCACTGAAGCGTTAAGATCAGCGAGATATTGACATCGAAGCGACGAAACTCCTAAAGGATTTACGCCATCCCAACTAAGCACAAAAAGTTTTACAAGTGCGTCGCACAGATGCTGTCAATTTACTGAGAAACACCACGCTGCTGCGAAATTGACAGTTGCTTCAATAACTAAGCAACTTGAGCAACTGACACATAAGTCTCATTTAGAAAGATCAATTATTCCTATCAATAACAGTACGCAATTATTTTCTAACTCAAAGTCAAAGAATCTTTATTTAAATTCTCTCTTTCCAAAGCTCTTTTAAACGTTATGAAAGTAACAAACACTTCTACGCATTAACATTTAAAAGAGGTAATGTTAACCATTTGAAGTTTAACTTAGTGAAGGAAAACGATTGTTGTTAAGGACACAATAGTTTAGAGACGATTTGGATTTTGGAATTTGTTTAGCTTTTGTTGACTGTACATACGAGTCAACAAATATTCAAAAAGCGTATATCACTAGCAATCATTGCGTACGAATATTTTTAACAATAATTGATCCGTCTAAAGCTTTAGGTTGATGTTTCTAGGCAATAAGTTACCATCGTCTGCACGATGACTAATACACATTTGTAATTAATTATTAACCTAGAGTTTAGTAACTGAATCCTAAATTACGTTTGGAAGTACATACAAAACAGTTTTTAAAATACTGAATAACGTATATTTGTATGAGGGCAAACCTTCCGAACTAACATCGCTCCATGAAAAGGTGGATTTGACGATAAAAATGTTTTTCCAGAACATATTACACTGGAAGAGTACAGACGCCTCCGTTATTGCAGTCTTCAAATGTTTACCTGCGGTTTCAGGGGAAGTATTTGATCCCAAGCAACTAACATATGTCCGTAGATAGAGTTTAATTTGAGAACTAGTTTAAAAGAAATGTGTTTCCAGATTAGCGTAAAAGAACAATCCGAAAATTAAGTTCTTAGCTCATGAGACATCCTTGACAATCGATAAGTCTTTTCAATTGGTTCGATGTTATTGCTTAGCAATTTAAACAATTGCAAGAACTCTCAGATTGATTAAAAAAGGAAGAAGTTGTTTAATAAAAATGAATCACGCTTATCTACTCGCAAATCTCAGAGTAATCGATGTATTACATAGTATTATGTATGTACGTGTCCTTTTTAATTCGGTTGAAAAGAAAACTTATGCAAAGTAAGATTTTAAGACTTAGATTTACGACCTAATATGGACTAAAACCTTACATACAAACGTGTCAAAATAAATAACTAAGAACATGTTTATGCAAATAGGACGCCATATGTTAATTTTTGAACACGGTCATATCTCTAGGGAATCTCACTAGATGTAAACAATCTAGATTTAAAGGAAGCCTGGGAAAGATTACACTCTGTTGAGTTCTGAACAAATTACGTTAGCTCTAAATTCTAATAAGCTTAGCAAACGTAATATTTATATCTCAAAAAAGCCCGGTAACTTATTGACTATTCTTCTTATAATCTATACTCTATACTAATATATAAAGCTGAAGAGTTTGTTTGAACGCGATAATCTCAGGAACTACTGGACCGATTTTAAAAATTCTTTCACTAATAGGAAGCTACATTACTCCTGAGTGCTATAGGTTACTTTTTATCCCGGAATAACTTTCCCACGCGGGCGGAGCCGCGCGCAAAAGCTAGTCTTCAATAAGTTATGACCAAGTGTGAATGCCTCAGCGTAGTGGCGTTTTCTACCATCAGGTGACCTACTTATATGTTTGGTACTTATATCTTCTATATTTTTTTTAAATAGTAAGGAGAATGTATACTATTAATTGCTGCATAGGAATTCCTTTGCCTGTACACAATTTAAAACTCAATACATTGACATTATTCATTTGTAGCACAAATCAATCAGACTTGACGTTGTGCCAATAAGTGCCGTGACAAGGTCATGTTAACCGCATTTTGGAGTCATTGCTTCATTCGCTAAGCTAAGAAAAACTGCACTCATACCTCGAACGTTTCACGCCAAAATCTGTATTACAACTAGGAATGGATTGATATTTCTTAACAATTTCACGGTAGACGTTTCGAATTTAAATTGATTCTGATGATTTTTTATTTATTCACGATTAGTCATAGAAATCTTAGGTCAACCCACAAAGTAAAAACCGCTATAAAATCTCCAATAACGCTAAATTGATCGTGCTATGAATATTCGACGCCGGAATCAACTTGAAGTTTTAATAAAAGTTTCCAGACTTTATAGTGCTTCTTTTTTGCACACTGCTTTCTATAGACTTAATGAAATTCTCTGAAAGCTATTACGTAATGGCGCGAAGTTTTTCGGAATATAATACCACTAGCTTTTGCCCGCGGCTCCGCCCGCGTGAATGAGTTTTCCCGGTATAAAAGTCCCGCTTAAAATGTAGCTTATATGACACGTTCGTAGATTTACCATAGCAGCGCCATCTATTGATTACTTACTCAACCCAGTCGAAAGGTATCGACATCTGTTAGAATCATTCATAGCAGCGCCATCTATTGATTACTTACTCAACCCAGTCGAAAGGTATCGACATCTGTTAGAATCATTTGGAGTTAAGATAATTGTGACTGTCAAATAATAACAGACAAATAATTAGCAATAAATTAAAATTGCGACTATAATTTGAGATTTAAACTATCCTATCTCTCAAGTTGGATCGAACTGCACATGGTGTGCGAATTTTATTATAATCGGTTAAGTGGTTTAGGAGTCCATTGAGGACAAACATTGTGACACGAGATTTATATATATTAAGATTAATATAGATAGTTGAAACTCTGCCCTAGACTTCTTATTACAATTTACTTTTATATCACCTAGATTAGGACAAACCGTTTTATTGTCATTTAAGTTTAGTCTAACGGCCTTTATTAATCATTAAATTTAATTATTAATTAAATTTAATAATTAATAATTAGTGCATGAATTATGAATATTAAATTAATCCGTTTTTAATTAACCTAGCTAGTTTCACCGATTCCTAATAAAGTTCATTCAACCTGCTACTTTTGTGTTACAGTGCGCGCGCATCTCAAAATTTCACTCTCATCATTTTTTCATAACGCGCATAAAGAAGTATAACTTCAAAAAAATCACTCGAAGTTTCTTCTATATCATTCCCGCATATATTAGTCCAATATATTCTATAATCCGACGCTTGCTTAATTTATAAATGGGCTCGGTAAGTCATGTAATTAATTCTCTGTCAGAATTTTAAGATAGCTTAGTATTCACACCTGTTGCAGATGACGGACCGGAATTGTACGCTTAGCAATTCGATGCGGGCTCAAGCAAGTTCTCGGTCACTATAGTTTTAGACGTTGACAGTATTATTATTGTTTATTTATACTATCATTGAGAAATGATACTTTGGAAATAATCTGCAAATAAATAAAATAAAAAAGTAAAATATGCAAACGGAAACTTTACCATGCAATATGATGCCACATTTGATATAGAATACAGACTTCAAATTAATTTCAAGAATCTAAAACACGCGAACTTCAAAAGAAATATTACCGAGAATCTATTTGAAACCATTCTTTTGTTTCTCGACATAAATCACTGCAATTATTATTATACAAAGCAAAGATTCTTTTTCTAAACATTTCAAAGGTCACGGTTACGTGGGATCCATTCTATCCCATTCCATGTGAAGGGAAGCTTCAAAACTTGAACAATGATCAGCAATAGCACATATGATGAATTACGGAAGGTTTCATGGAATCGTTTGATTTTACGCGGAAGATGATTAGTGCTATTGTTAGACTGTTAATAGACCCAAATCGTTTGGTAAAAAAGGTTCCCATGCTCACTGTGAATGCGTTTGTAGATAAACCAAAGAACATGGCAACAGGTAGCTAATTGTTTGGTAATTGCGGAGCTTGATTTAACGCTTAAAGTATTTGTTTTATCTAAAAAAATTACTCTCGACGTTTCAAAATTATTTCGACCTATCAATTATTCGGTTATTTAATTCATTAATTTTCCATTTCAAGTTCGGTTTGAAATATAAGCAAGTTTTTCATTGAACTAAAAATATCCTTCCTTTGTCTGAATTTGCTTATCTTCAACGTGGCCTTCACATAAAATCATGATACTTCTAATAAAAAATCCTGTTTAATTAACCTCATACCTGAGACTGGTATGCGAAAACTCCACAAGCATCCTCGAAACCAATTAGCTAATTTGATTAACGCAATGCTAGTGACCTAATCGCTGGACCAATTGCTTTATTGGTCTCGTTGCGACTACTTGCTACATGTCATATTCATTAAACTTATTTCTTGAAATTCCTTTTATGCGCTTTTCGATTGCTTTGTCTTTGAAATAGTTTATTCTGAATACTAGCAGTCAATTACTAAATGCATGAAGTTATCTTCTAAAAGTAGTTAGTTAAAACCTATTGAAGTAAATAGTATTTACGATATTCGGGCAACATAATAGTCTCTACATAATAAATTTTAAAAAAGGCCTATTTACTGAAAACTACGAACAGTTCATATGTCTGAAGGTATTATGGGCTGCTAATAAACAGTATTACAGTCAAGAACTTAGAATAACAGAACACTACATAAAACAGTACTGCGGTGATAACCATGGCATCAGATAAAATCATAGTATCTAGTTATGATAATAGCTAAATGCCCTTCAAAATGGAACGAAACAGTGATCGCACGCTGGTGGTTAGTCATACAAATAAACACATTATTGTACCTTCCCAGAAAGACTATAGCACACAAGAGACCTGTAGGTCTCTACTAGATAGTAGAATAAGACATAAAAGGACATAAATGTTTTATAATTTCCAGCATCCTAAACATTTATTTAAAACATGTTACTTCCATATTCGTGTATCTTCAAAACGCTTAAGAATATAGTCGTTATCGTTCCCCAATTGTTTACTTGTTCGCCGTGTTATCTCATTCTTGGGAACTGCAATAAAACTCTTTTGTTCCTTATCATTTTTGGCTCCTATATCACTCTAACGTTAGCGGGTACTTATTGTTTAACCACTGATAGAGGTGACTTGTATGTATATTATACGCCCTTTACTCTTCGTATATTTACGAGCTTTCGTGGAAGCGTTTCGGAGTTAAGTCCCGATTCATATTGGTACAGAAATATAAGGCTCATAATATGTCGCAATCCACCAAATATTATCTGAACGAATGAGATCAGAACCATGCTGCTTCAAAACCAGAATTCTCTTAACAATCTGGACTAATGTTTTTATTGGCCTCTATTTCCCGCAATCTTTAACAGTCATTAAATCTGTCCCTTGCTTGTCTTAAATCACGTCCTAAAACCCCAGATAACAAGTAACAAGCCCTAGTTAGGTATACATGTAAACTTAGACACTGTAGGTCAGCCTTGTAACAAAAGTTTAGTATGTCAAGAACCTATCAAGGGTATTAGATAGCAATCTGTGCACTACTCTCGTGTCTAACAAGCTAACTAGTACTTTCACTTATATGGATCACGGACCTAACCGTAACCTTGTGGTTAGAGTAATGCAAATGAAACATGAAACATGTTTTGTAAGAAAAGTTTATAATTCTGGAGTCTGGACAGGATGTTACGAAAGTAGTAATGAATATTATAGGTATCTAAATATTTAGTTTTATATATTTCAGATGGTAAGGAAATGTAAATGATTAGTTATCAACAGTATCCTTTAACAATAAAGATGATAAAGCAGATGCAATTTCATTAACAACCTAAAGCAAGGATAAGATTAGCATTAAAACTTGCAGAAGTTGATTTCCGCAAGTGATATTTACCGTGTAAACAATCACGGCAAACCGACTTCTGCAAATTTTGAAGCTCGCAGGACTTATAGCAAGTCGTATGTGTATAGAACGATAGAAATATTGCCACTAGCTAAAGCCCATCTGGAATTTGATAGCCTAAACTAAGCATTGGAAGAGTGACTTACCCTTGCTCGATAGAAATCAAATTTTAAAATCAAAATATTGACAGAAAGGGTTTTTTAATACATCAATGCAGAAAAAGAACAAATTACCACGGTTTGAGTAAATGGACCGGTAGTTTTTGGGAACGGTAGAATGTTTTATACACGGTCTGGTTCATTAATGAGCGGTTTCGGTTAATCGGTAATAATGTTTCGTGCCGTAATCGATCCATAACACTGTTTGTTGTTTAGTGATGGACTTGCTGCTGTAGTTTTCGCGGTTAATTAATAGTCATAATAGACAATTCGCTAATTAGAATCGTATTTTTCCTGAACAAATATATTTAAAGATACTACTAAATCTTTGGAGTAAATATCTGATGTCTCGGTGTGGCGCAACGTATTGTTTGTAATAGAAACTTTGGGTGCTATTTCTACTGTCTAGTCATATTGATTACCACCAGAAGAGTATCTCGTCAATCAGTCGTCTAAAAGTCTTAAAGACATCTTTGCCATTCACTACCTATTTTAGATCATAAAAACATTAGTTTTTATGAAGTTTATAGGTTATTCAAACATAATTGGGCGTCGCCAATCAGTCATTATTTTACAGAAGTCTACACCAGTAAAATACAAACAAAGCATTTATAGATCCTGAACATCTATTAAGAAACTAATTCGTGGCACACGTTCTCGGAAACCGACTAACGATCAAAGCCAGTGTTGGACTAAAAGGAGATCCAGTACTCGTTAACATTGGTAATGCTGTGACTAATGGCATGCAACACCACGTGGCTCTAGAACTTGCAACAGTTAATGGAAATAAAGGACAGAGATAGATTTAGTATTTGATATTACTATTTATGAAAGTAAAACGAGTGGAAACTTCTCTTGGTCAAGGGCTACACAATAAAAACCAAAAACAATTACATTATGTTTCAGGCAGTAAAAAAACATAATATCCAAATTAAGATCTTTGGAGTAAGTAATCTTAAATCATCGAAACTATGTCTAAGATGTTAGCTTGTATTTTCTACATAAAAATCGATTCACATACCATATCGGGGAAAATTGAGTTGTTCGATTAAACAATCGATTACAATCAAGCGGTGCCATCACTACCCGACGTGGACGACCAACCGTTCCGAGTCAATATCGTTTAGGTAATTGAGTATTATTTTTAATTTTACGGTTGTAGTCTGCCGGGCATTGAACCCACTGCACGTACTCGGTTCACACCTAGACCGATGTTTTACGGTTTGACACTTTTTACGTTTCACGAAGGTCGTAAATTATTTATGATCTCTTTGTTATTGGCAACATTCACAACGCAATTTATTAGGGCAATATTATTACTTTAACCCTAAAGAGTGAAATTTGAAAGAATCAGGAGGTCTATTTTTTTTAGATCTTAAGTTCTTTCCACACTGAACGTTATCATAATGGACTAAAACATTTTTGCTCTAATACAGGCAGACTCAGTGCAAAAACGATAGTACAAAAATATAAAAAAGGAAATAGTAAATTTCAAACAATATCGTAAAAGCAAAGCCATGTTATAACCAACACACAGTGCCAAAATTCGAAACGGTCTGGAAATAATGTAGGTAATTTCGAGATTGCTGCGTTTGCATTCAGTAGAGTTGCATCGTGCATAGGATAGAAGTACATAGGTACATACCAATATTATAAATGCAAAAGTAACTCGTCTCTCTCTAGGTAGTACCTACGTTTTCTAAATCACTGAACCAATTTTGATGACATTTCGTACGGAGTGAGCTCCCCACGGAAGAACAAATTAATTTGGTCTCAAGAAAGGAGATACTTTTTTAAATTGGTCTCAAACCGTATTCCTCACATACCAAGCCTCGAGCAAAAGTTAGTACAGAATAGTGCCTACTGATACCACGAAAAGCTGCCAACTTTTATCAGATAACAATGTATATTGATTAAACAGTAACACAGGTACGGCATAGTCTGTAAAACACGCATAGGTTAGCAGCTCACCACCAACAGGTGACCAACACTAGCCATTATGACCCCGACTCCTTGTGGCCATATTATCAATAGTTACGAATTAATGGAGAATCTCATCTATATATCACAAATTCTTACACGTAATATTTAGGTACTTCTTCGGTCGGTATTAAAGATAGGTGTTGCAATAAGAGGTAAGAATCATTATGAAGGAATTCCAAAGAATTTTGGTGATAATATACAGAGTCTGTATATTCATCACTTTCGGTGACAATCATTAGATAGTTTTATTGGAACTCCTATCATGCCATATTAAATCTTATCATGCTTAATTTATCTATAATCAATACTTCCTTTAGAAAATGCGAATGTGTATTTTTTCATTTGTCCATTTCTTGTAACAACGGAGAAACGAATCGAAATGTGTTTTTGGATGGACATAGTTTATCAGCCAAGGAGTTTCATAGGCTATTTTTTATTCTAGAATAAACTATAGTCTCTAGTCTTTATTTTGGGAGGTCACGAACACTTCACCGCAAACAAAAACAATATTTCGTAACAGACCAAATGCCCAACAACTTAGGCTTAGAGTATGTATAACGTAGTTATACACACTCTAAGCCCAACAAGTTATGCTCTAAAGTCTAAAAGACTTTGTACTGTAAAACTTTATTTAACAATGAAGACAGTTTGTGGTTATGCAAATATCTTTGTACAATGCTAACCACAAGCCAAGTTAGATAATGAGATTTGTAGGTAGCGGCCTTGGACAACTTATTACATTATGTATTGTGGAAGTCATCGGCTGTCCTATTTTTGCGGACTCAACAGTTTATACGTAATATTTATGGATTATTAATTTGGTAGTTAGTCCAGAATACCTACACTTATTGAAAATATTTGGACAATTCACCTTGATGCCGATAAATTGCTAGGCCTACTTGGTTTTATAATATGTCTCAGTTTTCAACCCCCGACGGAAAAAGAGGGGTGTTACAAGTTTAGGGTGTGTATCTTTAAGTCAGTCTGTGGCATCGTAGCTCTCAAACGAATGGACCGATTTTGACGTAGTGTTTCTTACTTAGATATAATCTACTCTTTAATATTTTAAATAAAAAATATAAATACTTGCAACAATGGCACAAAATGTTATCTATTTCAGAATTGTCTTGTGTATCCCATATTATCAGGATTCATTTTCTATCCATGCGGAATTTGAAATAAGTTTTTTTTTTATTGCATTGAATGACGAGAGGAGCGTGCCGTTCGCCTGATGGTAAGCGATACGACCACCCATAAACAGTAGCAACACCATCCAGCACCTTGACTTACAAAGTACTGTGTGGCATTCCACTGCGCTCGTCATCCTGAGACATAAGATGTTAAGTCTCATTATGTCCAGTAGTTATACTGGCTACAATGTCCTTCAAACCGAAACACAACAGTGCATGCACACTGTTGCTTGGCGGTAGAAATACACATTGCGGTGGTACCCACCCAGACGGCCTGTTACATAATGAGAGACCTACCACCAGTAAAAACACCTATACAATCTACTTTATCCGGTTACTTTAAATATTTTTTATTCATCACATTTAATGCGCCTTCAATGACGATCAAATTAGATCACATGTGCTAATTTCGAATCGAATGCCACACAAAGAAACATACTATAATGTCAAACGTATGTTTAGTTTATTACCTAGTAGGTACTACATGCATCTGGTCAATGACCTGAGATCAAAAATGTAATAGACATGTCATATGAGACATCTTTGATTCAGGTTTGCGATGATTTTTGCAGTTACTTGCCTGGCCATGATAATATGTAGGTACTAGTTTAAAGGGTTTGACTTACGCAAAACTCAATTTTATGCCCACTTTGAGCCACACCATATCAGCCCTATATTATATACTGCCCACTGCTCAACACGGGCCTCCTCTACAACTGAGAGGTTTTGAGCGTTGAGAATAAAATAACATAAGAATTCTTCATAAATATTTTGCAGGAAATAAAAGTTTTCTCTATGATCTTGCTGATGTAGGGGTACCTATACTTTAAATGTCCGATCTATTTATGAAAATTTCTCCACCAATAAGAAGTTATGTTATCTATGAGGGCTATAGACTTTTATATATATTTATAAGACAATTGTTTTACGTACGTACAAAACGTGCATTAATGTCAAACAAATTAAATAGTTATTTCAGGCAAGTTCGCAGTAAAAATACCTTCGTCTCATTTATCGACATCAAATATAGAACACAATTACAAAAATACCACATTGAGTAAAAAAAGGAAATTCCGACTGCATTCAAAAGACATCGCTTGAATGAAGAGAGTCAAGACCGACTTGTTGCAAGATGCCATTAAAAACACGAGGTTCCGTATATGTATGTGTTCTGTTCAAAACCAAATCCGATATTTGGTGATCAATAAGTATTATATTACGCCTAGAACGTAAACATCGAGTTTAATTTATGATATAAAAAGTTTCTCGTACAATATTGGCGGGAAGATAACTGAATCATATTGTGTAGATCATGTTTTAGTTTTACCGTACATAGACATAATTCTATTTAGCCAATTTTATTAAATGCTCTAAAACCTCTTAATAGTAAAATAACAGCTTAGTCTTATCGAACAAGAACCAAATACTATCATAAAACGTTCAACTATGTAGTTACTAGACCTGTATTATCAAAATTATATGGATTTGGTTTTTATTACTAGTTTTTGGACCCTTAACAAAGGTAACAATAACCCGTAAGCAGTTCCCATGGTAGTTTCACACGCGCCGTCACACCCCGTGAGCAAGCCAGGCCGTCTTGGCTGACGACAGGGTTGGGCGGCCTTTGACCCCCGGGGGCCCTGCTTACTGCAAGCCGACCGTGGCAATGAATTGAACTTCGTTTTGATACGTGATTAACTGAGACGGATTTAGATTAATTTCTCGATAAATTGTTAGGCAATGTAAACCAATTATAATTTGATATTTGGTGTTCTAAAATTAAGTTCAGAATAAAGGGAATTAAAACACACGAGGATTTCTTGGGAAATATTAAGTAAAATATTTTCGATTTACATTGTAAGGTTATATTGAAATACATTGTGTTGGCCGTGGCTTCGACCGCGTTAAATCTCTCTCAGCTTAAAAGTTCGTTTGTGTAGTTTTTTGAAATAATATAGAGCCTATGCCTACATGTTAATCCAGAACATTGTCTATATGTTTGCCAAATTTAATCAAAATGCGATCAGCGGTTTCTGAGTTTACTTTAATGTTTTAATGTTTAAAGAAATTTATTCTCAAAAAAGACTACAGTCACTTACATGAGAATACAATTTACATAAAAGTGGACACGATATTGAGCATTATTCGCACAATGATGCAGTTCCAACACATTCACCATATTGATACTAATTTAATGAAGATTTACTTCTAACAAACATTCATATATCTTCACAATCTTTAGCATTTTAATATAAATAAGAAGTAAGATAACAATAACATTAATGTTTTGGTATTTTTATACTATGATTTTTAGACACGTATAGTGTTGCAATGGCTGCCGAAAACAAATACCTTTGAGTATAAGCGTTTATTATTATAAGTCGACCTTTGACCTAACAGTTTATGTAGACAGCGATAAACACGTCTCATGTTACGATTGATGATTCTCGGAACTATTAAAGTTAAACATTCGTTTGTAAACATAAATAATACGGTAGTTTTCTGTGTTTGATTTTGTACATTATTTTAGATGTAACAGAAAATAATACGAAAAAGACATTCTTCTGTGAAATCAGCATCAAATCGATTGAAAAATAAAGCAGTTATTCAATTTTAAAATATTCTTGTGAGCAAAAGTGGGGGCGTGGTGGGGATATCGCGCTATCTCTTTCGCACGCAGGCAGCGTTATGGCCAACAGCGCTTGGTGACGTCACAGCCTAGTATTGCTGTTATTTGACAGCTACCCCTTCCACCAAATTTCAAAGCTTTATAACTTACATACTATTGCGCCAATTTTGAAAAAAAAAATCCGTTAGATTTTGGATCGCATACATTGTTCATAATTGTATTTAAAAAAAAGTAGTCAATTACCCTATTTATTTTGGGTCTGTGTGTCGTTGGAAATTAAAAATTCAAAACTTTATTCAATAGAATTGGCGTAAAATGTTCACGAATTATGCGTTTGTGATTAATTTAGGTCTTAGGATGTGAAATCTACACTAATATTATAAAGAGTTTAAGTTTGTGAGTTTAGGCTAATCTCTGGAAGTACTTCCGTGAAATTTGGTATGGAGATAGTTTCAGATCCTGGGTAGGACATAGGTATTTAGATATTTTATCCCGGGAAAGTATAAAGCGGTACTTTTATCCCGGAAAAACTTTTTCACGAGGTTGGACCCGCGATGAAGTTTATAATTAAAAGAAATGGGAACTGTTTAAAATTATGTATGTGATTTGTAATATTATGTAATAATAATTCTACAAAAACACATATAACATGAAAATACTAGGATCTTAATTAATTTTCATAAAATTGTTTCACTATCAAATACGAAACATCAAAAACATCTCAAAAACAAAATATTGAACAAAGAAACCACCATAGCAACAGATCAACGCGTTGCCCAAAACATCTGCGCCACAAATATCAGGCCGTATTGCATTTTTTCAATCGGCAGGTGCATTTTGGCACATGTACTTTGTAATCAAATTCTACTTATATGGCATTGGCTGTAAAAACTTGTTATTGAATAAAAAACTAATTTGAGCAATTGGTGAATATTTCATAGGCCATCTTCGTACATATTTTAGTTTTTTTTACAGTATTGTGACATTTATATTCACGTTGTGCAAAAGTTGACAACTATAATTACAACATGCTATACCTAGTAATTAAAAATTCTCTCTGTAGTTGATATTAGTTTTAATTGCTCTTGCCAACGTGCGAGCGATTTGCTCGTCTCTGCTTTCGGTCTTATCACTCTTCCATGTGGGTTACGCTTATTCTAGAATGAATTTGACTTAGTTTTATGATTACCCAACTGATATCCGAACGTTCTAGAAGATTATTCTACTAAAACCCGCACAAAATGTTGCAAATGCTGGATATATAAATGATCTCCCAGTCCTTAAGCAATTAAAAAAAAATTAAATCCTATAATTTTTAAATATAGAATACAGAAACACGAGTATACCTTTGTGGTCAGATTCAATTGCGACAGATAATCTTTCATTGTTAAGATAACAACATGATTCGATAATCTGTGGGGAGACATTTTATATCCACGCGGGTCCGACAATTGCTCCAACGTTGGAACCAATATGATCAAATGTTTGACTTATAGGGTGCAAATATTATTTGCTTTTTTAACCCCCGACAGAAAAAGAGGGGTGTTATAAGTTTAGGGTGTGTATCTGTATGTCTGTCTGTGGCATCGTAGCTCTCAAACGAATGGACCAATTTCGACGCGGTTTTTTTTGTTTGAAAGCTGATGTGATCGCGATGGTTCTTAGCTATAATTTATGAAGATCTGTTCCGGCGTTTGAAAATTATCAGCTCTTTTCCATTTTAAAAAGCCCGATTGAATTTAAATTAGGTTTACTGTGACTTCGGCAATATTTTTAAACATGAGCAGATGCTGCAGCACCAATTAGTCTGCGGGACACCCAACTCCTTAGCAACTTATAGCAGATATAGCGTGTTTGGGCTCATAAAGAAGGTCTCAACGAGTAGGTGTTAGATAGTTGATTATCAAGGCCCCATGACGGAGAATAAAGTAATTTAAAAAGTTTAAAATAAAAAAAATTAATTAAAATTTTAAAAACCCCGACACAAAAACTAAAAAATTAATAATAATAGTGTCTTTATCATTTAAGTACTTAGTAGTTTTATGACCCAAGTTTTTGTGTCGAGGGTTTTTTAAACTTATTTTTTTTTTCTGTACACCTCTTGGCAGAGTGGCCTCAGCTGATGGTAAGTGAAGTGAATCGCAAAAGACCGGCAAGTTGTAGGAAGGAGGGAAGCATTTTCCTTGTAATTCTTTGACATTGAAAAACAAAAGGCAACACTACCTAGAGTACCTAGTAACTAGAGATTAGAGTGTAAAAAACTACATGGCATAGCCTAGCCTATTATGTGAAAATAATTGAAAATATCATTAATAAGTTTAATGATATTTTCCTAAAATGATCAGATTACTTTGAATTAGATTTAAAACAATTATTTTAGGTTTTTTTTTTATAGCATTGAATGACGAGACGAGCATGCCGTTCGCCTGATGGTAAGCGATACGAACACCCATAAACAGTAGCAACACCATCCAGCACCTTGACTTACAAAGTACTGTGTGGCATTCCACTGCGCTCGTCATCCTGAGACATAAGATGTTAAGTCTCATTATGTCCAGTAGTTATACTGGCTATAATGTCCTTCAAACCGAAACACAACAGTGCATGCACACTGTTGCTTGGCGGTAGAAATAGACACAGGTTCACATAAATTTAATTATATATAACAGTAATACTATTATAATATGACATACATCTGAGGCATATTATAAGCGTAACATGAATCACCCAGATATGGATATAATAACTACTGCAAACGACTTTCAAGTTTTTTTTTAATTACGTCCTTATACGTCGCACATGGCCAACTACTAAAGTCTATAACACGTCCAGTAATCAATTTGGCGGATGCATTTAAATACCTCAAATTGATAATTATTGCCTCGCCTAATTTCCAATACAATATTCAAATTGCAGTAAAAATAAAAATGAACAACAAAATATAAAATAATTTTGCATTGCATTTTGTACATCGTTTAAAAACGAAACTTCTGACTTAAGCTGACTAAAAAGATCACGTCACAAAGCTAAATGAATAGGTGAGTAACTCGCACGGCTAATGGTCGCTAGTCGCTACATCCCCCAATAAGCAAAAACTATTAAGAATTTTAAGGTAAGATCAGAGGGCCCTATCCCTCTACTGGGGCGAATCAGTCTTTTTGCAATTACGCACTTTCTGATCAAAAGACAGCTTTGATAGCCGTATAGGGAAATAGAGGATTTTGTAACGCTTCTAGGGCCTGTACGACACTGCCTTTGTCACTCCCAGATATTGTCATAATATACACTACTGGCTAGAATGTATTTTAATATTAAGATAAAAACATTAAACTACAAAACAACATCTAAACCAAACAAACAAATAATCGATCAAACCTAATTAACGTTTGTGTTGGCCAGAGTAATTGATCTGCCATAACACAGTGGCACAAAAAATAGCCAACACGTGACTTACTAGATATCACTCGCGAACAAATTAGAAACTTGATCATATTACTGTATTTATTTAGTGCTAGCTTTTCCTCTAACGACGCGCTTACCAGCAATTTGTAACCAAGTATAAACTTGCGTGATCTTAAGAAGTAGGAAATTGCGACCTGAAGCGAATCTTTTTCCACTGTCACCATAATTGTATACTTCCGAGGATAAAATCTCCCACGGTTTCTTTTGATCATTTATGTCTTGGTCTTATTTATTTTGATAAACTATTACTAACTAACTAAGTAGCTATAGCTTTCATATAGGGGGGGTCCGAGGATACCAAAATGTACCGCCTGGGGCGGGGATCCATATCCATACGCGGTCACCAAATCCAGTGATGTTTTTGCGTTGGGTTTTGATTTGCCGACAGCAAAATTAAATGCTGTCGGACGTCACTTACCGTCGTATAGATTCCTAAGCCGACAGCAAATGCTGTCGGACGTCACTTGCCGTCGTATTCCGAACCCGACAGCAGGCATTGCAATGACGTCGCAGCATTACTAACTTATGGTTGTGTGATGTGTCTTCAATTTCGATTTAGACGTCGGTTCAAATCAAATCAAATTAATTTATTGCACTCCACAATTGTTAAATAAGTTTACAAATTAAGAAAATTACATAGTCGTGGATCCTGCAGGGCACGGCAACATAGAAGAGAGGGAGAAACTGTTTTCTTAGATAAAATTCGTTGTTTATAGTGGTTATTATTTTTGTAAATTGAATTTTTTATTATTATTATATATTTTTTGTCGAGATTTTTTTTTATCTAGATGTCAATATTTATAAATAAGTAGTGAAATTAAATATATTACTATGTCATAAGCATCATAGAGGTGCAATCAAGATTTATATCTTCAATCAGGATTGAGAAGACAATAGGGTAGTTGACTATTTTTTTTTAATACATTTATCAAAAATGTATGCCATCCAAAATCTAACGGAAAAAGAATTTAAAAAATCGGGGCAATAATTAGTAAGTTATAAAGCTTTGAAATTTGGTGGAAGAAGTAGCTGTCAAATAACAGTAATATCAGACTGTGACGTCACCGAGTGTCACCGGCCATAACGCTGCGTGCGTGCGAAAGAGATAGAGCGATATCTCCTCCACGTCCCAACTTTTGCTCACAACAATATTTCAAATATGAATAACTGCTTTACTTTTCAACCAATTTTAATGCTGATTTCACAGAAGAATTTATTTTTCATATTATTTTCTATTACATATAAAATAATGTACAAAAACAAACATAGGAAACTACCCTATATTAAATATGCGTAGTATCCCAGTACTGGCCTCTACTGAGAGCATAGTACTCATTTCTGCTTCTTCGTAGACGGCACGCAACATCAACGTTGTCCTAATTTCCGTGACATCAGTCATCACATCTATACGTTGAGTTAACATTAAACATGTGTCGAGTCTCGTACTTAGAATCATGTGCTATTAACGTGTTATTATAACCTTGACACTGCAAACTTGTCTAATAATTACATACCTACTACGTAATATGGAATATTGCGAATAGGTGTAGTATTTGCAGACAATTGAAGTAACTTTGCAAGTTTACAATTATCGTTAACAACAAAATTACATTTATAGATAATCGGCATGAGCTTGATCATTCTTCTTGATTATCTAGGCACAAAAAGAAATAAAAAATCTTTATAACCTACTAAATTGTATTTATTAATTATTGTATGATAGTAGAGAGGTGGGCAGTGGGCACTATTGCACACTTTTTACGGAAAGGATTTGTTTTTTTAGATTTAGACACTTGTTATGTGAAAATACAAGACAGATGTACAATACTAGAATGTACAGAGTACAGACAGTACTAGAATGATGTATTGTGTTTAAGAAAACATGCATGATGTTTAAGAAAAACATGTCAAATCAATATATTCATCGAGTAGAATAATGTTTCCCATTTTATCCTTTCTTTAGTAGCTTTGTCCTAATCTGCCCATATCATAAGTTGCTTCCTTTTCCCCTACGATACTTTAGAAGTCAAGATGGCGACCGCAGTGCAATGCCTTGTATGATACAGTTCTTTGTAAATTGTACCTTATTTAAAGTTGTAGGAGATTTTGTTACTTGCTACTGTTTAATACTTATCTTGAGGTATACCAGGCAAGTCGGGCATTCAGCTGTTAAAAAAAATGAAAACGCTGTTGAAACAAAGTTCTCATTAACCTTTTCTGAGAAATGTACGTGCCTTATGTGGTTTTTAGAACAATACAACACGTATTGTCTTGAGTTCATTGTACTTTGTGTTAAATATAATCAACAGCCTCCGCGGCGTAACGCAATGAGTTAGCTTTGATATGCGAGATCGCAGGTCCTATCTCCGCTCCGGGACTAATTTTATTCTATTGGCACATTATTTAGGTACGTCAGGGCTAGGTGAGACCTAGGGTGGTATTAATAAATAAATCTCAAGTAGATATAATATATTGAACTATCTATCAATACCTAAGATGTAACTCCAACTTGAGATTGATTTATTAATACCGCTCCTAGTCTTTTAGTTCATTGTCTACTGTATTATGAATAAAAGTTTTCATTTACTAATATTTAAACAAGTTTGTTTTTTTATAATACCTATATGGTAATTAACGTATCGGGTGATATAAAATTTAAGAAAAATATTTTACGGATGAAAAGTCGAGTCAAAAGATCAAAAGTCTATTATGTTGTTACGTAGGTAGGACTTACCGTATTTTATGACACAAAAGTAAGAAATAATGTAATCAGTTTTTACATCAAAATATCGCAGAGCGCTTACGTCAATCGATATTCGATGCATACCTATAGGTCCCTAAATAGAATCAATACGAAATCAATTCACTTAAATTGAGCAACATGTCTATTCAAAACGTTCCACAGCCCCAACTGCAACCGTTTGTAAACAAGTCAGATTGTAACGTTCAATTCGAATTAATGCAATTTAAAGCCAACACAACACTACTCCGATTCAATTTCATTTGAAATGAATGACCATAACGAGCATTCAGTCCCATGGCAGGGTGAGGTCAATTTCCGCATCCCGCATGGTTTTGAGTTTTCGGGCACCGAGCCGAATTCATTTAATTTTATGTCCTATTCTTTTGACACAAAGGCAGTAATTTAATAATACACATGTTTGTTATTCTATTGTCTCTTGTTAAACGATCTTCTCCCCTTGTTTCGGCGAGCGGTCATGCAATTTTTCAATCAGAAACTAATTGGGTGCAGTTTCGTGAGTTCGGCCAATTCAGACGCCTATTTTGGCCGAAATTTTGTCATGTGCGCTGATTGCCGTAAATTTTCACTTTATTTACGTGCAATTTGTTACGAAATTTTAAATTTGCTGGACGTTAAAATCTGATAACTGAGTAAGTAATTTAAACATTGAATGTTAGTATATAATAGACAATCAGATATTCGTAAAAAACATTGGAGTTATGCATATTAAGAACTAGCTTTTACTCGCGGCTACTGGTTTTCCCGGGATAAAAGTCCCGTTTTATATGTTCCCGGGATAAAAAGTAGCCTATGTGTTATGTGCTAAATTTCATCGAAATCCGTACAGCAGTTTTTGCGTGAAAGAGTAACAAACATCCATACACCCATACTTACAAACTTTCGCGTTTATAATATTAATAAGTAGGATATAAAGTGTTTTGACCTTTTCAAAAGGAATTTCAAATAATATCAGTAACCTTTCCCCGATTTAATGCCGAAGTTCTAACAAATTCTGGCTTCGTGGCTGACACTTGAATAGAAAGGTAGGTTGTAGGGACCTATTGAATATTTGTTAACAGCTAAAAAGGTAATTTTACCTGATACTTGAGTAAATGGGTAATTTCTTTTTATTCTTTATCGTTAGTAATTTAACGGCAAATTAAAGTGTGGGTACCTACATAAACTTTTTCAAGACGAGTAGCGGTACCGCGGTAGGTATATTTGAACTATCAGCAAAAAATCATTACTTACTGTTAACGATAAATCTGTGTCTATCGTTCATTAGCTCCTTCGTAAGTTTCGGGCATTCATTATTTAACACAACACACAAATCGTTCAACTTAGAACCGCTCTGTTTACTAACAACATCGACAAAATAATTACACTTTTCACTATCAGCCGCACTAGTAATCAATTCTAAATCGGTCACACTGAATATTCCTTTTTTAACTAAAACATCCAAAATGTTCGTATCGGTAAGTTCTCGTAGTAAAATATGTCTCTGGCGCATGAGACCGGCACAAACGCTGCCGGCCGCGGCCATCGTTCAACTAAACTTGACAAAAAATGCCATTGAATCGCCCCATTCAGAAGGAACAGATGCAATGTAAATGCTGCTCTAGTACCGTACCCTCGATTTGGGCGAGTTTTTGTCTTTTTCTTTCAAGGTAATGAGAGATAAAGATGCAAGTTTTAGTATGATATGATAAGAAAGCTTGGGGACATATTAAAATACAGTTATTTTATAAAGTTTAACAGCCGATTGCGTAAACTTAATGTACTTGACAAACAAGTGTAAGAATACAGCTTTTCGACTTATGCAGATATTATACTATAAATGTAGGTAATAATATATAGGTAATATTCTGTTAGAATGTGCACCTACTTACACAAATTATACCTAAATTATTTCACATGTAGCTACACTAATCACACTTAATTACTCCGAGTGACAAAGTTTTATATTATCCCTTTTGTTTATACTAACGTTTAAAATGTAATTTTTGCAACCAATATGAGAACTAGGTTTGTAATTGGCAAAAATATAGGTAAAAAAATACTTGAAAATAGCCTGTATATTTTCGACTTTCGAGTATAGATTAGATTAAAAGTAATACCAAAGTAATAACAGCTGTGAATGGTTTGTTACGAACCTAATTTTGTATAATAGTTACCTACGTGATGTACATAATATGTACCTATAATAATACATTGTTATGTGTACACAATTATGTATAACGACTTTTGCTTACTGATTGGAATGTCATGGATTCTAGGTCAATGATATTAGTATTTAAATATCATTGTTCTCAGTATGCAATATAGGTACCAGCGTTGCCAGGTATTTTTTGCCAGATCGGGATTTTAAAACTTTTTGAGTGAAAAAATTGGGATTTTTTCGTCGAAAGTGGGACATAGTAAAAAAAAGTATATGATCAGAAGTTTAAATTAAATATTTATCTTTTTATTTGAGTTTAAACTACGTTTACGTAGAAATAAATAGCAAAAATAGCCATAGAAATGTATTTTGGTGTTTCAAATAATTGTCTGAGTGAGTGTTACAAATTGTAACTTACCTGTGCCACCCGGCTCCGTTTCCTCAGCACGTACGGTCTATATTCAAGTTACTCTATGGACATTTAATTTTGCTTGTTTTATAAGAAACCAAGTGTTGCTCGCGGCTTCACTCCCGTGAAAAGCCTTTCCCTAAGTTCCCGCTACAAAAGTCCCCACAACGCCATCTACCTACTTAAAAAAATAGTTGTAATATTCAATTATTTTCTAAGGGAGCAAATTATTAAGACAAAAACTACATAGCTTATGTTTTAATCCAGGATATGGTCTTTGTGTGTGACAAATTTCATCCAAATCGGTTTAGCTGTTTCTAAGTTACATGGTAAAAACATAGTTGATAGTACTAATTATGGATGTTTGGATTGCAAGCATCTAAACATCTAAACGTTTTGACAAAATTTTGTTAACAATTTCAGACATCAGAATGGGAACAATAGCCTAATACTTGTAGTTAGTAGTAATAGTATAATATTCGCATGTTCAAGCTTACAAACAATAGCTGCTATAATATAATTACCCAAAGTACCCCTTATTTTTGGGATTTTTAATTCTTAGGGTACTCAGTACCTGCTTACCCCATACCCGGTATCGTATATTCAAGTTACCCCATACCCGGTAGTCCCGGTAACGAAGCCCTAAGCTTCCGTGAATAATAA
Organism: Sphinx pinastri; assembly: GCA_947568825.1. NCBI lineage: Eukaryota > Metazoa > Arthropoda > Insecta > Lepidoptera > Sphingidae > Sphinx > Sphinx pinastri. Next base: position 10,126,252 of record OX387636.1, on the reverse strand, counting down.
TTTAGAGATAGCGCCATCTAGCTAAATTTTATGTTATTAAATTTTCCGAATGAATTTCACGATAGTATTTTTTGGTGTACATTGCAGATGTAAATAAAATATATTTTATATACTTATTTAGTAATTAAATATCTTATTTTGTGAATAATTCCATAAATATTATGGTACATATAATTAAATTCCATATTGGTATCCCTTTATTTTGCCTAGCACTGTATTTTATTCTTCTTTTGCCTGTTTTCAGTTTTGTTTATGCCCCAGCTTGACGTTTACAAACATAACCTAAAATTAATTCGTCGTTTGTGAAAATAATTGTTGAATATTATAACTTTTCGTGTATTTTTTTTACACATACTTATGATTAACTAGAGCATAATTTAATTGTTAATTAGATTGTGCAATATGGCACCGATGGCGCGGAAATCGTTGGCAGGTAAAAATAGATATTTTGTGAAATAAATACCAATTTACTTTTACTGTACTTCAAACTCTATTTAATGAATTACATCCTAAGTAAAACACCCTGTTGTTGTTAATATCAAATGTATTGAAAGTTACCAGATACATTGTTGGTTTAAAATACATAACAGGGCCTTAAGGTCTCCGAAAATGGTTGACTCTTTGATTAAGTATATTCAAATGATAGACTTATGGATAAATCAATAGTCTTAACTAATTTGTCAACCGCACTGTTGAGTCTAGGGTTCCGTTTTACTACATGCACCATGCAGTATGGTCCATTTTAGTTTTAGGCCAGATAATCATGTGTCTAGCTACAAAATGCCGAACTATGGTGTCCTGTAACAGAAACAACAACAACAAACAGACAAGATTGTAACAACTAATAAGTGTGACATGGCGAAATCTATTAATTTGGCGAGAAAATATATGTTTATCATAAAAAACAAATCCCTTCCGCTGGCCGATGTCGGCCACGGTGGCCAATCCCAACAGAGATCGGCCAGGTACGCAGGAGATATTATAGTGCACAAGTGTGTGCACAACACACAGTTGCTCTCGCTATGCATTCACTCTCATAGTCCGATGACATGGCAATCCAACGTGACCGGAGAGAGATCAGGCACAGGACCTAGGTCTTTACATGATTTTGTTTTATTTATTTATTATCAGACAAGCAGTTATAAAAAACTGATAAGTGCCTGTGTCCTGTTAATCTCTTTTTTTAAATTTACAATGTATGTATATATTGTCTGTAAATCATAAAAAAAAATTTAAGGCAGGAAAATAACAGTCTCCATGAATGTTTTATACTCTGAACTGGAAGCTTTCTGCATCTTGCTCACCTTCATCAAGTTGGATAACATGATATAATTTCACAATGGGACAAGTGCAGTGGAGTGCCACACAGTACTTTGTACTTAAGCGTTCTTCATCTTCATCATTCTTCATTGTTTATGGATGGTTATATCGCTTAGCATCAGACGAGCAGCATGCTCATCTCGTCATTCTGTAGCAATAAAATAAAAAAATAAACACTGAAGGATTTTGTAACATGAGTCATCAGAGTAATATGTGAAGTTTTTTTTTCAGACACAGACTCTGGTTCTGATTCAGACAGTGGGTCCAGTGCCAGCCGCAGTAAGAGCCCCAGCCCAGCACCCTCTGGCAAAGAGGGCAGCCAGTCTAGGTTAGTTGAAATCTTGTCCATGTATCTATGTGCCAGGATTGCCGCAATGTCTATTTCTACCGCCAAGCAGCAGTGTGCATGCACTGTTGTGTTTCGGTTGAAAGGACATTGAAGCCAGTGTAACTACAGGACATAGTGAAACTTAAAATCTTGTGTCTCAGGATGACGAGCGCAGTGGAATACCACACATTACTTTGTAACTCAAGGTGCTGGATGGTGTTGCTACTGTTTGTGGGTGGTCGTATCGCTTACCATCAGGTGAACGGCATGCTCGTCTCGTCATTCAATGCCATAAAAAAAAACAATATACTATGTGTTATTTGCAGCTTCGCCCGCGTGTACAGCAGTACTCAAAAGTCCCTAAAACACAGTATGACGGCAGTGTCATCTATTTAAAGAATCAGATTGATAATATCCATTATTTCTCATGCCTATGTGTTATTCCTGGTTCAGATCTGCCGGTTGCCAAATTTTATCCAAATCCAAAACAAACCAACATCCAAACATTTTCACAAACTTTCACATTTATATTAGTAAGATTTATGGATTAATATGTGTTGCATCAAGTTTGGCAAAATTATACTGCACCCTCTTAATATTATAAATGCAAAAGTTTGTGAAGATCTTTGAATGTTTATTAGAAGTAAAAGGCAGTTGAAGGCAGAGCATGATGAACCATATGCAAGAAAACACACAGATGAATCATATCCCTATGTATTAGAATGTATGAGTTATTTTTCATACAAACAAGTTAGTCAGAAAAGTGTATGCTCGAGCACCTTAAGGTTCTAAATAAGCCGCTTGCGTCACCTGTCAGCAACATGCAACTTACAACTAAAGTAGACAGTAAGAGTTATCTGCTGTTTCCCTTGTACATCTCCGAAACAATCACACCTGCTTGGTAATTTTTTTTTCATATTTTAAGCATTATTTTAAAAAATTGGTAAAATATGAAAAATGGGCGTTTTATCTTGAGAATGTGTACCAGTAACAAATTGTATGATTGTACAGCGTAGGATTCCAGGAAATATCTAGATTTTTTAAAATCTATTACAACTGTTTGGGGTTAGAATGTGTGTCTAATGTTAGGCTTGTGATAAATTATATTGCGATTAGATAGTCAAAATAAGGTCAGTATTAGTTAACATCGTTTATTTGTGTTTCAGATCCGTATCCCACAGTCCAGCTAAGTCAGGCAGTGAATCTCCAAAATCGAACCAGTCTGCCCGGTCCAGGAAGTCCTCCAGGGCTTCTAACGTGTCCCGGAGTAGGTCTAACTCACCAGCCGCTTCAAACAGATCTGGGTCAGCTCAGAGCAATAAATCAGGCTCGTCCAGTCCAAAATCGCAGGCCTCTGGGAGCCCGAAGCCCAGAACATCGAAATCCAGGTCCAGAAGTGGCTCAAGACGATCCCGCTCTGGGTCAGCTAGTGGCAGGTCTCGCTCTGGCAGTGCCAAGTCACGATCAGCGAGTCCTAAATCAAGAGATCATTCCCCAAAATCTGGTTCACAGTCACCAAAATCGAGGTCCCAAAGTCCGAAATCGAGATCGCAAAGCCCTAAATCACGATCACAGAGCCCTAAATCGAGATCCCAAAGCCCCAGATCCAGGTCTCACAGTCCAAAATCTGGGGGTGCTAAAAGCAGGTCTAGATCTAAATCGGCCAGTGCTAGTCCTAAAAGCAGGAAGTCTCGATCTAGATCTGGCAGTGCTTCATCAAGGTCCAAGAGTCCTGTTGCGAGGCAGGATGTTCAGGACAGCAGGTCTAATTCCCCGAACCTCATGATTGATGACAACCAAGACAAGGACAAGTCTAAAAGTCGGTCAAGGTAAATATTACTGTTTATTTTGAAACATAAATTTGTAATTATTTTAAGTTAATAGCATAAACATAAGGCTTTTATTTCAGACTATTATAACGGATTTTATCGCGGTTTTTTATTTTTTTTCTCCCGACGTTTCCAAGGTTTTGCAGCACTTCGTGGTCACAGGGCGGACTGAGGTGTGTCCGAAAAGTTAATATTACAAATCTACCTACAATTTACAATTATACAATTTTAAGGTGTTCGTCATTGTTTGCGGTCCGGTCTACACAGTAAGAGCTCACAATATCTTGATATCTGGCAGCAGGTCTTTTGGGGCCCGATTTAATTAGATGTATTACCGGGCCCCAGGTTTGTGCAAGTTTCCAACCATCTTCTCTATTGAAATTGGGATGTTTTTTGATTTCAATAACCTCGCGAATCGTCCTAGGCAGGAATCTGTGTTCTTTGGCAAGGGTTTGTGGTTTGTCGAATCTAAAGTAATGGTTGGAGCCTTGTTCTAAGTATTCAGCTACTGCAGACTTCAATAAAATAAAAAACTGCGATAAAATCCGTTATAATAGTTTAATTTCAATTTCTAACATTCGCGTAAACGTAAGGAATCATTATGCTTTTATTTCAGGTCTGGTTCAAGGCAATCCAGGTCAAAATCGCGCAGCAAGTCCAAAAGCCGTTCTAGGTCACGATCAAAAAGCTCTAACGTATCTGAAGGTAATAATTATTCTAACATACCAACTCAAATTGATGACTTGATTCTTGAAGTGGAATTTGTTTATTTGTGTTCTATATTTTTAGATTAAAATAAATCTTATGATACTCGAATAAATTGCTTTCCCTAATTTGTACAATTCTAAATGACACTTTCTACCTAAACTCAAATTTTTAATAGTGTTTTATAATTCCAGGCAAAGGCGTATATATAATAAATCTATCCTATCTTTCAGGTAATAAGAAAAAGCGCTCAGTACTATCAGATTCGGAGAGTGACGTTGGCGAGAAAGGTGCTACAAAACGCAAGAAGGGTTCAGACAGCGGCTCCGACACGAGCACCAAGCCCAAAAAGAAGGCCAAGAAGCTCGTCGACTCTGATGATGATGAGAATCAGGAGAAAGGTGATACTGGTAAGGTCATTTGACTTCATGTTTTTAAAGCTGTGTTTTATTACCAAGTAATGCAAGCGGCGGTAGCCTAGTTGGGAGTGGAACGGATTCCCGAGATGAATGTCCGCAGGTTCAAACCCAAGGGCACACACCTCTGACTTTTCTAAAAATGTATGTGTATATTCTTTGTGAATTATCGCTCGCTTTAACGGTGAAGGAAAACATCGCGAAGAAACCTGCATACCTGAGAAGTTCTCTGAATTTCGAAGGTATGTGAAGTCTGCCAATCTGCACTAGGCCAGCGTGGTGGACTAAGGCCTAAACCCTCTGTTATAGAGGAGGCCCGTGCTCAGCAGTGGGCAGTATATAATACAGGGCTGGTATAGTATGGTATTGCAAGATGCAACTAACATGCAGCTTCAGTGATGGAAATATATGCAAGTTGCAAGTTTAAAGTAAGTTTTGAACTTTACACAAGTGTGACATCATAAACTTACATGCATACCTATGCTTGACGTTGTACCTCCATGCAAATAACTGCACAATAAACGCGACTTAAGAATTGGGATATGTTGATTTTGTATTTCCGCTGTGTTCCTAGTTCCTACATAGCTTGATAGACCGCTTTTTAGGCACCGCACGACCTAACGATTGATTTCAAATCACTATCACATACATGACATACATAATTTATGTTACAATTTACATATTCAAGTTCTAAAACCGAACTACTGAGATTTATTTATTTATTATCATTATTTATTTACTGTTCTTAGACAATTTGGCGGATTTATCATCAGTACATTAATATAAATTACTCCACTGTATTTATCTATTTTTGTATGTATATATTATATTATTTATTTATTGTAGTTATATATTTGAATATATTATGTAGTTTATTTTAATATATATTTATATAAGTATTTAAGTAGATTCGTTTTTGTAGTCATATAGTCTGTCACTTCTATTATTCCACTTTACGCACCTAGTTTCTGATATCTCTGCACTACCCCGTCAGGTTGACTGGTAGAGAATGCCTATGGCATTAAGTCCGCCTATACACCTTGTATAAAGTGTTCAATAAATAAATAAATAAATTTGGAAAATATCAATAAAGTAATTGTGTTTTTAACGAAAATATTTTGTTTTTAGTTACGGCAGATGCCCTCTTTGGTGACGCATCGGACATCAGTACAGAGGACGAGGGAAGCGACAAGCGCGCCTCCCGGTCTCGCTCGCGGTCTCGCAGCGTCGCGCGGTCTGACGACGGACGTCGCTCGCCTGATGAACGGAAGGGCAGCGGAGACGAGGTAACTAGTACAACTATATTAATATTATTAATAGGAAAAAAAATAATTTTTGTAACGAATAAACTCAAAAACTACTGGACCGATTTTAAAATGCTTTCATCAATATAAAGCTACATTATCAGTGTAACAGGCTAAGTTTATTATAAAAACCACAGAAACGAAATAAATAGATATTATTCGGCCGTGTTGTGCAGAAGTGAAGTCACAAAGTAGTCAAAATTCAACTTGTGATTAATGGCGGTTTTTAATAAGCGAACCCAATAGCTTTTTTGAACCCATCACCATAAGTAATGTTACTTTCATTTTCGCGATGCGAAATGTGGCCAATGTGATGCCAGTGAAATGTGGGTTTGATAACATCCCTGCCTCCCCCTGAAAAGGGAAACACTAATGCTATGCATGTTTGTTAATCAAGGAACCGCGTGAAAAGCCAGAAGAAGAAGAGGAAGTGGAAATCCCGGAGACGCGTATCGACGTTGACATGCCCAAGATCTGGACGGAGCTCGGCAAGGAGTTGCATTTCGTGAAGCTGCCCAACTTCTTGTCAGTGGAGACGAGGCCATACGACCCGAATACTTACGAGGATGAGATTGACGAAGAGGAAACTTTGGATGAAGAAGGTCGAGCTAGGTGAGTGGTTTGGAAGAAAAAAAAAGTCTATAGTGTGGGTTATCGACTAAAATAGGGCTGGTGCTCTGACCCCGTTGTGAAATCAGTTCAGCTATGTCGTTTGGGTTTTTCTTAAAGTGGAGAGGGCCAAGAATCTAGTGCGTATGTGACGCCCATAGACATCCTCAATATCATAAATAATAATCTCTTTAATTCCCCTAAATCGATTTGGTTTGAAAGTTCTTCATAGTTCCTTTTAAATTGCCAGTAACAAAAAATGTGTCTTATTAGTATACTTTTTTTTTCTGGCGATGATAAGTTTTTTTTCAAATAGGTACCCCAACTGTTCATAATATTTAAGTTTCTAGTAATAGAAGCCTTGATTTATAGGTTAAAACTGAAAGTCGAGAACACCATTCGATGGCGCACGGCGTTCGACAAAGAAGGGAACGCTATCAAGGAGTCCAACGCGCGGATGGTGAAATGGTCTGACGGGAGCATGTCGCTGCACCTCGGCTCCGAGATATTCGATGTGTACAAACAGCCTTTGCACGTGAGTTTCATGTCCATAACTGGGTATGGTGTCCATGACTGGTTAATACACTTACTATATTTAAAAAAAGAAATACAGCACTACGTGAGTTTCGAGGCTATAATTGGATAAAGTGTCCATGACTGGTTAATACACTTACTATATTTAAAAAAAAATACAGCAGTACGTGAGTTTAGAGGCTATAATTGGATAAGGTGTCCATGACTGGGCACTATACTTACTTTGTAATCAAAAACAGCAATATCAGTTTTGCATATTTCACCGCCATCACCCAGATACACTATTATTGACTACTGGCGTTGATGATTACTGAGTATGACACCGACAGTCAGCCTGTAACTGCAAGCTTTTCTTCAACTTTATACCACCCTTACGTCGTTAGTCATTACACTAAGATCATTATCCTCATTCCAGGGCGACCACAACCATCTGTTCGTGCGTCAAGGCACAGGTCTTCAAGGACAGGCGGTGTTCAGAACGAAGCTATCATTCCGTCCGCACTCGACGGAGTCGTTCACTCACCGCAAGATGACGCTGTCTCTCGCCGACCGGTCTACGAAGACCTCTGCTATCAAGATCCTCTCGCAGGTCGGCACGGATCCTGATGCGGATAGGAAGTATCAGCTCAAGGTAAAGTTTATAATCTATACATATAAAATGCTTTGTCCTGAATGACTGACGGATCAATGCGCAGCCTAAACCGCTGATCGTAGACCTGAAATTTGGAGGACGTGATCTTTGTATGACGTAGGCATTCGATAAGAAAGGATTTTCCGAAATTCTACCCTTAAGGGGGTAAAAAGTGGTGGAAAAGTTTGTACGCGTAAGCTCAAAAACTAACGAACGGATTTCGTTGAAATTTGGTATGGAGATAGTTCGAGATCTTGGGAAGGTTTTAGCCTACTTTAATCCTGGAAAAATGTATAGCGGGATTTTGTTTTTTTTTTATGGCATTAAATGACAAGACGTGCATGCCGTTCGCGTGATGGTAAGCGATACGACCACCCATAAACAGTAGCAACACCATCCAGCACCTTGACTTACAAAGTACTGTGTGGCATTCCACTGCGCTCGTCATCCTGAGACATAAGATGTTAAGTCTCATTGTTGTTTTATCTAGATGTTATTTGCATGAGAATACTGTGCCTACCTTTAATAGTCATATGCTTAGATTAGGCGTTATTATTCTATGGTCATATGTATCAATTTTTCGGTTGTCCCATTTCAAAACCTAGCAAGGGAGACTTTTTACAAAAATAGTTTTATTGCAAAATCTTGCTACCCTAGTAAGTCCCTACCAAATACAAAAAACTCTAGCGTTGAAAACTGACAAATAACCAGAAATATTTAATCATCGATACCTAGTAAATGCAACATAAACTGGCCCATGACCATTTAAAATCCTAGTAAATCACTTTAACCATTTAAAAACCTATTAAGTTTTTTTTTTGTTTAGCATAAACACTTTTCAAAGGCTGACGTATTTTACGTTTTTGCGCTCTCCTGTAAAATTTTGGTTTAGCCCCTTACTAGGTTTTGAAATGGGACAGCCGTTGTATTAAGTTTTTTTTTTTTTTTTTAATGGCACTTGTGTTCACATTTTGCCAATGTCAAGTTTGGGTTGTCTTTTTTTATTATCTGTAGTATGTCGAAGTAAAGCAGTGGCTACCTTACCAAGACTTTATCGAGGAGTTTTGGCGGCAACAAAAAAAAAACACTTGATTAGCACAATTATTTCAATTCACTTCATTTGAGCTCTTTAATAGAACTATATTGGATAATATACCACCATAATTATGCAATAAGTATCACCAAAATAATGAATCAAAACAAGAGCACCTCATGACACTTCCAAGTTCCCGCCAAAACTCCCTTGTATTAAGTTATGGTATTGTTCCCAGAAAGAGGAGATGGAGCTCCGCGCCGCGATGCGGTCCCGCCCGTCGGCGCGGCCCAAGCGGCGCGGCGCGGCCCGGGCCGCCCAGCGCGGGGACGACTCCGACGACGAGGGCGGCGTCTCGCTGCAGGCCATCAAGAACAAGTACAAGCAGGGGCAGAAAGGTACCCCACCACTCACCACTAGGCACTGCTACTCTTCCGCCCTGTGGTTTGGGGGTGTTTGGAGAATTCTACCATGGTATCCCCTGCCTGTCGTAGGAGGCGACTAATAGGGGCCGGGGCTGGGGGGGGCGGTCGGGCTATCCGCTCCAAGATAATGTATGCCCCTCACCACAGGAGACTGGCTGCATTAAGCGACACCGCGCAGGGGCGGTTGCGGACGACAACTTAGACACTTCAGTCAGAGGAAGCCCGCAGCCGTCCCTAATGCGTTGAAGATGGAAAAAAAATAGAAAAAAGGCACTTATGTACCTTACATCTACAGCGACTGCCTCGGTGGCGTAGTTGTTTGCGTATGCGTTACGAGCACGATTTGCACGCTGAGGTCCTGGGTTCGAATCCCGGGTCGAGCCAAAAATATTCTGACTGGGTTTTTCCATCTTAAAAATTACTCAGTCGCAGCTCGGAGTCAGAAAGTTGTCGGTATGATACCCCCGTGCCTCGGGTACGTAAAGTCGTTGGTCCTGCGCCTGATCTCTCTCCGGTCATGTCGGATTGCCGTCTCACCGGATTATGAGAGTGAAGGAATAGCGAGTGCACCTGTGTATTGCGCACACACTTGTGCACTATAATATTTCCTGCGTACCTGGCTGATCTCCATTGAGATTGGCCGCCGTGGCCGAAACCGGCTAGGAGGATTACGTTATTTTTACTTTCTATCTACTATACTTCGACCATTCTCAATAAACGATCCCAATTTTAGGCCCGTGTTCACAAACAATACTATGACGCACAGTGCACCCATACGCTAGTGTTGGCTATTTCATAGTTTCTTTAGCTTCTGTTCAACTTTGTTTATCTGACAGCCAACTGAAGTTAAGTTGTATCTCAATATTAGCCAATCACAAAGCTTTTGACTGCCTTGGTGGCGTAGTTGTATTACGGTACGACTGCAATGTCAAGGTTTCGGGTTCGATCCCCGGGTTGGGCAAAGTGATTTGGGTTTTTCTCTGTATCAGCCCTGAGTCTGGAATTTGTGCCCGATATGGCGATGGGCTCGCCCCTCGCATCATGGGACGGAATATGCATGGCGAAAAGTGAGTGCACTATTTGTGCCTCTGACTACCCCTTCGGGGATAAAAGGCGTGAGTGTATATGTATGTATTTATGTATACAACGCTTTTATGCCTACGCACTGCAAAGGCTGTCATACCGAAAGCACTGACAACAGACTTGTTATCATTGCATTGGACTGTCCTTAGCTAAGTAAAGTTTGTGAATACGGGTGTATATCTTCGATACGATGCCGAAAATAAATCAATCAAAATAACTTTGATTAATTATATACCTAGATAGACACTGAACGTTTCAAACGTCTCGAAAAATAGAGGCGAACTGTTCCCAACTAAATGAGTTCGAGTGAATTAATTTTTGTTGTTTTTCATGGATATAATATTCTCCCCGTTTTAATAGAAACCATGTAATTAATGGTATCATTGCGCGCACACAAGGATACGTAGAATAATGCAGCGATAGCGTATGACACAGCTGTCACGCATACTAGCTTAAGAAAAGTTGGCCTGTTTGTTTTAGTTCCATTGCAGCGCGTCACTCTACCTAGGCATATAATTAATCAAAGTAAAGTAAGTCATTTGTAAGCATGTCAAAAATCTTTGTCGATTAGTCCATTTTCGCGATGGATTGAAAAACGCGCTTAGGATCGTTTATTGAAAATGGCGCCAAGGTAATATCACACAGTTTTTTTTTTACAAAAATCCTGTTACTAATATAATTATATATATTTTTTAAATTAAACTTCATTAACTCAATAAAACCATTTGTTCAGCGTCAGCAGGTGCGGCCATATACTCGTCAGAATCTGACACATCTGACGTCGAAACACATCGCGCGCGGCGTCAGGACAAAGGCGCCAAAGCGCTCAAGGATTCTGACGACGAGGGCAGTGACGATAAAGCAGGAGGCGAGGCCACGCCGGCCCGCAGCGGCAGTGGGAGCGGAAGCGGTAGCGGGAGCGATTAATATACATTTTTATGACTGGCCTTTAACAGAACAGACGGGTCAATTTTGACACATGGGTCCAAAATGGAATGTTGAAATTGTATTGGTAGAATTGAATTTGAGTATCACAATTGTCATGTAACAGTCTACAAAATTGATGGGTCAATTATGACCCGTCGAATATTGTATTAAACTGATAAAAAAAAATAAAGATTAGGACTATTCTGCGTTACGCAGTTTTTCAGACCATAAAAATGTCAGTGTTATCCTGTTTAGGTCAATTTGTAAACCATTTTTGTTACTGGTCGCCATTGTTTGTATAATTATTTAGCTGTGGAATACACACAACAGATCCTTAAAACACTTATTTTCCCAAGTAATTAGAGGTTTTGTAATCAGTTTCGTTAAAGCATGAAGTTGCAATTATACGTGACAAACTGATGTTAACGAATCGATATCTGTTTTTATTAAGATTACATAGTTATTATATGAGTTATGAATATGTTGTAAATAAATTATAATTTGTAAACATGTATTTTATTTAACAATTTGATTTGAAAATTAAATAAAAACGATATATTTAATTGCTAGGTTATTGTATTTAATACTTTCAAATAAATTTGCGTTTCATAGACAATTCTTCCGACGCCGATGATTGTCCAAAGTCCTTCATCTGTTTTCGTCACATTGTCTATGATGTATCCGCATCTGTCAAAGTCTATATTGCTTCTGGTATAAAATCGATCAAATGTGGAACCCGGTGCAATGAGTTCACAACTTTCTAAATTTTTAATAGGATACGCAAAACTTGGTTTGAACTCATCTCCTGGCCTTATTTCAGGGTTTCTCGGATTCGGTGGCACGTTTTCTAGAAAAAAAAAATGTTTCTTATATTTCTGTCTTCCCCATTATACTGCCCACTGCTGAGCACGGGCCTCCTCTACAACTGAGAGGGTTTAGGCCTTAGTCCACCACGCTGGCCTAGTGCGGGTTGGCAGACTTCACATACCTTCGAAATTCGTATAGAGAACTTCTTAGATATGCAGGTTTTCTCACGATGTTTTCCTTCACCGTTAAAGCGAGCGATAATTCACAAAGAATTGACACATAACTTTAGAAAAGTCAGAGGTGCATGCTCTTAGGTTTTGAACCTGCGGACATTCGTCTCGGCAGTCTGTTCCACTCCCAACTAGGCAATCACCGCTTTAATCTTTAATCTACATGCTTACCATGAATTCATAAGTTAGTATGTGATGGCGAATGAACATTTTCAAATGTACACTTACCAAGAATTTCAATAGTTATCACTTGAAACAACTCAATCCAGTTCCCATCCAAATCTTTGTGGTAGATGCTTAACACCCAATTGCCATGATCGTCTTCAGTCAAAGGACCTATAGCTATATCATTTGATTCAATTCTTTCTTCCAATTCTAACTCATTTATTTTTTTATCTCTTACGTTTAATATTTGGTAGTTGTTTAGAGGTGTTATAATTGCTATTGGATCTGCTTTGACATGTTTAACTGCTATCTCGTTATCGAAGACATTCTGTTTGTTCTTTATAAACCTTGGTTGTTTTATATCGATTTTTGTTATATCTCCATTGGGGTTGGTCAAGTAGTACAGGGCATTTCTGTCGATCATTGGTGCAGAAATCGTGACGATGTCGTTGATTCCACAGGATATGAAGAGCGGTGTCAATTCCAGTTTTGAGTTTGCTGCAATAAGAAGATACAGTATGAATAACATGGAGTATCTTTTTATTACAACTATTTATTTTTATTCTTTTAAACACAATCAAATATAACTATTTTTATTACTTCTAATGACGAGGCAAGTATGCCACTCGTCTGACGGTAAGCGATACGACCGCCCATAAACAGTAGCAACACCATACGGAACTTATAATTACAAAGTACTGGATAGCACTCCACTGCGCTCGTCACGCTGAGGCATTAGATGTTAAGCTCATAATGCCCATTAATTATGGTGGCTACAGTGTCCTTCAATCCGGAACACAACAGTGCATGCACACTGCTGCTTGTTGGGTGGCAGACGTGGCAAAATGCCACGGGTCCCCGGCCTGGAGGGGCCCCCGCGAAGGCCGCGAAGGGGGGGGGGGGGGGAGTGACAATTTTTACGGGGGGCCCCATCCAATCAATTTGCCACGGGCCTCAGATGATATAGTTACGCCACTGGCTCATAGTGTGACAAGCTCTATCAGCTAATAAAACCGGTTCTCCTATGTCATTAGGACGTTACCACTATCAATTTGGTAGATAGAGACAGATGTACGAAACACAACTTTTCAAATAAAATCTGAACAATATTGGTAATCGATTTTTCAATTAGTCACAGAGCGTCACGCCTGTTTCTTGGTTTATTAAACTCATTTACCACAAATATTTGGTTTGTATGAAACACTAATGTGAATGGGCATGTAACTGCATTCGTTCCACAGCAAATTACCTACAAATACTGGTAATTATTCAGTAATTCGATACATCCGTGCAACTACTGAACTGAGAATGGCCGTATGCGTCCAAACATTTCGATTTCTCAAATGAGAATAATAATATCTAGCTATCTATCTATACATATAATAAAGCACTAGAAACGGTGTGTCTGTCCATTTAAAGAAATGTGATAAAAAGAAAGAGGGTGATTAAAGAACAGTAATGGAAAACAAATCAGCGATTTTTATAATTCTTTTCTGTCTGTTTTTCTGTTTGTTTGTTACTGCACATCTCCGAAACTACTGAACGGATTTCGATTAAATTTGGTATGGAGATAGTTTGAGACACTTGAAAAGACATAGGCTACTTTTTATCTCGGGAAAATATAAAGCGGGACTTTTATGCCGGAAAACCATATTCATGCAGACGGAGCTGAGAGCAAAAGCTAGTGTAGTAATATGTGACAGCCTTGGTGGCGTACTTATATTGGGTATGTGATACGACTAGGTTGAGGTCTCGGGTTCGATTCGGGTCGAACCAGATGATTTTTTATTCAATATTAATCGCGAGAAATATTGCATTTATTAATGTTATGACTTATTGTTCCCTGATTTAGGCCAGATTTTCCTTTGCCCTTATTTGGAGTTTAATTATACCTATATCGTGAAGACCTTCTAACAAACCTACTACGGTTTATTGCAAAGCCAAGATTTGTATAGCTATTATGTTGTTTAAAATTTATTCATAGTGTAAAGAAAATGAAAACAATCGCTTGAGCAGACGCTCATTTGTATAGTATTTAGACCCGCGCGTTTCTTACTTAGTCGGATCTTATCTTACTAATATTATAAATGCGAATGTATAAAAAAAAAAAATGGATTTTTAGAAGTAAACGCAGAACCCGTTGAACGGATTTGGTTGAAATATTGCAGATGAATAGATCATGCCGGTAAGCTCTCGTGAGAAATATTTTAATTTTTAATGAGATTTTCAGTAGATTTCGCTGGCATCTTAGAGATGGCGCTATGGTCGCGACGTTTGTAGCAAGAAAGGATTTTCACGCGGCGAACCCGCGATCAAACCTAGTTCGTTATAATTTTTCATCTTCGTACCGTTCCTAAAGGCGCGTCAGCGTATTTAATATGTGCGGAACTTTGTCGTAGGTATTATGCTATAAAATACTTGCATTTTCAGGACTAAGGCCTGAACCGTCTCAATAGTAGAGAAGGCTCGTGACCAGCTTTAGGGCAGTATATAATGCTGATATTATTATTATTTTTTGCACATTTACTTATTTTAAATGCCTCGATGTATTACGGTACGACTGCAATGCTGAGGTTTCGGGTTCGATCCCCGGGCCGGGCAGTGATATTGGATTTTTCTATTCAGTATCAGCCCGGAGTCTCGAATTTGTGCCCGATATGGCGATAGGCTCACCCCCTATCACATCATGGAACGGAATACGCACGGCGAAAAGTGGGTGCACTAGTTGCACCTCCGCGTACCCCTTCGGTGATAAAAGGCGTGAGTGTGTGTGTTACTTATTTTATTACGATTTTTTTTATTTAGAAAACTAAAAAGTTCTAGGGAAATTATTAGCGAAGAGGATGGTCTAAGATTGATTATGCGGTGATGATCGCTGATAACCTGGCTTTAATAGGGCCTATCACATTAGTAGTAAGGGATTCACCGATACTGGAGCAGGTTCGACGGCCGGTCCGCGGCGCTCCGGCGCCTGGTCGCCGACGTTTTCGATTGCTCCAGATTCGGCCCGCGGCGCCCGCGAATTAATCCGCGGATTAATTTGATACCTACCGCGGATTAATTTGATACCTACCGCGGATTAATTTGATACCTACCGCGGATTAACTTGATACCTACCGCGGATTAACTTGATACCTACCGCGGATTAATTTGATATCGACCGCGGATTATTTTGATAACACCCGCGAATAAAATTTATATCGTCCGCGGAATCCATTTCATATCACCCGCGAGGTAGGTATGAACCACGAATTTGTTCATGGTCTACGGTTCCCTTAAGCTTGTAAATTTTCCCTGTTCGTTGTGCTTTTAACTTTCTACTTTCTATCGGCGATCCTTTTTTTATTTGAAGGATGCAAAGGTCTTTGTCGCGTATTTCTATTAACTCGTGTTTCTACGCAAAAGCCGTTTAAAATTACTTAATAGTTACCCTTTACGCATTACGAGCATTGTTTATGATAGATAAAGCAACATTTTCCCTGTTTCGTTGTGTTATTGACTTTCTACTTTCTATCGGCGACCCTTTTTTATTTGAAGGATGCAAAGGTCTTTGTCTCGTATTTCTATTAACTCGTGTTTCTACTTAAAAGCCGTTTAAAATTACTTAATAGTCGCCCTTTACGCATTACGGGCATTGTTTATTATAGATAAAGCAATCGTTACAATACACCATACCTTTCTCAAATTCTAGGTAAAACCCTTTGGGTCTTCTCATTGTCATAATAATTACGGTTCCCATTATTCACATTACCTGATATTACGTATTCAACGGAACATTTAAGGTGAAAGTCGAAACATGTTGGATCTTGTCTGCAAGGAAACAATACTCCCTCTCCATATAAAAGACCGACTCAAAATCACATGGTATCGTATTCCACTCTGTGCTCTGCTCGAAGTGTGATCTCCAGTTGTTTGTAACAGTGAAGTGATAGTAAAATTGTGAAATAGTTAAATAGTGAAAGTGTTATAAAAATGAATGTAAGTACCTTTATATACTTTGATGTAAAAGTGTTGTAACCAGATGTTTCATTAATTGTTTATGCCATGTGTTGTCCACCAGGTTAATACATTTTAGCTATCTTTGATGTCTTATTAATTTATCATTATTACTAATGTGTACATGTATACTTCGCATACCTATAAGTATTTATCATACAGTACTTACTTAACCGATAGTTAAAACAGTTTTATTTTATTTTGTTACAGTTTTCTGAAAATACTTTCAAAAATTATTATTATGCTGAAGAAATCGACGAACCTAGTGATGAAGAAGGTACACTCGCCTTTAAAGTAAAAAAAGCGATAGCAGCCAATAAAAGATCGGTGGAAAGCAACAACATTGATGAGTTCTTTGAAAAACCCAAAAAAAAGAAGACAACTACAAAAAAGTCATCCAGTGTTGGTCGATCGACGAGCGGTGGTATTTCATACATCCGATCAAACAGCGATGACAGTAGTTCTGCATCACATCTCATAAAAGTTGAGGTGTATGATGTGAATAAAATAAAAAACATCGCACCGACGGAACATTGGAAACACGCTGATGTGCGAGTTAAATATTACGCGGAAAACGACAGTGATAAGAACTTGCAAAGTATCAAGGACACTATATACAATATCACTAAACAGTTGGCTAGTAAGGACGATTGTGTGAAATATTTTATAGATACCGACAAGTGATAAAAGTGCCAGTGCGTTACAATGTTTTATAACTGTCAAACTATTATTTTAATAACTATACTTAAGTATCTATCTGTTTTATTTTAATTTACATTGTATTGTATTTAAACTTTGTACTCTTTTAAGTTACATACTTAATAGATTAATTTGTTTTTGATGTTAGAACTCTTGTGTTATTGCTAAGTATTAATGTAAATAGTTATGTCTTTTTAGTGTCTTTTCATGCTCATGCTTACGATTGTAAAGTTATTGGGAACATTCATAAATTGTTTGGAAAAAAGTGGATAGCTTCAAATATAATCACATGGTTTTGGGTAGTATATGACACCGAAATCACTTTTGAAACTGCGCAAAATAAGACATTCGTCACAATGGATACAAGCTGTGATTTATACAACATGAAACTCGTCGCACTTCTCGAAAACATCGAATCAATGGATCTGATGTCATCGCAATACGACAAAGAACTGTACGAGCTCTGTGATAAAATGGAACAAACACAAGTTGAAACGTGAGTAAAATATTTTCTATTATGTTAAGACTAGTTGCAACATGTTTTGGGAATCCATGAAGAGGGGATACATTTCAAGTATTTATAATGGTTCGGACATCTTGCACGATCATTCAACTTGTTTCTTCCGTTTATATTTTTAACTTTGGAGTGCAACCAAAATGTACCAATCACTTGATATTTCTAGTTTATCTCAGAGTGAGATTGCGAGTTTCGATAAAAAGATAATTTTACATAAATATCATCGTTTCATACGATTTTGGTATATATTAAATGTTTTACCAGAATCAATGTTGGGAGATCCTGATATTTCTCCTTATTATACACCATGTAGTGGACATAAAACCTCAAAACAAACTCATTCCGATGAGGATGATATTGATGGTGTATTATCAATGAAAGCATATTGTTTGCAGTGTAAATAACAAAAAATGTTAGTATCTATTTAAATAATAGAAACATAGTAGCATATTGATTTCGTGAGATGACATTGTTTTAACTGTTTTCTTATCCATCAGATCTATGCAGAATGGAGAAGGCAACAGGAAAAGATTAGCGCCAACTGAATTGTTTGAAGAGGTTCCTTTAAAGAAAAGGAAAAATATTCGTCTTGGAGCTCCTTCGACATCTACATCGTCGCTGGATAACATTTTAAATGTAAGTACAGAACAGCATAATGATAAAATTGAATGTCCTGAGTGTCACATACATGTGTCAAAAAAATATATGACCAGTCACTATAAGAGCAATAAACATAAAAATAATTTAATTAGAAGAGATAACAATCTACCTAATGTTCAATTCATTGATAGTGCTTTCGGTAATAGAATTATTACATATCGAGTGAAATCTAATTTAGTTTCTGATACACAGCTTGAATCACCTGAATTATTTTTACAAAATATTAAAAACATAATTTATACATTACTAGAACGATCTATCTTAGAATATTCTGTTGTAAAAGTTAATTTTATTCTCAATGCGGATTTCACACAAGAAACAAAAAATCTACACAATATTTTTGATTTTCAAATTTCAAACTATCTTGTTTGTCAAGGTGATGACAAAGATATTACTTTCTCATCTATAATTACCGAAATAACAAACAAAATGACAAATTTCCAAAAAAAGGGTAGTGGATGGAGTTTAGATAAAATAAATCACTTGGATATGAATGTTAACAAATTTAACCCATTGCGTGGATCTTCATACATAGACCTACCGTTAGATATAAAACATAAGAAAGCTGTAATCAATGTTCAAAATAACGATCACGAATGTTTTCGTTGGGCAGTTTTGTCAGGATTATTTCCAGCTACTCATAGTTCCAATAGGGTATCATCTTATATAATACACAAAAACAAACTAAAATTTGATAACCTATCGTTTCCTATAAAAATTAATGACATCCATAAATTTGAAAAATTGAATAGTCTCAGTATTAATGTTTTTGGATTACAATATGATTCAATAAGCAAATCAAATAAAGTTGTGGGTCCATTACACTTTACGAAGCACCGTAAAACTACTCACTTAAACTTATTGTATATATCTCAAGGTTCTAAAGGTCATTACTGTTTTATTAAAAACCTCTCGAGATTATTATCTAAACAGTTATCGACTTCTGAACATGCAGTTCATATTTGTGATGGCTGTTTATTAAATTTCACATCATTTGATAATTTAAAACGACACCAAGAAAATGATTGTTTCAATGTGTGCACAAATTTACCATCAGAAAACGATAGAAAAAGAAACTGGTTTAATGAATTAATACCATCAAACCAAATTTCATTTAACAACTATGAACGTAAATTAAGAGTTCCATTCGTTGTGTATGCTGACTTTGAAGCATTTTTAAAACCAATAGAGAATTGTTCTAACAATCCAAATCAATCATCAACTGTTAATATCCAAAAACATGAAACGTATAGTTTTGGGTATTATGTTAAATGTTCTTACGATGATAATCTTTCAGTGTATAGGTCTTATACAGGGCAAGATTGTGCGCAAAAATTTATGCAATTCATTTACGCAGATTTAGAAAATATTTGTAACAAAAATTCTTTTATCAAATCACCATTACCGTTAACTGAAGAAAATAAAATAAATATCAGTCAAAGTGAGTCGTGTTACATTTGTGTTACTAAATTAAACGAGGATAGCACAATATCTTATAATTGGCATACTGGTGCATATGAAGGTGTAGCTCATAGAGTATGCTCTCAAAAATACAAAGCTCCTAATTTTGTGCCAGTGTTTTTACATAATTTAAGTAATTATGACGCTCATTTCATAGTGCATGGTCTTGATTTCGAGAAAGGTGACATTGAACTTATTCCTGAGAATAAGGAAAAATATATTTCTTTTTCTAAAGTTTTACAAATCAATAACAGAGTTATAAAATTACGATTTCTTGATTCTTTTAAATTTATGTCAAGTGGCCTTAACAAATTAGCTCAGAACTTATTACCTGAACAATTTCGTGAACTCAAATTAAAATATCCATGTGAAGAAGATTTTAAACGTTTAATAAGAAAAGGTGTTTATCCATACGAATACATGACGACATTTGATTGTTTAAAAATAACTTCTCTTCCCACTCGCGATCAATTTTATAGTTCTTTAAATGATAGTCACATTACAGAAAGTGAATACCATCATGCTCAAGACGTGTGGAATCATTTTAATTGTAAAAACATGGGTGAATATTCAGACCTGTATTTAAAAACAGATGTATTGTTGTTAGCAGATATATTTGAAAACTTTAGGGATGTGTGTCTTAAAACATACGGCTTAGATCCTGCCCACTATTATACAGCACCTGGTTTAAGTTGGGATGCTATGTTAAATTTTACCAAAATAAATTTGGAACTTTTAACAGATATCGATAAGGTTACGTTTATAGCGAATAATATTCGGG
The DNA here is from genome assembly GCA_947568825.1 of Sphinx pinastri. Lineage (NCBI taxonomy): Eukaryota > Metazoa > Arthropoda > Insecta > Lepidoptera > Sphingidae > Sphinx > Sphinx pinastri. The sequence goes on along the minus strand of OX387636.1, from coordinate 10,105,792 downwards.
GTGGTATATCACAATGCAGTAATAGACATGCAGTGGCAAATAACATGTTTATGTCGGAATACGATTCAGATAAACCATCTTCATTTTTGATGTACTTAGACGCAAATAACCTTTATGGTTGGGCTATGTCCCAATGTCTCCCGACAGGCAAATTTGAATGGGTCGATATAAATACAGATTTTAATATAACCGATGATGCCGAACATGGTTTTATGTTAGAAGTAGATTTAGAATATTCAAAAACTTTACATGATTTTCATTCAGATTTTCCATTTTGTCCCGAAAACGTATGTTTAGGAAACAGCAAAGACAGGAAACTGATCCCAAATTTAAAAGATAAAAAAAATTACGTCATTCATTATAGAAACCTCAAACAATGTTTAAAAAATGGCCTCCGATTGACTAAAGTACATAGAATTTTAAAATTTGAACAATCCGCATGGTTGAAAAGTTATATAGACTTGAACACTCATATGCGTTCACTAGCTACTTCAGATTTTGAGAAAGATTTTTTTAAACTTATGAATAATTCTGTTTTTGGTAAAACAATGGAAAATGTAAGAAAACGAGTTAATGTCAAATTAATCAATCATTGGTTAAATCGTGGCAAAACTCAAGGTGCTCAATCTTTGATAGCAAGACCAGAATTCCATAGTTTATCTATATTTTCAGAAAGTTTAGTAGCAATACAATTAAATAAAACTAAAGTTTTATATAATAAACCAATTTACCTCGGTTTTTGTATTTTAGATATATCTAAAACATTACTATACGATTTCCATTACGATTATATGAAAATGAAATATCAAGATAATATTAAATTACTATATACTGATACCGATAGTTTAATATATCAAATATTTACGCAAAATTATTATGCTGACATAAAACTTGATTTAGTCAACTACTTTGATACGTCCGACTATCCACCAAATAATCAATATGGTTTACCATTATTGAATAAAAAACGGTTAGGTTTTTTTAAAGACGAAAATAACGGTAAAATTCTTAAAGAATTTGTAGGTCTTCGCTCTAAAATGTATGCAATGGATGTGCAGAATAAATGTATATGTAAAGCAAAAGGGATTAACAAAAGTGTAACAAAAAAATTTAGTCTTACTGATTATAAATCATGTTTATATGAAAAAAAAACGCAATACAGTGAAATGATAAGATTTAAATCAATTAAACATGCTATATATACACAAAAAATTAATAAGATATCTTTATCACACAATGACACAAAACGTTATTTAATAGAAAATTCAACTGATACTCTTGCATGGGGTCATTATAAAATAAAGGACATTTGATTTTATCTACGATTTCTGTACAACGAAAATATGAATAATAATGTGTGTTTTAATTGTGGTTTTAAGTAACTTAAAGTTCTGCCGTATTATGTACTATTTTTTTTTAATTGTTTTACTATGTTTTGTATAATATCATGAAAAATTAGATGTAAATTTGAATGTATGTAGTTAGTTATTCGTTATACCTGATTTAACTTTATTTTATAATCACTTTATTACTGTAATATTTTTCTAAACAGCTATGAATTGTATGATGTATGTAAATGATCATTTTTCAAATTATTTGTATATGTAATCTTTGTACGTAAAACAAAATCAAATATAATACACTCAATCGTAACTTCTTGTTTTATTCATTCCGAAACCTTTTCGAGTTCACACGTGCATTTAAAAAATGTTTCATTTTTATCATCCTTTTACTGCCATAGTTGCAGGTCCAAGTGGATGTGGAAAGTCTAATTTTGTAACAAACTTTATTAATCATATTAATGAGGTGTGCAACACCAATTTTCATCAAATTACTTGGTGTTTTGATGAAATGCAGCCCTTATATAATTTACCAAATGTAAACTATTATCAGGGTATACCAGATTTGAATATGTTTGATGGAAAGGAAGCTAACCTTATTATTATCGATGATCTCATGAGGGAATCTGATGGTCGCATTGTTGACATATTTACCAAAGGTAGTCATCATAGGAACTTGAGTGTATTTTACATCACTCAAAATTTATTTCATCAAGGTAAAGGACAAAGAGACATTTCTTTGAATTCAAACTACATAATTTATTTTAAAAACCCACGTGATAAAACTCAAATACGTTACTTAGCGCGACAAGTATCGCCAGAAAATAGCAAATTCATAGAAGATGCTTACAGAGATGCTACAAAAGAAGCACATGGCTATTTGATGATAGATCTAAAACAAGACACTTTTGACATGTGTCGAATTAAATCAAAAATATTTCCATCTGATGGTCATTCTACAGTGTACATTCCCACAAAAGAGTTTAAATATGCCAAGAACCAACCAATACCCGTCATTTACAAATGATGGATCGACGCTTAAAGACGCATGAACACTTATTAAATGCTCTTTATAAACTTAAACCAAAACATCAACAAGCTCTTTTAAAAGTCTGTAACGAAAACGAAATTAATTTTATTTGTGAATGTATTCATAACGTTTTACAAGGAAATATAAAACTTGAAGAAAAATCAAAGAATAAACTAAAAAAGTACAAAAATTTACTACGAAAATTGGTACGTAAGAGTACAAATAAAATAAGAAAGAATATAATAGTTCAAAAAGGTGGTGCATTTCTTCCGATTATATTGGGTTCTATTTTGAGCGGATTGATAAGTGGACTAGTTTAAAAATGGAACACGCCAAAAAAATGCTGTTAGTTGATCCAAGCTTAATAGATAAGTTAAATCAAAAAAGAAATGAAAATCCTACCTCTCGTTTAGATAGTGAAATGGAAAAAATACTCAACAGTAATATGGATGATCGAAAAAAGTGTAAATTATACTTACAAATTTTACAAAGATATCTCCACTTTATGGAAGAAGATCGTCGTCCCATCGAACTCCCTATAATAACTTCAAATGACGACAACAATAAACCCACATCTGAAAGCTGGAAATTTCTTAATATAAATAATGATATCAAGAATAAAGATGTAGTTGCCAGTCAGACACTGAGTGATGAAGAGAAGCAACAAGAAAGTTTTACACTCGAAAAAAAACCTTCCTACTCAACAAAACAAATTTTAAATTTAATACCAAAAACATATGTAAAAAAAGGTGAGTTGTTATTGAATTCGGTGTCACTAAATAAAAACAAAATTTATTGGAATGATGCTGGCACAGTGATTGTAGATAATGAAGTGATTCCTAACAGTAACATTATCGATTTAGTAAGCGATACACTGCGACCATTAAAAAACAACGACCCACCTGGTTGGGAAAAATTTGCTAAAGCGTTAAAGGATTTAAAAGTACCTTTAACATATATTGGCAATCCAAAAAGACGTGAGTACATAGCTCGACTTCAAAACGCCATCGAAGAACAACCGCCACAAAACACAGAGGTATATTTGACGCCAACGAGCGAAGATAAACACGCAAATAAAATTAAGAAAAAGATTGATTGGGAAAAATGGACCCCTTATTAGAATTAGATCAAATTTATTATGATGTATCACACCCAGCTGGATATAGCAATATCGACAAATTATCAAAAGCTATGAAAGGTAAAATGAAAAAGGAAGAAGTTAAAAACTGGTTGCAATCCCAATCTACGTATACACTCCACAAACCAGTACATAGAAAATTCCCTCGGAACAAATACGTTCTCTCTAATCTCAATGAACTTTGGCAAGCTGACTTAAGCGACATGCGGACTTATTCTAAAGATAATAAAGGTTTCAACTACATTCTTTGTGTTATTGATGTTTTTAGTAAATATGCATATGCTAGACCCTTGAAAAAGAAAAATTCAGAAACCGTAAAAAAGTGTTTCGACAGTATATTTAATGAAGCTAATACTACACCCACTCACATTCAATCTGATAAAGGCACTGAATTTGTATCGAAAGATGTTCAAAGATACTTTAAAACAAAAAACATAAATTACTATACGACAAATAATCCAGACATCAAAGCAAGCATTGTAGAAAGATTTCAAAGAACGCTAAAAATGAAGATGTGGCGCTATTTTACACACAAGAATACACATAAATATATTGATATTTTGCAGAATTTGATACACTCTTACAATCACAGTTTTCATTCTAGTATTAAAATGTGTCCTTCAGATGTTAATTCTAATAATATAATGACAGTTTGGAGTAATTTATATGAAAAATCTGAAAAATCATCAAAAACTATACTACCTATGTTTCATGTCGGTGACCATGTGAGAATAACCAAATATAAACATGTATTCCAAAAAGGTTATGAATCTAATTGGAGCGATGAAATATTTGTGATTTCTTCTATAATAGAACGTACTCCGTGGCCCGTTTATACTATTAAAGATTTAGATGGTGAAGAGATAGTAGGAACCTTTTATGAACGAGAATTACAAAAGGTAATTTATGACCCCACCATTGAACACAAGATTGATAAAATAATTCGCTCTCGTTACTCTGGCAGCAGACAGCAAGTGTTAGTTAAGTGGAAAGGTTATCCAAACAAATTTAATAGTTGGATTTTAGCTTCCAGTTTAAAAAAAATATGATTAAAGATTTTTATTTAACTTTACTTAGCAATAGTTCAATGGAATATTTTCCTGAGAACAAAACATCAATTTTTTCAACAAAATTACCCAAACCCATAATATTGGAAGGAGAATGGTGTGTAGGAATCGTTGAATTCCAATATCCATGCACCATGTTTACTGTTCAAGATCATGAGAATGTTATTTACATAACAAAAATCATGAAAATGCCCAATGAAGACAAACTATCTACAGTTTATTATAAGACTCACATACCTGCCACTAACTATGATAATATTAATCATATTTTATCAGCATTAAATAATATCAGAGAAAAAATCAAATTCCGCTACGACAATATATCCAAATTTGTTTCTGTTTCTGTGTTAGACGAATCAATAAAATCTGTAACATTATCTCCTAAACTAGGCTTACAGTTGGGATTTGAACCAAACAGAAACCTTGTTGAAAAGAATTTAGCTAAATGTCCAGCTAATTTACATTTAGGGTTGCCTTCTCAACTATTCGTTTACTGTGATATAGTTGAACCTCAAATTGTAGGTGATGTAATGACACCTCTTCTAAGAGTAATACCATTAGATCCTTCAAAATACATCTATGGTGCCAATAAAATGCATGTATTTTCACCTCCACATTACTTATCGGTAATGCGAAGAGAATTCGATACCATCGAAATAGATATAAGGTCAAGCACCGGACAAAAGATACCATTTCAGTTTGGAACGGTGTGTGTTAAACTACATTTTAAAAAATTATAATGCATTTTGAACGCTCCAACATGATATGTCCCTATCAACGCTATTATTCTCATCAGGCTGGTTCAGGTATAGGGGTGGTATACAAAGGGGCGCCTTATCAAAAAGGACATGGAATTGGTAGTTTTCTTGGGGGATTGTTTCGGTCAGTTTTACCATTACTATCTAGTGGTGTTCGAGCTGTTGGTAAAGAGGCATTGAGTGCTGGTGTTGGCCTATTGACAGATATGGTTAGTGCGCGACCAATGGAAGATTCAATAAAAGCACGTCTTAAAGAAGTTGGTTCCAACTTGAAACGCAAGGCCGATGAAAAAATAGATAAAATCAATATGTCTGGATCTGGATATATAACAAAACGAAAACGTCTACCCGGAGTCAGTCCGTCGTTGACCGCGAAAGTGAAAGCTCTAAAAAAATCAAAAATTACTCCAAAACAAATCAAAGATATATTTTCTAACAATTAATCACAATGTCTTTTTTACACAGTCATTCCTGTGAATGTATTAAGTCCGAATTGGATTTGTTTGCATTGCCATCAACTCAAACTAGCATTGAAAGTGGAATTTGGATCCATTATAAACCAATTTCGTCTCTTGCCGATGATGGTCCTATAGAATTTCAAATTCCTGGAGCAGGAGATGACTACATAGATTTATCTCATACGTTACTTCACTTGAAAGCGAAAATAGTAAATCAAGATAACACCAAACTAACCGCATCTACAGTCGTTGCTCCGGTGAATAATTGGTTGCACACACTTTTCAGCCAACTTGATGTCTACTTAAATCAAAAACTTGTATCACCACCCAATAACACATATGCTTATCGTGCGTATATAGAAAACTTATTGAACTATGCTCCTGCAGCAAAAAAGTCTCACCTCACCTGTGGTTTATGGTATGAAGATACAGCTGGAAAAATGGATTCCGCCGATGATACTAATAAAGGATTTACTAAGAGGCAAGAATTAGCCAGTGAAAGTAAAGAAATGGAAATGATTGGTCACTTACATGGTGATTTATTTAATCAAGAAAAATTTTTAATCAATGGTGTTGATATATGTGTTAAGTTAGTTCGTTCTAGGGAAAATTTCAATCTCATGGCCTCTACAGGTGACCTTAAATTAAAGGTATCTATTACGGATGCATCTTTGATAATTCGTAGAGCACGAATCAATCCCAGTGTTTTACTTGCTCATCAAAAGGTCTTAGCTTCTACCACAGCTAAATACCCCATTACTCGAGCTGAAGTTAAAGTTTTAACAATACCATCAGGTGTTCAAGGAAAAACTCTAGATAACATTTTCTTAGGGCAATTACCTAAAAGGTGTATAGTGGGATTTGTAAATAACGCTGCTTTCAATGGAAACCTCACCAAGAACCCATTTAACTTTCAAAATTATGACATTAATACATTTAGTTTATATATAGACGGCCAACAAATACCATCAAAGGCTTTACAACCCTCATTTGAGAACAAAATTTTTACTTCAGTATATCATACATTGTTTTCGGGAACAGGTATACACTTTCTCAATGAAGGTAATGGGATATCCCGAGAACAATACGCTGAAGGGTATTGTATGTTAGCGTTTGATTTGACACCTGATTTATCAGCAAACTCTGCAAGTCATTGGAATCTTGTAAAGCATGGTAGTGTGAGATTAGAAGTGCGTTTTGAAACAGCTTTATCACAAACTATTAATTGCGTTGTTTATGCGGAGTTTGATAATGTTATTGAAATAGATAAAAACCGCAATATTTCAGTAGATTATAGTAGTTAAGAACACAAAATTAACTATTTAAGATTAGATTAAGCGTGAATAATTTTAATAGAGATCTGTTTGTTAGATTTAAGTTACCAATAAAATGAATTTACAAAACTTTAAGTTCTTTGTATACTATAATCCTTGCAACCCCACACCAAGAGTCAACTTGCCTGATAAGTGCCATAATAGTGTCTTGTTAACCTTATATATGACATTACCATTTTATCATTCGACCTGATAAGATTCTGCAGCAATACGGTGAATAAAAATGAATACAATAGAAATACAGAACTACTTAAAGAAAATTGATCCATGTATTGAATATAATGTATATGCAGCCAATCGTCTGCCAATATATGTGGTAACTCCTACATACGTAGTTAGCAACTTAGACCCCGATAACAAACCAGGTTCTCACTGGGTCGCCATACACATAGATAAGAATGGTTTTGGACAGTACTTTGATTCATACGGTCGACCACCTCAAGGATACCACCGAATGTTTTTAGCGAGAAATTCTAGAATGTGGAATTACAATACAAGTCGAATTCAAAATGACTTTACTATAGTTTGTGGAGAGTACTGTTTAATGTATCTGTATTATAAATACTATGGTAAGAGTCTCAAAGATTTTCAAGTATTATTTAGTGATAATACAATATGCAATGATGTGTTTTTAAATGGTTTATTTAAATCATGTTTTGAGGTGAATAAATGAAATATGAAAATGAATGAATGATGTTTCTTTATTGAAGATTAATAACCCCATACAATAGTTATAATTCTTCCAAACAATTTATGAATGTTCCCAATAACTTTACAATCGTAAGCATGAGCATGAAAAGACACTAAAAAGACTTATAACTATTTACATTAATACTTAGCAATAACACAAGAGTTCTAACATCAAAAACAAATTAATCTATTAAGTATGTAACTTAAAAGAGTACAAAGTTTAAATACAATACAATGTAAATTAAAATAAAACAGATAGATACTTAAGTATAGTTATTAAAATAATAGTTTGACAGTTATAAAACATTGTAACGCACTGGCACTTTTATCACTTGTCGGTATCTATAAAATATTTCACACAATCGTCCTTACTAGCCAACTGTTTAGTGATATTGTATATAGTGTCCTTGATACTTTGCAAGTTCTTATCACTGTCGTTTTCCGCGTAATATTTAACTCGCACATCAGCGTGTTTCCAATGTTCCGTCGGTGCGATGTTTTTTATTTTATTCACATCATACACCTCAACTTTTATGAGATGTGATGCAGAACTACTGTCATCGCTGTTTGATCGGATGTATGAAATACCACCGCTCGTCGATCGACCAACACTGGATGACTTTTTTGTAGTTGTCTTCTTTTTTTTGGGTTTTTCAAAGAACTCATCAATGTTGTTGCTTTCCACCGATCTTTTATTGGCTGCTATCGCTTTTTTTACTTTAAAGGCGAGTGTACCTTCTTCATCACTAGGTTCGTCGATTTCTTCAGCATAATAATAATTTTTGAAAGTATTTTCAGAAAACTGTAACAAAATAAAATAAAACTGTTTTAACTATCGGTTAAGTAAGTACTGTATGATAAATACTTATAGGTATGCGAAGTATACATGTACACATTAGTAATAATGATAAATTAATAAGACATCAAAGATAGCTAAAATGTATTAACCTGGTGGACAACACATGGCATAAACAATTAATGAAACATCTGGTTACAACACTTTTACATCAAAGTATATAAAGGTACTTACATTCATTTTTATAACACTTTCACTATTTAACTATTTCACAATTTTACTATCACTTCACTGTTACAAACAACTGGAGATCACACTTCGAGCAGAGCACAGAGTGGAATACGATACCATGTGATTTTGAGTCGGTCTTTTATATGGAGAGGGAGTATTGTTTCCTTGCAGACAAGATCCAACATGTTTCGACTTTCACCTTAAATGTTCCGTTGAATACGTAATATCAGGTAATGTGAATAATGGGAACCGTAATTATTATGACAATGAGAAGACCCAAAGGGTTTTACCTAGAATTTGAGAAAGGTATGGTGTATTGTAACGATTGCTTTATCTATAATAAACAATGCCCGTAATGCGTAAAGGGCGACTATTAAGTAATTTTAAACGGCTTTTAAGTAGAAACACGAGTTAATAGAAATACGAGACAAAGACCTTTGCATCCTTCAAATAAAAAAGGGTCGCCGATAGAAAGTAGAAAGTCAATAACACAACGAAACAGGGAAAATGTTGCTTTATCTATCATAAACAATGCTCGTAATGCGTAAAGGGTAACTATTAAGTAATTTTAAACGGCTTTTGCGTAGAAACACGAGTTAATAGAAATACGCGACAAAGACCTTTGCATCCTTCAAATAAAAAAAGGATCGCCGATAGAAAGTAGAAAGTTAAAAGCACAACGAACAGGGAAAATTTACAAGCTTAAGGGAACCGTAGACCATGAACAAATTCGTGGTTCATACCTACCTCGCGGGTGATATGAAATGGATTCCGCGGACGATATAAATTTTATTCGCGGGTGTTATCAAAATAATCCGCGGTCGATATCAAATTAATCCGCGGTAGGTATCAAGTTAATCCGCGGTAGGTATCAAGTTAATCCGCGGTAGGTATCAAATTAATCCGCGGTAGGTATCAAATTAATCCGCGGTAGGTATCAAATTAATCCGCGGATTAATTCGCGGGCGCCGCGGGCCGAATCTGGAGCAATCGAAAACGTCGGCGACCAGGCGCCGGAGCGCCGCGGACCGGCCGTCGAACCTGCTCCAGTATCGGTGAATCCCTTACTACTCACATTCTATTCAAGGGAATACGCGACCATGGTATCAATAAAACTAGGTGGATGGGAGGTACATACCCTATCTTCGTGTAACAATGTTATATACGACTTAATACCTACTGCTAATATAGATGAATTTCGTTCACGGTACTTCAGTAATATTTTAGCTGCCATGTCAATTTATTACTGTATGCTGATAGTAGGTGCACCTAAGTACACTTGTGTAGAGAGTGTTGTTCATTTACGTTTAAAAACAGCTTGTTTACAATGTTTTGTGATCGGTTTTATACGACGAATAATTCTCTCTTTAATAAAATTAGGTATTTACCTATCGGTAAAATATTATTTACCTCGGTTTCAAGTTATCACAAAAATGGACTATTACAGAACACTGAATTTCTTGTGTACATAAACCTGATTATAATTTATCATAATTATGACAAAGCACTGACAATGCAGTATTATGGCATTTTGTTTGATAACATGAAAAAATAATAAATTAAAAAAAAAAAGTATTACCAAAGTAGTATCTCGAATGGGATCTGCTTCCGTACAGTTAATGTATTTATTTATATTGACGTTTTGTAAGTACTTAGGCACGTATATTTCACAGAGCCGTATTTGGTATTCCCTTGCAAAAAATCGCTTCCCGGACTTACTACTGAAATGAATCGTTATCAACGAAATTTTACTTTGTTAAACGAACGGTTTTTTCTAATGAAAACATTTTAGCAGTGGGAGAGGGGAAAAATGTATACAGACCTTCTTTTTCAAAATTGTAGCAATAGTATTTTACGTGCAAACTGTAAACATACGATATAATAGAAATTGAAGACAATACCCTATAATCATGTAATTGGTGCATGTATTAGTTTTAAGCCTAAGTAAATTGTATTAGAGTATTGAATATACATGTACTGTTGATGTACCTTTTTTAAATAAATAAAATAAATAAAATAAATAAATAAATAAATAAATAAATAAATAAATAAATAAATAAATAAATAAATAAATAAATAAATAAATAAATAAATAAATAAATAAATAAATAAATAAATAAATAAATAAATAAATAAATAAATAAATAAATAAATAAATAATAAATAAAATAAATAAATAAATAATTATAAAGCTGAAGAGTTTGTTTGTTTGTTTGAACGCGCTAATCTCAGGAAGCTACTGGACCGATATTGAAAATTCTTTCACTAATAGGAAGCTACATTACTCCTGAGTGCTATAGGCTACTTTTTATCCCAGAAAACTTTTCCACGCGGGCGGAGCCGCGTGCAATGCTAGTACTAATATATAATAAAAAAAATCAGAAAATTAATGTGCAGTATTTGTTATTTCTTAAAAATATATTATATTACGCATTTTACACAGTAATTGTTACACCTTTCCTTTGTGAGAACAACACACAACACAAAAACAAATAACTGGATACGTACACACAACACGGTTGTCTATGTGAATGCTAACAGCGTCCAACAGAAGCGCGTTGAAGAGTAACAAGAAATGACTACCGTACATGACTCCACGGCTTAGACTGATATGAAAAGCAGTTTGATACAGCGCAACGTTTATTTGAGTTTTATTATTAACTGATTGGAACGTTGGAAATTTTTGTTGTGAATTACATATTAGTAAAATACTCAAGGTTAAAGTTACTTTTACTTTATTACTGTTTGAAAAAAATATTAGTAGGGTCTTGATGTTGTTGAGCCAAATGTATGTAATTATACATACGCCTTTCATACCTAAAGGGTTAGCCAGAGTCGAAACTAGTGCAGCCACATTTGGCCATGTATATTCCGTCTCATGGTTATAGGCCCGATGCGGGTGATATCGGGCAAATTCCTGTCTCTGGGTAAATAACCCGACCAGGGAATTGAACCCAGGAAAGTATCCTATAATTTAACGGAATGCCACAACCATAATCATCATCATCAGCCTCAAGATGACCACTGGTAAATATAGGCCTTCTCCAAAGATTTCTAGGCCTACTTGTTAGAAGCGGTTGATGGACATATTACAATTCTGAAAGATACAATACATTTTTCAAGTACAAATGCTACGGTTATCAACAAAATGCTGATAACAATTTCTAAATAATAAAAACTACACGCGGAGTAGCCTTGAATATATTAAAATTGTTTAAAACATCGAGTTTAAAATCATAAACTATTAAGTCATTAATTCAACCGCAAACAAGTATTGTACAGTTAAAAATAGTTTGGACTGTTATTACGTCGAGTTTTTAACTCAAATTTCTAGGTTCGATTACTATGTCCAACTTGAGCAATCGTTGGTGGAAGTTTGTTCAAATATTTCATGGCCGGGAGATTCTATGTGTTGTTAAATCGTGGAATGGTTTTATTTTACTGGTGTTAGGTCTCTCATATCGTCGTGATCGTAGAACAATGACGGATCTGCAATTTAGCATGTTTACAACAGAGCGTTCTAAAGTTTCTGAATCAGTTTTCGTGCCATATTTTTAAAACCGCTGATCCCATATACTTGAAAATTGGGAGTATTGATGTGTGCCGAGATCTTTGAATAATAAGGTACTAAATAAATAATAATTATCTATTGTGCTTAGATTTCCTTAAAAATCAGATGCGTTGATATTCTACGTATGACTATGCGACGTATGTATCAATCTGTCACTATTCCATGGATGATCACTGTCGAAATTTTGACGGATAGTAGTTACCGTTGTTATTTCATGGAGTTTTGTTTAAATTTCTTTGGCGGAAGTACATTCAACACATATAAAATGAAACAAAATAATAATTAGTAGACTATTTTATTATTTAAAAACAAGGCAAGTATTAAAATGTATATAAAACAACAGAGGAAAACGTTAAGAAACAAAAAAAAATCCATAAATATGAGTAAGTCCTATTTATGAGAAATGAACAAAATAATATAAAAAAATAGTAACAGTCATAGCTGCTTTTTGCTTAAATCGTATAAATTTTATTATTTTTAGGTAACAAAAATATTAAATAACGTTCAGGAACTTCTTTTTATTCAGTCAGTCCAGACCCTATCGGATGAAAATTATATTAGCAGTAATAATTTAAAATAAATTAATAAAACAATTACTTATTCATATGCCTCATTAGTTTAAGTACTACCGTGTCGTAACGCCTTAAAAAACTCATGGTATTTATTTATTATTGAGTATGATTCCAGTATCACAAAGACTAACAAGATCTTTAAATTAATCATTAGAAATAGGTATCGGTTCTAGATAAGCATTTTTCAGTACAGTACAATTGTAGTTTCTTGTCTCCTTACGAATAAACAAATTCATAGAATCCTTTTCCAAATTTTATTTGTATCTCATTATATTACAGAATATTTCCGTAAGTCAGGCCATTCCTTGTACATTTCAAACATGCGTGCAACACTTAAACATGCAATCTAAATAAAGTCATTTTGATGATCTACGACAGTAATGTGATTCGACAGGTACAAAAGAATTTACGTGAGCACACACAGATGATATCATATTCATATCATATCATTGATAATTATTTTATGATTACTGTGATGTACACGCATATTTGGTTCAACAGCTGCACTTCCGTCGTATTTTTGCCAGGCAGTTCGAGTTAGTCGTTCGGTTATGCCAAGAGTACTTAAAAACATGAATTTACAAACATTTATCTTAATATTAGATTTGTGTTCTATTTCTGTTTTAGGTAATTAATATTTGTGAGTGTACTGTCTATTTTGCTTTAGATCTCTTGCAAAAGTTCTACGTTTAGGCTCTTTTTCGTGTAGTTAGCAACGTAAAGCCATTGTTATTCTCTGTCGCCTAATTTACAGAATTTATCAATTCAAAAATTTCTAATCGGTCTTCTTTTGAAAATTTAGCGCCCCATTGGAATGTACAGTGGCATGGCGGACCCATAATGTTTTCTTCAATTCGACTTTTCTTTGAGCAATATACCTTAGCCTTGAGCAATAGCCCTTAATTCGTAAGTTTCTTTCTTTGTATATCTATCGAGTTATCAGGGTTTCGTAAACGTTTTATACCCCTATTTCTTTTTAAAAGTGGCGGTACTGTTAAATTCTCATTAGAATTCATCGTAATGGTATCTACAGATGGACAATCATAATTATCAGTCTCGTGTTTGCAGCACAATGAATTATATTATACAGTATGTATGATGATTGAGTGGAGATGGAATTGGTGTGTGACAAAATTGTTTGATCGGGATTTTCAATTACAGCAGGTGAAAGTTCAGGAGGTAATAAATTGCTAAAGATTGGTGTGAACGGTATTGGAGAGTTAGTATGTAACTGACTGGGAATTAACTGATTGCGGACAATCAACTGAAAAAAGGGGTGGTCATTGCTTTAGTAGGTAGGTGATTATCCATATCTCCATTATTTTCAAACAAGATGACATGATTAGTTTCGTTGGTAGCTATCAATGATTCTTGACAAAAATCATCTGGAAAGGCATCGTTGTATAAATATCGTGCATCTCTTTAGCTATGGTAGCCATTTCTGGTCTGTGGCGAAGAAGATCGGTTAACAGTAAAAAGTTAAGAAAAAATATGCAAAAAAAAACCTCAATCATGACACTATGCATAGTCCATACTTATATTCAGATAAGAAATTTTGAACTATTAACATTATCCAATAAAATGATTTAAATGTATGATAAAATATATATAATATAATAAAAATTTGACCTAATTTATAAACAGAAAAAGGACGGAAGAGATAATGTATCCAAAGAATAAGGTCGGTTGTACCTAAACGACTGTTGTATGTCCATGAAATAATAGCGGTTTGTATTATCCGCTTATGGCAACTGCTTAGAATAAAGTCGTATGTGTGTAACCGTCGCCAATAATTTTATTTAGAAAAAGTAATAATTTACGTTTGTAATTAATAATATAAGTCATTAACACGATTAATCCAGAATAATTAATACGTCAAAAAATCAACACGTCAGTTCCCAAGAATAATGATGGTTTTAATGAACCGCCGTTTTAAAGCATGTAGGTTATACAAGTGGGATTATCTATTAAAAATAAAATGTAATACTATAATATAAGCATTTAAAACTTATCTGAGTTGCATGGAGGATATTTGTCTTCATTATTTGTTCTTATTTCTTCAAATAATTGGTTATTTGAATCTTGATCAGTTTTATCTTTAATATTTTTATCGTGCTTTACTAAATCTAATATACGTTTAGACCTTTTGATGCCATGTTCAAACAAATATCATGCCAGTAACACAAATACCTTATCGAATAATAGGTAAACAAAAACTTTCGAGGAGTGAATGAAATATACGCTGCCTTCCGTAGAACACCGACGACACTAAACATTCGTCGAGCGCGACAAGGGTGCGGGGGCCGGAATTAGCGTAGTACACTGACGGATGCATTAATACGCCACTTTTTTTGCGCTTAGAAAATCAAAACCGTCAATATTCTATAGCATAACTCGTATGCTTTTTATAATTTAGAAAAATAAAAATTGTCTAATAGTAAAGCATATTTTTGTAAGCTTATGTATACAAAAAAAAGAAATTGTTGTTTTTTCAAAACCGTCGTTGTTCTACGATCACGACGATATGTAAGAGGCCGTCTGGGTGGGTACCATCGCAATGTCTGTTTCTACCGCCAAGTAGCAGTGTGCATCTTTCGGTTTGAAGGACATTGTAGCCAGTGTACCTAACTACAGGACATAGTGAGACTTAACATGTTATGTCTCAGGATGACGAGCGCAGTGGAATGCCACACAGTACTTTGTAACTCAAGGTGCTGCATGGTATTGCTACTGTTTATGGGTGGTCGTATCGCTTACCATCAGGCGAACGACATGCTCATCTCGACATTCAATGCAATAAAAAAAAATTAGTTCATATAAATTGACGGATTTAGGATATTAGTTTGGAATAGGCTCGGCCCAGTAAAACCCTTGGTTTTCTATGTAGGGTTTTACTGACATAGAAAATCAAAATTAATAAATACTTACCTACCATATTAGGTATAGTATTCTTATTTACCTAAGAAATGAAACGTATTAAAATTGTATCTACTTGAGGGGGAATAATAACAAAGCATGATAAAATCGTGTTTTGAGATTTGTCAGGAGTTGACCCAAATCCTAGATCCGCTACTGGTTTACGTGCATTTTGCTTTCTACTGAAACACTTATGTCCTTTTACGCATTAGATAATTCTTTGTGTAGCTAATTTATGCCACGACCCCCTTTCCAATCGAGGTATTATAATTTTCTATATCTCTGCTTACTATGCCGCACCGTGGGCGAGGCGTTAGGATATGTATAATTTATATCTCTAGCCTTAATATCATTATCAGACAGCATGGTTTGTCACTTAACACGTGTAAAATTGGGACATCAAACCAGTACGTACTTATAGACGGTATTTTGTATATTTGTTATTTAGAGTCTGACTATTTGGTATGTAACTATGATTGTAGCATTATGCAAGGATAATCTGTCTATCGATAATTAATGTAACAGTAGAGGGACATGTAAATTGTAAAAGAAGAAGACGCTCAAATGAGCTGGTTAGGAAATCTGTCTAAAATGCCTTGTAAGGCTGTAGTTTTGTCGTAGTCCGCGGCCCAATTGCTTGATCAGGGTAGAGCGAGATTGACTCTGCACGCCCTTCTTCGATGCTTTCACGTTATATAAATTGTATTTCAGTTTATGTTAAATGAATAATTTTCTTTTCGTTTTTTTGCATTTGGCACTCTAACGACTAGCGCCTCTTGTCACCAAGAGTCTAGAGTGACAACCCCTTTCGTCCTTACTCCTACCCTAGGGCCAATTTTTATTGCAATTAATAGACGAGACGAGCATGCCACTCGCTTGATAGTAAGAGATACGTCTATAAACAATAGCAACATCATAGACAGTGCTGCAAAGCCTTCGAAACGTCGGGAGAAAAATTAAATAATAAACCGCGATAAAATCCGTTATAATAGTTTAATTTCAATGTCTAACATTCGCGTAAACATAAGGAATCATTATCATAGACAGCTTTAAATTACGAAGTACTGCGTGGCACTCCACTGCGCTCGTCACCCTGAGACAATAGATGTTAAGTCTCATAATGCCCAGTTATTCCGCTGCCTAAAATGACTTTTAAACTGGAACACAACAGTGCATGTACCCTACTGAGACGGCGGTAGATATAGACATTTCGATGGTACCTATCGACCATACGACCTCTCATTTCTACGCTGAGGTCGGTATTACTTGTGGCGTATGTCTCTTACATGTAATACTATCAAAAAAGTCGCAATTATATTGGGGCTTCAGTTAAATAAATAAAACCTTTTTCAGTATTTCCGTTGTTATCATTATGCGTGTTGAATTTATCGCTGGACCTGTTGAGATGTCTGTACGTATGTCGTAAACTGTAATCAGACTGCCCGCACGGTTTAGCTTATCTTATGCAAATAGCCATTTCGATACTGAAATCTGCAGACGCTACGTATTCAGTGTATCTAATTTTTTATAAATATTTAGCGAAAAAGTTATTCCTCACACTTAATGTAAGTATTTGTCTTCTTAAAGAACATTAAGTTACTCCTCACAGGTCTCTCATATGTAAGAGTCCGTCTGGGTGGGTACCACCGCAATGTCTATTTCTACCGCCAAGCAGCAGTGTGCATGCACTCTTGTGTTTCGGTTTGAAGGACATTGTAGCCAGTGTAACTACTGGACATAATGATACTTTACATCTTATGTCTCAGGATAACGAGTGCAGTGGAATGCCACACAATAATTTGTAACTCAAGGTGCTGAATAATGTTGCTACTGTTTATAGGTGGTCGTATTGCTTACCATCAGGCGAACGGCATGCTCGTCGCGTCATTCAATGCAACAACAAAAAAAGTTAAATTGGATATCGAGTGCAAAAAGACGACGCAACAAGTTATCTAGAATTTGAGTGTTCCACAGGATCGGTGATTATCACCAGGAATCACATTTGCTATCTCGCCTATAAATAAAATGTCACCAGATTTGAATACACAATGAAACATAAAACTTTATGTATGTTCCAGTAAGTCAGTTAGCAATTAAAACCAAGCATATCTGAATGAAAATACTGAATTGATCCCAAGGTACACAGAGAAAAAAAATTAAGAGCGCATCATAAAACCTGATAAGATTTTCCTTGTTCAAACTGCTCGTTAAAATGAAACTGTAAACTTTATGTTTTCAATGATAACTAACAAGATATTATTGCCTCATACTTCCTACAGTATAGGGCATGGCATAGTAAAATCGAAAGGAATTTTAATGAAACATTCAATTTAAAAAAACAATTTATCAATAAATGATTTAAGCAGCAAGAGCAGTGGAAACTATCCATTGTGAGTAAGGGGCAACTCTAGTGTTGATGCCGGGGTATCGGGATTCAGCGCAGCCCTCGGCCCACGAAAACACTCCAACCACTGCGCCGTTGTCGACAATGGGGCTGCCGCCGTCACCCTGCAATAATACAAAGACAATTTATCAGTAATAATAATATTGGACAATTTATAATTTTACGATTTCGACCTAATATTGAATGCTTTTTATTTATCTATTTAGATAAATTGACATTTAAATATTAAACTGGCTTGATTTACATATAATCCGTTTGTAAGGGCTATAAAGGCTGGTTGGTAACTTTGAACATTCGAAATTATTATACGTTTGCATTCAGCCCAAAAGACATTTCATTGTTATTCGGCTATCCAAAGACATGCAACAAGCTATAGACCGGACGTCAGGCTCAAATGTTTCGTCCAAAAGTTTTTACCAATTGGTAATAAGTCGCCGTCTTATCTGACACAACCATGTGACAAGACGTCTCAGTATGCGCAAATTTTGTTAAGAAAGCAATATTTTTTTTTTTTTTTTTTTTTTTTTTTTATGGTATAGGGGGCAAACGAGCATACGGTTCACCTGATGGTAAGTGATCACCGCCGCCCATGAACATCTGCAATACCAGGGGGCACAGAGATGCGTTGCCGGCCTTTTAGGTGGGAATACGCAAATTTGCGCATTACAATCATGTAAAAGTACGTTCTAAACTTCTAATGTATTTTGGTATTTCACGGTAGATTGAGTTACTGACGAACAGGCTCAAAATTTTTGTATAAAAATTTTCCCAATGTCCGCTCTATATAATCTTAGAATCTCTTTGGATGTATCAAACTAAATTGTTTTGAGATCTATTATCCTTCTGTAATTATTTTAACTTATGATAATAGGTACTACATATGTGATTTGCTCTTAGCTGTATAATACATGTGTGATAACTTCAAGACCGTTTATATTATTATTTTTTCTAGTAGCCTCATGAATCCTTTGTTATTACTTAACGCAAATTAGTCAGTAAAACATTTCCAACATTGTTTGAGACTTGATAAGAAACGGTTTTTGTTTGAAATGAAAACAAAACGGTAATCTAAAAAGCTAAGTAGATAATTAGTACTTTGTATATCATTATGGATGACACAATTTTACCCATGAGTTCAACAGACACAGGTTGATTTATTTACTTATTATGGTACACCAATATAGGTAATATATGCTATATGACCTATATTAATAAAATCATACATAAAAAATCGTTTTCTAGTCATGTCTCAATTTCACCGTCTTGGGGAAAGAATTTCCAAAAATCCTTTACTTGCGTTGTATAAGGAACTAGGTTCAAACAGGCCGGCATAATTGTGTCAACGGCACTCGATTTTCTATTTGGATCCCAAATCGCTTACCATTAGGTACAGTGGGGTTAATTTGCCATGATTGTATAAAAAAAAAACTCTTGTGCAAAGTTGCATGGCGTCGCGCAATTTACAGCAGATTTCTTGTTGCCGATAAATACTACACTACTAGGTAACTGACAGTTTCTGGATTTGGCGCACGTGTTTACTCCTTCATATAATCCTGGGTCCTTCCGCCGTATCGTAAAGAAGCAGCTTAGTAGGCCGGCATGATTGTGTCGCATGGCATTAGATAACCATCTACTAACGCGGCACATTTACGTGAGCCACTATGGCAGGTTTTAACACCAACTAAAACGAGAGTAAAACGAGAGTGTGTGGACGGATATAAAATATATCGTACCACCAGCAAAATATCTCTAATTTTAATTAATATTTTAGACTATTTTACTGCCTCTGTGGCGTAGTTGTATTACGGTACGACTGCAATGCTGTCTCGGGTTCGATCCCCGGGTCAGGCAAAGTGATATTGGATTTTTCTGTTCAGTATCAGCCCGGAGTCTGGAATTTGTGCCCGAAATGGCGATAGGCTCACCCCTATCACATCATGGGATGAAATATGCACGGCGAAAAGTGGGTGCACTAGTTGCGCCTCTGCCTACCCCTTCGGGGATAAAAGGCGTGAGTATCCGTATGCGTTTTGCTCCCTTGCTTTGCTGACCCACCATCAAAATATATTCTGATGTAACACATAGCTTTACCCAACCCGTAGTTGCATGGATACCCCAGGAAGTCGAGACAACTCACTGTACTACTAGTAGTTGTTAAAACCACCAAAATTATCAAATCTGCAATATAAAGGACATGGAAGTAGTTTTTTTAGCTTCTGTCCCAGGGGTCCTGGACAATAACTCTAGCTACACTCATGAACCCACCTGGCACTGTCCCCTGACTCCAACGTCCAGCCAGCCAATGCAGACCATGTTGTTGGTAATGGCGAAGTTCACGTCCCTGTATCGCTCGGCACACGTCTGCTGGTTGACTACCCACATCTGAGCCTGACGCAGCTGCGCGGACGGTGAGGGATCGGTTCGCTATGAATTCAACAGTAAAAAAAATGCCACTGAGATTTTTATTGTGCGTGTGAATTACAGCAAATTCTTCTTCATCTTCAGCCTTTAGAAGTCCACTGCTGAACATAGGCCTCCCACAAAGATTTCCAGACCAACCTGTCAGAAGCGGCCTGCATCCATATCCTATATCCATATCCAATAGAAGTACGAAATGGCTCTCGTGCTTAAATGTGGAAATTGTGTTCTATTTATTTGATAAGCTATATATTTTGGTCGCTACTTTGACGTGTTAAAATTGATACCCAAGAAAAGTTTAAAGCACTGGAGAATAGGTAGTGTAGGCAGAAATTACATCACCTAGTGGGTATGAAAGCGGGATAGTCTTATTTTGATTATAATCAAGCCATTATTAATAATTATTAATGAAATAACAGATAATGTATTTCTTGGATACTACAATGACAGTCTTCAAAATTTTTGAGTTTAGGTACTATCTATTCATAGACACGATTATGCGATGAAATATTTTACGAATAATGGCTTACCGAAATAGCTCCCCATCCTACAGCAAATACAGCCTGGTTGTTGACAAAGCTATAACCAGCACCGACTATCCTGGCGGGTTCTATCGAGCCGGCCTGGTAGGCGATGGTCAGTGTAGTCCTTATTACAGCAATATCATTGTCCCGGGTGGTAGTAGAGTAGCCGGAGTGGGGAGTGATACGATTGATGAGGTAAGTGGTGCCGCCGGAGTTGCTATGAGAGGAACCAAGTCGCGCGCGCCACCATGCTACTGGGTGAGCTCTGAAATCGACAAAAATAAAGACACTCGTTTGTGTCATGGATGTACTGATCATGGAAAGAGCTGCGGACTGTTTGTCGAGGATGGGCCTAGAATTATAGGAACTTGCCAGAAAAACAGAAGTGAGTAATAAAAAAGGTATCGCTTTCGACTCCATACTTTCGGTTTCGGCACTATTCTTACATTATAACAGCAAACGAAGATTCATGCTAGCCTCCATTAATAAACCTCATGTCTTTTAATGCCTCCGTGGCGTAGTTGTATTACGGTATGACTGCACTGCTGAGGTCTTGGGTTCAATTCCCGAGTCGAGCAAAGTGATATTGGGTTTTAAATTCAGTGTCAGCCCGGAGTCTGGAATTTGTGCCCGATATGGCGATAGGCTCGCCCTCTATCACACCATGGGACGGAACACGCACGGCGAAAAGTGGGTGCACTAGTTGCGCCTCTGCCTACCCCTTCGGGGATAAAAGGCATGAGTGTGTGTGAGTGTGTGTGTATGTCTTTTAATTCAATTGACACCACAGCTTGTCTCATATATTTTATAGTGTGGAAGTGGAATTCGCAGGAGAAATGTAATAAAAATATTGAATACGTACGTTTGACCCGTAAAGAAGCAGGAAGCAGCCGTCAGAATAGTGTTTTGTGTCAAAACAGATCCTCCACAAGCTAGTCCGAAGGAACCCGAACCGAAGTTCGACAATAGACCGGCGGCAAACGGATAATCACTTATAGTCACTGTTGAACCTCCTGATATTCTTTCATTGCCTTGGGTAACTTGAAAAGATGAATGACGATACTTTAGTTTGCAAAATTTAAATGATTTGCTGTATCATATTTTTTTGTAGATCAGAGACATATTTGCAACTAAGTTTTGCTCGCGGCTTCGCCAGCGTGAAAAAGTTTTGGCGGGATAAGAGTCCCGCTTTTTTATTTTCCCGAGATAAAAAGTAGCCTATGTGTTAATCCAGGACATGATCTACCCGTGTGCCAAATTTCATCGAAATCCGTTCAGTAGTTTTTGCATGAAAGAGTAACAAACATACATACAAGTATACATTCTTACAAACTTTTGCGTTTATAATATTATTATAGTAGGACTTATATGAATAATTTGGGTGTGATCATTGATATATGAAAACCCAGTGTGATGCTAAATAGACGATGACAGACTCGTTACTTATACCTAACAGTTTCAATCGTTACCGATCACTATCTACTATTTATATTTAATTCCGAAGAAAACATTCAGGTTACTTCTTTCTCTACTTTTTTCTTTTCTTTAAGAACAAATAGCACTTCGATGATTTATGGAATTAAGGGTGGTCGTGCGGTACCACTAGATGACGTCATTACTTGTTTACCGCCCTGCGCTATGTACAATATTTCATAGAATATATTGTAGTGTTTGTTAATAAGTCTGGAGCCATTTTGCTAAGTCTCTTGTAGATCTTGCTTGGCTACTAGGAAGTATTTACTGCTACCTTAGTCTGGCTGAGTTTTATTATTAGGTATTTTGTCGAATCAAAGGATTTCCGCCAGAGTATCGCAAAATGCAAGTAACGATATTAAAAGAAAGACAAAATACAACATACCTTTCGTACTTGTAAGGAAATAAACAATAAACACCAAAGAGATCTTCATTTTAAATCAATAACACATGGACGTTGGACACGAGGTATAGGAATACAGTATGTATTTATCGAATTATTATCTGACCATAAGATTAAATTGGGCCTTAGATTACATACTAATTTTGTTACAATTAAGCATAAGTATCTGATAAGTATTTCGTGACACATTTTTATCTCAGACTTGTTTTTGTCAGCTTCGCCCGTGTTATAATCATTTCTCTAAATAATAGTCTTACCGCTTTACCCCAATCGATTTTTTCAGTCCATCGCAAAAAAAGACCAATCAAAGCATAGTGCATTTTTTCTAGATGTCTATTTCTACCGCCAAGCACCAGTGGGTATGCACTGTTGTGTTCCGGTTTGAAGGACATTGTAGCCAGTGTCACTACTGGACATAATGAGACTTAACATCTCATGTCTCAGGATGACGAGCGCAGTGGAATGCCACACAGTACTTTGTAACTGGTAGGTTAGCTAGGTTAGGGCCTGTAGTGTCCTCACCGGTGAGGATCGCGACGCGTTCCTCCCATTATTTTATTTATTATAAAATTATTAATCTTTTTTTATCTTCTCTTTCCTGCCAGCCCTAGCTTGGCTTCTTCATTTATTTTCATTGATTTTACTCCCTATAAAAATGTCTGTAGTTAAGTTAAGTGAGTTTTTGTTATTACAAAAATTATGATTATTATTAAATAATTTACTTTATCATAAATGCAACTATGTTCGCCTACGTGATGAATAAACTATTTTATTTTATCTATTTACTCAAGGTGCTGGATGGTGTTACTACTGTTTATGGGTGGTCGTATCGCTTACCATCAGGCGAACAGCATGCTCGTCTTGTCATTCAATGCAATAAAAAAATAAAGATAAATGTAACTTATAAAATATCATTCGCGTTTTGGTAGGTATATGTGTTCACTTTTCCACCAAACACTTCAGCGGTTTATGAGTTAATTACTTCTTATAAACATCTTATCATCTTCGAAATGTCACTCATCAAGAAGGTTTGCTGAACCGACACCTTATTGATCAAAATATCTCAATGGTTCAGTTCATAATGGGCAGTTGAATAGCTTGCATATTTTTAGTTGCGTCAATAGTCAGATAAGCACATTGCACATCCAGTAAGCTTTCGCATTTTTCCTGTCTCAACACACACAGACTCACGCCCGTTATCCCCGAAGGGGTAGGCAGAGGTGCAACTAGTGCACCCACTTTTCACCGTGCGTATTCCGTCCCATGATGTGACAGGGGGTGAGCCTATCGCTATATCGGGCACAAATTCCAGACTCCTGGCTGATACTGAGTAGAAAAACCCAATATCCCTTTGCCCGACCCGGGGATCGAACCCGAGACCTCAACATTGCAGTCGTACAACTGCGCCACCGAGGTAGTCCTGTCACAACTATCGTAAAAAATAAATATTATTTACATGTTAGTTATAAGTGAAGAAAATTATTCGTTTTGAGAAAAGGAATATCGACACAAACGTTAATTTATCTGATTTTCATAACAATCCATTCGTTAGGAGGGGACTGAGGAGTCGATGCCTATATTTAGAAAATGAATACATGATTCCTCATTATTTATTAGTATATGGTTTACATATCAAAATTCAATACAAAAATATATCAGAAAATGCAAATACGAGTATACAATGTAGCACAGGTAATAAAAGAGTATTGTTAAATAGTCTTACTTTATACATTGCAAGTCCATTAAAAGCCTTTAGTTCATTAAAATAAAAAAAACTACACATAAAAAATTCTATTAGCAAAAGGTTATGTTTCTAAGCATTTTCTATCTCTCTCTGTTTTCGAAAACTATTCCTCAAACTGTTCCTGAGTCGGGTTGCTCTTTGATACGTCCATTGCCTGTTCTTCTTTGGCCCAAAGGATATTCCGAGCATAACAAAGGACAATCCCATTAATATGATTATTATCCAGAAGTACACTGAAATCATAAAAAAATATATACACACACACACACACATACACTCACGCCTTTTAGCCCCGAAGGGGTAGGCAGAGGCACAAATAACGCACCCATTTTCGCAGTGCGTATTCCGTCCCATGATATGATAGGGGGCGGTGTTTCCATACGAAGGACATTGTAGCCAGTGTAACTACTGGACATAATGAGACTTAACAACTTATGTCTCAGGATGACGAGCGCAGTGGAATGCCACACAGTACTTTGTAACTCAAGGTGCTGAATGGTATTGCTACTGTTTATGGGTGGTCGTATCGTTTACCATCAGGAGAATGGCATGCTCGTCTCGTCATTCAATGCACTAAAAAAAATGAGATTTTGTCTCGGGTTACAGAGCGCTGTGAGTTGTTACCCGCTGCCTTGATACTGTTTGTTATCATTTCAAGCCTTTCTAACTAGCTAACGTCGCCACGAAATTACAAACTTTTTGCTTAAACGACTTTCTTCTTTAGAATTAATAAGGCAACAGCCGCTCTAGTAAAAAGTGCGAAATGTCGATTATGATGTTCTGCCTATATTCAACAGAAGGCTAAAGAAGAAAAAGTAGAAGATTGTTCTGCCTAAAAAGGTTCTATGTTTGGTGCTTACGTCGCTGCTATCGTTCGACCAACTTGAAATCAACATCATCAACATCATCATCATACAAATCCAATACTTTGTGTTAGCAGAATATTATGAGAAGTTCAAAGAACTGTATTCTTATTGCAATAGATAAAATATTATATCATATCTTATACTGTATCCTATACGATAATAATAGTTATTCAGTGTTTTGTCTTGCCCTGTTGAGTGACATTTACCATCAGAGGAAGTGAGACAAAATATTGTTTAACTGTGACAGTCGTATAGGGAGCGTGCACGAACTATAGGGGGCAGCACAAAATCAACCAAGTATCGATTTTGCCACTAGATGGCAGTGCTTACGACGTGCACGTTCCCTATACAGTGATATTAGTAAGACCCTTAGGATAGAGCTGTTACTTCGTTAAGCAGGATTTTATTTCCACATTAATCGTAATCATTTCTCCGTCTACCATCGGGACAGTTGAGTCCCTTGGTCGTGAACGTCAAAACAACCACAACTTACATGAGCTAAATCCACTTGGAGGTTGGAACCAAAGCAAATTTTCCGTGGTTTGCCTAGAAAGTTCTAATTCTTGACCTCTAATCTTCACCACGACGGTCCAAGGGTGGAGGTTCAGCATACTGGCCTCTTCGATTTGCAGGAAACAGTGGCCGTAGTCAAGTGATCCTAAGAAATTGTAACCAGCTGGTATGGAGTCTGTAGAGAACCCTGAAATCATACAATGCACACATTTTTATACCTGTTTTACTGCCTCGGTGGCGTACGTGCGCGGTACGAGACCGCGCTGAGGTCCCATATTGAATTTATCTGCTCAGTATTAGCCTGGAGGATTGGTAAATTTTATGAGGGTCTATATGGTTTTATTCTTTTAAGCTATTGCATAGCTTCTATCGCGGGCCTTGAGCGTGGAGACCGAATCAAGAAATTCCGTAACGAAAATAACCTGATATCTTTTTTATCTTACTAATATGAACCTTAAATACAATGCGTAGAAGCTATAATTCTTGAAACGAGTATATTTTTATTTATTTTATTTATT
Source organism: Sphinx pinastri (assembly GCA_947568825.1). Taxonomy (NCBI): domain Eukaryota; kingdom Metazoa; phylum Arthropoda; class Insecta; order Lepidoptera; family Sphingidae; genus Sphinx; species Sphinx pinastri. The sequence goes on along the minus strand of OX387636.1, from coordinate 10,079,028 downwards.
AATTTCATTAAAACCATTTCTTACTAATCTAATATGAGCCTTAAATACATAGCGTAGAAGCTATTTCCCCAGCGTTGGCACGGCACGAGTACAAAAGAATGGAACGAAACATTCTATTTTCAAATTTTGATTTATTCTACTTTGGTTTGCATTTCTGACATTTATCAATAACAAGACTAAACGTGCGTTGCTCGCGTTTAAAAATCTACTTTATGTGGTAAGCGTAAGATCGAATTTGTGTTTAGTCAATAAAAATTTGTGATAAAAAATGCTATGCAATAGCTTTACCGCGGCAGTCTCCGAGTGCCACACGTATTTTTTCTACATATTCATCTATATCAACAACAAAATGTTTTAACAAGTGCACAGCCTTATAAGGAATCTATTAGGTAGGTCATCAACAGCGGTTAAGTTTAATTAGAGCTGATTTAAATAAGATGAAAGTTATTCATGAGAATACGGAATATACACGAACAAATTAAAAATGTCCATTAAATGAATAACTTTTAAAAATCGTCCCTTGTCTAATCAGGTTTTATAATTCATCTGACAATAAAAAAATTAGATCGTGGGTATCTCATGCGGGAATCTTACCTGTTCCATCAATACGAACGAATCTGCAGTACTCCAGGTGTCTCTCCGAGTGGACCCTGGCTTCAACAACAAGCCCGTGCTCTTGGTGCATGTAGTGGCGTACTGTCATCGGCACTGGAATAATAATTACATATGAAATGTGATGTTTTTCTCTTTGTATTAGGGCTCCCAACATATCGCACCTTTAGGACGAAAACGACGCAATGCAAAAAAATATAATATTGGATTATCGTCATAAAATGACTTAAAACTGGTCCCTTTTTTATGTAAATATATTAAAAAAGGGCCCGATATAATAGTTTTGTCCTTTTCCCGCTTGAATATGGCGGTGTTTGAACTATTGTTGTATTGAAAATTTCGTTTTAAGTAATTTTATGACGATAAGTCAATTTTCGATTTTTTTGAATTGTGTCGTTTTCGTCCTAAAGGTGCGATATATCAAGAATTACACTAATGTTCAGTAGTAATAGCAATTATGAACAGTTTTTATAAATCAACTAGCTTTCCCACGGCTTCGCCAGCATGAGGTATTTCCGGGATAAAAGTTCCGATGTATATTTTCCCGGGATTAAAGTAGCCTAAAACCTTCCCAGGGTCTCAAACTATCTTCACCTATCAATTCATCGAAATTCGTTCCATAGTTTTTGAGTTTATCGCGTACAAGGCGGCAGATTTTTTTTACTATGTAAGTATAAGCACTTACATTAAATCTTAGTAAAAATTCTAGAAAATGGTGATATTGCTAAAAACACAAAAGGAACAAATTGACTGTCGTTTTCGCACAGTCAGCAACTTCCAGTAGTGTCTTTCTCTAAGGTCTTTCAGCAACAAATTGACAGCGTCTAAGTGAAATCTTAGTTCGTTCTGATGAAAAAAGTATCCACTTTCTTTCCTTTTTTCTCTAAGAAATTAACAATTAACGTCATTCTCAATGTCTACCTTGGATATTGACTTGGAATCGCGCTCTCTGTTCCACCGTTTGGTTGACGAGTCCCACGTGACAGCTCCACTGACCGCTGTCCCTGGCCACAAGGTTCGTGAACCTGACTCCACACTCGCCCGCGTCGAAACCACTTCCAACGTACTCCATAGACGAAGTCGAGGTTCCTGACAAAGTAATTCCAAATTAGTATTTTTTTCTACAATACAATATGAAGATCCCCAAATATGAATAAACACATTTACTCTTAATATTCAGTACAGAAAGATGAATGAAGTTTAATACTTAATTTACCCATCTTCTAGTCCAGGAGGAACACTCTGACGAGCACCTATATGCGGGTTGCAGGCCCAAAGCTAAGCTAAGTTAGTTCAGCAGCGTATAGCTGAGATATTTAATACTTGTGTGCAGACGGCAAACCATATAAACTAAACTATTTTACATACATACATACACACTCACGCCTTTTATCCCCGAAGGGGTAGGCAGAGGCGCAATTAGTGCACCCACTTTTCGCCGTGCGTATTCCGTCCCATGATATGATAGAGGGCGAGCCTATTCGGGCACAAATTCCAGACTCCGGGATGATGCTGAATAGAAAAATCCAATACCATTGTGCCCGACCCGGGGATCGAACCAGATACCTCAGCATTGCAGTCGTACCGTAATACAACTACGCCACCGAGGCAGTCAGCAGTAAGCTATTTTCTATGTGTAATTTTCGCAGCCATGCCAAATAAGGTACCCAATTTTCTTAGTTAGGTTTGCAACCGACATTCGAGTATGGAACAATAGTAAAAAATACGTCGTAGCCTTTATTAAGGGTTAGTGAAAACGGATTTTAAACAGCTTAGAAACATAACTACCAGGTTTAACACTGAAGACTGTGCCGTTACTGTTTCTGAAATAGCAGTATCTGATGGCAGACTGAACAGAGCAGGACATTGTCACTCCGTCATCTTCCACGGCGGTGACGTAAGATCTATCGGGCGTTAGAATCGGATCTGTAATAGAGATGCTGATTAAATTGGAAATTCAATTTTTTTTTTAGATATATCTAAAGTGTCTAAAGGTTGTGTAATATAAAAATAAATAACAGTGAGGTGAGGGGCACATGCATTATAAAATGTAATAGCAAAGTTGACGCATTGGCAAATTTTCTTCAACATTAGTAAAAAGATTTTTCTGAGCTTTTTTCTCGTTATAATATTATCTCGCTTATAAAACTTACATTTTTAAATACTTATAATTAATTATCCAAGCCATCAAAAAGCAAAGGATACTCCTAAAACATCTATAGGTATGTTACCTGTAGCAACAGTAGCTGCTACTTCAGGATCCTGCATGAGCCAGGGGCAGACCACAGACAAGAAACCGTAGTGTGTGTCGCTTTCAGTTTCCATGCCGCAGCGCCATAGACCCAAGTCATTTACCGAGGGGTTGGTGATGCGTAGACCACAAACGTGACTATGGATTTCTGACGTCACACTGCAAATATGAAGAAGTTTATATCATACCTTATCATAATCGTAATGTACCAAATTTGTTTATCAGGTACAAATCTGCTGCATTTGCCTTCAAAACATAAATAATCTGGCAATGCACCGGCGGAGAGTAAATAGAGTTAAACCTTCAAAGTTCAGAGGTCAAATCTTCCGAAATAAAAAATAAATAGAAGGATTCTAGAAAAAAGCCACGTACCAAGCACCAGGGGGTGACAATTTCACTCATTTGTATGGCCAAAAAATATCATATATCACTGTATGAAAAAAACAATCAATTTCATATTTAGAAGTTAAGTGCTAAATGAAAAACCGCCCGGGTGCCAAACAATGCTACGCCGTCACTGATCGCACCTAACTTCACTCCCATGGAAGACATAGCGATCCTCTCCGACTCCCTGGTTGGCGAGGAGGATATTTCCACTCGGGTCGCGGAACTTGCAAGCGCGAACGTTGTGTTGGCTTGCCACTGAACACGAAAGCATCACTGATGGGCGTTCTCTTTCGACTTTTGTTGACACAACTGCCTTTGGTTCTGGAAGTTTGGGTAAAGTTTTTGGTAAAATTATAATCGTAATTAGTTTGTGACTGTTGATATTTCCAAATCATTTAGACGATGATCAATTGGTATAATAACAAACTAAGTACCTGTCATAACAGATATTTCTAGGTATTTTTGTGGCTTTGCATTTTCTCTAGGACGGTGTATTAGAATCGTTTGTAATTTTAGAAAGAAAAAGCTATATTTTAATTAATTTTTTTTCTATTCAATCACTCTAGATATTTGTTAGCTGCCTCTACTACAAATTTAAATGATATACACGAACCTGCTTCAACAGCGTTAACCAAGAATTCCTGTGTCTCAACTAAAACTCTTCCAGGTATTCCGACGAGCATTCTCCAGTAACCACTGTGATCCATGGTCACTCTTTCAATAGCCAGATTGCATCTGCCGAAACTGTCGAAAACAGTAAATCCTTTGGGATCTATCAGTTTGCAATAAACTGCGTCTTCAGGACCAATTTCTTTGTTTACTTCTCTGTCCAGATTTAGCGCTATGTTGGCAATCTGAGACACTTCTCTCGCTGTAAATAAGTAGAAGTGATTATTAATTCCATTAAATATCATAATATCAAAACGTAAGGTTGCTAATATCAAGTAGGATAATCTATTGTCGTTATAATGTGTATATCGAAATTAAACCAGTTTTCGGATTTTACCACGGTTTTTTAAATTTTATTTTCTTACATCCTCTTTGGCTGACTATCACCTCAGTCCACTCGTGACCATAAATGCTGAAAGTATTTGAAACGTCTGGAGAAAAAAAAACTTAAAATACCGCGATAAAATCCGAAAACTAGTTTTATTCCGATGTCCAACAGTCACGTAAACACAAAAATTCTTTATGCATAATATGTATATTTATAATTCTAATACCTAAGGGCACAGTGTATTCAATAGTATCTTTAATGCTGTTTCTTAAACTTGGAATATCATTGCAGCTTCTTTTATAGAACTTAATATTGGATAATATTTATTTCCGATTTGTAATTGTACTAAAATAAAAAATTATAACATTACCAATAACAGAAACCTTGACCGTTGCTCTGTAAATGATTCTCGCTCCGTAAACGATTTCCCAGGTTCCTTCATCACTCATCTTTACAGTTTTGACAACAAAACCGCAAGATTCATTGTGTATAGCATCTATGTCGTGTTCAGAAGTGCTATCATCTTTAGGACCGATGAGTTGACATGTTTCGTACTGTTCAGTTGGTTCTCTCAGTCTTACGTAGAGATCGTTGCCTTCTGTGATGACTAGTTCCCTAGGGAACGCTTCTACTTGTTCTAAAATTATATGATCAGTGTTTATTTTATAGATATTAATAAAACACGATAAAATTTTGTGATTAGCAGGTTCCACAGTCAGGAACTTACATTACAGGTTTCTTATTTCGCTTCTTGGATTGTAATTTTAACATAAGGTGGGCAAATGGAATTTATTCAATCAAAATATAGATAAATATTTTTTGCTATAACTTATGTTTCTTTCCAAATCGCCAAAGTACTAAGTATAAAATTGAGTGAATATTAGCACCTATTACTTCTTTGATTCTATCTTTGATGACTCACCTTCCACATAAATGATGTAAGGCTGCCTTCTCTCTATAGAGTCTGAAGAAAAAGTAGCTCTAGATATAAGAACCCATTCACCGACCATTTCCTCGGAGAAAACCTCAATGGTAACACCACATACAATATCGGATCCAGTTACAACTGTCACTCCTGGTAAAAAGAAGCCATCCATGATGGTGTACTGTCTACCAGCTGGAGTCCTGATATGGCAACTCTGGGGGTTGATGAAAGTGCTCCGTAAAATAGTTATTGTTTGATTCGCGCCAATTTTCGTATTGAATACCTGTTCAGTTAAATTTTGGATGACTCTATCTTCTATGATAGGGTTGTCGGGATCTGAAGCAAAAGCAAACATTGTATGCAAATAGTTTTAAAATTAGTTTACTTAGAGCCTCTTCCACAAGCTTCAATTCAAATTTTATTTGATAGTTATCGTATTAAGCAGCAGTGTGATCATTTTTAGATCATATTAGTGAGTAAAAAATTTTAACCGACTTCCAAATAAGGAGAAGGTTCTCAATTCGTGTGTTCGTATTATTTTTTTATATTAATACCATTTATTTGGGAGCATAGATTCGAACTTTTGTATTTGGTCAGATTATACATTTATATGACGAATAACATTTACTCAGAAGGTCTATGTTCAGCAGTGGACGTCATGTGGCTGATGATGATGAGAAAGCGTGGAACAGGCCCTTAGTATTTTTAATACTATTAGTTAAAAGTATTAAAATTTCACCTTCTCGTATAATATTAAATATCTGCCTTGTTTCAGTGAAGATTCCATTCCTACTGAATTTTCCAATAATTTGCCATTCGCCGAGCATGTTTTCTGTAATTGGCCCGATTGACATGCGGCAGACGATACTGTTGCCGACATCAACAATCGCCACTCCAGGAAACTGGTCTGATGCGTGAAACTCGTACTCTTGTCCAGATGGAGCTCTGTATTGACAACTGTCTAAATTGCCAGTGCCAGTCACATCCGCTATTATTGTTGTGTCCAAATTGATTACGCGATTTAGTGGTTCGAGATAAGTCACGTTGTATGGCTGGGCGTAAGGATTTTCTTCGTCTAGAAACAGAAAATATTTGTAGTTTAGACATACACACACTCACGCCTTTTATCCCCGAAGGGGTTGGCAGAGGCGCAACTAGCGCACCCACTTTTCGCCGTACGTATTCCATTCCATGATGTTATAGGAGGCGAGCCTATTGCCATATCGGGCACAAATTCCAAACTCTGGGCTGATACTGAATAGAAAAACCCAATATCACTTTCTTCTTATTATTGTAAATGAGAAAGTTTGTGAAAATGTTTGTATAAAGTAAACGCAGAATTAACTAAACGGATTTGTATGAAATTTGGCACATGGGTAGGTCATGTGCTGGATTAACACATAGAATACTTTTTAATTTGAAAGACTTTTCACGCGGTCAAAGCTGCGAGTAACATCTACAAAATAAATAGGGCAATATTCACCATAAAGAAACATATTCATAGGCATTCTGACTTCGTTGAACCATAAAACGGATCTGAATTGTCCATACAGCGTCCAGTTGCCCAACATCCAACGCTCAATTGGTCCAATGGTAATTGCACATGTATCTGTCGTAGTAGCCCTGCGATGAATGTAAGGGTACTCCATATGAGAAGCCAGAACTAAATCTTCACCATTCGGAGTGACGACATGGCACGTCTGGACTGTGCCGGATCCAATAACTACAGGGTTTAAATATCCACCAACATTAACGCTGTGTTCGAAGAGGTGTTGGTCATTCGTCTGCCATGTACTGTTGGGATCGTTGTTATTATCTGAAATCAAAATGATAGATCAATTGTCATAATTACAAGTATGTTTAACAGCATTGTAATATTTTTAATACCAGCAGACTTTCAGAACCAGAACATTAACTCCAATTATTAATTTACTGGGGAGCAACCAAACTAACTACACTTATTAAAAGAAGTCTAACGACCTCCAAATTCTAGTCATTTCTTGTGTTAATCTAATTAGAAAGAGAAAGAAATTAATTGACGTAACATGTGATTGACGTAACATTATGTTTTAATAGTAACAATAGATTCGTTGACCATTGCCTCATGCATTCTGGGTAAGTTTATCACTTATGTTATGGGCAACTGTATTGTTGATGCTATGGGCATACAAACATTCAAGAAAACCATTTAATGGCATGCGTTAACAGTCTGTCTAAAATAGATTAATTTCATAACTTATCAATTCAACGATACTTACTCCAAGCGATGTTGACTTTTTGGCACCTCTCTTGGTCCTGATCGGTCTTGGTTTTCCCGCACAGCGTCCAAGTACCCAAGAGAGAGGCTTCCATGGGCCCTATAGTAATCCTGCATGACACATAATTACTACTGTGCTGTTTAGTTACACCATAAACTTCAATTTGGTCAGTACTATCTTCACCAGTAGGGGTGATGAAATAGCATTCTTCCTGATGTTCAATTTTATTTAATGTTATGTCGATAAATTGGTCAGTTCTAGTAACTCGATTGATCTGCGGTAACCATACGATGTTATCTTCTTCTTCCGATGATTCCTTGACTGGTTCGGATTCATTTCCATCTTCTGATTGTTTTTCGGCTGAAAACATGTATGAATCTTTTAGATAACCTTTACAAAAGAACAAATACATTCGTCTGTATGTTTTAAATATTCAAGATTATTTTTATCGGTATATAGTGACAGACGTGATAATACTGGCAATTTTTAGATGAATCATATTACGAGCGAAAGCGTTTGCCAGATTTACAATACACACGTAACTTCGAAAGTCAGAGGTGTGTGCCTTGGGTTTTGAACCTCCGGACATTGTCTCGGCAGACCGTTCCATTCCCAACTAGATTTATTGAAGATTTATTTATTACTACATATTTTTATTGTGTTTAAACAACTACATATGATCAACACACTAACATCACAGTATGAGTAAATATAATACACGTGTTCTTAACACGATATTATAGAAACAATAGGCGCATAAATATGTATCTAATGAGAATATCCTGTCACTTTGCAAACATATTCAAAATAGTAGATGAAAATATGCAACTGAGTTAGTTTTCTAATACTTAAAGAAAGAAAGGCATTCACCTTTACATCAGGTAAACTCAACCAACAATCTTAAAAAATTATTTATTTTATCCATATCACTATGTATCGATCTTATCTTGAGACGTGACTAGAGGCGCATACAAAGTAATATTTACTAATTGATGTAATCCATTCTATCAACCATATCATAAAGAAACAATCTGCCCTATAAATTACTTTGTAGAGTATTATAGCCAACATGATCACACACACACATACACACATACCCTCACGCCTTTTATCCCCGAAGGCGCACCCACGTTTTGCCGTGCGTATTCCGTTCCATGATGTGATAAGGGGCGAGCCTATTGCCATATCGGGCACAAATTCCAGACTCCGGGCTGATACTGAATAGAAAAATCCAATATCACCTTGCCCGACCCGGGGATCGAACCCGAGACCTCAGCATTGCAGTCGTACCGTAATACAACTACACCACCGAGGCATACTGTTTACAACTACTACTGACCATCATAAGAATTAACATCTAATGTGTCAGGGTGACGAGCGCAGTGGAGTGCCACGCTATTCTTACTAATTATAAGTACTGTATAGTGTTGCCACTGTTTATGGGTGGTCGTATCGCTTACCATCAGGCGAACGGCATGCTCGTCTCGTCATTCAATGCAATAAAAAAAAGCTAGTATAATATCTTACCGTAATCGCTGTCATCTTGTTGAGTGCCGGCAACGCCAACTGTAAATATTATGTAAGAATTTTCACAAAGCTTTACTGCAACTTTGTCTACTGTCTTATCTTTCGAATAAATCAATTGATAAAATAATTAAGGACAGTTATCGCAGTAGCCAAGCGATGGACTTTCGATATGTTTTTATCGTTATTAGTGCTTCCATTAACATAAAGATTTAGGTATTCTGGAATTTCTTATATTAGAAACTAGCTTTTGCTCGCGGCGGAGCCCGCGTGAAAGACTTTTTCTGAGATAAAAAGTAACTTATCTCTTTACCAGGGTCTCCAACTATCTCCATACTCAATTTTATCGAAATCCGTTGGGATGTTTTTGAGTTTATGTTCAGACGTCTGTCTGTCTATCTGTCTAGACGCGGCGGGGGACTTTGTTGTAATAATTTTACTGGTGGTAGGTCTCTCATAGGTAAGAGTCCGCCTGGGTGGGTACCACCGTAATGTCTATTTCTACCGCAAAGCAGCAGTGTGTATGCACTATTGTGTTTCGGTTTGAAGGACATTGTAGCCAGTGTAACTACTGGACATAATGAGACTTAACACCTGATGTCTCAGGATGATAAGCGCAGTTGAATGCCACACAGTACTTTGTAACTCAAAGTGCTGGATGGTGTTGCTACTGTTTATGGGTAGTCGTATCGCTTACCATCAGGCGAACGGCATGCTCGTCTCGTCATTCAATGCAATAAAAAACTAGAAAACGAATGAAAATGTTTAGATGTCTGAAAGTAAATGCAGAATGTGCTAAACACAGAAATGAAAATTGGCTCACAAAAATTGTAATCAATTTTTTTATTCCGGAAAATTAGAAAATTATACCAGGAAAGATATTCACGCGGGCGAAGCCGCATGCAACAACTAGTGAGTCATAGCCAATGCTTTAATCTGTTTGATCTATCATTCCATTCTTGTTTATCGAAGGTTAAACAGTAAATATCAAATTATGAGCCAATAGAAATAGATAACGATTAAACCTAGGGTTCATGCGTGCAACAGTCCGTTCAGGTATAAATTACTTGTCTATATCTGCCGCCAAGCAATAGTGTAACAGCATTGTTGTGTTTCGGTTTAATGTTAGTATCCGGTATAATTATTGGGTGATATAAAATATGTCGGATGGTCGGGTAATTTGAAATAATAATCTTGAAGAAAACAAGTCGAAATGTCAAACTATTGGTGGGAGTGACAGTTGAGAGTATAAATAGGGCGCCTCGGCATTTGAAGCATCAGTCTTGGAACAGTCTTAAAACAGTCGTAGTGCAGTCTTAGTCCACTCGTTGTTGAATTCAATTGAGTGTTCAACTAGCTATAATCATAACGTTACTATGCTAGTTCAGTGTTAGTTAACTGTAAAGTCGTTACTATGTTAGTTTTGGGTTAGATCTCAACGTAGTAAGTGTCAAGTGGGTTTCTAATGCATCCTGACATAGGGATTGTCCTCTGTACATGCGAACATGTCATGAATGAGCAATAAAACAGTCTTGAGTTGAAGAGATAGTTTCAATTATGACTATTGCGAAGTATTACCTACGCATTAACGGCCGCCGTGTGACCAGCTTCCGACATCAGAAGTGGGATAGGCCGATGCCCACAAATGCGAATTACGTTTACTGTATATGCCATGTGGAATGCAAATGGTACTGGATGGACAATGGTATGAACATTCTTCACTACCCGCAATTTACCCGAAGAAAATGTTATGGTACTGAGGAATACTGGGATAAAGACTAACTCCGAATGTAAAAGTGGACAAGTGTGAAACATGGCCATCGCATGTTCATTTCTGACGTGATGCCGTATGCACGCTTCAAATGAACAAGGATCTGCGTGTGTACCGCGATCAAACTGTTAGTGTTCAAACGTTCCTGTTGGTGTTCAAACGTTCCTGTTGGTGCTCAAACGTTCCTGTTGGTGTGCAAACGTTCCGGTAGATGTGCTGCCGACGTACGACGTGCGACGCACCATACGTCGTAGTGGGTTTCCCGGGCAACGTGACTGCACGGTTGTGTAGTACCGGTTGATGCTAACTGCTGCATCACATATCACGTGTGGCTATCTGTGACGACAGATATGATGCTTACTGCAGCGGTAGAGGAAGTCTGGTATCGTATGACCCATAACCCTTGTTTGAGGGTTCTGGTTTCTTTTATTTCTTGGTAACCTTTACAAATATTGAGATCTTGTTTAACAGGGCATGTGCAGACATGGATTTACGACCATTTTGTGGTTATTGTTGGTACAGAGCTGTCCCTAAACTTAAGGACTTGGAGAAAAATACCAGTTGTAGTAAACAATGACTGTACATGGCCTTGGGTGACAAAAGTGATCTAGGTGTACAGTGTTCGGTCTGAAGGACTGCTGGCCTTTCTTAGTCAAGGTTTCGGATCGCAACACTGTACTGTTTAAAATTTTGGATTAAGAGCGAGTCGTGCGATAATTTTAAAGTTGTCCTCGTGTTAAGATGACTACTGAACTCCTTCTCAAAGATTGATGCGAGACTTGATTAAAGTCCAGGATAGGGTGAACGATTTGATGCTGTTGTGATATTTTTGATTGCAGGAACTGAAGATCCTAGCAGGGAGTACTTAATATATTCAGCGTTACAAGACTCCGTAAACTGTGACTACTGAAGAGCCTCTGTGGGATCCTTTGGTGGATCTGACGTTAACTGCGGTGATAGAGGAGGATTTGGTATCGTATCACTCGTAACCCTTGTTTGAGGGTCATGGTTTCCTTTATTTCTCCGTAATCTCCGCAAATGTTGGGATCTCGTTTTACCACGTGGTGGTGACTGAAGATTCTGCCCACACCACTTCTCAGGTGGATTTGCTTGTTGTAGCAAATTTGGTACAGATGAAATCAAGAATAACTGAAGTAGTCTTGTAGTAGCATAAGGAGGAATCTTAATCAAAGGTCAGAATAGGCCGAACGGTGTGTTTCTGTTTTTCTTTGCTTGCAGGAACAAGAGATCTGTGTAGTGTGTTCCCAGTGCAGACCAATGTACTTCAGGCTGTGCGAAGACGCGCGGTCCATGCCGTGCGGATACGCGGTCCAGGGCGTGCGGATGCGCGCACTCCAATCCGCGCAAATGCGGAAAGGCGCAAAATGACACGGTTCAGGTTGCGCGGACATGGGATTGCGTACTCCACTATATTTCGAGTGGCGCGGATGTCTAGCGTTGGCCTGGCAGGTGCATTTTTCAATGCATATTGGGTGATGGACATGTGTAACCTACTATGCAATAGGTACGAGTCAACCCGCCTCCGAAGGTACTCTTGCGGGTGCTGTACTCTTTAGTCCCTGTTGCCGTCGCGAGGTCCTGAGAAGTTCTATACGGCGCGTACTGTGAGTGCTGCGCCGATCAGTGTAGCTAGTAAGCACCTATAAAGGGAAGGCCTCTGTTGATCGTCAATTGACGTTTGAATGCTGTCAATCTTAGGGTGGCCCTTTATAAGTTTGCAGCTCCGCAAGGAAAATTCTTGCACTCGGGTGAGAAGTTTTCATTGTATCGTATGTGTTGAGGTTTTATTTGTTCCTGTGATGGTTTGTAAAAATGCCTGAAGGTCAAGTTGTGATTGAAACGTTCTATGGTAGAACAAAGTAGATGAGGCTGTTGATTAGAGAAATAGTCAACACATTGCTTAGTGCTCGAGGGAGAGACAAGTACGGGAAGCTCGATGTATGCGTATCCTAGTGCGGTTTGTGCTCAGACGAGGCACAAGTACGGGAACCTCGATGTATGCGTGTCCTAGTGTGGAACGCACGATGGAGGCTGTCCTGGAAGCCTTGTGCATGGTGGCACAAGTAAGTACTGGAACGCACGATGGAGTTGTCCCGAGAGGATCGTACTTGGAGGTACGATGTCTGATCATTTGGCGTCTCTTGAATTCGTCTAGTAAACTGAACAAGTAATAAATCAAGATTTGTGTTGTAGATGAACCTTCAGCCATTTTCAACCGACTCCATTTTTGTAAACTTTTCAATTATATCGTCTCTGAAAAAAAATGTTGTTAAGTTTACGTGATGATCTTTTACGTAAAATGCCGGAAAATCAGAGCATAATCGATGAAATTGAAGCAGAGACAAGTACTAGTGACAGTAATTAAGTGTGCATGTTGATCTGGAGTGGACCGTACCAGAGGTTGTCGTGTAGCCGTAGCTCAGTAAAAATCGCTGCCTACTTTTAAGTGGGGTCGAGCGTGAGTACGCGGTAAGCAGTCAACTCTGGCGGAGGTCGGGTTTCTGCAGAAACCATAGAGTCCGGGAGAGGCTCGGCGTTCCCGTGGGGGTTCGCATATGAGAGTAACTGGAGGTTACTAGGCTCTGTGTAGCCAGGGGTCACATGCAAGGCTTAATTATTTGGTTTGATTAATGAGATGGCTTGATGATAATCGAGTATACGAATTAGTGCTCTGAGTTTCACGGTTGATGCATTTGATATTGAAATGCAATTTTTGGAAACTCATTTTGTAATAGATTTTCTTTGATTTAATCATTGTAGGTAAATGAAAGTTGATTTGTTCAAAGTGAGAGTAAATATTTCTGTCAAATCTTGTAATGAATCAAGGTTTTTAATTCCTTCTGTTTACTTGAATTTATCTGGTTTTGGCCAGGAATGGCCGAGCGATTTGATGCTGCTGCGTATATTTTCTGTTTGCAGGAATTGGAAATCGCTGTTGGTGGTACCGCGTGTGACGTGTCCGGTCCGGTTCGAGGACTGTGTGCAGTGCAGCTACTGAGCCGCTTCCCAGGGGAAATTGCTGCTGATTGTCAATGGCACTGATCACCGCTTAGATAAGAATTGTTTGCATTGTATACTGTCTTAGTAACTATTTGACAGCTGTATCATGAGAGTTTGTTACCGTCACTTCTTCTCTCTGGCTATGGTACTAGGAGGTGATGGCGGGAGGGCGTTTTGGGGGTGCTGTCTATTTTGTAACAAATGCATGATCGAGGACGATCATATTGTCAGAATGGCCGTGTCGGATGGTCGGGTAATTTGAAATAATAATCTTGAAGAAAACAAGTCGAAATGTCAAACTATTGGTGGGAGTGACAGTTGAGAGTATAAATAGGGCGCCTCGGCATTTGAAGCATCAGTCTTGGAACAGTCTTAAAACAGTCGTAGTGCAGTCTTAGTCCACTCGTTGTTGAATTCAATTGAGTGTTCAACTAGCTATAATCATAACGTTACTATGCTAGTTCAGTGTTAGTTAACTGTAAAGTCGTTACTATGTTAGTTTTGGGTTAGATCTCAACGTAGTAAGTGTCAAGTGGGTTTCTAATGCATCCTGACATAGGGATTGTCCTCTGTACATGCGAACATGTCATGAATGAGCAATAAAACAGTCTTGAGTTGAAGAGATAGTTTCAATTATGACTATTGCGAAGTATTACCTACGCATTAACGGCCGCCGTGTGACCAGCTTCCGACAAATATTTTATCTGAAATCTCAAGGTGCCGAGCGTTTCATGTAGAAATTTGTATCTAAGTATAAAACCATATATTTAAGCTATACAGGTGCTGTAAGACATTGTTTCTTTCAACTACTGAAAGACCCCCATATTTGGTATAAATTTCAACTTAATACCTCTACGTGTTCCTGAGAAAAAGGGTACATGGACAGACAGACAGACAGGCGGACAACAAAGGAACCCTAAAAGTATAAGTTAAGTCATCATTATCATCAGCCACATGACGTCCACTGCTGAACATAGGCCTTCCCTAAATATTTCCAGACCGTTCTGTCAAAAGCGGCCTGCATCCAGCGTGTTCCTGCGACCTTTATCAAGTCGTCTGTCCACCTTGGTGGACGGCCGACGCTGCGCTTGCCAGTATGTGGCCTCCACTCGAGAACAAGTTCTAAGTCTAAGTTAAGTATTGCTTCTTTTAAATAAACAATTAATTTTAACCTTAGTAATCTTTTATCTGTCATGGAAATAAAATGTATAGAAAGTTTATATTTTTTATTTACTTACAATTAGAAGTCTATATCATGTTTCGCAACAAAGAAAAAACAT
Organism: Sphinx pinastri; assembly: GCA_947568825.1. Lineage (NCBI taxonomy): Eukaryota > Metazoa > Arthropoda > Insecta > Lepidoptera > Sphingidae > Sphinx > Sphinx pinastri. The sequence continues at coordinate 10,064,002 of OX387636.1, read as the reverse complement.
ATTTGTTTTAATCAATGTTGCATCCTATTATTTTATGTATAACGAAAAACAAAAAAGAAACTAAATAGGTACAATAAGTAACGAGCCAATCACGAGCTAGATTTTGAAAGTTAAATACATTTTTTTTAATCCAATAAAAGTACTCGAGTAACTTACTAAAAAGAAGAACAAAACCTTTGATTAAAACTTTTCTTGCAATTGCGATGCTACTACAGAATAGGTACAGCTAGAATAGGTATATGCTCACATCATTAGGTAGATCATTAAAAGCCTTTACATATCGAACTATGAAATTATTAACTCTGTAATTTCTTGGTGCGAGCGGAATGTAAACAAGATTTTTACGTCGCGAATACCGAGATGGAACATTTATATTTATTTTAGTCAGAAGTAGTAGACAATCGACCAAAGACTAAGCGATCTTCATTAAACTGTGAACTTTACTTCATTCTATTATACTGTGCATTGTACAGTAACAGAAAATTCTAGAGTTAGGGCTGATATATTAATAGATAAAAGTTATCCATCGAATTATATCCAAACATAACAATTTCATTCACACTTCAGTGACTTTTAACCGCCTTCAAAAACGCCTTTCACGCCTTTTATCCCCGAAGGGGTAGACAGAGGCGCAACTAGTGCACGCACTTTTCGCCGTATTCCGTCCCATGATGTGATAGGGGGCGAGCCTATCGCCATATCGTGCACAAATTTCAGACTCCGGGCTGATACTGAATAGAAAAACCCAATATCACTGCCCGAACCGGGGATCGAACCCGAGACCTCAGCATTGCAGTCGTACCGTGATAAAACTACGCCACCGAGGCAGTCTATCGTCTATCTAATTTGATTTATTCGCATAGCATTTTATTCTACAACTATCTGGTGATTGACAAATCAGTCTCAACTGTCTCAAACCTTACCTGCTATTACAGCACAAGCGATTATCCATTGCAGCCGCATTTTGACCTAAACACGACACATTAAAAGCCTTCACAAACGAACACTGATAACTGATAAATGTCTGAATGCAAGACCTTCTGAACTTAATCCTAATCTGCTCCGTTTAAATATCTTATCTTGTATTGCTTTATATCTGTCTGATAGAAAATAACAATTTTATTGGTGTCTTATTGTCTGTACGTTTACTCCTTGTTGACTAGGTTATTTTTTTAAACTTATTCATATTCAGAATGGGGGGAAATTATAATAAACAGATAATAGGGTAGTTTCCTATGTTAGATTTTTTAACTTATTTTACATGTAACAGAAAATAATACGAAAAAGAAAACCTTCTGTGAAATCAGCATTAAAATTGGCAGAAAAATAAAGCAGTTATTCAAATTTGAAATATTCTTGTGAGCAAAAGTGGGGGCGTAGTGGAAATATCGCGCGATCTCTTTCACACGCACGTAGCGTTATGGCCGGTGACACCCGATGACGTCACAGTCTGATATTACCTCAGAACAATAACGATATTACTGTTATTTGACAATTACCCCTACCACCAAATTTCAAAGCTTTACAACTTACCTACTTATTATTACGCCAATTTTGCTTTTTTTTCCCTTTAGATTTTGGATGGCATATATTTTGAGGCCTATGTTCAGCAGTGGACGTCATGTGGCTGATGATGATGATGATGATGATATTTTTGATAAATGCATTAAAAATAAGTAGTCAACTACCCTATTAGATTTCAATAATGTCTTCGCACCTGGAAAAATAGATGAATATCTCTTTGATTTTCTTTCTCTCAATATATTGTAAATTTTAATTGTTTTTCATATATCGTCGGGGATAGGGAGCGTGCATGAACTATAGGGGGCAGCACAAAATCGACACAAGAGCCACAGGTGGATAAAAAAAGAAACTTTTTAGAACAATAATTTATTTATTATATTCTTTTAATATGACAATAATGATATAATATGTGTTCCGGCTGAATATTATTGATACCCAACGTGTCCAAAATATGTTTTTTTTAGATGGGAGCTCGTTAGTAAGCAAAATTAGGAGGTTATGTTCCCTTAACTACAGATTTTTTTGTATTGAATATTATCTTCAAAACATCTTTATTTTTATAAATTACATATTTTTATACAATTACATTTTAAATTCTTTTGGAACTAATAACTATGTATGTTATATACAGCTTTTATTATTGTTGTCGATTTTCACATAACCATGGAATGTAAGTAGGTACTTAGATACTATTCTTGGGAACATGATAAAATTTTACAACATTTGATTTGTTTATTTTTATTTTTTGGAGCATCCAGATACACAGCAATACATTATAACAAATTAAATTATATTTTTCATCCTTTTAATGAATATTGTACGTCAATGCCAAGTATCGATGGGCTGAAAAGGAGGTTGCGCCACCAGATGGCAGTACTTACGACGTGCACGTTCCCTATAGTGCAAAACCGCGTAACTAACATTGGTAAATACCGCGTATTTACTTGTGTATAATATAATTTGAGGCAAAATAAAAAGTCATGAATTAAAAACAAACATATTTTACACTTTAGATTTAGGTTGTAGAGTATTTATTTAATGCATTTAGTTTCGAAGAAGAAACTCGTAGTAAAAGATTTTTGTATTTTTTTATAAATTGATAAAGTATTTACAAAAACATCATCCTGTTGGTTGTAATTTCAATAATATTGATATTTATTATTCATTAGGGTTCAAAAAATGTTGGTCCTTCGAGCAGGATTTTGGGAAATTCGAATCTAAGCTGCCAATTTAAAATGACGCCTAAGTCCTTAACCATTAAAACAAAAATAATTTTAATGAAAAACAAAACATTGCCTGCTTATTGACCGTTTTATTAATTAGTATAGATTGACACACGCTTTCTAAGCGTCGTTTAAATATAAGTTTATACCAATATTATACCAATTTAAATGATTAGTTATTTAAGTTATTAATTAATTATTTAAGTTTAAGACGGCAAAATCCTTCCGCCTGCATGAGATGCAATTTCATTGACATTTGATCTATTCCAATAGAATAAAAAAATGAATAAGTGTAATGGTTTTTAGTTCATTTATTTATTATCAGACAAGCAGTTATAAGAAAGTGATAAGCGCCTGTATCCTGTTAATCTCTAATTATCACATTAGTTTTCAGAATTGCTTTTTTCATTAGACTGTTGTAGGTTTTTTGAAACTATCTCTGAGGCTGTTCCTTATCGAGGATGCTTTGTCAAAAGTCCATTTTCGGTTCTTCTTGGTGCCGAGTGATATTCCCACGACGAGAATGATTAAGCTCAACAACACGATTATAAACCATAGGTATATCGGGAAGTTATCTGGAAATATAAAACAAGACGTTATACTTTACAGGAAACCATTTTCACCTCTCTCTATAAGTAATTAATACCTATGGGCAATCTGGAAGATACCATGTTTGATTCCCAGATCGCGATCGAATTCCCAGAACGTTTTTGTGGGTTTCTTCTATTTAAAAAAGGAGTAGATCAAGCAGGTCAGCCATACAAAAAAGTCATAAAAATTTAACTAAATTGTTTCAACAACATGAAAGACACCCCTATTCACGAACAATACTAGTGTCGGAAGTTTCATAGTTTACTTTGGCTTTATTTATCTCACAAGCTGAAATATTTTATCTAAGTATTAACCAATCACAGCGCCCCTATGCCTACGCTCTGCGAAGACTGTCATGCCGTAAGCACTGAGAAGCAGGCTTATTATCAACTTTCCTTCGTATTTAGCTAAATGACGTTTGTGAATAGGGGCCTGTGTGTTGTGCCGACCTCACATTCGTGTGAAGTAAAGGGAGATGGACGGAGGGAAGGCAAGAAACCGAGATAATAATTTTGGTGAGTGTATCGGATATATTTTTCCCTAACTTTATAGCGAAAGTTATACACTTGGTGAAAAAATTTACATAAAAGCCATTTCGACAAACTGCTGTTCGGACTGTAACGTTTTTGCACATCGTGAGACGCTGGCAAAATATTGGCGACCACCGAGTGATTTTACGAGACTATCCCGCCCTCATACCCACCACTGAAACATTTTATGTCACGAGCGGTGAAGCTCAGCGAGTCTCTAGGGGCACTAATTTAGTCTTAACAACGAAATTATCAAATAGAAGGATAAGAAGTAGTTGGAAATATATTTTCCGAGCCTAATCGACAGTTTAAGCATTGAAGTCGAAATATCAGACGTCTTCTACATCACATTTATGATATTAGTATGACACTCACTTCCAGGGGGTCCGAACCAGAGCAAGTTGTCAGTGGTTTGCCTGGATAGTTCCACAGTCTGTCCTGATATCCTCACGGCGACTGTCCAAGGATGGAGGTTCAGCATGGTCGGCTCCTCGATCTGGAGTAGACAGTGACCGTCCTCAAGAGATCCTTTGAAACTAAAGCCAGCTGGGATGTTGTTCGTTGTGAAACCTGTTCGATTAGGTTTTATTAAAATACATACTTTAGAACAGCAATACTCAACCTGCGGCCCGCGGTGACTGTGAGTGGCTCGTCTGATTTAAAATATCTCACTAAAACTAAAGAAATTTATCCCAAGATTGCTTCAGCGTGTATACTATAACCCTATTAAAATAAAATCATTCAGTTTATTGTGAATATTTTTTTATTAAAGTAAAGAATAACTATATAATCATAACTGCATTTTAATAAAGTTTTAGACACTGAAGTAGGTCAATGAAATTACATTGTGACCCGAGGGACAAGACGTTTTTATGGCTCACGTCAGAAAGATTGAGTACGTCTGGTTTAAAACAAAAAAAATCAAAATCCTTTTATTTGTTTGGGAGTTAGTTATGAAGCCAAAGACAACGTCACTATATAATTAATCATAGTATAGCTACAAATTCAAAAGAGTGCGATTAATTTTTGCCAAAATCACGTGGTGCCTTAGTGCCAAAAAAATATTCTGACCATTATTAGATAGAGAAAAATCCAATCCCATTTAGTCTTTAATAAGATCTTACCTAGGCCGTCGATACGGACAAATCTGCAGTAGCGTAGCGTCCTCTGGGAGTGGACCCTGGCTTCTACGACAAGACCATGGACCTCATGCCAGTAGTGCTGCACTACTATAGGCTCTGAAAAATAAATATCAGTATACAATTCTAGTGTATAAGCGGACTGAATATGACATTGCTTCGAGCGTGAATCGACTTTTTGTGTGAAGTTTCTCCACAAAATAAATTACATACTATTTATGAATAAATACATCCAGTGACATGTTCTCATGCTGCTATATGAAATATCAAATATATCATTAACTACAAAGAACTCAAAAACATTGACAGATTTGTCGTGGCTCCCAAGATGGCACAAGGAGATTCGCGAGTCGCGACTCTTTCACAGGTCTGCCAATATTTCTTTATATTAGAAGTGGCTGGACGCAGAACGATTCCAACAGACATACACACTCAAGCCTTTTTATCCCCGAAGGGGTAGGCAGAGGCGCAACTAGTGCACCCACTTTTCGCCGTACGTATTCCGTCCAGTGATCTGATAGGAGGCGAGCCTATAGCCATATCGGGCACAAATTCCAGACTCCGGGCTGGTAATGAGTAGAAAACCTCAATATCATCCCAACCTCTAACAGTTGGTCTGAAAATCTTTGGGGAGTAATGGCAGCACGCGCGCTTTATTTTACAGGACTGAGTGTTATCAGATCAAAATGCCGAACTATACCTTCAACGGTGACTTGGAATTGCGCCCTCTGTTCAACTGTTTGGTTGACAAGTCCCACGTGACAGCTCCACTGTCCGCTGTCTGTGGCTACAAGTTTCGTGAATCTGACTCCACACTCACCCGCGTTGAAACCACTTCCAACATATTCCAAATGGAGGGAGGATGTTTCTGGAAAACCAGGGAATATCGTTAAGAAGCAGCAAATTTCAGAAGTTTGAGAAGCAATAAACAAGTTAGTAAGCACTTGAAACAGCCTGAGTCACGCTGTTGTAAGTCGTCACTACAACAATCTTTTCGAAAATACTTGAAGTAATGAATTGTATACCCTATTGAAGTGGGATAAGCAATAATTGAAATTGTACTTACCAGACGCTACACTGAATGTGGTACCATTTCTCGCTCTGAAGTAGCAATATGAAATAGGAGCATTAACAGCGCAAGACATAGTCACTGCTCCTTCTATGGTGGATATGTTATGTCTTTGAGCTTCTAGAACCGGTTCTGAAAGAGATTTTAAGTATATTCTAACAACTATAAAAATCACCTGTATTTACAACTTTCTTTTGTAAATTCGGTTAAAATAGTTCGTTCGTTGTCTCAATTATGGAAAAAAATCATGCAGAGAAATAAAAAAAATCCCGTAAAGGGATATCATACCTCTAAACTAATAAGTAAGAACGAAATTAAATCTGATACAATTTTATATCCATTGGTTATTAGCATTATTAACTAGATAGCGTTTGTGGTATGATATTTGTGAGTATATTACCATGTATGTAACATTTTTTAAATTAATTGTGACGCCATATACCCTAGGCCATTGCATAGATAAAGATAAATTTAGGCGCAACCTATTTACATTACATAAGTTGAAATAGAACTGTGCCTCACCAGCAACAACCTTGGCTTGGACTTGAGGATCCTGCATCAGCCAGGGGCAGATGACAGATAAGAAGCCGTAGTGTGTGCCAGCGTCAGTCTCGACGGCGCAGCGCCACAGACCGAGGTCGCTTACCACAGGGCTCGTGATGCGGAGGTTGCACTCGTGCAAGTTGGTGTTGGACTGGTAACTGGAAAAAAAAATGTTGATAAAGTGAATACCTTAAAATATATTTTTAGGAAATGCTGATGTTGGCGATCAATTGCCAACAACCACCATACTAGCCCTGTATTATACAACTGCCCACTGCTGAGCACGGGCCTTCTCTACAACTGAGAGGGTTTTAGGCCTTAGACCACCAAGCTGGCCTAGTGCGGGTTGGCATATTTTACATAGCTTTATTCGCCATGGTTGGCGGCTGGAGGCCATGGCGAGCGATGGCCTCCTTCTACGAGTGCGTCATCTCGCGGAAGGATAGCGCCGAGCGGGATCGTGAGCAGAACGATCCTGCCCGCAGCCAAATGAGATGTAGGAGGCGCCGGGTGGAAGACTGACCGGCGCCTCCTACGCCGAATTCAGCCACGGTATCCCCCTGCCTGTCGTAAGAGGCGACTAAATGGTACTTAGAGGGAATCGCGGGGCGAGCAGGGGGGGCTACTCGCTCGACTACTCAAATTAAGAGATTCCGAGGTGGATGACAATACGGGTGGTCGGTCTCCCGTTGTCGTAGACGCCAAAAGCGTCGTTAAGAGTTCGCGGGCTTCTTAGCCCCCTCGTAGAGAGGGGCCGCAATGCAGCATCCCGCAGGGACGGTCCCGTGCATCTATCTTAGTGCAACAAGATACCCTGGGGCCGTTCCGGATGCGCTGAAGAAGGCCACCGCTGGTTTTGGTTGGTGTGTAGTGCACAGTAAGGGATTCCGTCTCATGCTCGCTCGAATGAAGCTATACTCCCGGGTGTCAACATTGGGCCGTAAGACTGGCGAAACCAACATAACCGTTCCACTCACCTCCCAGTGGTGGTAGCGATAACGCGTTTATCACCACGAAAAAACAAAAACTTCACATACCTTCGAAATTCTTATAGAGAACTTCTCAGGATAGAGAACTTCAATAACAGTTTGTCATATATTTTATTCTCTGTCCTACCATAATTTAACACCACGACCGGGCTTTCATAAATTTAACACAATTAGAGGAACATAAGGAGGCGTCATTAATAAGGTGTGGCGTTTAGGGGGACCGAATCGCACCCAATCTCACGAGGAAGGTAATAGCACGTCCTAACAAGTATTACGTATTTTGTCCCGGAAGAAACAGTGTAAAATTGCGTGAAACCTGGATTGAAGTGGAAAAATTTCCTCATGTAATTAATGGACGGCCCTTAATTGTGGGGCTTTTGAACATACCTGGTGGCAACATACCGGTCTTCTCCTACTCCCTGAGTGGCGACCAGCACCTCCCCTAACGGGTGGCGGAACTTGCAAGCTCGCACACTATACCCGTGTGGCACAGAACACGTCAGTAATACCGTTGGACGCTGCTTCTGGACTCTGGTAGACACCACCATCTCTGATTCTGGACAAGTAAATATAGAGATAAAATACAGGCAAGGCAAAGTGATTCTATGGCATCTGATCGTAAGATAGATTATCGATAAGCGAGAGATTATTCCTTTAACCACAATATGGCGGCCTGTTTGAATAGAGTTGGGTTTTTCCTAATGCTCTGCCTCATACTTATATTATATCGAAGACAGACGAAGAGAGATATTGAAGCTATATTTAATATACTTTACGATATATTTAGGGCCTGATTCAGAAGGTCCAAGTAAATTTTATTTCTTTACCGTATTAAAGTACTAATGTAGATAGTTCCTGTTTTATTACCATTTACCACTGAGCATGGATTAGATTGTGACTTTTGTAAATGGTCGACTCATAAATTTATGTCATGAGTAGCTTTTGCTTAAAACATTTTATCTGTTACCAACCTGCCTCCTTAACATTAACAACGAATCTGCGACGTTCCACCAAAACACTTCCAGGTAATCCTATAAACATATCCCAAGTTCCATCTTGTTCTATCGTCACTCTCTCCAGAGTTAGTCTACATTGTCTAAACCCGTCGAACACTATAGCTCCCGTGGGATCCTCCAGCCTACAGTAAGTAGCATCTACCGGACCCACCGTTCTGTTCACTGCAACGTCCTTAATGATGTCCACAGCTTCCATTTCAGTTGTATCTCTTTCTGTGTAATAGAAATAGTGATGTGAATAATTACATTGTTTTGTTACATATCGTAGTATAATCTAAACACAAGGTTATGGATAATCTAAACTATAATCAATTCTGCTCACGACACGCCGGATAAAAAGTAGGCGATAGCACTTAATCATAATGTAACTTCATATTAGATAGAGAATTTAGAATTAAAGACAATTCCAAATATTAGCCTGTTTAAGCACACAAAGAAACAAAAAAATCAGTTGTATGAATTATTATGAATATTTTTTTGGCGATCCTGTTAATGAGCTAGTAATATCTTAAAATATAATTATAAATATCTTATTACCAATCACCGTAACGTTGACAGAGGCTCTGTAGACGATTCTCCTTCCGTACATAATGTGCCACATTCCATTATCACTCAAAGTAACTTCCTTGACTATAAAACCACAAGTTTCAAGATACATAGTATTGTTAATGGCATCGACGTTCTCGCTCCGGCTAGGACCAATCAGTTGACATGTCTCGTATTCGTCTGTAGGATCTCTTAAACGGACGTATAGATCGTTACCCTTGATTATTGTTATGTTAGTTGGGAATGCTGCGACTGGAACTGAAATAATATGTTTATATAAGATCGTAAGACAAATTTCATCAAATATATACCATGTAGCAATGGTTATTAAAGTGACATAGATTTGATTTTTGATCTGTAAGACTGTGCAATGAATGTTGTAGTCTGTATGCCAAATTGATTGAAAACAAATACTTTCACAAACTTTCTCATTTGCAATATTAGTAGCAGTAACATATAGATCATCCGCAATCGAAAGGTAAATCAATTAAAGTAAACTGCCAATATAAACAATTTTACCTTCAGCATAAATTATGAAGCGTTGTCGTCTCTCAACTGGATTGTCCGGAGAGTTCCCTCTGGCAATCAACACCCACTCTCCGATCATATCTTCGGATAAAACAGTAATCCTAACTCCGCATTCAACGTTCTGATTGGTAAACGATGTCACACCGGGAAGGTTGAAGTGTTCTGCCATGATGTACTGTCTTCCACCTGGAGTCCTGATATGGCAAGTCTCACGGGTTATAAGCCTATGAGTTGCAATAGTGACTGATACAGTTGCACCAATTGCTGTCTCAAAGCGGCGATCGTCCAAGTCCATGATTTCTCTCTCTTCTTCAACGATTGGGTTCTCAGGGTCTGGAAAGTAAAATGAAGCATTCAAGCTTATCTCACGCGAATTCATGCTCAAATTGAATGAGATTTTATGAATAATCAAAATTAAAATTATATGTAATCATACCCTCAATGTATGTAATACATTAAAACAAGATCTTTGAGGTACCTACGAAAAACAACGTCAATCACTTGAACGAATTAAGAACGATTAAAAGAAAAAGACAATCAACATTCACACACATCGTAGACAGAGAAAAAATATAAACTGATGTAGGTATAGCTACTATTCAGCCCTCAAGAAAGGGATATACCATATAAGTATTAGTTATGGAAGAAAGGAATAGAATAGTATTATTGCCAGGTTTTCCCAATGACTAGAACATTTTATGCAAAATACGAATTTCAATTCAAAAGATACTTCGTTATACGCATTCTGACAATGAAACTTCAGGTATCCCTTTCAATTTACAAGATATGCATTTTATATAAGTATTTTGGCTCTACTGTAATTGGATTTTGGCTCTACTGTAATTGGATTTTTGAGATGAGTAGTTTTCAAATGCGTCTACATAATATAGTGTTGACATCATGTTGACATAGAATAATTTCAGGCAGCATGACTTTTTAGTGTAAGTGTGAACTAATTTTCATCCAAACCAAACATTCTCACTTTGATAATATTATTAATAGAATATAATATTGAAAGGTTCAATTCAAATCCTCACAAGTAACAACTAAATTCAAGTCGAACCACAATAAAATTCTCTTATTACAACCGACCGCTACGACGACTGGAGATCTGCCCAACCATCTTTTTCCTAATTGTCTGTCTTTTGGGACAATTTTGTCAACTTCAAGCATTCATGGGGTTTTTATTACATATCAATGACGTCAAGTAAGGCAGATAAACGTACAGGAAAATTAACTATAGGTACAGATGACCAGATAAATTAGAAATATATAATACAACACAGTGAAACAACATCACAGACGTATAACAACATGAAGAAGAACCACATAATATACTACCCAAACATGGCAGAGCGAAGTAAACTATCAAATGTAATCTGTCAATCTGTTCAATATTAACTACCCTCATAATTCATAAACAGTGGAAATCGGTTATAACGACATTAAAGGGACCACCTCATTTGGTCGCTATATCCGGTAGTCGTTATAAAAGATATTCTTTTTCTATACGTGCAAGGCAAGGTCCCGGCAATAACACATGTATTTGCCATTCAGTCGTTATAACCGATGTCGCTATAACCGACGTGTCGTTATAGTCGATGTCGCTATAACCGGTTTCTACAGTATGCAGTTAACAATTTAGATATTATGTACCTGATACAATATTATATATAATTTTACCTTCAACATGAACGATGAAACGTTGTCGTCTCTCAACCGGGTTGTCCACAGAATTGCCTCTGGAAATCAAAACCCACTCTCCGATCATATCTTTGGATAAAATAGTAACCCTAACTCCGCATTCAATATTCTGGTTGGTAAACGGTGTCACACCGGGAAGGTTGAAGTGGTCTGCCATGACGTACTGTCTTCCGCCTGGAGTCCTGATATGGCAGGTCTCACGGGTTATAAGCCTCTGAACACCTATATTGACTGATATGGTTTCACCAATTGCTGTCTCGAAGTGGCGATCGGTCAAGTTCATGATTTCTCTGTCTTCATCAATAATTGGGTTGTCGGGGTCTGGAAAGTAAAATGAAGCATTCAAGCCTATCTAACGCGAATAAGTCTCAGATTAAATATTCAGATGGCCCGACAAATTAGAAATATACAACACAGTGAAACAACATCACAGACGTATAAAACATGAAGAAGAACCACATAATATACTACCCAACCATGGCAGAGCGAAGTAAACTATCAAATGTAATCTGTCAATCTGTTCAATATTAACAACTACTTTTTTTTCGCGCGGAAAATACGCGTTATCGCAATATTAACTATCTACCCTCATAATTCATATACAGTGGAAACCGGTTATAACGACATTAACAGGACCACCTAACTTGGTCGCTATATCCGGTAGTCGTTATAAAAGGTATTCTTTTGCTATACGTGCAAGGCAAGGTCCCGGCAAATACACATGTATTTGCCATTCAGTCGTTATAACCGACGCATCATAATAACAAATGTCGCTATAACCGACGCGTCGTTATAACCGATGTCGCTATAACCGGTTTCTACAGTATCCAGTTAACAATTTAGATATTATGTACCTGATACTTGCAATATTATATATTATTATATAATTTTACCTTCAATATGAACGGTGAACCGTTGTCGTCTCTCAACTAGATTGTCCGGAGAGTTCCCTCTGGCAATCAACACCCACTCTCCGATCATATCTTCGGATGAAACAGTAATCCTAACTCCGCATTCAACGTTCTGATTGGTAAACGGTGTCACACCGGGAAGGTTGAAGTGTTCTGCCATGATGTACTGTCTTCCACCTGGAGTCCTGATGTGGCAGGTCTCACGAGTTATAAACCTCTGAACACCTATACTGACTGATATGGTTTGACCAATTGCTGTCTCGAAGAGGCGATTCGTCAAGTTCGTGATTTCTCTGTTCTCTTCAATAATTGGGTTGTCAGGGTCTGAAATTTGATATGAAGCATTCGACTCCTTGTCAAATTATGTTTTAACTAGCTTTTGCGCGCGGCTCCGCCCGCGTGGAAAAGTTTTTCCGGGATAAGAAAGAAAGTAGCCTATAGCACTCAGGAGTAATGTAGCTTCCTATTAGTGAAAGAATTTTCAAAATCGGTCCAGTAGTTCCTGAGATTAGCGCGTTCAAACAAACAAACAAACTCTTCAGCTTTATAATATTAGTATAGATTAAATGAGATTTTGAATAAAGGTGTATTGAAATTAAGTTAAATTTTAAAATAGAACTATATAGATTTATATAAGGTGATTTACGAAAAACAAAATCAACCTTCTATTCGAAAAACGAATAGAGAACTTTAAGACTTTTAATTGCTGGAGTTGACTAATGAATATATACAATTCCAATAAGACATTATTTAGTTATGTATTAATCATGATGACCTATGAGCTATTTATTAATCATGGGCCCTTAACTAAAATGCTTTTCTACAGGCCTTAACGCCAATAGATAACAAACTTATCGATCGCATATTTCATTCACATACATTTTGTAGAAAAGCTACGGCCAATAGGTATTTCAATGTACATTTTCCACACACCTTCTTCTATTATAGAGACTGTTTGCCGCCTCTCTGTAAATATTCCATTGTTAGTCCTGAATTGTCCTAGAATTCGCCATTCTCCGAGCATATTTTTTTCTATTGGACCAATTGACAGGCGACAGACGACGCTGTTGCCTACAGCCGGTATTGTAACTCCGGGGAAATGTGTTTCTTCATCAAAGTCATACACTTTTCCTGTTGGAGCTCTGTATCTACAACTGTCTATATTGCCACTGCCATTCACTTCTAATCTTGTTGTGACTCCCATCGGGATGATACGATTAATTGGATCCAATTCTGTTATGTTGTATGGCTGCGTGTAGGGATTGTCTTCGTCTAAAATTAAATAGTATTTGTAAGACACAAATAAATAAAATACCATCATCCGAGCGAGCATCGGACCGAGTCCCTAACACTATTTACACCCTAAACTATTATAATACTGTCCACTGCTGAGCACGGGCCCTTCTCTATAACAGAGGGTTTAGGCCTTAGTCCACCACGCTGGCCTAGTGCGGGTTGGCAGATTTTACATACCTTCGAAATTCAGAGAACTTCTCAGGTATGCAGGTTTCCTCACGATGTTTTCCTTCACCGTTAAAGCGAGAGATAATTCACAAAGAATACACATATAAAATGTTTAGAAAAGTCAGAGGTGTATGCCCTCGGGTTTTGAACTCGGCAGTCCGTGCCGCACCCAACTAGGCTATCACCGCTTTTGAAATCTGATGGAAGGGCTAAATGTCAAAAAACGAAAATGAGACAAAATTATATATAGTTGACGTATCACGTCGACGACAAAACACGCATTAAAAGAAACAGTAAGGGAGCTATTCCCACTACGCGCACATAGCAATATTTTAAATATGAATTGCTGCCCCATTTCTTAACCAATTTTATTGCTGATTTCACAAAAGGGCTTCCTTTTCTAAATGGAAAATTTGTCAAAATCGAACACAGTAAAATACCATATTGAATGACGAAACTAGTAATTCACTCGACTTATGGTACAATCGTCACGATCTTTAAAAAAAATATTTAAAAATCACTATGTTGCACCGCACCACGCTTAGGCGTATGATGCTAAAGGCTTTCACAAGTTTCAAGTAAAGGACATGTCCAAAAACAGGCGGAAAATTCTAGCCAAGACACTATATATATATATATATTTGGATGGTACTCCCAGAAAGTAAGCCTTTGCAATAAATCGTTCAATTTTAAAGTACTCCGATTTTGAGATTTATGCACTACACTTAATATGAACGTTTTAAAAAAAGTTAGTTATAAATGGAGTGGTCTAAAAATATTATTTTAATGGAACCAAGACCCATATTTTTGCCTCATAAATATCCATAAAGTTCTAGCCTGGTTAAATTTTGAGGCCCAGCAACCATATAAAAAGCGTACATCTCCATTAAATGACAGTTATCGTATCAACTAGCATAAATTAGAATGTGACTTTTTTATTTGGTCGGCTTATAGGTTTATGTGACGAGTAGCATTTACACAGAAGTTGTAAACAGTCTCATAATGCCCATTAATCACACTGGCTTCAATGGTTTGTTTCCTTTAAACCGTAACATAAAGCAGAAATTACGTTGGTACTTACACGGATACTCAAACACGAGGGACTTACTTACTACCTAATAAAACTTACCATAGAGTTCTAAATTCATTGGCAGCCTATTTTCAAAAATGCCACGAGCGCTAAACATTCCGTAAATGGTCCAGTCGCCCAACATCCATTGTTCTAATGGGCCAATAGTGAAGGCACACGAAGCTCCTCTAATAGCAACCTGAAGTCTGGGATACTGGGAGTCAGGAGTCAGCACAAGGTCTTCTCCATTTGGAGTAATAATATGACAGGAGATAATTGATCCAGAACTTGCCACGACAGGGTTAAAAAATCTGTTTAGACTCACGCTGTGGTTGAATTGCCTTTGATTATTCACTTGCCAGTTTGAGCTGGGATTGTTGTTGTTATCTGGAATATTAAGTATTTAAAATTATCGTTTAAGTTAACTGAGTGTTAGAAATAACTGAAGTTCTATTCATCATCATCATCAGCCACATGAAGACCACTGCTGAACATATGCCTGTCTTAAAGATTTTCAGACGGATCTCTGAAAAGCGGCTTGCATCCATCTTGTTCCTGTTCTATTATAGTTGCTTATATACCATTTGAGTATTATAGAAAATTATACTGTTATTCCAACTCGATAAAACAATAATGATTCAAAGAGAATGTGAACACTATATTTATTTTGACTTAACTTTGTATTAATAAATATTTGATTAATTTGATCTCAACGTAAAAATTTACATGACAAATATAAAACACTGTTTGGGTCTGTTGTAAAAAATATTTAGAATTTAAACAATATAAACACTTGTTTAAAATTTTTAAATAAAAAACCATTCCTTTCATTATGTTAAAATACTCACGCCAAGCTATATTGACGGTCTGACATCTCTCATAGCTATATTCATGCCCGTAATTTCCACATAGCGTCCAGTTGCCTATTAGCGATTGTTCCATAGGACCAACAGTTATTCTGCAGGACACGTATCTGCTTTTCTCGTGTACCGTTACACCTCTCAAATCAGAATTCTCAGTACCACGCTCTCCACCAGGGTTCTCGAAGGAACATATTTCATCGTGCTTTATGTTACTTAAAGTTATGTCTATGAGTTGACCTGTTCTTGCAATAAGTGCGATGTGTGGCAGCCATTGTGTGTTTTCCATTTCATCTTGGTCTAAAATAATTTAATTTTATTATGATATATCCGCTATATGATTAGGGATTAGGGTAAATCATGTATGAAATGAAAAATCTTTTATAACCTTTCTGTTTTCATGAAGGTATTTATAAAATTGTATGGTGATAATAATGAAGAGTGTTTATACCTACAGATTTTCAGCAGTACCGATATAAATGGATATGGATACAAATAAGATAAGTTACCTCCCATCGCAATGAAAAATGGCTGTCGTCGATCCGTAAGTATTCCATCGTTGCTAAACCTTCCTATAAGTTCCCAGGATCCAAACATAAATTCATTTACAGGACCAACCGTAATGCGGCAAATGGTTAACACTCCAACATCTATTATTGTTACACCGGGGAAGTGATCAGTGGCATTGAACAGGTATCTCTGACCATCTGGAGGTCGGTATTCACATTCATCTGTGTTTCCTGTGCCGGTGACTTCTAGAGTTAGTATATGGCCCAAGGGCACGTTGCGATTGATTGTGTCCAGATTAGTGATGTTGTATGGCTGAGTGTAGGGATTTTCTTCGTCTGAAAAAAATATATATATCCCCGTTTATACACAATTTATTATCTAAAATCATAAAGTACATTCATACACTCACGCCTTTTATCCCCGAAGAGGTAGGCAGAGGCGCAACAAGTGCACCCACTTTTCACCGTGCGTATTCCGTCCCATGATGTGCTAAGGGGCGAGCCTTTAGCCATATCGGGCACAAATTCCAGACTCCGGGCTGATACTGAATTGAAAAATCCACTACCACTGTGCCCGACCCGGGGATCGAACCCGAGACCTCAGAATTGCAGTCGTACCGTAATACAACTACGCCACCGAGGCACTTAAATTCTTGGTGACATTCCTAAATAACCATGCATGCTTAAAGTGTTGACTAATACGATGATTGTGTACAAATTTACTTTATCTATAACCAATAACAGCCATAAAAAGATACTTAATTGATTTGATAACATTTTAGCGACTAAAGGGCGTCGCCGCAGTAGAGGAACAGATGGTTACGTTCCTCTATGGAAGGGGAAGATTCCCAGTCAGGCAGAGGTTGCGCCTGACCGGCCGCGGCCCCTCCGATGGTTCCTACTCGGAGGAGGTATATATACTTCGCTTCACGCGAATATTGCTATCGCAGTTCAGGAGCGTGTATTGCCATCTGTTAATCGTCGATACCATTTCGATGTCCGATGGATGAGTGTCGGGTCATCTAGTTGACAACTTTAATTAAGTAGTTCCCAGCCATGTTGATAGGTGGCGGTGTTGTTAATTATGGCGCCACAACATTTACCATTTCGACGAGGAATCTTTCGGTATCACCACCGGCCACGGCACAAATAACGATGATCGTCTTTACACGAACCCATCATTAAATGTGCAATTTTAAGTGGATTGTATTCAGCAAATTGTATCAAAGCATTTTAATCACTCACTTAATTCATATCGCAAGTTCATGCGACCTGCTATAGCTAGAAGGACTTCAAACTCACTTAATGGTAGAATAAATCACCACCTACAATCATGTGAACGAAAGCCTAGTTGGGAATGGAACGGTCTGCCGAGACATTGTCCCGAGGTTCAAATCCCAAAGCATACACCTGGGACTTTTCGAAGCTACGTGTGTATTGTTCATCAATTATCGTTCGCTTTAACGGTGAAGTAAAACGTGAAGAAATCTACATACCTGTGAATTCTCCATAAGAATTTCGAGGGTATGTGAAGTCTGCCAACTCGCACTAGGCCAGCGTGGTGAACTAAGGCCTAACCCCTCTCAGTAGTAGAGGAGGCTCGTGCTCAACAGTGGGCTTTATATAATACAGGGCTGATTGCATTGCATAATCATGAACTTCTTTCCGTAATTCCAAATGAGATCACTAGTCTCTTGATGCCTGTGCAAAGATATTTTTTGTTTTTTTTTTTTTTTTTTTTTTTTTTTTTATAGCATAGAATGACGAGACGAGCATGCCGTTCGCCTGATGGTAAGCGATACGACCACCCATAAACAGTAGCAACACCATCCAGCAACTTGTCTTACAAAGTACTGTGTGGCATTCCACTGCGCTCGTCATCCTGAGACATAAGATGTTAAGTCTCATTATGTCCAGTAGTTATACTGGCTACAATGTCCTTCAAACCGAAACACAACAGTGCATGCACTGTTGCTTGGCGGTAGAAATAGACATTGTGGTGGTACCCACCCAGACGGCCTCTTACATAATGAGAGACCTACCACCATTTAAGAATAATTACCGTAAAGTGACAGTCGCATCGGTAACCTGACTTCAGTATTGGCCTGACGCCTGAACATGCCATAGAGAGTCCATTCGCCCATCATCCAGCGTTCTATCGGACCGATCCTGACGGAGCAGGTCATGGTACTAGGGTTCAGAGGTACCAGCTCCAGATTCCGATAATTGGTATCATGTGTGATGATCAGATCCTCGCCATCCGGAGTAATAATGTGGCAAGAGATCGTTTGACCAGTGCCAACGACGACTGGTGTCAAGTACCTGCCAAGACTGACGCTGTGGTTGAACTGAGGATGCTCAGTGACTTGCCAAGAAGCGCTTGGGTTATTATTGTTACCTGAAAAAATAATAATGATGTTTTTTATATGCTACATAGAGAATTCACCTGGTGGGACCGCTACGATTGTTCATTATAATATTGTATAGTACAAAGCCTGGCAACTGGCAACGAACTGGTTATTGGTTATAATTAAATGTTTAGTCCCCACAATGCATTACATTTCTACAATTTTCTGCAAACGGGAACACAAGATACACTGCTAACTGGTGGCAGGATCACACAGTGCAGCGATAACTGGAGACTAGAGAGACTTCCATAATATAATAGCTGAATGTTTCCGATTAAATAGTATAATTCTGACTACGGGTAACTCAATGGTTTTGTTTATACAAAAACAAACATATTTTGGATACCCGGCCTGGAATCATATCCAGAATAAAATTACAGCCACTGAATCAGGACATAAAAAATAACATAATATGACACTTAAATGAAGAAGCTAATAACTTACTAAAAGTAACATTAATGTTTCGACAACGTTCATGTATTACAGTATCTGTTCGCCTTCCGCATAAGGTCCAGTTTCCTATAAGCGATCTCTCCATAGGCCCCACCGTTATCCTGCAGGATACGAACGTGCTTGGCTCGTGGATCGTCACACCAGCAATGTTTTCGTCTACAGTACTATCTTCCCCCCTGGGTGAGATGAAGTAGCACAGTTCTTCTTCTTCCAATCTGTCTAGTGACATGTCAATGTGCTCTCCAATCCGGGTCACGCGATCGATGCGAGATAACCATGTTCTTTGAATTTCAAATCCATCTGAGAAAAGGTTTTTCTTAGTTTGTGTAATGTGGTACAGTAAAATGTGGTCGTGTGTTTAGCAATTTTATGTTTATAAAGGTACGTTCCAGATGCGGTAAAAGCTTTTATTTTATTATCTAGATTTAAGTATGAAGTAAACATCCAAAATTCAAATGTCTAAATTGATAAACCGAGTTTTTTCTTTTTCCTTACTATGGGGATTCATAAAATATTTAATTAGATAAAACGGTATATCTATCCCGTGATCAAAGCTACATCGTACAACTAATCCTGGACAATCAATAATAACATTGTTCAGGATATTAGCATTTGATTGATCCCCAGGTGTCACTTAAAAACTTTAAGAATTATAATCCGCATCGATAATTTCGTAAATCTTAATCTTATCTCTAAACGTGACTGAGACCGCGTACGACCCTAATGATGGTGTAATCCAATAATCATTACGATTTGGTGACGATTTTCTCTTTTTAATTAGTGTATTATTTTATATCTTGGAAATGATTATGCAGATATCTGACATTCTAAGTAAGGGCCAGGTCAAAAGTACCCTGAACCGGCAGGAGTGTATGAAAAGATTGATGAAGGTAGAGGAAGCGAAAGTCGTGTGCCAGAATTGAGCAAAGTGGCAATCCATGGTCTCTGCCTACCCCTATGGGATAGAGGCGTGATACTATGTATGTATGTATGATTATGCAGGATATGAATACCGAACTCAGAGAAATTGCCCGTCATTTGCAGTTTTCTTATGTTTAAGGAAATTTGGACTCAATTTCGCTCCTCGGCGGAATACACCTCTATCAGATTTACCTATATGTATAAGGATTTTTGAGGGTAGTTGGCGAAATTCTGGGGTGGGCCAGCACGATTCTAAAGTGGTCTTGACCACCCGCGCCATTCTCTTATTATGTTTACCTACATATTGTTCCTAATTCTCAGAATATGAACGACTTTAAGAGGCCGTATACAAAATTTCAACTATATCAGTCAAATTTCATCGTGATTATTCAAAAAATAAACTGATCTGATTAATTTCTATTACATCATCGGAAAGACTATTTAAACACTAATAAAATAAACGAGCCACATTTTTCATATCTTTCTCAAAATCGTGCTTATGAAAACGGCAACATGTTTGAGTCTTCGTACAACAAAATTACTAAAACAGACGTTGGAACTTGTTGGATAGATTGAAATTAAAGAAAGATATGAAAAATATGGCTGGTAACTGGTACTGGTACTGTAATAAAAAGTTGACTGAAATAGTTGAACTTTTGTATACGGCCTCTTAAGTTCTGCGTAAAATGAAAAAAAAAACTATATTTTATCGAATATTTGAATATTACTTACCATCGTTTGCTTGCAGACCAGTGACGTTTGCACCTACTATAAAAACAAACAAAACTGTTACAATCTATTTTCTTGTTAATTTCATACACTGACCAAACGGGAAACAATTAGCATCTTTGTAAGACTCCTTATCAATACAATTCTTATTTCCTCCTCCATGATCATAATGAATTAATGAAAATCTATTTATATTTTAGACATTTAAATACAATAATGCATTTTATTCAGTTTGCGTGCGCCACGCCCCACGCAAAATATTTGTTATTCCATAACCATGAAAATCGGACTTTCCCCACGAAAAACAAAAAGTCAGACGAGGTAACGCTTCGCATCATGGTAAATCGATACTCAGGGATATTGTCAATGCCAGAAACAGAGCCAAGCCGCTGCCTATCGTGAAAAGAAAGTCATGTATATACGTTGCTTAAATATAGAAAAGGGGAGTCACAAGTGCCGTGAGTCGCTTCGAGAAAAGGATGATACGGCTGTGCAGTGTGCTCGACTTGGCGGGCCACTGCCGTGCCCTCAGATTCTCGTCTATTATTTTTAACCTTTGCATAAAATTCGGAAGCTATTTGGTAATTTGCCACCTTATTGCATTTACTTGAGACTTCATTTCAGTAGTAGCAGTTTTTTTGTATGTATATTCGGTTCAATTACTTTGATCAACATTATACATTCGAACATAATAATAATTACCTATGCTGCTATGTTTTTGATATTCAGCTTATCAGCAAAATACTTATTAATTATCCTATCATACACGGCTTATC